>JAMJEX010000025.1:0-600000 GCA_024713705.1 Morchella sp. 2018-W38C | reverse complement strand
TCACCAGCATCTTCGTCACCGCCGGCAGCAGATGCGGTATCCCATCCTTGCTGTGCCGCCCAGCACCACACACAATGTGGAACGGCGTGACCTCGCGCCGCCCGCCGCCCGCGAGCTCCTGCTCGCGCCGCTGCCGCACCCACCAGTCCGTAGTCCTCTCGCGCGCAAAGCGCACGCCCTGCGACACGGTTGCACCGTGTAGATCGAGCTCATTGATCGTGCTGTTAGACGAGACAAACTGTTGCGCGGCCTCCTCGCGCAGGCTCTTGACTGCCGCGTTGTGGCTGTGGCCAACGCCGGAGTAGAAGGCGGCGGCGCCGCCCATGAGATGGTCGGACTTGGACTTGCGGTAGGAGGCGGCTGCTTTGGCGAAGGCCTCGTTACGGGCGGTGGTCTGTGCGGAGAGGTTTTGGAGGGGGCGGGGCTGGAAGCGCGGGGAGACGGGTGGGGAGTTGGGGACCGAGCGGGTGGCGGATGGGCCGCCGACGGCGACCCACCCGTTGACAGGGGATGTGGGGGTGGTAGGGATGGAGCTCACGATTTTGATGGTGGGTTTTGGTTCACAACTAAGAACCTCGGCGAGCTTGAAGACTGCCGGTGCATTCTCCCCGCAGAGATGGAGCAGGGCCTCAAGGTGTTGGCGCTTCACACTGCTACCAAACCTCGCGTACAGATCTTGGAGCTGAGCTAAGTGCGTTGGGTCGAACACAGCACTGTTGGGAGAATTGTCGTCAAGAAGAGTAGCGATTGTAGGCCCGAGTGCGCTATTATGACGGTGGTACGCTGCCCTTACCGCCTTCTCAGGCAGACTGAGGGCGGTTGAAATATATGATATCTCAGATGCCATTTCCTCCCACCTAGAGGGGCCGTCATTTGTGTTTGTATTTGCAGGGCCTGCTGTTAGGCGCACCTGACTAGGTGGATTGTTTTCAATGCAGAGTATTTTCCCATTCTTGCGCCCTTTGCGGGCCTTCTTTTTCCCCTTTACGCCACCCAGCCCCGCATCAAAGCCATCTACACCGCGTACCACATCGTCCTCAGGGTCATCCGCAAGGAAGACACGATTGAGGAGCTCGTCGGTTGCGCGCGCGAGGTCTCCTTGACTCTTGTCAAGGGTTGCCTTGATCGAAAAGGCAGACAGCGTAGGGAACATATGTCCCAGGACCGTTGCATTATCTCTGACCCCAGGAGTGTCATCCTCATCGTCCTCTATTCGCCATGATGAAAGCGAGTAGGTAGTCGGATCAGTCTCGTCGCTGATTGACAACTCTGGGGAATAGCTATCAGCGCTGTCGTCGACTTGAGTGAGTTGAGCGAGCTCCCCGAGTGTTTTTCGGGCTGCTGCAGGGGACTCTGTGTCACTAAGTATCGCCGCGACGAGAGACGAGTCCAATGAGGAGAATTCGATCTGGGTCGATGTTAGTATACCCTGCAGAACCCTCTCCCTTTCAAGCAATGCTCGTTCTTCATACTTGGAGTTCTGCTAGCTGATCGGCGAGCTCTTGAGGGTTCATTGTCTTTTATTGGAGAGTAAATGAATCTGAAAGATTTCATATTCCGGTAGTAGTGAAAGTTTAAAGTTGCAGATGATATAAGCGACGACTGGAATGTTGTCACTTAGCCGGGAGGGGTTTGTTCGATCGTACAGCACTGACAGCGGTCCAATCAAGAGAATGCTGGGGATTCTATTTTTCACGAGATGTTGTTGGAGGAGAGGGGGGAAGCTGAGGCTGGAGGTGCGGAGAAGACCTCTAATAAATACCCACTCGCTGGGCTGTGTTAGTCACTGTGGCGCCCACGTGACTGCGTTATCGGTTGCCTGAATTTGCTGGTAGGAACTCCAAATATGATATTTCGTCATGGCCAGTCTAGAAGGGTCTGATTCGTAGAAATGCGTTCAGGGGGCGCATGTATCTCCTTTGGAAAGGGGTCGAATCCTAACCCAGGGAGTAAGCGTGACTCTAGTAAAATCAGCTTTATCCGCTTGTAGTATGTACTGGATGGAAATAGCTGTAATTACATGTACATACTGGTAATCTGATGGAACGGCGGATAACGCATGTAGGCTGAATGGTTGGAGTAAATTGCCCAAAGAGACAGATGAGAGATGAGAGGGGAGGGCTGATGGATGGTTGGAGCACACGTGTTATGTCTCTGAGTTCTGATAATTACCCATGTGTCGTAGTATTTATGATATATATGCATACATGTATGTATGTAAAGTTTTTAATTTTAGCCTGCTAGCTCTTTCCTGTGGGTGTTTGCGTACATGTATGTTTATGCACATGGAAGCAGATTTAGCGAGACCGCCAAATATATTCATCTACTATAAGAGGCTCTGTAGATTTCAAAAACACTTCCTATCTTATATATAGATATCACTTTAAATTATGGATGCCGCTGTAGGTATAGGCGGCTCTTTGAACCACTACCAAAGCTCTTACATATTATGCCCCCAATGATTCACAGTAGCAGGACACAGCACTCAAAGAAAACCCCTCCAAACAAAGAGAATTACGGAATATAATGGTGCCCGCGGTGTTGGGCCCCGAAGCTTAACTGGAGAGGTGCCGAGAATTGCCGTGTGATGGTGAGGGGGGTCAATGATCGTGTTGCGCCTTGATCTAGCTCTTGGTCAACTGCGACATCGTGTGCCTTTTTATTGGCGGTTCTTTTAGTACTCCGGAGAAACGGAGATGGAAGATTGCTAAAACCATAGCTTACAAATTCGCTATGGCTGGATATAAATGCCCTGTTTTTTTTTCCACGAGGAGCTTGAAAATCCTGGATAATAGACATCAATCTATCACTTTTTTTTAAGCCCTTTTGCTGAGGTACAACTGGTCATGTCAAAAGAAACCGCACTTCTAAAGTCGATGTTTTCTTTTACGAAAACACCACTCATATGCAGTGCCCCCATGCTAGGAACCACCGGGCCCGATCTAGTTACCGCCGTATATAGATCCGGCGGTCTAGGTAAGCTCTTCTCTCACGTAGTATACTTTTGCCAACCGTATCTAATATCCAGTCAGGTTTCATGGGCGCCGGCTTTGACTTGACCAATCTCTCCGCCAATCTTGCCCATACACACTCTCTCATCCCCGACATAACTCCTCTCCCAATCGGTGTAGGCGTGATTCTTTTCCGCGCAGATCTCTCACTCTTCCTCAGCTCCCTCAAGTCCCACCCGCCAGCCGCAGTGTGGTTCTTTGCGCCGGAAACCGCAGAGCAGCTGGACACCTGGATCATCAACACCAAGTCCCACTATCCCGAAATCAAGATATTCATTCAACTCGGGTCTGTAAAGGAGCTCAAAGCGCTACTAACTGGTCCTGCGGGTGGGGGCGTAGACGTCATCGTTGCGCAGGGCGTTGCGGACTCTGGGGGACATGGATTGTGCCGTGGCGCAAGTGTGGTGGGGCTTGTTCCAGAGTTTAGGAATGTCATCGGGGAGAGTGGGAGAGTGATACCCGTTCTTGCAGCGGGAGGAATTGTGGATGGACGGGGTGCGGCAGCGGCTTTGGCTTTAGGTAGGGTGTTCTAGGAGGACAGTACATGTAAGTATCGGGGTCGCTAATGTGGCATGGTGTAGGTGCGAGCGGTGTTGCAATGGGGACTAGGGTGGGCATCTCTGGCACTATGACTGCTGGGTACTAGCTGAGCTGACTGGCGTGCTGTAGTTTATCTTGACCCCCGAATGCACCGCAGCAGATGGATTCAAAAAGTACCTGCTGAACCTCTCAGACGGAGGTCAGAATACAACTAGGTACGTGAATCTCGGTACCCCTCTTTAATTCCTGAATGCTCACCCTGGGGGAAGAACTCGAATATTCGATACCCTTCGTGGAACCGGGTTCTGGCCGCCGCAATATAATGGGCGCGGTGCAATAAACGGGACACTGAAGGATGACGAGAGCGGTATGGCGGAATCAGAAAATAGAAAGCTGTACGAGAAGGCACTTGAATCCGGCGATTGGGAGAGATTGACCATGTTTTGGTATGCGTCTCCATGTACACGTGTGTGTGCGTGATGTTTGGTTGTAGTGCTGACATGGCTGCTCCAGTGGAACGGGTGTTGGGTCGATCGAGGATCTGCAGCCAGCGGGAGAAGTCATTGTTTCCGTTAGGGACGGTGCCGTTAAGGCTCTGCGGGACGCTGCGCAGGAGTTTGCCGGTTTATAGTATTCGAGTGATATTTTGTGATGATAATGACTTAGAAACGCTAATATAAGGATCTCCTAGCAGTTGAGTATAAGAGACTTGTGATATGGTAAACACCAGTGGAGCCGGCTTATGAACCTTGGACTCAAAAGATGAAGTATATGTAAATCAGGTATCTTGTCTGGCATGAGCAGAAGTTTCACCACTACAATACACTATTGTAATTTCAAGTTATAATTTCAAGGTGAGTAGGCCGCTATATACGCCAAACGTATAGGTCAAAGTGAAGGACATAAAGGTCATGAAAATCATGAACCAATTACCAACAAATGATATTCCAACCCTTCCCAAAAATTTCCTGTCCATCCAATCTTAATTCACTATTCATCATTACGAAATACATAGATAAAAATAAATCCCAATGCGCGCTCAACTGCATACCTAGGCCAGTAACAAAACAAACAAACAGCGGATCTAGTCCTATAGCGTAATGTCTAGCTATTAAGCCACCTCTGGTTAATTTGTTTCCTCCTCACCATGGGCGCCACAAAGCCCACACCAACACCCAATGCCACGATTGTCCCAACAAGCTGAATCTTGCTGAACCCCTTGGCGAGCACATCAAACGCCATGCTGGGCGTCACCCTCGTACCAAAGAGATCACCACCGTACGCGAATACAAGACTAGTGCTCTCTAACAACGCCGGTGTAGTAACAATCTTCTTGATACCCACAAGCTCCCGCTTATGGTTCAACATACCACGGGGGTCCGCATCAATAACAGGGAAGTACTTGACAAGACCCTCCTCCATCTCCCCAGCATTCGCATCGCGGCCCACTGGGCGGCGAGGATCAAGCATACGCTTTGGCAGTCCCAAGATCGACGAATACTCTGGGAGCAGCGCCAAGATCTCGTGGCTGGTGATGCCTTGGCGGGTAGTAGTAGTCGCCAGAGACGTAATCTCACCGGGGAAGATAAATGACTGCGAGAGCACGAAGGGTTCACCAGTTTCTCCGGCAAGCGCAGAGTAGTTTTGGGCGCCGCCGAGCGGGCCTCGATCGTTCTTCTGCTCACTCTCAAAGATCTCAGAGACGACGAGGTGGTAACCCTTAGCAGCAGCTTTGCCGGGAATGGTGTCGTCGCCGTAGTAGCTGTATACAACCCAGTTCTCGGAGACAGTTGATACAATGGGCTTGCTAGTGTCGACGCCGGTGTGTGTTGTTGAGTGGAGGACGACACCAGAGACGGAGTCAAGGAGGTGTATTGAGGCTGTTGAGCCGTTGGGGTCTGTAGTAACGATCGAGATCAGGTGGGGGTTGATATATTTGTACATTACTGAGCGGTCGCCTAAGACCTTGCCAATAGATGCAACGGGATCGTGGGCAGGCCTGGTGGAGATCGAGGTAATTTGCTCGTCTACGGGAGGGTTGAAGACCCATGTTTGCTCGGGCTTGCCAGAGGAGGCCACTTTGAGGCCTTTCGCGTGGCCCGCATCGTCTTGGACAGCGAGAAAGACGGTTTCCGGGAGAGGTGAACCTGAGGGGAGGACCATGACTTTACCGCACTTGAGAACGGCAAGGACAAGTTTGCGGCCAATGCCATCTACAGTGCTAGAGCTCTTGACGGTTCCGCAGCCAGGGATATTCTCCCTGTGAAGCATGGTGCCCTCAAAAGCATCAAACTCGAGGTATTCACCTCCTTTAGTGACAACCGCGACGACCCCCTTTGAGACTTCGTAGACTCCGAGAGCACCTTTCCATTCACCTTTGATTGGCAGAACATTGGACTCCCAGGCAACCTCTCCCTTCTTTCCAATATCTAATGCCGCCAGACCACCTTCTTCAGTAGCAACAATTGCGTATTTCCTGTATCCAAAGAAATCCCTCCACTTTCCGCCAACCTCCGCTTTCTCCTTGTTCAAAAACGCATCCATGACTCTTACTGGGATACCAGATACCCATGCAGGTCCGTATTCGATGAGTTCCTGCACGTGTCTGGTGAGACGATGAACGTAGGCAGCACCAACGCTTTTGTGTCCCTCGGCATTCAGCTCGTCTGCAACCTTTTCGGCAGCGGGATCCAATAGTTCAGCGAATGTAGATATCGATACAGAGGCCAAGGACTCCTTGCGAGTCCATTCCATATCGCCATTACGGGCAAGATGAGTGTTTCCTTTAAATCCGGGGGTAGAGGTTGATACGAACGAGCGAACTGCATACGAGGCGCCGTCAGATCTAGTGATAACCTCTGAAGCGGCATTTGTAATATGATTTCCTTTGTATTGGACTTTAGGACTGTATTCAGCCAATGGACCTTCTTCTCCGTATAGGAATGCTTCTCCGTTGGCAAAGCTCCAGACAAAAAACGTCTGGCCTCCAGACTTGCTTATTGAAAATGTGCTGTCCACGCCAGGTTTTTCCTCAATATCCAAAACGGGTATGACTGGGCTGTGCGAATAGTCCCATCTGTAAACTGTTGCCCATGATTTTTCCGCAGTTTTGTAGTGCACTAGTGCAGTGGTGTCGCTATCGGTATGGACCTCAATATCGATGACACCTTCTGGGATCTTGACATTCGCACCGTAGAGCCTGCTTCCACTTAGAGGGACCATTATTAGAGTTCGGAGACCATCTTCAGTCCAGGCTATGAGGGCATCAGAGCTGAGAATGTTGTCTACCGATTCAACAGATGAGCGCAAATCGCCGGAAAATTTAGCAGGCAAACCAGACTCAAGCACTAAGCTAGTGATGCGCATATTGTTCGATGTCTTCTCTGGCTGAACAGAAACTACCAAGACACTATCATGCGTTACAGAGATCGAATACGGTGTATCTTTCCTGCAATTGCCCCATTGAGTTAATAAACGTCTCTCTCAATAGCACATATGGGTGTGGAACTTACGCATCCAGGCCTTTCCACTCCCACATAACAACCCCACCCCCACTCCCACCTTCTAACATTCTCACAGTACCATCGTCAAAAAGCACTGCCACTGCGTCATCCTTGCCCGCAGACTTGAAATCTTTCACATTCCCACCCTCGAATCTATTTTCCCAGGCTAGCTTTCCTGTCACTGCGTCGAACGCTTTGACATTTCCACAGCTGCCAGTCACAACAACACCCTCGACAGCTCGAGCCAGCTTCTTGGATGCGCAAGCTTCCAGCTGGTGTCTCCATACAATCCCACCATCTTTTGGATGTAGCGCAGCAAGGATATTGCGCTCGGTAAGTGTATATATGAGGCTCGCTTTCGCATCTAGGAGGGGACGGTGGAAAAAGGTAGATTCTCGGAGTGAAGGGCCCAGAAGTGGGATATGCCAGTCGTTCTGGAAAGCCTCGTCTTGGAAGACAGCGAGGGTTGTTGGCAAGATGGCAGCAAAGCCGACTAGTAGAGATACTAACGGGGTTGATGATACCCTCATTGTAGATTTTCGTTGATTGTGATACAGAGGACAAGGGAAGGCTCGAAAGCCTCGAGGTGAATATGTTTGGGTCGAGATGATTAGGTGGTTTCTTTTTTCGCAGGGGGCAGTTGGCGGGAGGCTCTCGTGGCAGCTTTGGTTGGTTGCTAAAGGAGAAACACGATTGCTTGGCATACGATGTTTCAATAGAGACGCTTTGCAGTTCCCCCCCCTAATTAACCACACCAGGAAGGTATGACGTAGATAAATAATTCTTCACGCCTATGTGAAATACGCTGGCAGGATGTGAACTGCACGCAGTATCCTTATACCTGACAATTACTGACCCAGGTGGTATTTGATAGGATCTGTTATGTAGTAAAGCCACACTGAATCGGTGATGGTTTAAGGGTAACAAACACCCTGAGGCATACCGCAAATACAAATAATCGATCGCTACGCAGGGGTTTGGTGAGGGAGGCTCAAGAATACTTTCTCTCACCAGGCTGCTCAGCGAGATACCTACTCAGCGAGATTCACATACAAATATTTCTTAGTTGCAGGCTCGGCGGCCAGATCTTATGTGGTGGACCGCAACTCTCAGTCAACAAGGATCAGGGAAATGGAGTATGTAGTAGTACTACTACTCTAGTAGAGCAGGTACAGTCGTTCTCGGGTGAGGGCGAACACTGGATGTAGACGAACAGGGATTTTGTAGGGAGCGATGGGAAAGATCGCTTTGGCAGCTTGCCGTATATATTGAAGACCCTGGTTCGTCTTCACCCCGTAAACGACTGTACCATACATCACTACCCAGAAAATTGGTGTCAAAAGTGGTGACAACAGGGTTAGGTTTGTACCAGGCATATACATGTCGTTGGTTCACGAACACTCACTCGTTGACATTGGGCCGCTCCTCTCCCACTAGGAACGCTTAACTGGGTACAACTAACCGCACCGAGTTAGTCTAATTGATGGCACCAATGGGATCTAGGTTTCTGTGAGTGAAATGCCAAGGTTCCCAGATGGCTCAAACTCAACAACCCAACTACAGAGACGGTAAGTCTATTCAACACCATAGCTAAACAGCTTATCAGAGGCTCACTAAATAAGTTTGAGAACGGAATCGGACAACCAGTAGTTCTAGTTATGATAGTCTCGTGCCCAAGTTATGAGGCTATGTAGTAGTTAACACGTAACAGTCGAGACACCCTCAAAAATAATCATGAGCTTCACTAGTACTTTTTACTAATGATATGTGTTGGTTCGTTTCTAGGTTTTATTCATGGAAATTGAGAATGCCATTGCAACTATCGTTGTTGGCAGGGTAGTCGACCCTCGTTACAGTGATACTGCACATAGCAATACTCTCGTTATGAGGATAGCAATCGGCGGTCCCGGGGTACGTTTTTACCCGTGCCTCCTTACTTCATACAGTAATAGATACTCGCATTATAAGAATACAAGCGGGTTCCGGCCCTTGGCCGGTGAGGATAATGAAATAAGGAATAAAAGGAGTATCATAATCACCATGTATCAGCGAGGTGTACTACTCTACCAAAGTGGTATACCGTTGGTATATCACAACCACTGGGTAGCAGAATTCAATAACCCCCAGAATAACCTTGCTCCTTAGCTGACTCACACTAATCAATAGCTCGAGAAAAGATATATCCAGAACGCAGCCAATCAAACCCTTTAAAATACACATTACATACTCGGTATAGTTATATACTAATTAGATATTAGAGACTTTGCGCAAATGGAGCTGGCTCTATATTCTCGTTATCTGATTGGCAGCTGGTGAGATCGGCACAAATGATGTTACCAGAAAATGAAGCTGGCTCCATTTCCGCAAAGTCTCTATTCAATACGGATTTTTGGCCCCGACAGTATCCTTATATCAAGTGGCGACTGTATGTCGTATCTGACAATAGTGTTTCCGCCACCAATGCCAAAGAAGAGCTCCAGGAGGGAATCCAGAAGGCCAAAGGAGAGTTCCGCACAGAAATGAAGATAACAAGGAGTTATTCAAGGGTGTGCCCTCCAGACACTTAAGTCCCGAGCCCAACGTGCCTTAGTGCCCCAATGCCAGGAGCTTACAGTTGCACTTGGGCTTCCAGTCCTGCTTCCAAATGCTACAGTTGCGGTTCGTCGCCAACAAATTGCGTCATATCTCGGTGTCTCTATTTGATGTATGCTTCTTCAGGACTATTGGCGGTGAAGGATGTGGTGAAGCGAGGCGGCGGTACACGTTGGCGCATGGTGTGGCTTTGACTACTAACAGATCTTGTTATCTCCCTTATCAAATAACAGATCTCCTATACAAATCTAATCCCCCTATTATAGTGTGGCAGCTATAATAGACGAAGGGGTTTCTCCACCTTCTACGAAGGTTTGTTCATTCACCTACGCTAGGCTTCGGTTTCTTTTTTGTTTAATTCATTACGCTAGGCTTCGGTTCATTCCTTAGAGTATCCATTCAGCTACGATTCGTCACTTAGATATCCGATACTGATCTATTAACATTCGACGGTTCTATTAAGTTATATTGTTGTTCGCTTGTTGTAGGTTACGGTTTGTCAACAATTTTTTATAGGAACTGACGGTACGGATGTTAAGCTGAGGTGTACTGTTTGTTGGGAAGATACGACTATGATGTGCGGGCGTTGTAAAGCTGTACGGTATTGCAGTACAACGTGCCAGCAGGGCGATTGGGAAACCCATAAGATACTTTGTGTGGTTGGTGACGGCGGCGGTGGCAGTTATCCGGTGAAAGAAGCTGGTGTAGTCAGTTATCGGGGTATTTTTATGGGGGCAGAAGATTCTCGGCCTCGATTTGTGAATGTGCGAGCTGATGTTGAAATTTCGAGGGATGGAGAAGGGGTTGAAAATATCGTCGAGGGTACAAGAGTTTTGTTTGGGCACAATCAATGGTTGGGATCTAAGTTGTGTACTACAAGCAGAATTTCGCGGCGTGGAAAGGATTTGGATACAGGGTGGATTAGTGTACATTGTCAAAACCGTGCAGTATATCGCACTTGAATGTGGAAGGAAGTCGAAACTATTGAAGTAGTCAGTATATCCCCGATTTAGTTATATAGACCTGAATTCTTTACCTTCTCTGACTTGACCCCACTGGAACCTCCGGTTGTTTCACTAGTTATACCTGCAGTTCGGATGCATCGATTAATGCTTTCGCCGTACCCATCATGTCATCCTTCGTTTTCCCAGCATCCCTACAAACTGGTCTATGTCAGCGGAAATAACTCATGAGACATCACACTAGAAAACTTACTGCTCCTACATCTATAGGCCTAGCAAGACCGTCCCCACATTAAAAGACAGAGATCTCCACGTGGAGGTATCAACCCTGGCCTCAATCCTGGTGAACCCATTTCAATTTTGCATATTGGTGTTCAAATTTTTCATCTGTTCACTCATGATTCCATGATCCAAGGTTGACTTTAAGGTCCTGATTATCCGTTAGTTTTCAAAAGCGAAGGTCGATCTTTGCATTGCCGCACCTTACCGCGATCTGTGGCTCGCCGTACAAATTATAGGAGCTAGCTAGAACCGTCGACTAGCGGTGCAAGATTGTCCCGCTTGTCACGCAAAACTGCTCCAAGAGGTACTGGAGTAGTTATACTATTTTTCGTCTATCACGCCGCTGGGCCCAACATGCTGTGGTTGCTGGGAACAGACGAAGGGCCGGATATAGGCATGTCTATAACCCGCCCTTATGAGGTTCTACTCGCCAAAGAAGATAATCCACCGCCAGACTTTATTCTTTGGCGAGTATAACTGTGGGCTCCACCCTGATCAAAGGGGTCAGCGGGCATCATCCCCACTAACGAGAGTTGGCTGCCGAGAATCCGCCGTGAACTCTAGACCCTCACAGGTAGTAGCTATCGACGTGATAATGGTTGACGGTCGATACCCTAGTGGCGCGTTGCCAGTTATCTGTCAGCGCTCTAGATCTAGGGCTCCCCGCTCTTCCCAAAGGGACTATGGTACGTTGAGAAAATTGAAGAGAGACAAAAATCGCGGAATTTCTCAGTGCCCCCTATTCGCCTGAATACTCAAACCCTCGCTCCATCCATCCATCCTTCACCTCTTAATTCTGTTCGTCCCCCCGGGCCGTCGCGGGTATATGCAAAAGTCAAATAAGCAGTGCCGGCCCGCATACGCCGCCGACGCACGGAGAATTCCTGGCGGTGTTCCGATATACCGCCATAGAAGCAGCAGGGGAACAGGATAGGTAGGGATGGGATGACGGGGAAACCTGGGGGTGTAGAGTAGAAATTACTTTTATTCATAGTACATACCTAGATGTTTATTCGATACTAGGTGATATATAGCAGTAGATAGATGATAGACAGCCAAAGAAGCATCACTCTATATACCCCAAACTCACGCGCCCTTGTACCCACTCCTCATGATATCCCATCACTCCCTCTCTTTAATTCTCGTAGCTAGAGCCTTTAAAACCCACCTCTACCCCCCCCCTCCCCACTCCCACAAAACCCATAGACACCCCCCCTTAATTAAACATCAAAATGAAGAACCAGTTCCTCGCCCTCCTCCTACTCTCGCTCTCCGCCAGCAGCGTGCACGGCGCCGTAGTAGCGTGGGGCCAGTGCGGCGGCGTCACCTACAGCGGCGACACCGCGTGCGTGAGCGGGTATGCATGCGCGAAGGTCAATGACTGTAAGTCCGATTCCGGGGTCATTAGCACCCGCAACGCCCCATACTGCTGCACATACATGTACTAACTACATAACCTAGACTACTACCAATGCCAACCCGACACCGCCTCCACCGCCTCCACCACCGCCGTGACGCCCACGACCGCCACAACCACCCCCTCCACCACAACCACAACCACAGCCGCCTCCACCGCCTCCGCCGCGGGTCAACTGATCCGCGGCGTCAGCACGCCCATCTACCACCTGTACCTGCAGTCCCTCGCCGGCGTGCCAGTAATGGCCGCCGAGTCCACCGCCCTGCGCTTCATCATCTCGGGTTCCATCCAGGACACCACATCCGGCTTGTACCTGAACGCGGACAGCTCTACAACGAGCTATAAGCCGATTTCATTCGGCGCAACGGCGACGACGACGGGGTGGGGGCTGGAGGGCGACACGATTATTACCACTAATGCGAGTGTGTTTGGGAGACGTGAGTTTTTGGGGTCCTTCTTTTCTTTTTTTTTGGTTTGGTTTGGGGTGGAAGAGAGAGGCTAATAAGTGTGCGTGGTGGACAGAGCTCAACTTCCTGGCATGCGAGACGTCGACGTCGGGGGCGTATAAGCTGTACCTGCAGACGGGGAGCGACACGCCGAGCGGTGAGACTTGTACACTGCAGACGCTGCATTTGCCGTGTTTGTGCTAGATGTATTGGGGGGGGGGGGTTGGCCCTTGTTGTATTTATTTGGAAGGTTTCTGTATCTACATGTATCTTGGGCATTGTGACAACGGGACAATGATCAATTTGGCATCTTTTTTCTTATTTGGCCGGATGTAGGCACAGGAACTCATGCAGTGCCACCACTAGCCCGCATTCAGCTCTCCCACCGTGCTGTTGGAGCAGTTGTGACAGTAAACCTGAAGATATACAATACTGAAAGTTGTAGCATATTAGAGAAATCTATACTGGCGAACCCGCACCCAATCCGCACAAAGTATGTACCACAAGACTGGACGTCAGTACACATACCCAGTACCATGGGCCAAGCAAAGCTTCTCTAGCTACATCTGCATGAATGTAGTTTCTCTACCTTCTTTCTCTCGCCTCTCCCCAGCTGCGTTCCCCCCATTGTCACCAACCGACCAACCGACCAACCGACCGACCAACCACACCCGCCGCCCTACCAGAGCTCAAAGCTACACTTTCAGCCCCCTCACTCTGTCCAGCCTTCTGCACTCGACCTTATTAGTAGCGAGTGATATCCTATGGTCCCGCGACACAATCTCTTCAGCCGCGTGCATGCTGCACGCTGCACATATCTTCCCTATCCCAAAACAACTCAGAAGGCAGCACACGCTTAATCTTAAATACATTCCAGTCCCTCATTTCCTTTCCTTTCCTCACGCCAGAAACATCTAAACATTAACTACAAATCATCTCCCGCCGCTCAGCAGTGCTTTTTTTTTTTTGATGTGTGTGTGGCAGAACATATGGCAGGTTAACCACTAGCCAATTCGAACCTCCATATGTAAAGGGGGCAAAAAAGGTTAGAAAGGAAGGAAGTTGTAGTAGAGTAGAAAGAAGTACATAGAATGACAAAAAGCAAGGATCCACGAAAGCGCCATAATTAATTAACCCCCATAACCACACAAAAAAAGGACACAAAAAGGAATAAATGACATGAACAGCCTCTACCGGCGCGACGTAGGATATCAATCAGTCAATAAAATAATGGCATCAGAAAAGAAGAAGAAAATCTCTTTGATAGGCGTTAGTTCAATACACAGCAACGCTCAAAACCCTCTCCCTTTGCCACCACCTTCCCTATGGCTCTCAAACAGGTCCTCCAAGTAGGTGCTTGGTGCCCTTCCTGTCGGTGGTAGACTCAACGACGCCGTGCTAGCGCCCGCTCTCACTGCCATCCCCTGTGGCCCCATCAGCGGACTTCCAGGCGGACTAACACCCGAATTCCCTCTACCTCCTCCACCATGTCTAGTGCTCGATATACTCTGGGAATGCAGATGCGTGTGGCTTCCATTCGCCTGTCCCATGATGAGAGAGTCTCTCTGACCCGAAGCATAATATCCCGCCGGCAAGTACGCAGACCTACGGTCGCCAGCTGCGCCACCGCCTGCGGTCGGAGAGAAGAAAAGAGAATGGTTCGGAGTCATCTGGCGCCCATCAGGACGATTTGCAGTTCTAGGCGAGGTCGCAATATGATCAAGACTTAACTGGGAGCCAGGGCCAGTAGAGTAAAAGCCCCCAGAGCCAGAGGGTGGTGGTCGGAGATGGGATTTTGTTTTCGAGTCGGGGAGATGCACGTTCGAAGCAGCCTTACGAACGCTTCTGTGAAGACTCCATGCAACGAGGCCGCGCCATGCGATCACTGCAAGTGCAAAGAAGGCAAGTGCAGACCCGACGGCAATGAATACGGTGCCCTCGGGGAGAGTTGATTTCTGCATAAACGGTGCATTACTAGTCGGAGGGACTGTGACGACTGGTATAGCCAGGCCACTGGTTCCTGTGAGCGAAGGGAGCTTGTTCGCTGTGCTTGTGCTGAGACTGGGGACGGCAGCAGTTGAAGTCACGGGAATACCTCCAGTTATGGTAACTCTCGAGATGCTGGTTTCAGCAGTAGAAGCAGTCGTTGATGCTTCCTCAGATCTAGATGATGTAGTTTCTCGGCCTAAGGTAGGAAGCGCAGCAGTGGTGGTTGCAGCAGTAGCAGTGGTTTGGGCGGTTGTTCCATCCTGAGCAACAACAGTCGTAGCGAGGGCACCAGCAAGGAGGGTGTATATTAGGGAAGAGTTGACCCTCATGGTGTGCGGCAACGACAGTGATGGGATGAAATACGACCAAGGACGAACAAACGAGTGAAGGTGGTGACTATTACGACACGATAGCGAGCGAGGTTGAGCGAGGGTGTATGTAAGTAAATTAGACGTCTTTGTAAGGGATTTTTCCCTTTTTCTTTCGCAATTACGGGAGAGTCCAGGCGCCGCAAGCAGGGACTTTCCTTTTTGGAAAGGTGAAGGGAACGTCAGGGTTAAAAGCGAGCAAAGTCACGAGCTCTGTCTGAACTTGCAGCGGAAGCGGCAATTGAGAGACGGGCAACAACCGACAAGTCGAATTTCCTGCGGGAGTTGTGAAAAGCTGAGGTACTGTGTTGCACTATCGATCGTATTCTATGCAGTAACGATGAAGGAGAACAAATAATACTAAACTGCATCACCAAAATATATTAGTTAAAGAGCAAACAACATCTTTCCTAATCGCACCATTCTGCCTGCCGGACCCCCTGCAGAAATCCCCTGGGGCACCATTTTGCCGAGAAGCTGGGGGCATAGAAACCAGGAAGTAGGGGAAGGCCAGCATAACACACATACCCACGCAAAATAGAGGAATTTTAATAGCAATGAAGACTGGAATGTCAACAGAAGCAGGTAATTACATGTATATCAAGCCACATCACATGTCTGACCTAAATACTTACATAGTCATCATAGGAATCAAATCAAGAAGAGAGGATCATGTTACCCTACCCTGCGGAGTCTCTCCTCCATCCCGCGCGCCCGTTGAGCCGCTGTCAGCCATGCATGCATGCATCGATCACCACTGAATTGAAAAACCTCACCAATCCTTTTAGCGAAGGTTGACGCAGGCGCTGTGCTCCCGAGTAAATAATGTAAGGAATTGGACTATTTAAAGAATCAGTCCAGAACATCTCGACATACAATCTGACAACAAATTCACTTTGCTGTCTGATGTCTGAAGGCTCTCGTGATCGATTGATGGATTGGATTTTCCTGGCTTCTTGGCGCATTGCAAGACCATGACAATGCAAGACATCTGCCCGACAAGAGGCGGTATACCGGTGTTATATGTTATCGCGGCCCAGACTGACTGCAGTACCTGTATTTTACACATTATATTGACACCTGGCTCTAGCGATATACCTCCCCCTTTAAGGCCACATTACACTTGAACAAAATGACCTTGATACAGGCAACTGCTGTCGTTGAAGATGTTTATTCGACCCAATCAACGGCCCATATAACGTCATTGGCTCAAATCAAAATCCATGCATGGTCCCTGCATTGATTAGATCATGAAAGGGCAAGATAGTGTTGTGCCATGTGACGAACCTTAAATTCGCATACTTACATTGCGGGAATAGAGTACATGTATAACCGCCATCGTCTTTTGATCATGATCCGCGGGCACAAGAGTCGCAGATTCTTAACGGTACCACATTTAAGGTGTCTGCATGCAGTACGCCAGGGGGGAGGGGGGGGGACGTTAACTCTAACGAAAATATAGGTTACTATAAGGACAACTACATGTATAGTCCCGAATTCGTCAGGTTAATGTCTACCGTTTTGAAATTTTTGAAGCCTTTTCAATATTATAATACCTTTCATAGCCATTAAGTTATTGACCTCGCTTGCACTCGAACAAGAAGCAATATTTACTGTAAACTAATTGAGTATATAGTGCTGCTTTGTGGGTTTTCCTAACAAATCTCGGCCAATCGAAGCGCGATATTTTTCAGGTGGGAACGGGTGTTTGAGCTCTAGTAGGAGTGGGAATGCATAAACTTTAACATTTCCCATACAAAAAATTACGAGATACACATTATTTTATGGAATAACTGCAATACTTTGTGTTAGAGGCGTTCCTGTCCCATTACCAACACCTTGGCTGATGTATGTATTTACCTGTTAAAAGCATCAGTAAAGCCATAAATAAATAGGTCTCCGATGTTTCCGACGAAGCATTTTGTTTGGATCTCGTCGTGTCCCCAAATAGAATATGTAGAGGGAGCCATCAAATAGTATCTGGCATCAATGGGCTTGTAACAGTTGTGGAATACAATTTGATTTTGGGGGGTCCATTGTTTGGTATCTATATGCAGGCGATTCTGGCTTGATTCTCCTGATATAATAGTGGGACGTTCTTTGATGATTCGTTTCATTGGCGAAGGCTTTGCTCAATCAAGTGGGGCTTCACCGGTGGCCAAAGCTTATCCCACCAATGTGTATACGCCCAAAATGGGTGACAGAAGCGTAGCAGATAAAGGTATTAGTAAAGTCGTTGGTAAAAGTGGTCTGTAAAACCGTCCGATTTCCCTTAAAACGACTTTTCCTCCGCGAAAATTGGGGCCCCGGAAACGACTTTCCCGACGACTTTATTTAATATTCGAGGCGCACATTTCTACTCCACCTAGAGGAGTGGTTAGAATACGTCTACCCGATTTAAGCTCCCGATATGACCAATTTGAGAGGAATTTAGGTACCATATTCGACCTGTCGTTAGCATCTACTACAGAAAGATATTTTACAAAGAATCTTCTTTGGCAAGTATTAGTATCTATTGTTTCCGTAATTTCGAAGTTTCTATTGTTTGTCTTAAATCCCGGCTCTGATAGAAAGAAGAAAAACTAGAGGATATGTCAATGATCAGGCTTCTTTAAACTAGCGAATTTAATGAGTTAAACAAAAAAAAATACACTAGCGAATTACGGGCACGAGTTCTCACTCGCTTCCAATATGTTCAGCATGAACTCGAATTTCATTGAGAAAATGAGCTTCACTTTCCAATAGTTATTGGCTGCACATGGGGGCACAGGCAGAGAAATTTAGTTGCAATAATCATAGGTAGATCTTATTAAAATGTGATTATGATTTGAATCACGTCTCTCTTTATAGGACTCTTTGAATTCATGAAGTATCCTGAAGTTATCGTTAGTACTTTCTTTCTCTACGACGATGGGGCAAGACCTTGCGTACATGTTAATTTGGTGAAGCTAGCTGGTCTATATAGGTTTCAGGCCAAAAATGTCAAGCACCAGTAGATACTGCAGTGGCCGGATACTGATGCGCCAAGGCAGGAGGCGTGCCAACTTCTGAAATGAAGGTTGATAAGCTGCGCGTAGGTAAATTGGGCGAATATCTCACCCTGTGATCTATGGCTTGATCTCCTAGATCGATATTTGCTGTCTCATAAATTCGGCAGCATGCGAATATACGAAGGGATATACTCTGTATAGAGAGGGTTTGAGATTCTAAATGTAGTTAGAAATATGCGTACGTGTGATTAAAAGTCGGGGATTCTTCGTTCGTGTCGTGATAATGTCAGTTTATTGAAAGAGCTAGAATTTCTAGCATACAAGGTGCAAGATATCACAATGTCTCCCCTCACCATCTGACCCGGGCCTTTGATTCTGTACAATCGCCGCGAGGACCATATTGCAAAGAAGGCTTAACTCGCCGATTATATTCCGATCCTGAACCCTACTGAAATGCTCCAGTGAACCGCCAACAAAAGAAATTAATCTCATACCATGTTATGACCTTGATATCCAGTAAGACTCCTACTAAGTCCTCCATAAATCAAAAAAAAAAACAATCATCAAAGGAACAAAGAATAAGACTATTCAGTCCAAGCTCAAACTAACTAGCTCAGTAAAATCTCCACAACTCTCGCCGCCTCTTCTTCACTCAGTGGGCCTTTCTTTCTCGCACCCACCGAACCCAGCGCCCTCACAACCAAAGGCACGGAGAACCCCATGCTGGCGAATCTGTCCACTGTGCTTTGGTCGTAACCGCCATATTCGGTCGCCCGCTGCTGCGCTGGCGTAGGTCCACCCATACCCCCTGTTGACCCCGATGATTGCAAGTCTCGTGGGGCACCCGCATACCGCACTGCCCATTCCCTAGCACGAGCTTTAAAGACCTGCGGTGTCGCCAACATCATCTGTGCAACCTCGGCATCCTGCGGATCCGATGGTTCGGGAGCATCGAGGAGCGACTGCAGTGATAGGAGTGCAGTCTTGATCGTAAGCACCGGCGACCATTTCTGCGAGAGAGTATCCAGACAGATCGCGCCCTGTATCGACCAATCAGCACCATCGAAAACAGCTTTTGAGCAAGAACAGGAAAAAAGCAAGTGGGAGAAAGGGGGAAATTACAGTCTGGCTGCTGACATTCGGATGCCAGACTTTAGTTTCAAACTTCATCTTCGGCGGCATAAAAGGATAATTATCAGGCAATTTGATATCAATTACAAACTCGCCGCCTTCATAAGGCGTCCCTGGGGGTCCTTTGAAGCGACCCTGCAGATGCGTCATGTCCGACGGATCCAGGGGCGTTGCATGCATCCCCGAAGAAGTATCTTTGGCCATGTCGTCCAACTCCTTCATAATACGTCTTCTGGTAGCCATTTTGTGGGATAACTGCTAAGAATACTTCGAATGGGGGTTAAGAACAATAGGAAGATAGGAATCGGGGGGTGTTTTATTAGGTGGTGGGGAGAAGAGGATAACTATAGAAGGAATGAGCCCTTTAATGTACAATATAGTGGTTGTGGTGTCTTGTATTACTGGGGCTCTTGTAGAAAAGACTTTGAGCGGAATAGGCGGTAGACGGGGTAGTTTTGCGTCACGTCAGGAGAGCTTGACTCCAAAATGGATACCTGCAGAACCGCTCGTGGAAGTGATAAAATAGATAGACAGCGGTACCTGCCTGACGCGCGCGATTTGTTAGCTCTTCAGTAAAACAACCCGCTACAGGCAGGGGTGGCCCAGAGCGACACTAAGACTTGATGATGGCAGCTACTCACACAACAAGACTGGATGGACGCAAATAACAATTCTATTCTCAAGAACCGAATGGGTTGACGACGACAAGAAGCGGCTGCGGGCAGACGCCAGGGGCCTATCGCATCAGGCGGGGTCAATTGATCTCCAGCCCTTGCATCTTATCTAATCGCATTTCACGTGACACTAATGCACAATCGTGTGTTGCATGAGTTAGGTGTCAGGGACCACCCCACCCATCCTACCAATATACCGAAATGGTAGCTCGGTGTGAGCTACTCACTGAAGGTCTGAAACAATTTAAAGCTCATAAAGTGTTCCCAACGAACGTATAGAAGCTAATACACTCCCTTGAACAATACAGAGGCCTAAGAAATACTTCCGGGGGCGCAACATAAGCCCCAGATGATGTCTGCAATAAGGTTTCGCCATCAAAAGTACACTTTAAGAACACGGAGACTAAACGGAAGCTAAGAAGAAAAGGAAAACATTTAAATAGAAGTAGTTCAGAACACAAAAACCTCCATGCTGACTGAAACACGCTGGTATCTTAATGTCGGAATCGTTTCCCAACCAATCACATCTGCCCTGAGCCCATAAAACGAAAAATAGTTTCAAATGCAGGTATAGAAACAATGTGAAGGTGGTCCAAATCCCCTTTCCCACGTGGACGGCGGTAGCTGAAAGTTGATCACAAGCTGTCGAGTTGCTTGGAGATCTCCTCTAGCTCCAACTGGGATGCCTTGAGCTTCTCACAAGTCTCCTCGTACTTCCTCTCCCAAGAGTCTCGTTCAGCCTCAACGGTAGCAACCTTGCGTTCGTAGTGCTCAGCCTTGACATCGGTGAGACGCAGTCTAGTGCGGCGAGTTAGATGCAGATCGATAAATGATTTCTGGAAAGGAAGTATCTCTCTTTGATTTTGCAGGTGTAGTAAAAGGGAAACTTGCTTTTCGTTTGTCTCTCTCAAGTTCTTGTCTGCCTCCTCGGCCTCCTCTTCCAGCAACTGCACCTTCCTGCTCAGCGAGTCGACCTCGGAACCGTGGGCGGCACCAGTGTCAGCAGCACTCTTGGCCTCGGAGAGCTGCTTCTCAAGCTTCTCGACTTCTCCGTCGAGGAGTGAGTTCCGGTGTGTGAGGGATGCGATTTCTTGTTCCTTTGTAAGATTCTCTTGCTCGAGAACCTTAACACGGGCAGCAAGCTCCTCGTTCTTTTGTTGGGCCTGCTCGGTCTCCAGGCGGAGAGTGTTCATTCTCTGTTGAGATGTTAATATGAAGTTTCATATTGAATCAATAAGGAAATATCGAAAGAGCATCGCATCTGGATGGAGCTATCCAAGGTGCAGATGAATAAGGGGCAACCAAACTAATAGCAACACCAACACCTTAAATTAATGTGGAATAATAGATACTTACTTCTCTGAGTTTATCCATTTTTAAGGTTTAGGGATTTGTTTGAGGTGGATGAGATAGATGTGGTATTTAGTGTATAGATGGTTTTTTTTGTAGTTTGTTGGAAGACGATGAGAATCTAAGGGGAAGGAATGCAAAGTTCGAAGAAGGGGATGGAAATGCGTTGGCAGCAGACACGGACGGACCTGAAGGGTTGGGTTGGTTGGTGGTGGGGTCAGTGCTCACGAGAGAGCGGGGGCTTGGCTAGAGGGGCAAGCGCCGGGGTGAGAGTGCGGCATGGAATGGCTGATGTCTGACAATCGTTGCCCTGGGAACGTGCCAAGCTAGGGATGGTACTCCCTTGTTTACATCATTCCTGATTTTAAGCAACCATCGCAAAAGCTCTGACATACGTTTCTTTCATGGTCACTACCGATTACTAGTACAACAAATCTGGCCCACCCTGTATCTTGGCCTTCCGACATCACGACAATTCAAAGCCAGCTAATAGCACCCCCAAAACCTCGACCACAGACATGCTTGCCAATAAAGAAAACGTTTTGATCCATGGCCCTTCGCACGGGGCGGGCAAAATCAACCCCAAAACGCCCGGTCCCTCCAAGTTAAACCCAAAGACTCCATACAAAGTCTCATTGAATGATGAAGGTGGCAAGAGCAATCTTTTCGCTGGGAAAGACCCCTCTATGTTCATTACGCCCGCTGGTCCACGGCGAGCTGCCCTTACCGGGAAAACCACCAATGCAAAGGCGAGACGTCCTCCATCTGAAGGAGGGGAAGGACAGAAGACTATCCAGAAACCTAGTCGCCTTATCCGTACGCGTCTTTCGCTTACGACCGAGGTTGTCCCCATCGCCAATGAAGAAGGAGAATATCCGGAGATTGAATATATGCCCCCACGTGAAACGGGTACCTTGGTCCTCTTTATCAATTTGTGGGGATACATGTACTCACAAGATTATAGAACTTCCCGACATTCCTGACGACTTTGAGATCCCAAACTATGAGAAACTTAGCAAGCACCTTTATAGCAATTGCCACCGCCAATTTCTCCTGGATATCGATGAATCCGGAAAATCTAAGATTGACCGTCAACTCGAAGAATCTGAACGCCAGATTTCGGCTCTTCTTGACGCAGAGACTGAGCAATTGCTATCTGAAGTAAGGCCGAGAAGAGTATCAGTCAAGAAGGATACTGTGCAGAGATCAGCATCCACTGCTGCTAAGTTGAAACATAAACGTTCTACCAGCAATCTTGCGGACAGACAAATCGTAAGCAGAAAGCGTAGTGGAGAAATGGCAAGGCCCAACTCTGTTATGAGTAATGGCTCTATTAACTCTCATCCTTCTACCGCTGCATCAATTGGAGCAGCTACAGCACTCTCCCAGCGTCCACCTTCATCTACGTCTCAACGACCCCTGTCTAGGACACATTCAAGATCAATTTCTGGGTCTCTCACCAACCGCCCTTCTGATGAAACACTCCGGCCTAGCTCTCGCACCATAATTCGGCCTAGTTCCCGTTCCACCATTCGCCCTGCGTCTCGTCCTAACAGCCGCATGGCTGTGGCCAACTCCAAGACCACGATCGGGTACACTACAGGCAAGGAAGTTGCCAAAAGTGTCAAGAAAGCCTTTGAATTGCCCAAAAGAGAGACTGCACTCGAGGTCTGTGAAAGAATTTTGAGAGAGGATGATGAGAGACAGACTCCAGCCATTATGTTGTTTAACAATGAGGATGACGATGGAGTTGATGACCTCCTCAAGTCGCTCCCGTCTCTGGCGGAGGTTTTCGAAGAGGAAGAGGAGGAATTTTATCTTACCCTTCCGGATGTGGAGTAGATTTGAGGATAATCTTGGGTTTGCAAACATTATTTATTATTCATAAGTAGCATGGCAAGAAAGGGAAAATGTAATCACAAAAGAGCAAATCATCATTGAGTATCAATAGCTTGGGACGGAGGAATTTGGGAGTAGTATCGGAGTTAGTCTTTGCTTTTATAATTATTTCTTTTGTTAGGAACTGTTGACGGCTATCATGATTGTACTTTGTATAACAGAAATCGAATGTTTACATGCTCTCTTTTGTAATAACTAGCCTCAACTCTAGAGACATTTCATAATATCCAGTTAACTCTCGTTGGATAGGGCCTCTGACACTTAGTTGAAAGTATATGCGCTATAAATGATCCGAGTGATTCCTCATGATTGTCAGCTCACCCATCGAATGATTGCCGTGTACACCCCAGAGCTTCTTTAACTGCCCATGGCAACTCACAATAATTATCAATTAGGCATGAGGTCTCTTTCAGTAACTTCTCCAAGTTAGCACGGAGAGCTGTGTCAACAGGCGCCTAGACATATAAATGTGTTAGGATCCGTATGCACCTGCTTCTTAATACCGAGTTTCCGAGCCTTATATCTACTTGACAATTCTAAGCGCATCGGCGATAGATATGCTATTTTATATCTTTGCACAAACAGTTTCCAAAGTCTACCTGAGGTGCAGTACTCCGGTGCCTTGCTAACGCGAGATTGTTTTGTGTAGTTACATACATGTACTCACAGATAAAACAACGTCCACCAGACAGTTGAAACGATCTTTACGAGACATAATTGAATTTGCGGAAGTCCTGACATTGTTCTTTACAGTTACTTAGCTCAAATATAATATAATACAGCATGGTCTTAGAAACCGATATCCAGGAGCCGGAGTCAATTGTTCCGGAGTAAATTACAATCTAGGCTGGTCTAAAAAAAGATTGCTGAATTCTGCTAAAGTTATACTTAGCGATCAACCACCAAATAAACATCATAATTGTGGGTATAAAAACATTCTACATTTTTAGCTGTCCATTAATTCTGTTTCAGATCCGTCTCCTCCTGCTCACTTGTGTCAAGTCCTAGTGGGTGCCAAGGCCCTTGGCGTAGATCATCGTGCTCGTCAGCTCAACAACC
This sequence comes from Morchella sp. 2018-W38C, assembly GCA_024713705.1. Taxonomy (NCBI): domain Eukaryota; kingdom Fungi; phylum Ascomycota; class Pezizomycetes; order Pezizales; family Morchellaceae; genus Morchella; species Morchella sp. 2018-W38C. The sequence continues at coordinate 575,787 of JAMJEX010000025.1, read as the reverse complement.
AACGATCGCGTCCACGAACTTCTCATTGAGCAAGTTACGAGCCTACGAGAAAATCAACAACCTTCATTATGCGTTTCCAATTAACCGCCCAACTCCCATTGCTGGCAGCACTGAGTGCACCTTTCGTCTCCGCTTTCAAAGACACCTCCCCCTTCTTCCTAATCTCCGCTTCCAAGTTAGTTGCTCGCCTCCTTGATCGTGGCCTCTCACCCACTAACTCCAACTAGACATTTCTCTCAAGCCGACAACACCAAACCTCTCCTCGAGACCTCCGCCTTTGTCCAGACAGCAAAGGGCATAATTTCTTACTGTGATGCCGACGCTTATATCCTCGTGACGCAGCCCGGCCTACACGCAAGCGACTTCGCGCATGCCTCCTCGGCACCGCGCTTGTCAACCGTTTTCAAAGAGGTTGGGGTGGAGCGGGCCCAGGCAGTGAGTAAGGTGTATGAGTATGACGTAAAGTTTGAGGATGTTGCAGACATACTGCAGGATTTCGCGATCGCCACATGTGATGCAGAGGTAGAGGAGGTGGACGCAAAGACCGGTAACTTTGGCGGGTTCGACGATATGAAGCCCAAGCTCATCAGAGTTGACTTTGAGACCCTTCCTGAGAAGGGCCCTGCGAGACAAAAGGCGATAAAGGAGAATGGTCTGTCACCCACACATTTGAGACTAGATGACTAGTCCATGGCGGATTACTAATGGCGGAGCAGATTCATTCTTGTACTCGATCATTTCTCTCCTTCCCACCTACAAATACAACCTCATTTACACCTCTACGCCTATCTCCATGACTCCCGCTGCTATGAAGGAGTCCAAGGGAGATTTCCACGAACTCCGCCGCCGCGAGAACTTCCAGGCCCACGATGACGACAAGAAGACCAACACTACTCTCCCCGAGGGCAGTTTGTTCAAGAGATATCAGTTCTTCACCCCTGCAATCTTTGCTGGATACCTTGCCCTGTTCTTTCTGTTGAGCGTCCTCTACGTTGCATTCACCGCGCTGAGCAGCCTCCAAGTCTCTTACGGCGCGTTCGAGAAGGAGATGGGACCATCAGCTGCGAAGAAACAGCAATAGATGCTGTGAAAGCAAAAGAGAGGTGATGGGTATGCTACCATAGGGTTGTAAACGACGGTGTTCTTTGCGCTTGGGCTTTTTTCGTTGGCTATTTGGATGTTATTTGCTTTGGTGTATGTACCATATCCGTAGTAACTGGTTTCATGGGCAGTTTTTTTATACATTTATTTGATTGATTGATTGCTTAATCAGCGTTTGCATGTGCTCGATGGGAATTTTATTAGTAGGCATTGATAATGCGATGTTTTGCTTGGATCGTTCCCGATAATTTGCCCATAGATGTTGTAGTAGCATGGGATAAAAAGGGGTATAACGTATACCTAGGTGGAGCTGTGCTGTGTTCACTCGCCTCAACTGAGCAGCCCAAGGGGTAAACCTAGATTCAGCAACGTGGTCGATCGAGTGATAAATTATGCGGCTGAATCAACGGCGTTTGAAAATAAGGAGTGAGTTTTTATACCACCGCAACAGACGTTCAGCGGTTCCCACTATCACTCGGGAAACAAACATTGTAGATTTCAAGGGCCCCGGACAGACGGCCTTCAGGGCTCTCCCTAGTGAACGGTTTGCTCTCTTGTTATGTGTGGAGAATTGTGCTAAAAAGCTATAGGAGGTGTCGGGGGCTTTTGCATCGCAAGTGTAAATTTCTCCCTAGATATACGTATTTCCAGCTAGTATAGAGGAATGCTTGTTAGTGGTGCAGGCTTGGGGTGATGAGAACCGTCCTATGACTGTTATTACTACATATGTAATGTCTGGTAGCACCCTTTTATACAATCAGAACCTGGCACTATGTCCTATTAGGGAACAAACCTATACGAAAAAACTCGGAAAACCTTCAAAGGTCACCTTTTTCAACTAACACTCCGAATGGAACACATACAGGCGCTTTGGATGATCTTGAGATGTTCAATCTTTCCAATTAATAGTCATCCCGGGTTGACATTCAGGGACAGAGACTAGGTCATCCTTTCTCAAAGTTGAATCTAAGAAGTATTTTACTAGGGTACCCGCTCATAACACGAGTAAAAATGTCTTTGAATTTTCTCTAGGGACAGCTAGATACAAGCTACATGTAGTTAAATATACTGTCTCTATTAAACTATAATCATCAACAAGCCGATATACTCTCACTTGATCCAAGGGAACCAGGGGAAAGCTAGTTGGGATTCAAAATTGACAAGTACCTTTACGCATGTTTGCGAGGCCAAACTGTTGATTCCAGTGCACAATTAACCTCCTTATCGTCTAGATAGGCACTATAACTAAATACACTATACGACAATGGAATATGGCCCGAAAAGACTCCCCTAAACCCTAGTCCTATATCTGCCCCGACCGTGGGGTGGGGGTGACTGAATAACGAGTGAGAAGCTAAGATAATTGTTCAAGCTGCGGTTACGGGGCCGGCCAGCAATTGTCGGGGTCCGGGAAGTGAGCGTGAAGGCAAAGCGAGCAAGGGCGACACCTAACTCTACCATGACACTCTATAACGGCGGTGTACCACACCTAGTGTAGTATAAAATAACATTGATTCTATGTTGGTATGTATGTATATTGACATCGCATCATATGATACCTTGACTCGACTGGTAACCCGACACCATGATTTCGGAGCCGCGCGCCCTGCCCGCGAAATCTATATTGCTCTTGGGTTGATTATGCTAGTTATATACAGGCTGATTCAGTTCAAACCAAAAACGCCCAGGAACATTCGTAGCTCAATCATAGAGGATCACTCGCATATATCAAAGTCCTGAGAATTTCTAATATAAGCAGGAACCTCACAAAATTTCTCAGGACTTAATTAATAACACGCAAGTATACTCGCACCTAATTGATTGGTTTTTAGTTCGTTGATGATATGCACCCCGGAGAGAGGTTCCCCGCAAGCCTCCCTGCAAACCTCCCCGCCGAACCCACTGTCTAAGCTACAAGTTGGAATGCTTCTCGGCGTTGAGCATGGGAGTAAAGTTAAAACAGCTGTATATTTATCGGAGGCAACGGAGGTTTACCACAGTCTTATAGACTTATTACAGCATAGCAATTAAAGTTATTAGGCACGACCGCCCCGCCATTACCTGTAAAATTCTGCTCGGACGAGCCCAACCCGTTTGGATCACAGGGTATCACTCGTAAGCTACTTGGCTCCCATCATTACAATCTTGGGGGATATGTGGTGGTGGTGGTGGTGCCATTGCTGTGACTAAAGATGAGTCCGTATTATTGTATTTCGTACCGAATCCGGTTGGGTGCGCAACTAAGTCCCTCTGCCACGTCCATTCATGTACTTACTCAGTGTCTCAAATTACACATCCATGACCGTCCGTAATAGGCTTGGCTTGTTCCAAGATCACGACTTTAAGGATGAGCTTCAGAGATTTTTTTTTGCCCAAGGGTTATGCTTAGATAGCTAATTTAAGGTGTGATTTTGCTTTGCCATCCCCCTTCGCCAATGACGCACTCTAAACCAGACCCTCTTCGACTCACGGTTCGAGAGTCAACTAACCATTGGCCATAACTTGGTCCGACCGCCGGTATTTACGGTAATCAAAGTACCGGCTCGGGTTGGCCGGCTTCCGGCAGAGAGCCGTTTGACAGATATAAAAATGGCTCTTTCTGCTGCTTTCTTACTTTCAAATCGAGCACGCACGCATAGCCTACACAACATGGGCCACCGCACCCAATCAGCTTTCACTCGCAGCAAGAGACCCTCATATGGATATGAGATTGAAAATTTACTATAGGGTTGATAGATACTCGGAGAGAGTTTGTCATGGCATTTGATCCGGGTGATCTGGGGGTCGCTTCATTTATGAACAAAGTAATGACTTGGAGCAATAACTGTTGATATTGTATAGCAAACGCAACTACTTATACAGGGTCATATATCTCAACAAAACTGCTCCAAATCCCGACAACCTTTGATATTACCGCAAGGTTCGACAACAAGCTGTCACAACCCTGACTATCTCTAACAAAACCGATACCAAATTTCAAACCGTCTATATATTTTTTTTCATCATAGTCGTGGCACAAACAGTGCACTACTATCCACGAACTACCTTCCCAAACATCACCGGTTTATAACTCAACACCAAAACCAATTCTTTTAGAAAAGAAATTCGTACAAGAACGTTTAGTACTCCCTCTTGGCGTTAAGGGCGCCCTCCAGTCCATGATGGGTGGCGATACCCTCAACACGGTGGAACGAGTTGATGTTCTTATGGAGGACAATCTGGTAACAGGTAGCCGAACCTTGACGGGAGACAATGGTGGAATAGGCCAAGAAGAATTCCCAAATCTAATGAGAGATTAACATGGTGAAAATATCAAGAGGTGGATATGGCTTACCCTGAACCATCTGGCGCCGTATTTGGCCTCAACCTTCTCACGGTTTGCCATCCAGTTTCTGTACCACCTCCAGAGAGTAGCGCTGTAGTGGACTCCAATGGTATCGACGCTCTTAACCTCAAAACCAGCTCCTTCAAGCTTATCGACGAACCAACCAAGAGGGGTAGAGGCATCTGCACCGGGGAAGACATATTTGTTCATGAAAAGACCCCTGAACGTTGGAAGATTAGTAAATGAGGACTGGGTGCGTTTGGGTAAAAAAAAGCTTACCAGATAAGATCCTCGTATTGCCAGCTCTTCCTCAACCCAGCAATCTGCAAGAAGAAAATACCATCGTCATCAAGCATGTTGTAAACCTGAGTCAAGAAAGTTCCGAAGTGTCTAACACCGACGTGCTCGGCCATCTCCAAGCAGGTGATCTTGTTGTACTTTCCGTCGGGGACAGGAGAATCACGGTAATCGCTACAGACAATGCGAGACTGAGATTCCTCAATACCATCACGACGAAGTCCGTTGTTACCCCAAGCAGTCTGGTTACGTCCAAGAGTGATACCGGTGACATGGGCTCCGTAGTTCTTGGAAGCAAAGCGAGAGAGGGTTCCCCATCCGCATCCGAGATCGAGCATACGCTCACCCTTCTGAAGGTTGATCTTCTCACATACAATCTTAAGCTTGTTGTCCTGGAGCTGTTCAAGAGTCTCTTCCTTGCTGGGGTCTGAGATAATTCCGGAGGTATAGATCATGCGTGGGCCCAAGAACCAACCGTAGAAGTCATCACCGCGGTCGTAGTGATCACGGACCTGTTCCTCATCTGTGCACACTTGTTAGCGTAATTATATACCGAATGTGGTTTAGGTTTATCTTACCCTGAGACCTGCTGTGTACAAGCATTTCCGGGATCATGCCAAGCAAGAAGTACTTGAAAAGAGAGATAGTGAACTCAAAGCTGGCCCAGTCGTGGCGGGATTCCATAATTTCCAAGCAATCACCCTTGAATGAGACATCACCCTCAAAGTACTTCTCATGGAAGGTCTCCATAGCAATTTTGGCCTTTCCCTTGTACACGGCGGCATCCTCTTTCTTGTGGAACTCAAGGTAGTGTTCAATGGGCTTTCCGGGAAGCTTGACCTTCTCGGTCTTTCTTGGGGAGAAGCGGGAAGCGACGGTCCAGTATGCAACAAGGATGGGTAAAGAGGTGATCAAGGCGAAGAAGATGAATGTCTTCCACCCTCCACCAACTTTGTAACGGAGGTAGAAGGGGACTACGAAGAGGGCACCGAAGAGGATCTTATTGGAGAAAGTATCACTCCCGGGACCATCTGCTGGAAGAGGAGCATTTGCAATTGTCGGATACTATAAAATATTAACAAATTGGAACATGGGTAGGATCAAAATTGGAAGAATTGCCCAATTGATATCAATTGACTTACAGCTGTGGTTTTTACACCGCATTCCGATGATGGTGGTAGGGGAGGTTTTGCAGGGGGAGTTTCTATGAACTCGAAGTTCACCTCAGCGTCGGAGCTACTCATTGTGAAGAATTGATTGAGTTCCTGCTACTGGGGGGTGATGAGCAGGATGAGTTGGATGAGGGAGGATGGAAGGAAAAAGCGGGAGTCGACGAAGTATAAAAAGAAGTCAATTGCACTAAGTAGGATAGTCCCAAATGCCAGTGAAAGGGGGCAACTGACGAAAAGTCTGGGCGAAAGGGGTTCGGACAACTCTGAGGCTGCTTGTTGCCAGGTGTTATTGTAACGGTACTCGACCAATGGCCCGCACCCTCGGAGCCCTTTTCGTCTTGGGCGCACTGTTGCCGACAGGGTACTGGTTCCTGCCAAGACGACAACCGACAACTCCTTTTGCTCTAGGACTTAAGAGCGGGAGAGAGCACAGGGCAGCGAACATCTCTCCAGATCTGCCACCTGGAGTAAATCTGCCCCAATCCAAATATGGGTTTTCAGGAGAGAGGTTAAATTGAGCATTGGACATGGGGGTAATTTGGACGCCCGTGAACCAGTGCAAGCCACGGAAATCTCCAGTCCTAGATACGCTTAGATACATATCTCTAACTCCTTTCTCTATATATATGGATATACACACCAAAAGGGATTTGAGATTGAGGACTACATGTTTAGAGGTTGCTCTGGCCGCGATATCAAGTGTCTGTACTCCCACTATTTCGCAAATGACATCTGGCTTCGGATATCTAGTGACGGATATATTACCTTCTGTGTCTTTTGTGTAGGTACATCAATACACGTACTTGTGTTCCTTCATAATCTTTTCAGTTGTCTATACAATTTGAATAAGTGGTAATGTATATTCTACATGTACCTACATGTACTTAAGTACGGTACTGTATATACTACATGTGATTTCCCTTACTTCCGCATACAATGCCGTATGCAGAATTTATATACATATGCCTAGGCTCACCGACTTTAAAGTAATACAGCAATATGTATTTACCCGCCTGATTTACATTCCAGCTGACTAAGTAAATACAATACATCAAGTTATTTATTACACGTATTAGTCAGCTGGAATGCCAATCAAGCGATTGGGTGCATGAGTCCCTTAGTACAGAGTAGGGTATCATCATCCATGCAAGCCAGTGACCACGTCGTTTTCTGCTAGCTACATCCACTTTTTAAGCCCAACTTTTTTCTCCCAGGGGAAATTAGTAGTTGGCCCTGCGTGTTTGATCAACTCTTTAACCTTTTCTTTCTCATATGGTAGACCCTCCAGGCGTATAGCTTCTAAAATGTAGTCGGCCACAGTGCGCAACTTGAGAGGTGGGTCGCTCCAAAGTTTAGATATCCCTTCTGCTCCATAGCCACCTTCATGCCACATGGCGTAAGCTCGTAGCTGTGGCACAGAAGCTACCAAAGTTCCTTCTTGTACCATATACTTTGCCACCCATTTATCTGCTTCTTCAACCTCTTTGGACCTTTTTTGTCCATTTAAGCCGCCTTCAATATTCGATAGGTTTGTGAGGGTTAATATCGATTTTCCCTTGGGTTTCTCGTTTCCGTCACTACTTTCTGTAGGTATTGATGTTTTAGATACTTTTCGAGTCTTCTTTTGTCCAAGCTCTTGTACATTCAGCACACGGGCCTTTGGTAAGGGTGGACAGGGCTTAAGTTTGCTTCTCCTTGTTTGGAAAACATCGAATATCCGCAATCCTGCATAGGCGTCGGCTGCGGCATCTACAGAGATTTTGCTTGACTGATTAGAAGTTGAAGCTTGATAAAGATCACCAATTACACGTACATTGTATTTGTCCCGTAGTCAATGGCTTTTTCCATTGGCTCAGTCTCACTTTCCCCTTACTTAGAGGCAGGAGCAAAGCTTCCTCTGTCAAGCTTGCCAAGGATATCAATCGTTTAGGTATATATCCCCCCCCTTTGAGAACTGTATTCAATAAGTTCCTATAATCGCTAAGTTCGAAAGCCCCTTGCATAGAGATGTTGAGATAGTTGTATATTCTTAGAGCATCGCCTAGTTCAATAAGTTTAGAGCTAAGTTGAGAAACATATATTGTAACATACCACCAATATTAACACCGACTTTTAATATATCCTCAGATACTAAGATTTTATGAAGATTTTCGGGTATGAATTGATTTTTTTTATCTTCAGTATTAAATAAAGCTCGATCCAAAATTAGAGAGAGAAAAAAAAAAGAGGGAGATATGTATGGCTTACAGTCAAAAAGTGAAATATGAAAGAGGGCGATATCACTCTGGTTGGCAATTTGCATTAAAGATACTTGAGATCTATGCGGTATAAGATTGAATGTCCTCTTAATCAGGATTGTGAAATATTATATGTACCTTGGTGATCTTTCAGAAACTTTCACAAACGGATCCCACTCCAAATCAAATCCAAGAAATTTATCGTTTAGGAAGAGTGCCGCTGTTTTATTTGCTTCTTCAAGTGTCTTGCAATAATGTACCTTAGGGGTTTTTCCCTCCTTGTTTTGGTATAATAGGTGACTCCAGCACTTATTGACATTACCAGATTTTAGAAGTTGTCTTCGTTCTAGTTCCCACTCTGGTATTTGAAACTCCATGAACGGACCGTATGGTTCCGGTTCTGGGGTAAATTGAAGGCTTTCGAGGAGAATTTGGCCCGGTTCTGTTTGGAAAGTCACGGTAGTCTCGGTGACGGCCTCGACAGTAGTGGTAGTAGTCTGTTCTACTGTCACCTCGGGCTGCTCGACAGTTGAATCTGATTTTTTCTTGGGCGCAGCGACACCCTCAATCGCTTTCTCAAAAACCGAAAGACATTCATGGGCCATTGCTAATTTGTTTTTATCTTGAATGCTCCCTATGATTATCGCCAATGTTTCAAGTCTTTCAGCAACCAGCTTTTCGTTTGATACTTTTCTCGAACTTTTAACGCCTCTTCGTGACACATGCGCCCCTAACCTCGAGGGTGAATGCTTGTCACGGAAACCTCTTCGCTCAATTGTATGGTTTTGATTTGAATTTTTATACCCCGTAGCATAATATGAAAAGAGCCGTGTACTTTCTTGCCCCTTTATGGGGTTTGTAAAGGCGCCGAACTTGCACCAACCGAGCCCCGGTATTCCATTCCTTTCGTTCGGCCCGCAAGGGCATATTCTATGTTTATCACTTTGGAAGGTTGGATGTTTTATTGGTAGATGTGCGAGTGTCGAGTGACATGTTCTGTTTTCAATATCTAATTAGAGGGAACATAACCAAGGAAGTAAATTTGACTATGCAGTTAGGGAGAGTACTTGGTCGGAAACTTGGAAAATAAGGGCGCGAAAAAAGGTGTATGTCGTGGTGAACAGTGAATCGACAAGTGCTTTGCCCCAGCTTGACGTCTTTGAAGCATGAGAGTTGAAGCGATAATATGAAGTAATATAAAGTAGGAAATATTTCTACTAGTCGGTATGAAACATTAAGGTTAAAATTTGGCTCTCGTGCGACGATCATGCGGCGAAACACGATAGCGTTATCAAGCCCTGTTATCAAGCCCTGTGGCTAGAGAACGTTATCGCAAAGGTTACCCTACTCCCAGACGAGGGGCAGTTCTTCTTGTGCACAACCCGCGCACGTCTGCCCTAATTCAAGCACAAACCGCATGAACTATGGCTTCTCAACTACTTCCCCTAGGTATGATTCTTGGTCTATGTATTATCAATAACTAATTGTTATACTGTAATAGAGCTCGTCGATAAGTGTGTGGGCTCCAGAATATGGGTTGTCATGAAAGGTGAAAAAGGTAGAATTGCTTAACCCAGTCCTCGCGACCCCAAACCCCGCAGTGTTGGTGTTGGAATGTTTCTAATAGATAATCAAGAATTCAGCGGGACTTTAGTCGGCTTTGATGATTACGTCAGTAAGTCTACCATTGTCCTTATTGATTGCTTGATATAGAACTGACTTTAATCGTAGATATGGTGCTTGAGGACGTGACCGAATAGTGAGTGGAAATGGGCCTGTTTTATAAAACGGAGCTTTATCTTTAACATAATGCAACTTAGCGAAAGTAACGGCGAACAGGTTAAGCTAAAAAAGATCCTTCTGAACGGGAATAACATATGCATGGTATGATACCTCTCAGCTTCAGGCTTCCCATTAAGCTTACTCGAATTCTTTGAAAGTTAATCCCCGGTGGCGACGGCCCCTCTGGAGCTACTGCTGCTTCCTAAAAAAATACCCGACGTTTCGATTTCAGTTGGTGTTTACGAGATCATGTATAAAAGTCAAACAGAAATAATAATTCTGGTGGTTTTCCCGAGGGGACTATAGCCAAAATACATCTAGATACAAGCACGGATCCAACAAAGGCGAATTTATAAATGGTTAGGACCTATATATTATATATAGTTTGGTTGATTATGGTATATGCTTGAGAACTACAGCAAAAGTACATGTAATACAGTGTAGTTGCAATTGCACAAGTCGGAGCTCAAGCTACTGAAACTAGAGGTCGAAAATAAGTAACTACTTGTAGGTAACCAAAGTTAGAAGTTGCTAGGTAAGTATGTAGCTGGATAACTAGAATTGTGTAAAAAAAATGCTTGAATTTCATTGGTTTCGAATTCGCGGCGCAGAGTACATACATGTAGTGCATTATTCAAGTGGGACAAGGGGCTGGCGTCCACGCATGCTGACGTAGAAACGAGACTGCTGACATAACGGCGGGCAGTGAATAGGCGCGGCGACACAAAACCTCCCAAGTACCCAAGCAACTCTACACTTCTAAGCTCATAATCTATTCATCCCGCCATCCTCCATCCCACTCCATCGCCATCCATCTATCATAGGAATTTCCAGCCATCGCATACATCTCGCGATCTCATCCAAGGCTGCATTATGGTCGATAAAAGCTCTCTTCGCTCAAACAGAGGCTCTAAAGACTCTAAAGATAACAAGAAACCCGATCAAAAACAGCCGGCCAAGTCTTCATCTCGAAAGCTACCGGTTAAGAAATCAGCATCAGGAAGTTCGGAGATGGGAGATAAACAACTTGATTCCGAGGATGTTGATATGAAGGATGACTCTGCTCCCCAGAAACCGATAGCTATTAAGAAGGTTGGGGCAGGGGGAGATGTGGAAATGGAAGATGGGAAAGCTTCCGGAAGTGATGGTGATGATAAGAAGGATGAAGCTAAAGAGGACCCAATAATTGTGGCCATTAATGGTATATTGAACTCCTATGATTTTAAGTGTCAGTGTAATGGATGATAAGATGAGCTCATGCCAATCAATACAGAAATCAAAGATAACTTCACTCTTCTGGAGAGAGCCGTCACTCTTTTCGATGCTCGATTCACTCTTCGAGTTCTCCGTACGATTTCGTCTCTCCGTCGGCGTCTTACCCCCGAGATCCTCGCAAAAGTGATTAAGGAAACATACCCCGCGGAACACCCGTCCGTACGAAGGCTAGAGGCGGTCATCAAATACGACGGAACTATGGAAGTAGAAAATACCGAGGTGACTTCTAAAGAAGGCGCCAGTGGAAATGTATTACCAGAGGTGGATATATACATTCATCTGCTCGCGCAGATCTACCTTTTGGACCAGAAATCCCTCGAAGAAGGCGCAAAGTTCTCCACTGAACTCGTTGAGACGATTCACTTGCTCAATCGCCGGACCCTAGATTCACTCGCCGCTAAAGTTTATTTCTACTATGCTCGTTTCCATGAGCTCCTCCCCTCTCCTGCTGTGACCAGTATTCGCCCTCAGCTTCTGGCATCTCTTAGGACTGCCACCCTACGCAAAGACATAGATACTCAGGCTACGCTCATCACACTCCTTCTGCGTAACTACCTCCTCACTTCGCATATCACGCAAGCCGATCATCTTGTCTCTAAGACTGTTTTTCCCGAATCTGCTGCGAATAATCTCATCGCCCGCTATCAGTATTATCTGGGACGTATTCGTGCGATCCAACTCGACTACACTGCGGCTCACAATGAGTTAGTTGGAGCTATCCGTAAAGCGCCTCAAACTGCTGCGGCGGCTGGATTCGTCCAGGCTGCCAACAAACTGAATATAATTGTCGAACTACTTATGGGCGATATTCCTGAACGATCTATTTTCCGCGAACCAAGGCTTGAGAAGGCTCTCCACGCCTATCTCTTACTGGTCCAAGCTGTTCGCATTGGAGAACTTGATGCGTTCTTTGATACCCTCAACACCCACGCAGAAATATTTAAAAAGGATGGAACATATTCACTCATCCTTCGTCTCCGTCAGAATGTCATCAAGACCGGTATTCGTATGATGAGCTTGAGTTACTCTAAGATTTCCTTGCGAGACATTTGTGTCCGACTCAGGTTGGACAGTGAGGAAAGCGCCGAATACATTGTAGCCAAGGCGATCAGGGATGGTGTCATTGAAGCGACCTTGAACCACGAGAAGGGTTATATGCAAAGCAAAGAGTTGTTAGATGTGTATGCCACTCAAGAACCACAAGAAGCTTTTCACGAGAGGATTATGTTCTGCATGAGTTTGCATAATGATAGTGTCAAGGTATGATTCGTCCATGCCCCAGGAGGGTGTCAATGAGTTTACCATTTAACTAATTATATCTTTCTCTTATAGGCTATGAGGTTCCCAATGAACCAGCACAGGCTTGAGCTAAAGAATGCGCAGGAGGCTAGGGAAAGAGAAAGAGAATTGGCTAAGGAGATCCAAGATGGGGAGATTGATGACGATGATGCAGGTGGCGAATTTGAAGGATTGTAGAATAGCTTCCACACTATATGGTCGTAAAATCTGAGGTGAAATTGGGTTAGTTAAGGGGTCAAAACTTTGTAACGAAAAGGAGGTTCGAATGTTTATTAACCTCTTTCTTTTCTTTCTGTGCTTCTACATCCGCATTACCGCCACCTTCAGCAGCACTGTTACACGTATAGAGGTGTAGCTAGGCGTTTCCCCTAGTAAATATATACCTTGATTCGATTCCTCTTTTTTCGAGTTCTGCCCTATATTACTTTGGCTGTGGGTGATACTTCCATGGGATAACACATTACTCGGGTGGGTTCTCTCACGGAGATACCGAGCATGGGAGTGTGAAGGATCTATTGGTTCTAACTCAATAAAATGTAGTCTTACCTTTAAACACTGACTCGAACAGAAAATTCACCAACCTGGTCTGAAGACAACTGGATAGTTAATTATTTCACGAAAAACAGTCCCTGCCTGGCATAATCACAACACCCATCCAGTAGATTACTTAGTCCTTAGTGCCAAGTCTCAAACATTCGCCGGGTGCGGATTTTGCACATCAACAGCTGGAGTAGAGTCCGGTCTAACTCGAGAAGTAGATTGCCATCACCGAGTTTGGCCTGGGTTAGAATCCCCGGATGAGGGGGGGATCCCTGTCAATTTGCTGCTATTTTATCTCTGGACTGATCTCTCCTGGACACTGGAAGCTTTTTGGGCGTTCGTGTTCACCGGGGCCAAATACAAAGAGGTACGTACATATACGAGTCTATATATTTCTTAACGGTAGTTCTCGGCCGAGTGATCTTTTGTGATTCGTAGTTACGATCCAGCTCACCCTGGGCCACTGGCTTTTTATGGGTCTTGGATACAGGAAGAAAAAGATTCAAAGGTTTCCCTACTAACAATGTAGAGCCTGTGAATGATGCGGGTTCCCACCGGTTTATCCACCACATATATACAAGGTATATAATAGGTTCATTTGCATGTAATTAATGAATTGAACAAAAAAAAACCGCAATAGGTTCATAAACTATCACTCGGTTATTGGAACCCACAGTACTATCGTTTGTTTGCTTTTTATTATGTCATTACTGGTGTGCAGCCTGACACATCGCAAATTCAGATACATGGGGGGCAGACTGGACCATCTAATACAAAGAATAGGATGGATTGTTCTCAAGAGGGGACTTGAGTAATTGTCTCATTGTGATAGATAATAAAAGTGCATCTCTTCCTTCTTCTTTGAGTGTCTACATGTCCAACACGCATAAAGAAGCCCTAGGTCACGTCGCTTGCCATGAAGTTCGGTGTATGCCTAGTACCCTTAGACCTCGAAAAACCAGGTGCCCGTAACTGCCGACTATTTTTGTTCTTCCTCTCAGGAGCACCTTTCCTGTCAACCATGTAGTTTAAGCACACCCAAGATCCCAGAATTTACCCAACCTTAGGCGATCGGTTCAACAACACCCAAACTTAAGGTTTCCGTGTAGATGGTGAGGCGTAAGATGAGATTTCCAGACAGATGCTGCTGCTGGAAGGAAGCTTAGCGGACGGGTGCACTACGACATGATTGCGAGAGATATAAATGTGGCCCTCTGGTAAAGCCACACTTCTAAGGGCGTAGAGCACGGCTACACGTAGTCTTGCGCCCAGTCCGTGCTGACGATCTTATTATGCATAGTAGATCAATTTGGGAACAAGACCGGGGTACGGCTTGTCCCCTCCTCGCTCAATTAAAGACCGAGGGTAAGCTTTCGGGAATGCAATAGTCCATTCACGGGTTGGATTTGATGGGTGGCCCATGAACTAATCACCCCTTCATGTTCACGTCGAGCTATTGATGACAATACTAGGAATTAACTGGTATGTAGGTAGGCAGCCCTTTTTGGCGTGTGTAGAACCTAGATAAGAAGAGGAAAGAGTTTGGCTTGACCACCTATCGGTACTAATCGTTGCATATTTCCCATACTCTTCTCCATTGATAGATACATGTATGTACGAACTACCTGAATAGCAGGATCTGACAACTAGGCGTCGGTCACTACATGTAATCATGTCCTGCAGCTAGCTTCGCTTCGGGTTTTGAGCTACATGTGGCTTGGTGCAATGATGATTTGGGGTAGGGGGATATTTTGGCCGGAGGGTATTGCCGGAAAATAACTTGGGGCTTGGGGGTATTTCGGTATCTTCCTTGTCCTTGATCTGATCTAGATCTGCCCCATTTCCTTTCCAGTTTCTTAATACGTGCACGGCTGTATACTGAGAATTAAAGTGTCTATGGTCGATGGATGTTGACGTTGACGGCCTAATCTGTGCTGAAACCAGGTACTTAAGGTATGTCTTAAATCCCTATCCATAAACCTGGAAACGGTGCCAATCCCTTCTGAGACAAGCATGCTCCCATACGTAATGACATTTTACTCCTTCAACTACTACACATGTAGTTTAGGGCTGGGCGTTGTATCTGCAGGGAACCGTGTTATAGCATTGTGTGCAATAGGGGTTAATGATGTCGTGGCAGAGATGTGGTCGGTAGTAGAGTATTTAGCGAGATTTCCTGCATCGTCTATCTTGCTTCTATCGAAACACCTGCTACAGTATGGCGTGCTTTTAGGCTAGTAGGTGAGTCGAACACTTATAAGAAGACATAGAGGCTAAGGGAGTGGCCAGGAGTCGTTATCCTTGTGATGAGATATGACTGTGAAGTCGAACCTGAATCTATTTGATGGAGCTGGGTGTCTAGCTGTAAACCAGGATGACGAAGAAACTCGATTTAGATTTCTAAGGCTGAAAGTCTTCAGTTGAAATCTGCACTGGAAACGTTTCCGGATCATACGAAGCATTATCAGCCCGAGGCGCGGTGTTAACTAAGGTTACATGGCCAACCACATACTCGGTGTATGTGGATGGGGAGTACAGGAGACACTCCAGGCCAGAACAGAATACGAAATATCTCATAAGATGACCCACGAGCGCATTTGTAGGAGGCTATATAAGTGCAATAAAGCCCTCATTTTTATACCACTTTTCTTTCTCCGTATACTGGAACGGTTACGATATATCAAGGCTAGCTGTTTCTTATGAAGACCCTCGATCATTAGGTCTTTTGATTAAGATCTGCAGTGCGCAGTAAGCTAGTTAAGTCTGCATCGGAATTTTGCCACATGTTTGTAGGATATCTTCGATAAAGTGCAGATTTGATCCAGAGTTCAAGTTATGATCAGGATCATATTGCGCCCAGCGAGAAAAGAAAAACTCGTAAAACACGAGTGATCATCTATGAATCAATAACCTCACCAAAGTGTATGCAAACAAAACATCGAGGTATCCAGGGTATGTGTAGGCTATATCCGGGAGAGAAGGGCGTAACGGGCTACTCTACGCTCGGCCTAATTCCCGACGGGAGTGGGTGGGTATCAAACTTACCAGGATTCCCTCTTTCAACCCTCTCATATCCTTGTTGGACACACTTCTAGCCGAAAGTTCAAGCTTTTTTCTTTCTTTTCCCAATCGTTCGTGGCTGCATGTTGTTGGTCTGTTTTGGATGCCGAGTGGCCGTGATTAGTATTACTGGGGTGAGTGGGTGCCAGGATGACTAGGGGGTGTAGAACTTTCAAAAGATCTAAATACCAAGCATTGTGGGGATCGAAGGTGCAGCTGGATGGAGATGGGGCAGGCATATATAAGGACCCGACAATCTCCACGCCCAGCTTTCACCAAGACTTTTTTCCCACCCCCCCCCCCTACCCTGGGTCTTGAATAAATACCAAGCAGCACCCTCACCATGCACAGCTTTTCCCGCTGTTCCTCACTGTTACTGCTGTTACTAGTATTACTATTTCTTGTCTTACCCGCAACCACAACCCCCTCAACCGCAGTCGAAAGCACCACACCCCCGCCAATAAACAACCTAAACCCCATAATACATGCCCGGATATCGCTGCGCTGCGAGACGAGCTCCACCTCGCCATGGTCCAGCGACGTACTCAACGCCGCCACAATCCTATACACGCGTGGGCGCAAGCGGTGCCAGCAAACCAACACGGTGGGGTCTGTGTGCAAACTACTGAAGACGCTCGACACAGCATCAGTGGGGATATGTGCGATACCGGGGCACTGGGTGACGTGCCAGCAGGCTGGAGAGGTTGCGGGGAAACTAGTGGAGAAGTGCCAAAAGTTTCTGAATGGTGCGTGGAGAGTGGGCGGGTATGTGCTGGTCGACCATAACACGAGACCAGAGGTGGTGAGGATTATCGTTTATAATAGCAGCGATAATTAGGGGGGGGGGGGTTATGTGGGTGTGGTGGATGGTGGGTGGTTGGTGTGAGTGTGATTGTGAGCGAGGCGCGCGAGATATGGATGTGGATTCGGGCCGTGTGTGCCGCGATTTCCGAGCGAGTGATGATGGGTGACCGGGGAGGGGGTGGGGTGTGTGTGTGTGTGATTGAGGGGTTAGCTTGATGACTACATAGACGGGTTGGGGGGGCGAGGAGTATTTGCATTTTTCTTTCATTTTATTTTATTAACCTTTCCGAGCGAACTAGGGGGGATATTAATGGGCGATGGAGGAGAGAGAGAAAAAAAAAAGGGTAGGAGAAGGGATCTTTGGAGGACCGCTGTCCTGGTAGACGCGTATCCTTTGTGCATACATGTAGGCAGACGGGTTCATGTGTCGTTTTGAGAGTTTTTGGTTGTAGGATTGATTGCGGGCAGGGATGGTTGGTGTTTCGGATGATGGGCTAAGCTTTCTCAGATCCAGATGGCGTTTGGCTACCACTGCTGCACACTGTGCACATTCTGCTTCGGGAATGGTCGGCGCACAATTGCAAATGCCCCCATCCATCTATCTACATGTAGCCAGCCAGCCAGCCAGCCATATTCCGTCCCGTGGAGAGCCTGTCTGCCTGGGCTGGTGTCGTGATTCGGCTGTATATAGGCGAAAGTGTACTCTATTGATATGTATTATTATTCTGCGGGGGGGCTGCTATACTCTATATGCTGATTGCGATTGCGATCCGACCGTTAGCTAATGGCCCAAACATGACCTCTCTCTTTTTTTTCTTTTTTCCTTTCTTTCTCTCGTTCATCATGTGCGTTCACGTAAAGCGTTTGAGTATTTATTTGTTGGTATTGAAACATGCACCACCGCCATGTGCGCGCACTATGGTGGGTGGGAGCATGTGAGAGGCCCTTCTCTTTGTGGCTCGTATGTTGTTTCCATGTGTGTCCGCGGCGCAGGAAATACACTCGCACCTCACTATCTCGTGGTTTGATATCTCGGATCTCTTTCTGTCTGTCTCGTACTGGTTTGCGGGACAGGTACTGCCTTCCTCCACATAAATCTATTTGCTGTCTCGTATATTTTGGTATATTTGCTATCTCGTATGGGTTGGTCTCCCAGAATACGCTAACCCCATAACGAGGTGCGACTGCCTATGGACTCTGTCTGCGCGTGTAGCCCGAGAAAATCGGCTGTAGAGAGTACCTACATGCATGTACCCGTGTGCGCCCGCCTGAGTGCTCCGGAGAACGGGCATGCATGGGTCGGCCAGCCATCGAGGCACCAAAAGAGGACACCGTGGAGCGTGCGGGATCTGGCTCTGCCTGGATGGTGTCAGCCGTATGCCTCTTCTCTTCTCTGTACATCTGTTCATGTATTGCCATTCCATTCCCACCGAGCCATCGAGCTCACCAGAACCACTGAGCTGCCTACATACCTACATGTAGCTTATCGAATCGAATCCAGCACAGCCTGGCTGGGTAGCCTTGAGTGATTATCAATCGGCCCAACCCACAGAACAGAACAGCGCGGAGAGGAAGGAGGAGGAAGAGGAGGAGGAGGAGGAAAGAGGGGAGGGGGAAATGCCATCTACTCTGGCTGCTCTCTCCTCTCCCAATGGAGACTCCGGTAAGCGCTTTCCTCCCTCGACCGACCACAGCTTGGCGAATTGCATGCTCACGGCTTCGAGTCTATTTGCCGTCACAGCCAATCACTCGGTAGCCTTTCCACCAGCGCCTTGGCACACGTGACCGCCCGAACCCCTGTCTCAGCTGCAGGTCGAGATCGAGAGCGGAAGGAGAGCTCGTGGAGAGCAAGAGCAGCCTGAAGTCGAGGGAGCTTGCTTGCTTGTACCTTGCTACATACATACACACCTACATACACACACCACCATATTCATCCCACTACCACGAACATATCCCACTACTACCACTACCCCCCACCATCCCCCACCATCCCCCACCATCCCTTTCCCCCCCCATCCCCGACCCCACACACTACCACTCCCGGGAAGCTCACAAAGAAAACATACATAGGTTTTCCATCAGCGCACCAATGGCTACCCGCTTCTCCGTACAGTCTCCCGCCATGCCAGCTCCGACACAGGCCGCGGGCAGGGGCGTCGCGAGGTCTTCATTCCCGGCTGCAAAGATGGATCTTGCCCCATCTCCGTCCATGACACGCCGCCGCTCACAGCTCCAGCTCGGCCATGGCAGCTCAAACAAACCAATATTACCAGCTGGTTGACCTCTCCTCCTATCTCTCACTCTCCCTTTTTTTTTTTTTACACACTCCCCCCGAAACACTCTTCTTTCTCCTCCGCTCTGCCCAAACCAAAATTCTTTCGTTATATATTATACACACACAAAAACAAAATGCTGAGATGTTGTGCTTGCCTTTTCCCCACTCGCAGAAATCTTCGCTACAATCCTCGAGTACCTGCCCGTGGCCGACCTGCTGCGCTTCGCCCGCGTCTCCCGCCGCATGCAGGAGATGGTCTACGACGACACCCGCTGGGTCTACCGGCTGCGCCTCATGGGCGTGTGGAACGAGACCGAGGCGCGCAAGCGCTTCGAGGAGGCCATGAAGCGCCGCCGCGCCACCATGGCCGCCGTGAAAGCACAGGAGACCGCCCTCTCCTCTGCTGCCGCCGACAGGAACCGGTCGTCGACCATCTTTGACGCGACGGAGGAGGAGACGAGGGCCCGGCGGCCCGTGAGCGACGGGCTGGACATGATGGCGCCGTTGAGGGCGGAGCCGCCGCCGCCGCAGAGAGCGAGTCTGAGGGATCCGGCGAGCCTGTTGATGGTGCTGCCGAGCATCAAGAGTGTGAGAGGCTTTGCGAGGCAGGAGTATGGCAGGGTGTATGGTGCGCTGGCGCCGCTGTATTTCGATCTGGCAAAGGCGAAGACGCATACGGATCCTGTGGTGTTTAGGATCTTTAGGGATCCGGAGCAGCAGGCGAGGATGTTGGCGCAGATGAAGGTGTTTGCGCTGAGTGATACGGCGTATGGGTTTGGGGAGCGAAGGGAGAGGTTGAACCTTATGGCAGGCATCTTTGAGAATGCGGCGTTGAGGGAGTTTGAAGGGTGCGCTTTCCTTCTTTTTTCTTTCTTGGATTTCGGTTTGTCTGGCTGTGCTGATTGTTCGATAGGGGCTATGAGTCGGGCGATATAGACGGCCGGATGAAGCGGTATGCTAATGTACTAATATTGCTTAATGGAGGTCAGGCGTGTGTGCAGCTATTTGTGCAGAAGCACCCCGTCATGTTTGAACGTGAGAAGCTCGGGAATCCTATGGACTCGTTTGACAAGCCAATGCCAGGACAATTCTCACTTGCGCCCTCGGCGACCTTCTTTGACCGGCTATCCAAGGTGATCAATGAGCAGGCCTCCGTCATAGACCGTGTGTTCCCCCCGCACGTCAATGCAATGATGCCCTTCCTCGAGAGGGTGTCGGAAGACGTGATATCAGAGTACATCACACCGATACTAGAGGAGGCGCACGAGCGGGACACTGAAATGTACCTCAAGGCAGTCGCGGGCATCTACACCCAGTGCGTCAACTTTGCGCGCGCGCTCACGCCCACGAAGAGCTACAGCGAAGAAACATGGAAGCAGGACGTGCGCGCCGTGATCGGGCGGGTGTGGGAGAGCCATGTCGACCTGTACCTCAGCGACGAGCTCGAGTGGTTCCGCAAGCGCGGCGAGACCGAGGTGGAGAGGTGGGAGAAGAAGATCCTCGACGCCGACGCCGCCACCGAGTCATTTTTCATGTCCAACATCAACAGAGAGGCCGATAAGCGCGACTTTCTGTCGACGTTCAAGAAGGTCATCCTCATGCCCGTGTCGGTAATTCCATCGCCGTTTACACGGAATAGTGTGGTGCTGCCAGCGAAGGCGGAGGCGGCGGCAGCGGCGGCGGACCCGAGCCCATATGCGGGGACAACGACGATAGAGGTGGCTAGCGCCGGCACGGCTGGCCCCCCGCCGACGACGGAGCTGGCGGCGAAGGCGGCAATCATGAATTCTAGACTCGAGGGCATCCGCTCCCTCTTCAGCCTCGAGGTCGCACTATCACTCGTCCACAACGCCAAAGAGAGCCTCGAGCGCGCCGCCCTCTTCGCGCGCAGCGGCGGCCAGACCGGCGAAGAAGCGTATTACCCCTCCCCCCTCTCCCCTTCCGCCCGTCTCAGCTAACTGACACCACCGCCAGCAAAGAACAATGCGAAGCCATCTTTATCGCGCTGCTGCAAGTGCTTGGCCCCCGCCACGTCAAGGCCGGCTTTGACAAAGCCGTCGAGCACCTCAAAGCCTACGACCCACGCACAGTCACACAGCACAACAGCGTCGCCCCGCTGGTAACCTTTCTGGAGCTCGTCAACGTCGGCGACCTGATCCAGCAGATGATCGACGTCTTCTACGAGCAGGAGCTGGTCGCGGGCAAGCTGACCGACCGCAACGACTTCCTCAACCCCGCGGCCAAGGAGAAGAAGCGCTTCGAGCAGATGCTGGACGAGCGCGTGGCCGCCGGGCTCAACATGGGCATTGACGTGCTCATGAACGAGGTGGACCACATCTTTGCGACGACGCAGCAGCCGGCCGACTTTAACCCCGGCGTTTTGAACGGCGTGGGCGGCGCTGGCGAGGCGCCGGCGATGGTGGGCTTTGATATTGGGCCGAGCAAGACGGCGGTGCAGGTGGTCGAGGTGGTCAGCGGGCATACGAAGCTGCTGGTGGGCAGCACGGACAAGAATGTGCTCGATGTGTTCAACCAGGAGGTCGGCGTACGACTGTTTGCGTCGCTGTGTAAGCATATCAAGCGGCAGCGCATCAGTGTCGATGGGGCCATCAAGCTCATCAGGTCTCTCTCTCTTCCCCCTCCCTCTCTCCCTTCACCACCTTTTGTCCTTCCACTAACGGCGCAACAGCGACATGAACCACTATCACGCCTACATCACCACGCTCAAGATCAAGGCGCTCGAGGCGTACTTCAACGCGCTGCGCGAGCTGTCGCAGATCTACCTCATCGACCCGGGGCACGCGCGGCAGATGGCGACGGTGATTGCGGACCCGAGCAGGTTTGGGGGCATCTTTAGGGTCGAGGAGGTATATGAGTATGCCACCAGGAGGGAGGACTGGTATCGCGTGAAGAAGGAGGTGGAGAGGGCCATGTATGGGATTGGGTGTGTGGTTTGCTAGTGGGGGAAGAGCGGGGGGAGGGAGAGAGGAGGCAGGGGAGGGGCCAGGGATCAAAATAGTTATTGGGATAGAGGATTTTTTGCTGATTTTTTTTTTTTGCTTCTTTTCCTTTCCCTTTTTATCTTTGTTTCTGTTTTTGAGCGAGCGTGCAAGCGTGCGAGGGGAAGAGAGGGTGGGTGAGTGGGTGGTGGCGGCTGTGGTTCATAGAGTATCACTCGATTCTAGAGGCGGTGTTGTGGGCGTGCGTGGTGATGTAACCCTCCATACAGTGACCATGCGTGATTCGTGACTCGTACCGTACCCAAGAAGCCATTCTTCGGGCCATACATACCGGAGTGGGGGCCACCACGAATGCAGCCGCTACACTGCGATATGTAGTGTCCAGAGCTTTATGAGTGCTGCGTACCGGTCCGGGAGAATCTCCAGCTGGGTTGCGGGGGGGTTTGTTTTCAGATGTAGGTGTGCGGGACCGGGCTGAGCTGAGATGGTGGGATGGGTGGGTGGGGTGGGGTGGGTCATGGGGTATCACTCGGTGGTGTAAATACCTTACCACACGCACACACCGTAATCGTGCGGTGCGTGTTTCATTCCAGTGCCGAGAATTAAAAACTTTGGCATAGGTAGCTCTGCTAGTATAATCTCACTGTGCTCAAGGAGCCTAGCTAGCTAGATGCACAGACAGCGGCCTAATATTTTTACTCGTTGGTTAATTCGCAAGACCGGCGAAAGGAGGAAAGTAGAGCTCAAAGAACTCGAGGCCAATCATGCATGACCTTGCGTGTTGTTTTTTGGCGTCTGTGTTTCTTGTTTTACACAGGGTGGGTCCTTGCGTACTCGCTCTGGGAGGGGGGCTGGTGGGGGGGAACGATGGCAATAGACTGCATGCAATTGATGAATTGAACAACAAAAAAAGAGAAGGAGAAAGAAAAAAAAGGCTGGGGAGCGGAGATGATCACAGCCAATCACTCGGGCTGCGCGCGGGGGGGAGGGGGGGGGGTTGGATTGTGATCTGCTCCATCCTCGCAGAGCCGGTAGCTAGCAAGTACAAAGGGCGGGGGAGACAGGGCCTAAAGACTACTTGAGAGGGGCTTTTCTTTACTTATTCCTCTCCCCCCGCAGAGAGGGAAGCGAAAGTAGGAAGGGGGGTAGATCATTCATAGCCCCTCGGATAGCGCCTAGAGACCGATAGTGATCTTCCCCACACTAGAGGAAGCAAAGGGGGTAGGGAGCAAGTAGCTCTAACGCAGCTCGGCCCCCCCCAGATCCCAGGCCGCAAAGCCTAAGATTTTTGTTTTTTGTTTAACTCATTAATTACATGCAGACCGTACGCAAAGCCTAAGAGCCAGAATAGGCCAAAAAAAAAAAGAGAGAGGGGGGGGGGGGAGGGGAGAGGCCCGCTCACAGCGGAGACCTACTGTAACTGAGGCCCCTCCTGGTCTTCAGGCCACACAGCCCAGGAACCAAGAGAGGCCAAAGAAACGACTTAACGTAACTCAGCCCCTTCTGGAGGCTAGGTTTTCGTGGAAGAAAACCTAGCCTCCAGTAGGGGCTGAAGAAACGGCTCCCCCTGGGGAGCAGCGCAGGCCCAAGGTTGTGGGAAGGGGGAGGACTTGCGCTGCCCACACAAGGGCAACAGCCGAAACTGAAAGAAGAAGAAAAGTATAAAGTTTTTTTTTTAAAAAAAAGTCCGGAGGTGTGGGGCGGGGAGGGACACACTTGCCCTCATGCTTCCCACCCCCCGGGGGAGTGGCCACAGAACGCGCTCGCCCGAAGTTGGGTGAGGGAGAAGCCAGGCTTATATACAGAGGAGGGAGGGTTACCCCCCCCCCCCCCTGTGGATGTGAGTCGTGAACAGGCACCTTGTTGGTTCAGCCATCGGGAAGGGGGGCTTTGCTATCTTGGGTTGCGTGTTGGGCTTAGCCAGTGCGTGCATATACATGTATGTAGCCACTGCTCCAAACCTGTAGTACTGTCGACTCCTCTCTCTGTAAGGGTACCGTCTATGAATACATGTACTCGCCCTATAAGGAGCACAGTCCGCAGGCTACGTCTACTCCAGTATGTAGTGTTAAATGTCCGGCCGGTATGTAGATGCTAATCTCGTGCACACACTTTTGCCAACTCGTTCCTCGCTCTGGAGCATCACACCACAGGCCGGGAACGGGACTACGTAAATGACCTTCAGTACTTTTGTTTTTCTACTAGTACTACCAGATTACAAATGGGGCCCTTGGTCAATTGTATTTTTTGCTCGTATGTGTGCATACGAGGCAGAGGCGCCTGCCACTGCTCATCTCGAGCAGCCTCTTGGACCACAATGTTGGTGGGAGAGTTTCTATGGCAATGGAATTACAAAAAATATGTATATCTCCAGTTAGTTAGAGGCCTTCTTTCTTTCTTCTGTTTCTTTTTTATTTGAAAATTGCAACGCTCAAAACCCCACCGGCCTTTTAGCACCATTGCTATTCAGCAGACTAAAACTCCGTTTTCAAAAATACCCATTTGCACCCCCCCACCCCCCCAATTATAGAACCGTTGCATAACAGAGCTTATAACCATAGAAACGGCCGAGCGGGCCCTAGGGTGTTCGCTGGGTTAGGGGTTCTAGGTTTTAGGGACGTGCGTAGTCAGTGTATGGGGATCATAGGATATCACTCGGTAGACCACCGCTGACATCCGGTCGTATTTTTTTTTTTTTTTTTTTGTTTAACTCATGACATCCGGTCGTAGCATTTTGTAGAATATAGTAGGTTGGAGCCGTTTCTGCCACATGTTCGTTGGTTGCCACTGGAGCCACTGGCTGCTTCATAGATCAGCGTTGAGGAGCGAATTAATGAATTAAACAAAAAGGAAAGAAAAAAAGCGCTGAGGAGCGGATGAAGGCAGAATTACATATACCCATTGGAAAATGATACAAATACCCAAATAAAAAATCGATAAACTCAGATACCCGTGTAAAGAGTGTCGCTGCTATGCCCGAGAATACATTGGGCAGTGTTTCAAAAATAAAATATCCGCTTTCGAGACAAAAACCCACTGCAAGGTACATAGCGAAAAACACAAAGTAAAGAACCCAGAAAAGCATTGATGGCAGACAATTATTTCTTCTTTTTTTTGCATTCTTTCATCACAAAGAGGATCTACACACTCAAATCCACCTTCGTATACCCTCTCATGATTGAGATATCACCGAATATGCATCACCCTAGGTACACACACACACACACATAATAGCAGTTCACCCCACCCACTCTACGCAAGGATATACGAGCCATTCAGCAGGCAAGATGTTCAAATAGCCCCCTATAATAGGGTTAGCCAGTCCTACCCCCAACCCTGTTGGCCGCCAAAATCCGGATTTCGCGCAATTCCCAAAAGTATATATGTAATATAAGCCCGCCCTCTCTGCAGAGAAGGTAGGATTGCCACTGCCCCTCGAGGGAAACAAATCCCCCCAGCCTCTTCTGGTTGCTGGCTCTGCAGAGCCGAGCAACTGGAAGGGACTGAGTTAGGCTAGGGCGCTTCTTTGGCCTCTCCTAGTCCCCCCGATTGGGGGGGGGGGGCTGGGGGGAGCCAAGTTGCGCTAGGTCACTCTCTTCTCGGCTTCTTTTGGTCCTTGGGTTTCGACTCAGGGACCAGGAGGGGGCTTGAGTTGCATTAGGTGGCTTCGCTGCCCCTTTCTGTTCCTCTTCGAACTCTCCTCACGGAGGGCGCAGAGACCACTGCCAATCCCTGGGCACACTTCGAGGGATTGGTGTGATCTTACTGCCTCTTTAGCTCTTCGTGCTCTCTACAGAGGTGCATAGACTTTCTTGGGTTTTGTACGAAAGACCTTACTTAGCAGTTCTAATATTCTAGGTATCTAATGGGGGTATGGCTACTTACTTTTCGCCTCTTGCTCTATAGCTACAGGGATATATATCTGAGCTCTGAAAGGTAATATTTCCATGTGAGTTGACCATAAACGTAGGTGCGCCCATACATGTATCCACAAATCAGCGGTAAAGGTCCTATTATAGACGGATTTGACTTTTAGATTTATCAACCCCTAGAGCTATTCGCGATCAAGTAGCAGAATCGATTGTCTTAGATCTGTATGGAAAAGCTCAGGCGAGAGACCGACGTTATTCTCGGTGTCAACCACATTATCCAGTTGGCGAGGCAGTATCCGCCAGTGTTCACGCCTTAGTATCCAGCCTGAATCGGTACCAAAAACGAAGTAGGTATACAGTACCAGTGCTCAATCCTCGAGCAAGCTATATTGTATAGTATATCTATAGACTAAAGACATTCAAACCACAAACACTCATCAGACATCATTTCTAAGAACTATACTAATACAAGTTTGGTGGGGCTCCCATAACGCTCGACTCTCCTACAGCCTTAATCATGACACTTGCAAACCTCCCTGATATATCATCGTCCTGCTTGGCTGTCTCGACACCCATGAGAATCTTCTTAATACCCACGTTCAAATCCCTCCTTCCAGTAGCATCCGCCAATTCCCTCACAGTCTTCATCTGCTCCTCTTCTGGGAACTGCAACTCTCGCAAAATGTATGTAAGCTCACGGTGGTCTGCAACATTAGGAACTGCGATTTCTGCATCGAACGACGTCAATAAGTCCATCTGGGATAACACAGAGCGTTCAGTGGTGGTGGCGATGATAAGGAGCCGCCTGCCCTTGGGTGGCTGTTTACGTAAGAGTACCATGAGGGTTTGAAGGACAGCATTGGAGAAGCGCGGTCCAATGGGGACCCAATCGAGGATACGCTCGATATTATCGACCACCACAACACTGAGAGAGGACTTATAGGCGTCCATGAAGATCTTGGATAAGAATGAAACTTTACTGGCTTCGTTGAACCCAACCATGGCTTCGGGGGAAATAAGCTTGATGAACGGAAATCCGGATGCCATAGCAATTGAGGCAGCGAGAGCGGTTTTTCCAGAACCAGGTGGCCCGTGCATGAGAACTGATACAAGAGGTGTTTTTTCCGATTTGCGGACCTGCTCAACAAACAACCGCCCCTCCGCAAGTATGTTTTCGATATTCTGAGAATAACGGATGATTCCACCTTGAATACATGCATCGAGCTCCTCTTCACTCACACCGAAAGCTGGTCGGACTTCTTCAAGCGCGTTCATAAAGTCCTGGCGGTTGACTTTCATGTTTTCGATATCCTCAGAGATCCCCGCAACAGTACCAACTTTGACATGACGATTGAAGGCAAATGATGATGCGCTCTTAATAAGACCCCCAATTTCAGCCCCTGAAAAGTTCTTGGTAACTGCCGCTAGCTCATCAATGTTTACATCCGGGTCGATGACATTGTTTTTGCGCATTTTGTTTGTGTGGATTTTCAATATTTGACGACGACCGAACTCATCGGGTAGAGAAATTTCCATATGAACCTCAAGGCGGCCTGGACGCAGCAGAGCCTCGTCTATCATGTCAAGACGGTTAGTCATACCAATAACAAGAATGTTATTTAGTTGGTCGACACCATCGAGCTAGATATACCTATCAATGACCCATCCTGGAAGACAGTTAAAGAGTTGGGTTCACACCTTAGAAAGAAGCTGATTGACAACTGAATCACCAACACCAGTTCCATCATTCTTGCTTCCTCTCTGTTTACAGATAGCATCTAATTCATCAAAAATGATAATGTGCAAGCCGCTCTCTTCCGCCTTTTCTTTGTACTCCTTCTCCGCATCGGCGAAAAGCTTTCTGATATTCTCCTCCGATTGGCCAACAAACTTGTTTAGGATTTCAGGACCATTCACAACCTTTGGTTCCCTCGCATTCAACATCTTTCCAATCTGCCTGGCAATAAGTGTCTTCCCCGTTCCGGGTGGCCCATACAAGATTATTCCCTTAACGTGCTGGATACCAAGCTTGTCTACAAGGCCTGGAGGAAAGATCCTAGACGCGAATGCACGACGGAAAATTTGTGAGAACTCTGTATCAAGACCACCAATTCCCATGTCCTCAAACTTAAAGTTAGGTTGGATAATAGCATTGGCAGAAGGGCGTTTGTTAGAGCCTTTGATCTTAATCGGAGACTTTGCATCTTTATAGAAGGTTATAAAAGTATGCGGCGTGAGAATACCGCGATCCGATGGGTTGCTACTTGTGGGCGCATCTGGGGGCAGAGCTCCCTTTTTATCGCCTAGGCTAATGACTTGCACAGTTTTGACGATTACTATAAGCTTAATATTGCGGACGTCCATAACGAGACGCTGGCCTGGAGCAAAAACTTGGTTTTGGAAGGTCTAAAATTCGTTCGCTTAATAGTGATCTCTTGATAATGATGGATACTCCATACCCGTAAAAACTGCTTCGTCAAATCATCTTGATCGTATTGCTCATCACTGATCTTCCTTGATGCAAAGCCCAGCTCCAAATCCAAACTTCCTAAATATGCAGCACCTTGTTGGGAAAAGGGATCATAAGGTGCCATACGGATCCTTTCCGTCAAGCTCCATTGTGCCCAGTCTCTATGTACAGAGGAGAACCCTGCGTAGCCTGGTTGAATTTGGTTGTTGGGTTTTACGGAAACCACAAATTTCTCGTTGCAGATAACGTATTGCTCGGTCTGGAAGTCCTGGGGTGAAACAGCGACACTATTACCGTAGCTATTAGCTCCAGCTCTTTGTTACGCAGTACGGATGGGGGTTTTA
Source organism: Morchella sp. 2018-W38C (assembly GCA_024713705.1). Taxonomy (NCBI): domain Eukaryota; kingdom Fungi; phylum Ascomycota; class Pezizomycetes; order Pezizales; family Morchellaceae; genus Morchella; species Morchella sp. 2018-W38C. The sequence continues at coordinate 546,974 of JAMJEX010000025.1, read as the reverse complement.
ACAAATTAGTAACGATAAATTCATCGTTCGGACTTTTGGTGAGCTGAAACTCTCTGGATGGCGCTGCTCCTCGATGCGGAACTGGGACTCTTTGTGGCGGAGGGCCTCCAAGCATAGGTCTACCTGTGTTATACGACATGATAGCTATGCGAAGAGTTAGCCACCAGGTGAAACTTTAGATAAGGAGGTATATACCAAAAAATCTAGAGAAAGAGGTACAGTGGCTACAAGAGAGAGATTGAACGAACTAAGTAGGTATATGAACAAGCTGCAGAAGTGTATTGGGCTTATGGATACGTAGGTTACAGGGCCACATGGATAGAGGTCGTGCCAAGAATGGTGGATCAGATAAGATCATGGCGGGGTTCATCAGGTCACTCTCACAACTCCTGTTAACACTCACATACAAACACGAAAATTTTCGTATATCATAACTAGATTCATAGTTTATAGTTATTTCTAACTTTAATTACATATAACCTAACGGACTTAAATTGTCTTAAGGGTTAGGGTTGGTTAGGGATTTCGAAAAATAACCTCACATAAGTCACACAATATGTAAGTGGAATAGAAGCTTTCTAATTCAATTACTTGGATGATTATGTTTCGCGTTGCTCGGTACTAGGGGTTCTTAACTCGTCCCTTACTGAGAAGCTTTGTTAATTACACATTTGTAATACCATATTGCAAAAAAAAAATAAGAATCTATTGCTTTTATGTCGGTATCTCTCCTAAAGCCAAACTAATGGCGCTCACGCTATTGGGGGGATATAAGGTTAGCAATTATAATATGTCTGAATACTATAAAGATATCCGATGACTCACCATTCTAGGCTTTGATCTGACAATACTATCGACTCTCAGTAACATCTCTGTAGCCTCTGATGCAGAGGAGACAACAGCACGTTTGAGTTTGTAACTTTCAATCTGTTACGTATAATTCACATTAGCTAAGAAGAATAATAACGGCAACGCCCATGCTTAACATACCACACCAAGTTCTCTCATATCTCCGATTCTTCCACCTGGGTAGTACAGATCTAATCCGGAGCTGGACATTCCGTTGTTGATAGCGGCACGCAACTTTGCAACCAATTCACTGCTGTCAAAACCCGCGTTGTCGGCCAGAATTGTTGGGAGTTGCCTCAGTGCCCTGCCATATGCTTCGATGGCAAGGGCCTTTTTCCCTGGGGTATTCTGTGCAGCCTGCTCAACCGCTTTGCTCATGATCATCTCCGAGCAACCTCCGCCGAGAACAGTTCTGGTCTCCACAACAGTCTGAGAGAGAACGGAGAGAGCATCGTGGAGAGACCTATCAGCCTCATCTAGTAGCTGTTCAGTTGCTCCCCTAAGAACAATTGTGCATGCTTCGCCAGCTGCGACACCAGAAAACTTGATCAAAGTATCTTCTCCGATGATGACCTCTTCGATAAGATCACATTGGCCAAGCTTGACAGACTCGGGATGATCGAAAGTAGAGGTAATTTCACCCCCAGTAACAAGAGCAAGGCGCTCAATTCCGTCAAAGTCAGCATGTTCAATAGAAACGATTCCAGCATCCGCAAACAATTGTTCAGGCCAGTTATAGATCAGTTGACGGTTGACAAAGCAGTTAATACCATGAGCCTTGATCTTCTCAACCTTGGCACGCATCTTTTCGCGCTCAGCCTTTTCAAGCTCGGCGAGTTTGCCGGTAGAATCAACTTTAACACGAGCACCAAATATCTTGATTTTATCGGTATCCATAGCTATGAGCTGTTAGGCATGCAACAACAACTATGAAAGGATGTTTCGATGACTTACCCGTATTAGCCACGAGGATCTTGGCTTTCTCAAGTTTCTTTGGCTGGTTGACACCAATTCTTTTATCCAAAATAAACCCCTCATCCAAATACGAATCACTAAGCTTTCCTCCTGCTTTCTTGATGATCTGAATGTTGTTCAAATTGGTGCTTCCCTTCAACCTAAGAACTGCGTCCACTGCAAGCTTAGAAAAGTGCTCCTTATCCTGGGATAGGACCTTGGAGCTCAGCGTTGTCCTGGAGATACTCAGAAGATCTTGCTTGAATTTATCTGCATCCTCCCTGTGATCAACTGCACTGTTCCTCAAGGCCTCGAGAGCAGCCGCAGACGCGACCCTGTACCCGTCAATGATGGTCTGAGGGTGAATCTTCTGATCCACAAGTTTCTCTGCTTCTCGAAGGAGCTCTGCGGCAAGGACAGTTACAGATGTGGTGCCATCACCAACTTCGTCGTCTTGGACCTTCGAGATGTTGACAAGAACCTTAGCAGCAGCGTTGTCGAGCGCTATCGACTTCAGGATGGTGGCACCGTCGTTAGTCACCATTATCTGTCCTGTCGAGCTATTTCCATCATTTGGCTGTCAGATGTGTTCTCCATTTGATGGAAAGCTTCATTCCATCAAATGTTGATAGGATGTGTTTATACGCACGCTGACTGTAATATCTTGTCCATCCCCTTCGGGCCCAAAGTTGTTTTAACCAAATCTCCTACAGCTATCGCACCAACAAATGCAGACAACCCTATCATACGCCTATCAGTATTCCCATACTATCTATCACACTCTATATCTTCAATCGATTATGAGATTCGGAGGCGGGGGTCAACGTACTGGCATTTTCTCCCCTCTCCTCCGTAACGTCCTCTCCAAAGATTTGTGTGGGATTACTCTACGAGATATCAAATTAGCTTTAATAGAATGATTTTTGGATGCGGAGAATGATTTACCATTGTTGGTTTGTTTTTTGGCTATGTATGGCGGGGTACTGAAATAATTTGGTGAGACGGAAACTTGAAGGAGGGACAGCACCCCGATCACATGATCTGAATATAACAGTCAGGTTACCCTACTTTTGACTTGGTGTCAATGATATTATTGCGCTTGTTGATAACACAAAGAAGCGCGATTAAAAAAAGCAATGAGTAAAGAAGCTTGTAAATGCATTTCCGGATCCAAATACCACTCCTTTGACGACTTTTCTAAGCATAAAATGGGAATAATCTAAAAATATCTACCGAAAGGGATTTCATCAAGAAAAGCAACACGTGCGCCCTCTCCTATTCGATATTAGATGGTGGAATACTTTTGGTGTCCAAGTATACTCATAGGACTATGACAGCCATAGTTCATTGGTTTCCATAACCCATACAATTTGAGAGGCGAATTACAGAAATCTTCGAGCACCGCTAGAAACAAAAAAGAAATAGTCCGCATCCTCCGAAATATAGAGTTTTCCTTTAACCTGAACAGAACGACAACTCCTATTTCATAAAATAATTCCCTTGCCCTTGTCCCCCTGTGACCCTGGGGCCATTTTTCTCCAGTACGCCCCTCAATCTATTCCCTATTTCTCTCCTAGCCTTCTTTTCCTCCCTTGCTACAGCAACATCAGTCGGATCTGTGAGTGTCAGTACGGGCGTTGGCACACTTCCGAACGATGGCCCAATACTGCCACCAAGTCCTCTATCAGGTGTACTAAATCTCATTGATGGCGCTTCAGATCTTCCGCCGAGGTCGGGGGACATGAGTCTAGAACGGCCACCAGGTGTCACAGAGATACTTCTGCTCTTCAGCTTGACCCTGTTAAGACGATCGGCAAGATATTCGATATCTCCACTTTTACGCTCAACCATGCCAGTGAGTTTCATAATGGTGTTGCGAACCGCCTCAACAGTTGGGGGGACAACTGTGCCCGCGTTATTCTTGTCTCGGGAGGCTATCTTGGCTTTAAGCTGTGTGACTTCCTTTTCGGCATCTTTGAGAAGTTTCTCAACACGGGTATATTCCTTGCGAAGCTTTATTTGCTGTAGGTGCTGCTCAGACGTCAGGGTTCTGGCGCGAGCCAGGGCGGCTGCCCGAGGATCGTTGTGAACTGCAAGCAAGCGCTTGATTTCCGCGTCTTTGGTGTCCACTATCTTAAGGTTAGTAAAGAGTAAAGGGCCGTCTTAGTAAAATATGATAGGTAACGAACGCTTAATGAATCCCTTGTTTGCGGCTTCATACTGCGCTTCTAATTCTTCATTTCCCTTGTTCTCTTTCTTCACACCTTCCAATACCTCTTCCAATATTTTTCGAACTTTTTCAAGTTCACAGAGCTTCCAGTCCTTGGGCTGTTTCATGTCTTTTGCATTGTCATGCTTGCAATCGGCGATAGGTTGAGTCTGGGCCATGTGATATGCCGCCATACCTCTAACTGTTAAACCAAGTCTGTTGACCATCATGTTACCATTGAGATATATAGCGTCAAAGACTTCATTGAAATCCTATCCAATAGTCAGCAAATCGGCTATTACTAGCGACGAACAAAAAAAACTTACATCTGAGAGCTGAATCTCTCCCATATTCTTAATCTTAGGCAAGTTTTCAAGCGGCTTGATCGTCCCTCTTTGGAGCTTCCTTCGAACCTTTTCATCGTCGAGCTCATTAAATTCCTTGTCTAGGTCCAAATCACTATCTGGTTCTTCGACCTTCTCAACCTCCTTTGGTGCCTGTTGGAGTGATGGCGCTGCGAGCGGACTACTCCTAGTTTGCTGCTGGGTGGCAGGTGAGCCAAAGCTTGTCCCGCTGAACGGGGAAGGTGCAGATGCAGTTCTGGTAAACGGACTTGGCTGTGGCCTGCCTCCAGCAGGTGGCGTAGAACCTGGAGATTTAGATGCCAAAGAGGGTTGGGGAAATGAGGATACTGGCGGGGACCCCGAAGAAGGCGCTGCAAATCCTGCCTTGTTGGTAGCAGCAGAAAAAGCTGTGGGGGTAGGGGTAGGAATTGGCGAAGGCGTAGGGAAAGGCGATGAGCTAGATGCAGGAGCTGGTGTGGTAACAGACTTGCCGATTTCTGCAGCTCCTACCTTCTTTGCCTTGTTAAACATCCCACCTCCACCCATTCCAGAGCCAGATCTAGATAGTTTATCCTTCCCAGAAGGTGGAGCGACGCCATGTCCTGGCGATTTGCTTTTTTGCGCTCCAAACATAGAACTTGTTTTAGTTGGAGTTTTCCCAGGTTCAATTTCTTTGCTAGGTGTTGGTTTACTGCCAAACAGATCGGCGAATGGAGCAGCCTTGTCGACAGTGCCAATAGTATCTTTGAAGGATGTGTTCGACCCAAAGATATTAGATGTGCTTGGACTTGTAGTTGAGAGCTTCGGTTTGGGGTCGTAATTGAATGATTTGGGGGTCACGGGGCGCTCTTGCTGCTCCTTGAGCCATACGTCTTCCTCGCCATCTTCGCCTTCATCCTCGTCCTCTTCATCATCTTCTTCTTCGTCTTCCTCCTCCCCTTCTTCATCTTCATCTTCTTCACCTTCTCCATCGTCTTCTTCATCATCGTGCTCATCATCGTCCTCGTCCTCGTCAAAAGTCTCCTCCTCATGAGCATCGATTCCTTCATCTTCCGATTCATCTACAGGCAAGCTTGGGATTTCCTCCTCTGCGGTCTTTTCATTTAAATTCTTTGTAAAATCGGGTGGCAACGGTGCATCTTCAGCGGCGCTTTCAAGACGATCTCCCTTGTCAGCCTTCTGAGAAGTAAAATCCGGCGGCAATGGTGCATCCTCCGCGACAGAGTCTTGTTTAGCCCCCCCCCTGACTGATGTAAAATCAGGTGGTAAAGGAGCGTCCTCGGCATTGAATTCCTGCTTAGTCTCTTTCTCCGGAGAGGTAGAATCTGGAGGTAGGGGAGCATCTGGCACAACATTCTCAGTTGCTTCTGATTTCGCCTTGGACAAGGTAAAGTCTGGTGGTAACGGTGCAGCCTCAGGCTGATCGCTCACTGGCGGCGTCAACCTTTCTGCACTCGATGATTGTGGTTTCGGTGCAAAGGCGCCAAAACTGGTACTTCCGAACGCTGGTTTCATGGGCTGAGCACCAGTAGTGAAAGGACTTTCGGTCTGCTTCACGCTTCCCCAGCCAGAAAAGGGTGACGGTGTGCTACTGGGAGGTAGTGGCGCAAACGCAGCCTTGCCATGAGTAAACGGCGAACCACTAGCAACCGCACCAAACGGTGACGACTGTGGATCAACCGTGGTAGGCTTTCCAAATGGCGACTGTGCAAATGGAGATTCTGATCCAGCCGGCTTATTAACTGCTGCAAACGGGCTAGATTTTGACGCTTCGGCACTGGCTTTCGCAAAGATTCCAGTTGGTAAACCACCAGATCTTGAGAAAGACGCTGAAGAGGTTGGTTGTGATGGGCCGCCCTGAAGCCTAGCCGGAGGAGGAGCATCCTCATCATCATCACTTGCATTATTATCCTGCTCGGCATCGCTATCCATGTCCGCGTCTTTCGGTCCTTGATCGCTAAATCCTCTTGGTGTGGCCTGTGCAGTGCCCAAGGCATCCCTGAATCCCCCACCTAACCCAAAATTACTTCCAGCATTTGAGGGAGCTGCCGTTTCATCTGCAGTTGACGAGTCAGGCTTGAACCCACTTGAGATCTTAAAACCGCTTCCCGCGAGAGACCCAAACCCAGATGTATTCGAAGCCGTAAATGCAGACGGTGTAGGGTCTGTATTGAACCCCTTGCTTGGATTAGCCCATATTGGTGTGGCATTCGCGGAAAGCGCGGCAGCAGCAAACCCAGCTTTGTCTGCGTATGCACCAAACCCACTACTCAAACTTCCTAATGCCCCTGTACTCCCAAGTGGCGCTGTTTGACCAAACCCCGGTGTTGGGCCTTTTCCCAGCCCAAGAGAAGTTGGTGCTCCGAATGCTGGGGTAGGTGTGGCAGGGCCTATTGACGCCGCATTTGCAAATGGAGATGGCGAACCTCCCAGAGCGGATGGCTGGCCAAAAGCACTCCCGGAGGTGGTACCTGAAGCCGCTGCCTTAGCAAATGGAGATGAAGTCCCCCCTAGTACTGAGGGTTGACCAAAAGCAGTTCCTGAAGTTTGTCCTAGGGCTGAGGTTTGACCGAAAGCGCTCCCAGACGTGGTCGAGCCCATAGCTCCTGCCTTTGCAAATGGCGACGACGCACCTAGCGCCGATGGCTGACCGAAGGTACTCCCCGAAGTCTGAGCTGAGGCAGCGCCTGCAAAAGGTGAACTCATACTTGGCGTTCCAAAACTAGGGGCACCAAAAGCAGGTCTGGCTGTAGCTGGGTTACCAAACGTGCTAGGCCCGGATTTCGAGGCAAACGCTCCAAATGGGGAGCTGGCGCCTGTAGTCGGCGCAGAAGCTGCAAATGACGTCCTTGGAGGAGTCCCTGGCCGTGGAGGCTGTTGCTGCTGTTGCTGTTGCTGTTGCTGGTCCTGTGGTGGATAGACCATCATTCCAGTGTACTTTTCACGCTGTTCCATAGCGTCGTTGTAGATTACGTGCCATGCGCATAATAGACCCTCATGATTCAGAACCATCAGAATAGGTAATGGCCCCGGGGATTCTTCAATTTCTTCTCCGCCAACGGGGCGTTTGACATTTTCTTTGTTACTAAGATCAAGTGCCATGCCCATAACAGAGGTATCTTCGATCCCAGACAAAGGCAGCTGTGCACGTCGGGTATCGTCACCAATCGACGAAGTTATCCAAGCATCCGCAGGTGCAGGAGGTTCGCCGGCTACTGCCGTGGAGAAGCGGCTGACAAGGCCAATGTCTGACGAGCAAGTATTTGAGAATATGATCATATCTTTCAAGCTCGGGGCGTACTGTTTAATGAGGGCGTGAAAGAAATAAGGTGGTGTTCGACTATCCAAGCCATATGGGGGAACGGGGTCTGGGAGCCTGGTATATGTAAATGAAGAGCCGGTCCGAACCAATACATGGAAAAGAGAGTCATTGTTCTGTGGTTCGGCTGGGACTGGGGTGTGAGTTGTGATAAAAATATGGTTTTCCAACCAGACAATCGATGAGATGAAATGGTTTTCCAAGCCAGGAACTGACGGTAAAACAGCCTTTCCTTCTCCTTGGGGTGTCATCTGCCAGCCGGTCCCATCTCCCATTCCGCAAACAATTTGCTTTCCACGTTGACTCCAGGAGACAGTTGAGGCGCCTGTCTTCAGTACTGGGCCATTCGACCCTTCCTCCCATCCTCCTGTGCTTATGTTTACCATCTGAACATCCCCGTTGGTAGTGACAACTGCCACAAACTCAGGCGTTGCTGGATTAGGCTTCATTTCTCTCAGCCCAACACCACCCGTTCCCAGCTCAAATAGAGGTTGCGCATTACTGTTATTAAGTGCGCCGACGGAATAAACCACAAGTCCCCCCAAAGCAGAACCGACTACAAGATGTGATTCATCTGCCGTGAATGCGATGTGCGAAATATTTGCGCGCAACGAAAGGGAAAGCTGAGGACGATACTCTGCAATGCTGTCAGATGTGCTAGCGAAAGTTTCACGAAGAGACGAAGTGCTGCCAACAACCAAATCTATACAATAAGTTAGTGGATATGGTTATCACCTGATGTCTAGTAAGTGAAGTTTCCGACGATGCGACATACCTGAATGTGCTGCAGCGGCAAACAGCCCGCTCCTATTTGCGACAGAAAACAATGATACGCTCGACGATGGTAATGAGTCCTTATCGTATCCTTTTGGCAGAATTTTGACCTTAGTGTCGCCGCCTAAAGCCAGAAACCCAACGTTCTAGCGCAAATGGTGTTCTGTCAGTAATCTGCAAGTTGCTGTACCGGGGTAGAGTTTCTTCTAGTTTACCTCAATAACAACCTCGAGTGGCTCTTCGCCCTCAGCGCCCACGAGTTGCACCTGGGGTGGTGATCCAGCCGCCGCCGGCGATGGGGATTGGGTGTCCGCCAGAACACCGAAAGGGTTTGAATCCTGGAACGCCATGATTATCTCTCACCTTTGTGCCCTTAATCGAGAAAAAGTGGACACTTAAAGGATATAAAGATATACAAACTCCAGGTATAGTCAAAGAAGAAAATATATGAGTGTAAGGCTAGTTATCGAGGTATGGGTTGTGTATGACGAAGGTGTTGTGGGTTTTCGAAGTTTGAGCTTCAGGTGAGGCTCGTGCCCACCAGCGATTTGGGGCACCTGCAGTCATGTGGCGCAAACGCGTCACCTAGGTACATGTAGCCATAACGCGTGTGAGACGCGCGCGTATGAGTTGGGATCTCACCTCAAACACAGGACCTCAAGTCACACCACGATCCAAGAATCTACATGTATCATGCTAGCATGAAGATACCTGTACAGTCGCACCTCGCCAACTCGTAATTCGATATCTCGGATCTCTTGCAATTGCTGTCTCGTACAGATTTACGGGACGGGTACTGCCCTTCTCCACCAAAAACTATCCGCTGTCTCGTATATCTGCTATCTCGTAGGGGTCTGGCTCCCAGAATACACTAACGGCATAACGAGGACTGCGTGTTTTTATTGCCCATATACTCGCGCGTTCATTAAATTGTCGGATGTCATTGCAACCAAATCCCCACACAAAATTCCGAACGCGTGAGTACTCTATACCTGGTTTATATTTGAATGCATGAGCGGAACCGAAGCACTGTGCCCATCACCAAAACCCAACATATGGCTTTCTGCACTACATATAAAATACATATGTACTTACAGTCCCTACCCAGATGTCTTCGTGATTCCGGTGGTACGGCGCGCAATAGCAACGAACGCTCGTCGACCCTCGGCATTCAATGATCAACAATCAATAGGTACTCAATGAATTAGTTAAATACATGTATCTTAATATTTAGTTTGCCACCCGCCCGCTGCAATTACTGCAGCAACTCTAACAGGCATTGATCTCATATCATTCGTGGGTAAATTCGTGGGGTTTTGAGGTTGCCGCCGAGCCACCGGAATCACGAAGACATCTGGGTAGGGACTGTACTTTACCTGCATACATGTATGTATTTCTAGACAATCTGCAGCTGACAAAAAATCGCAACATGAAGAGCATATGGCACACCATAACTCATATATACATCAGCCCGGTGGTGGGGATAATTTATAGTTAAGGCTAGCACCCCCTCTGCAAATACTCACTTCACAATACCTTACCGGGTGTACGCATAGAATTTTGAGCCTTATTACGTACAGAGAGTCTTAATTGAGCATAATATACACAGTATTTACCGAATCAGGCATTTATGTGGATTAGTAATATTAGGCGCTATTGCTTTTTCCAAAATAGGGGTTATTTTATGCTTTTTACCGAACGATCAATACGCGCAAGTTAGGGTTAAAACCCTAAACCTGAGGTTAACGCCACAGAATCTGATACGCCAATAACGATGATCAGATGCGGAATACGCCACATCAAAGCGAGATCCTTATTTTACGCTTATTTGACGCTCATTCGACGCCGATCTCGACGACAGCCAGATATCGACGACAGCTTAGATATCGATACGATACGCTACCAGATACGCCATACCGCGTAAACGCCTATTTGACGCTATTCGACGCTAATCTCGACGACAGCTTAGATATCGACACGATACGCGTAATACGCCATACCGCAGAACGTCAATATGCACGCCGAAGACCGTGATACGCCATACCAGGTAAACGCTTATTTCACGCCATTTCGACGCTAATCTCGACGACAGCTTAGATATCGATACGATACGCTACTAATACGCCATACCGCGAATGTCAAATAGCGTACGCTCGAAGACCGTGATACGCCATACTGCAGAACGTTTATTTACGCTTATTTGACGATGATTCGACGACATATACGCCTATATCGAACAGAATAAGCGATATCTAGATAAAGAATGCGATACAATCGACACTAATCGATTTGATTGGCTAATAGGTATAAGAGAGGTAAAGAAAAGCAAGAATGGTATTTTTACCAATATTAATAGATGTGGTGCAGATAAGATTCCGCTTTATACCATTAGATTTGGCGCGCCAGATGCTCATTACGCCAGGATTCCTAGCAGAAATATTACGATTGATTATTCTCCTCGTCATCGACATCGTCGTCATCGACGATATACTCCGAGATATCCGGCGAAGCATCCCTCCGCATGATCAGAGTTCGGCTGATCGGCGGCGCTTTCACATCAAACATCGATACACCGATAATCTGCTGCGATCTCCAAATCTGACGTCGTCATCGAGGTCGGTAATCTCCCGATTACCGAGCTTAGCCTTCTTCTTAATCTTGGGAGGGCGCACGTGATAGTGTTTGAGATCAATCGTATTCCAGCGCTTCGAGATGCCAAGCTTATCCCAAAACTCGCCTAATCATACTTTATCAGAACGCCAGAATAGGCTTATCGACAAGATCTTGATTTATGCAGACACGATTGATGTAGATCGCAGAATACGTCAGATTTGCAGCAGCAGTAGCTGGTAATACGCCATCAAGAGTATCGGTATTACGACATCGTGATCACGCTTTTGACCCGATTGCGCGATTTCTGCGCCAATAATACTAACCCAAGAGAATACGACGAAGACGCTTCAATGCTAAATTTGGCTTCAAAAAGACGCAATGTAAAGACGCGTGGTTAGTAATGACGAGCTTCCGCCGCCGATCAGCTTGACGCCTCGACATTCGCCGATCGAATTATGCTTAATCTGATAGATGGTGCCTAGAAGCCTACCCCTTGCAGTATCGTACATCTTGAGATTAGTCGCTTTGAAGTCAGTGCCAAAGATCTCGGTAATGATGCCATGCGGATCTTCGATGCGGAAGTGGCGTAGATAGGTACGCTTCGCAAGCACGTGCATCTTAGAGATCGATTCAGCCATATCGTCAGATATATCGTCACCCACTCGCCACGCCAAGAGGCTTATTCATGAAGACGACTCCATGAAATTTCAACAGATTTTACCCGCTTTCTCCGAAAGACGACGCCGAGATTCTTCGAGAAGAAATCGCGCCACCTGCACGCTCGAAGAAGACCGTTGAATCTATCAAAACGTCAGTAATCTACACCGGGATTGCGCGATACCAGGCACATACCGTCAAATTCATCACCTCGGCCGGTACGATATCCGCCGGATCTTCAGGGGATGCTTTACACACGGCCACAGAGGACGCCATTTGACGATTTGGTGGTGTGGTTGATAACAGATTTGGAGGTGAGGTTGATGTCTCAGGCGATGGGTGGATTAGTCAGCAGGCTTGGCACTAGCGTCTTAAATAAACCGCCTTCTACCTCTCTCGCTCACTCCACCGCGCTCACCTCGCGCCTCCTTTCCTCACCTATGGCGTGTAGAGCTCGAAACATCAATATTCTAAATCTCGTCTGCTCCAGATTACCGGCCCGTCAAGCGTCGTCGGCAGCGTCTTTCTAAAAACCTCGCCCAACTCTAGAAGATTCTGATGACGACTTACCTTTGGTGGGTGGGTGGCTGCAATAATTGCGGCATTGCTGGCGTTTAAAGGCGAAACTTCTTGCGCGGAATCGGCGGAATCAGCGCGTAATTCGCGTCGAGCGTTGATCGCCGTTGATCTGCACCGTTGATGCACCGATTGATGCACCCGTTGAGGCACCGATTGATGCAGATTACGAGGTACCCGTCGTCACGGATAGCGAGGCCGTTGATCTGCCGTTGAGCGCGATTGATGCCGTCGTCACGGATAGCGAGAGCGCCGTTGATCACGGATGGCGACATCGCTCCTATTCTGGAAGAAATGATATATGGACACCTCAGTGCAGGAAGCAAATCGTGGCTTTGGCTGGCGTCTTCGCCAAATACCGCCTCCTCCGGCGTCTGCCTAAAGTGGCAGGCGTCGCTCTGCACTAGAATCACCAATGACTCCATTCCTCTTTCTTTTTCTTTATATGGTGTGATAGAGGCGAGCATCGGTCGATCGTCGGATTCTGCTTTGATTGAGGTAATACAGCTAGCGTATCTGGGAGGTGTGGATGCAGGTCCCAAATCGCTTGATCTGCTTGGGATCGCTCTAACTCAGCTACCGACATCTCGGTATCTGAGCAGCAGATCGATCTCAGATTAGATAAAATTTCATTTGGCCAATCAGGTGCTGGTAAAGTCTATTATTTTGGCCCGATTGAAACTACTTAAGGCGATATTCAGCTCTGATCTGGTATGCATCTTGACTTTGGTATGGTATGATTGGTGGAGAAAGCGTCGAGAATTGTGGCGGTAATGACTTGGGCAGAAGTCGATCCGCGCGTGCTGTGGTCGCTCTATATCCGTGATGCCATCTTCGCCTACCCTCTGTCGGCCTATCTTGGACTAATCGGCAAGTACTCCGTCTTTCCTTCGATTTAAATCGCTCTGGGAAATTGTCTAATCTGCATGCTCGAGGCGTGTTAGGGGTTCTAAGATATCTTGTCAATCAGCAAGCTACGGGTGTCTCCGGAGACTTCTGCCGTCTCCGGAGACCGCCCCAGCGTTCTCTCCTCCACCTCCTAAGCATCCTCGCGTCTCGCTTACCGCTGGAACCTCCGGGGCGCCCTGTACTCTCTGGATGCTCTCCGGAGGCGTCAATCAGGAGCTCCGTGGCCCAACAAGCAATTCTGAAATTTCATTGCGCTTTCAGCATCAGCGTTAGCTTGGCTTTCGTTCATTCGTACCTGAGATAATCGGAATCGTTATGAGCATCATGCTTTTAAAAATGTTCATGGCCTTCTTTTACATACATGTATCTATCTACCTATATATGAAACTTCGTTATGTTTTTAAATCGATTCTAGTATTTCTTGGCCATTGGCCTTTCTCTACTTGAAACAAATGGGCCATTCCCAAGATCTTCGTATATTATTCACTAAAAACCTTTGTCGGGCGCCTCGACTCTCAGAAAAATCACGAGCCTTCGGAAGGCCCTTGTCCCTGCTCCAGCAGTTCAGCGAAGCGAGATTGATATGTCTTCCTTGTAGTACTATCGCGTAGCTGGAGCATTCTTACGTCATTCTTGCGTGTCTCGCTGAAAAGGCCGGTTCTGTAGTCTCGCTCTTATCCGCGTCGTTTAAATGTATCGACTTATAAATAGTCTTGGCTTCACCTGTCTTATATTATGGATCTCGTGACTCTCTGGATTTTGAAAAACCGATACGGGACCTGTAGGCATTTAAAACATCTCGCGGGATAGTCGAAGAACAATAAGCCTCTTCTCGGCCTAGCCTTCGTAGTATTCGACGCGGCTCTTGCCAATCTTGTCTGATAAAGTTGATAGAATCCGCGATATCAGATAACTTTATTAAGGCTAGTACTAGTATCTAATCTGACTTGGGTTTGGAGAACCCTCCTCTTTGTTTTCACGATTTGCGGTCGTCGTTGTTGAAGATGTCTATAAATGCATCATGACTCTCGATGGCGCCCCGTAATGTTCGGAAGAAAAAACGGCGTCTTTCAGATTTATACCCGTATTTCCATTGCCATCGCCTCGAGTGGAAATCGAGAATTTGAGCAGTCGCGTCGGCCTTGTTTGAGGCTGTATAAATGCTTTATTTATTGTTTATGGTAGCTTCATTGACATCTGTTGAAAACATTGGTATATATTCCCAAAGCGCTCCACATGATCTCTAAAGTGTGATAGTAGGTCGCATCTTAATGAAATTGAAATGAGAGCATTGCGAATCTCGCTCCAGCTCCTCCAGGCTCTCTCGAGAACAGGGCCTTCTAGTCTTGCTTCAGTTGTCTTTTCTTGAGTCGTTTATGGGCCCTAAATTCCAGAAACACATCCTTGTGTGTATGGAACTCTTCGAATATCACTGTAGATATTCTAGCGTCTCGCGGTGTGCGTTGTGTATTGTCATTAGATGGAAATCGATTAGAATTTCTTCTGCGACAGTATTCTCGAAATCCTCTTCAACGCCCTTGGGGGCTTAAAGCGCGTGAAAGGCTCTAACACTATCAAGCCAAGATGTCGCGTTTCTTTACCTTGAATTTGGTGGTTCTTGCGATATGACTTTGTTAGGTACGGCGCTGGATAAGTATGAGCCTTGCGAACGATCAAATTCCTCTGGCCGTTTGTCTTCTTGAAACAATTGAACCCACGTCGTATGTTTTAATAGTCGAATAAAGATTATGCAAGATATCCGCTTGTGAAGGTCGTACACATTGACCCTTGGCAAGGCCCAGAAGGCATTGTACATAGTCTTAATGCACTTCGATACCAGGTACTCCACAGGTGTGTTATCAAAGGTATCCATCTTATACCTCTCGGCCATTTCCATATATCTCTCTTGAATCCTAAGATTTGTTGAAGGCCTCCAAGGCCTTTGAATCAACTTCGACCTTGGGCAGGCATGATTATTGAGGTTTAGTAATGCGGCGTGCTCTGGATGATCAGCAATCCATGCGCATAGTATTGATAACATAATCGCTCGAATCCATCCGCACATGGTATCAATTCCCCGCTCTGCCCATGGCTCCGGAGGCCATCGAGAATATCTCCGAGGACCTTGTGAAGAGCCATCTGGCTCTGCCGACGCAGTTCATCTGCACGTGCCCCCACCCCTAACTTCGGTGGAACAGGTAATAGTGCTAGTAATACTAGTACTATCGCGTAATTTGAGGGCTTATTTCGGGTTTCCGACGTGATATTTCCAATGGTCAAATAAACAGGCCAAGCCTTTTTATCACCACTGAAATTTGTTAGGTGGGTGCCATCCGACGCAGAAATCACTGGTACAACCGCTTCTGGCAGGGTATTCTAAGATCCATTAGCAAGGCTCAAGACGCATTTATGAGGGCTTTAAAAACCTGCATCTCCCACCACCAGTCCGCCGTGTGCATTTCCCCATACATCCGTTTCTCCCATCTCATTATACTCCATCGCCGGAAAGATACACCAAAGACTCCTGAATGCACGCTGCCCCAAAAAGGAATCAGATTATTGCCATAGGATCGCGGTAGTAGTAAGGACCACCTCTCCACCTATTTCAACCCCTGAGTGCACCCAGCCCTCTGTCCCAAGGCCGTCCCTAGCAGACATCTCATCAAGACATGCAGAGCCCCTACCAGTTGTGTAGAGTTTTAAGGCTAGCGGAGCGAAAAATAATCGTTTATTTGCCCTTGGGACACCCCAGACCGTAGAAACCAACGTGATAACTATCGAAGGCTCCATGCCATGGGCTCCTGAGAAAGCTCTCTGTCACCTCGTTATATCTCTGGAAAAGGGCTTCACCTGCGCCTCATATATCGTAGTGGCTAGATTAAACAGTGGGCCCCAGAGTCTAAATCACCACTGGTTCGTCGGATTCGGATTCGGATTCGCGACGCCCGCCAAATCCCAGCCCTCATCAAGGCTTCTCCTAGCGCACGTGAAGGCTACGCTTCTTCCGTGGCTGGGAGAGCTCAGATTATACCATTCAGCTGCCTGTCCCGAACGCTCTTTCGCCAGATGTCGATCAAAACTTCCAGGCGCTCGAAGAGGTTCAGATGCAAAATGGACAACGAGATCTCATTGTTGATATTAGAATTAGACGCGAAGCGCCTCCAGCCTTTGAACCGCCGAATGCATCATGGGCCTAACGCGAGCTCTTCAAGACCAACGCCAAGAGCCAGCACTAAGTTTCGTCTTCTATGTTGTACCAACACAATGATACCAACATAATGAGTGAGATATCATGATCCAACTCCATCTCCAACACAAACATCTAATAGATGACGTAGCGAGGTTTGATGCACTATCATACATGTATATAAGCTCCATTGAACCTCCATACGGCTCCAGAAGCTTTCAAGAATCCTATCTAAGCCTCAACTAATCTACCTATAGTTGAATACAATACCAATCTGCCTTTCAAGATATCCATCCTCACCTACATATAAAATGGTACGTTAGATCCCTAATCTCTATCAGAATCATCATTGACATCTAGATACACAGCCACCACTACACCCTCGTGATTCATCCTCCAACCTCCCTGGAAGAAGTTCTCAACCCGACCAACCTTCAAACGCCTCGACCCCAACCTTGAAACAAAAACACTGTTGAACCTAACCAAAATCGCACTGGAAGCTGAATCAGGCGTTAACCAAAGTTGCGATAACGAAGAAGTCCTGCCAAGCCCTCCGAAAGAAAGATTCCGACTTTGAAGTTTGCGCTACACCAGAGGAAACACCAGATACTAGGCATTCTTCCCCGAGCTCTGTACCACTTGGAGAGAAAGATCAGAACCATTATATCCAACCGCGATCGATTATCATCCCTCAATCTTCGACGCCTGCCATGCGAAGATTCCACAGACGGAGAGAGAAGATTCTCCAGAGCCCAGACAGAACTCGAAGGCTCCAGCACGCACAAAGAAGGCTTATCACGCCTCCAAGAAGCGCCGGCTTATATTCGGAAGGCGACTCCAACACCTCGAGAATGCCTCAAAGAGGAAGACAACCATGCTCAAACGCACCACAGAGGCGAGCGCTTGCTGTACTGGCTGAAGGACGCCTCTACAGGCTCTGCTGACCGACTTGGGGTGACGAGATGATCAGGCTAGGGTGGGGTAACAAGCTAACCTCTGGAGAAGGATTATACAATCATTTAGTTACCTACCTAATCGACCACAGTTATCAACGCCAGCTTCACGTCAGACGGAAGGCTTCAGAGGACTCAAGAAGATAGCAGCAGCCCTGAACTTTCTTATTGTTGATCGAACCCAGAAGTCCAGCAGAACACACAGCCGCCAGAGAAATACAAGACTAGACAATATAGAGGCCCCAGAAGACCCTGCACAAGGCTCCTGAGGATCCTTGGAAGGAATTGGGAATCGCACCTAGACCTGCAATAACTATCCATCTTATTGACCCGTGAAGACTCGAGCCCCAAGAAGCGCTGCTTCATCACTACGACTGGTTCGTCCAGCATCCCTAACCCCTCACTTGCCGCCCTCCCGGATGTTAGCTTGCAAGAGTTAACAAAGGTTGCGATGAAACATTAAGCGCTTCAGAAAGACCCCGAGAGGCCATCCGAGCCTTCTATGGAGCCATCAATAATCCTCCGCCTGGGCGCTAATGCGATCCAAGAAACCCGGAATATTGCCGAGATGACGCCGATGAGCTTGGAGGCCTGGCTCAAAAACCAGTGAGAAAAACCATTGAGATGGCGCTTCCATAGGCCCGCCGACTGCTTAGGGGCTTCACAGGCCTCAAACCCCCTCCCGATGGGTGGGATGACTTGACACCGGATGAAATTGATTCCGCCGAACTTGAGGCGGACAAAGAAATCTTTCAATTCAGATCGAGTGAATAAGAAAGGTTTGCAATTTCCTATTCCCACTCAAGATAGATAATAAAAATATATTCCTCCACACGGCGTATTGAGAGGTTTCAAACGCCGAGAAGGCTCAATAAAGATTATAGACGGCGCTTCCCTAATGGCATTACCTTTGATTCTTGCCATTACGATCGTACTCGCTTTTGGACTGTTGCTGACAGAAACCACCTGTTCAGAGCGAATCACGGCGTAGGGGGAGATAGGCATGATCAAGCCGAAGAGGATGAAGAAGACGAAGAGGAGGAGGACGATGACGACGAAGAGGAGGAGGACGATGACGACGAAGAGGAAGAGGAAGAGGAAGTATTGGACGACGACGATCGAACAAGGAACCTGGACGATGATGCGATTATGGACGACGATGAGCCTAGGTTAATCAAGGCCTATTATGGGCTCTGGCTGTGTATCAGCCTAGTTAATCAAGGCCTATTATGGGGCTCGGAAGGTTGCGTATCAAAACAGAGCCACATTGGATGATTATCAAGTTGGGGGGTATACCTATCCTCTTAAGCTTATTTCTTTTTGTTTTTTCGTTGGTGTTGAAGCATGTTTTATTTTTCGAGAGGCATTTGTTATCCTACTATCCCCTGGATGTATGAGACATTGGGAAAATCTCTCTCATGCATTAGCGTGGCCTATCCAGGAAATGATTAACTAAGGTAATGCGGCGAACTGCGAACTTTATGGCACCGTTAAGTATTCTAAAAACCGACAAAAGCAGCAAACTCCTTACCCGGACGTTTTCTCACCCAAATTCAAGATCACATGACGTTTATGCATGAGAGAGATTTTCCCAATGTCTCATACATCCAGGGGATAGATTAGCGTGATATGTTGGAATTATATAGCTCGAATTCAGACTAGTGTGATTTTAGCGAGCCATTGAAAAGGCTTCTAAAGCCTTTAGCTCCGATCGGAATAGCTATATCAGGTTAGAGTATTTATCGCCAAGAGACAAAGCAAACCCAGAATCACAAGAGATAAGAGAGGCCCCAAGGGCCTTCTTCAAGGTTTTCGAGATGCGCTTTTTCTGCTCCACTACCACCACAGCCAGCATGCCTCCCAGACCAAAATCACAGAAACGTCTCAATCAGCGCCCTTCAATCTCGCCTTTCTGTTAGTAAACGCCACTACGGTGCAATGAGTGTTTCCAGTGTGGCCAGCTCTTTCAATTCTATAAACTCTATAGTTTCTGCTGGATCGACAACAGAGGCGGACACAGATTTTGTAACGCCCACCGAGCCTTGTAGAGAGCTTCAGTAGCTATCCCGAGGTTCAAGCAGGGGAGGAATACGCCTCCCGCGGGTGGGTCGGACTTGACGATCATCCAGAGGAAGATGACGCTGCTTTGGAGATCTATGAAGATGACTACGACTATGTGGATGACCATGAGGATGAGTATGAACCTGGAGATGAGAATCTCAAGACCTCCAAACTCTCCACCACCAATACCAGCTCCTCCCCGACCTACACCAAGGCCCCTCTCTGAACGTGAGGCCTCTCCACCACCATTACAAAGGCCCCCCAGATCGAATACAATCTCAGGCTCCACAACCATTACAGCGCCAACCTCCCAGAAATAATACCATCTCAGGCTCCCCAGAACGAAGACATTTCCAGGCTCCCCAAACCAGGCATCACGGCTCGAAAAGTGGCAGAGGCCCTGCCTCTCGCTGCGCTCTGGCCCTCCTCAGAAGAGATCAAGACCAAGAGAAGAAGCAATTGCTTCTTCTTCTGTTCCGTGAAAATAACGCAGGTATTTGCTCACTATACTCTCTGGTTTGTCTATACCGATCGCATAAGTATGGCAATCGCTACGCAGTTAATCCACCCAAACCGACAACGCAACGGACCCCGGCGCTGCCGCAGTTTCCATCGAGACCTTCCTTTACATCTCCAAGTTCCTCGATTCGCTGACCTTGCGACCTGAGCGTGAGCTTAATAGTACACCACCGCTTCACATTCATATCGTACACCTCCGCTACCCAATATTGTGGTTCCTCTCGCATGAGACACCACCGGAGCCACTTACGGATCGGATTGCAAGTTGCCAGATTACAAGCCGATAGTTAAACAAGCTCGCAGAGCTTTATATACACTGCTTGAGGAGCCTTGGCCACAACCTGACTCTCTTGTGGTAATATTCAAGATTTTGGGCAGAAGAAACGATTATTTTAATATGTTTAAATCTGACCAAAAGCGCGAGGTGAGAGGTGAGTACTTTTAGAGCCTTCCATAAGGCTCAGGGAGCCCTTGCTTATACGACTAGGTTCAAATTGTATGCTCACGAGTGAGATCACACCTTGTTTACGCCATTAAAGACTATATGGCAAGGGGCTTCCTCAGATGAATGAATTTACGGATACAAGGGCCACGAAGTCAATTATCTACTCGAAAAGGACCGTTTCATTAGTGACCCTGAGAACTATTCGGTAAGATTTTTTTTAGCCTTTGAGAAGGCTCTAACAGACTTCAGACAGTCACTTTTCAGCCCAGAAATTGTTGATGCGATATTTCTGAAGATACAGCGATAAGACGCTGCAAAAGGATCCTGATTGCCGATGGTATTTCTCCGCATTCATATGCCTAGTCTGTACCGAATCTGGTTTGTCCTCCGACGCCGGACGATTACATATTTCAGACTTCAACCCGGTACCAGAATACGGATATCACGTAGAAGGCGCTCCAGCGAAAAGCGCTCCTGCCGACTTGTGAACGCCAAGAACGATTCTAGGATGATGGATACATGGAAGAAGAGAAGACAGAATCAGAATCAAATGGGCACTCTAGAAGCGATACGAGAAACGACAGAGAAGGTCCAAGATCCCAGCCCAGTTGCACATGATGGTGCACGCATTAATATTGTTACAATATATTGAGGAATTACGAGGGCCCAAAGAGGTGATATCAAAGGTTGGTCGAAGGAAGACGACGCGGGCAGCAGATATCGCGGGCGTGAGTATTGCAGGCCGCCGCAAGGCTCAGGGAGTTAGAGCTACAAGAGAGCATAGCGATGTTGACAACAACGCCGCCACTCAGAGCTGAAAGGAAGAGAGGGCTCGGTGAAGGGTAGACGTTACACCAACGGCTTCTGAAGCCAGCCACAGGGGAGGCATAAGCGTAGGAGTTGCTATGGTGGATATGATAGATAAATAATTGTATTTTCTTTACGGTCTATCAGAATTTCAGATGCTATTAAAATATTATGGTTACTAAGTCCCATTGAGCCTTCTAAGATCCCTAGGAGATTCTCCTGAGCCGAGAGGAGAGATGTGCGAGAGTGGGAGAGCGTGCTTGAACCCTCGGGAGGGTATGGGGCTCAGAGATGGATCGGATGCTCAGGAGAGTGCAGGAGAGCGCTGAGCCCCTCGGGAGGCATGAGGGGTGAAGAGTTTTCTTAGTGGCTCAGAGAGAGTGTAGGGGAGCTATGGAGTCCTCGAGGGCATGGGAGGGGTGAAGAGTTTTCTTAGTGGCTCAGGAGAGTGTAGGAGAGCTTGCGGAGTCCTCGAGGGCATGGAGGGGTGAAGAGTTTTCAGTGGCTCAGGAGAGTGTAGGAGAGCTTGCGGAGCCCTCGGGAGGGCATGGGAGGGGTGAAGAGTTTTCTTAGTGGCTCAGAGAGTGTAGGAGAGCTTGCTGAGCCTCGGGAGGGTATGGGAGGGTGGGTGCTTTAGTGGCTCGAGAGAGTGTAGAGAGCTTATGAGCCCCTGAGGGTATGGGAGGGTGGGTGCTTTAGTGGCTCAGGAGAGTGCAGGAGAGTTCGCTGAGCCTCGGGAGGGCATGAGGGGTGAAGAGTTTTCTTAGTGGCTCAGAGAGAGTGAGAGCTCTGAGTATGGGAGGGTGGTGCTTAGCTGGCTCGGAGAGTGTAGGAGAGCTTGCTGAGATCTCGGGAGGGTGCATGAGGCTAGAAGAAATCTTTGGTGACTCAGGAGAGCCTGGACGGCTCGCTAGATGTCAGGAGGTTATGGGAGGTGGTGAGTTTTCTTATTGGCACGGAGAGTGGTGAGGCTCGCTTAATCTCGGGAGGCGTGAGGAGGATGACTAGTATTTTTAATAGCTCAGAGAGCCTGGTGACGGCTCGCTTAGCTCTCGGAGGGCGTGGGATGGGTGACTAGTATTTTTAGTGGCTCAGAGACTCTAGGAGTTTCGCCACACCCTCAAGAGCGTGTGAGAGGGTGGCTAGTGTTTTATAGGCTCGAGAGTATAGGAGGCCTTCCTGAGCTTCTTCGGAGGGTACACGAGGAGGTTAACGGTTTTTCTATAAGCTTGGGATAGTGTGTCTCAGAAATTGTGATACGTGATTATCTTACTATACAATCATCGCCGGTACGCCATAAATAGCTTTATTGTTAGTGATAGGAATCGCCCTCCAGATAGCATCGGAGACGCCGGCCGCCTGGCCTCCTTGAGCCCTTCCAGATTCTCCCGCTCTCGAATCTCCCGATACTATTATCAGCTATGAGAGGAGCGCATACGATAAACGCGTGCTCTCGCGATCGCATAGCGCCTAACGCGTTGAGGGCCTCCCGAGCCATCGCGATGTCTCTGGAGGACTAGTCGGGTGCGCTACCTTCTCCGGAGAATTAAGGTTTGACGGGCATCTCCGGAGATCTCCCATGTCTCCCGCTTCTCCCAACAAGTTGGTACAGTTTGCTGATGCACACCCACCAATTCTGCCAGTATCACAGCTACAAATAGCGCACCTGCCAGTGTACATACCAGCACAGCAGCACCTACCACCACACCCACCGCACCTAATAATAGTATCGTCATCTATATAGAGCCTATTATACGATTCGTCGATCTGGATGACGATATCGTTTCGCCACAAGACCCTCCACCTGGTCCTGGAGAATGCTTATTAATTGAGGACACCAAGTTGATATCAGCCAATCAAATAATTGCAAGATTGGGTCAAAACGTCAGTTTTGATCGCGATTTCCGGGATGACGAAGATCTGGCTGAGGAGGCTACAGGGAAGACGTCAAAGACGAAGACGACATGCAGAATCAGGCACGCCAGGCACCAAATCGCAGACGCCTCAAGACTTCAAATCAAGCCTTCAGCCGCCGCTGATCAATATACGCAGGGTAATCAATCTAGCAAAAACGATCTATCAGAAGACGCCTTACCCACCTAATCAGCTGAGCTCGACCAAACGACAGAGGATGCTTTATACGTGATTTTGTATCACGCGGATCTCGCCAATTAGATGCATGCCCCAAACGACGCTTATCGACGGTTTTGCTTATATCGTAATATGTACAGATCGCTGACAGGTGGCGATACCCCCATTGCGATGCTTCGCCGACTGACAAGATCGCGCCTATATGATACCGCCTTTAATCTACCAATCAGAAAGTACCAGGCTCGCTCTTTTCCTCGACGCCAGACTACTTCAGAATAATTGCGCGATGGTTTAGGGTGCCTGGAAGCACCCTCCAAAGAGCTCGAATCTGGTATCATAACGCAGATCAGTATGGCGAATCACACGCGCTAGTAGAGGCGCTTAGCGTCATTTCGCTTCCTAAGATCTCGGAGATACGCCTCAAAGAAAACGAACGCGCTTTACGCCAGAACGCAGCATTTGGACGCAGAAGTTGCACAATACCATCAAAGGAATATGGTAATCTGGATTACGATATCGATAAACGGCGCAGATATCACAATCTGACGCCAGATATCGCGCTAAGCGCCGATATGGCTACCAGTAAAGTCATATATCAATATGGGTATCAATGAGCTACCATCCCCTGTTTTGACGATCTTATCTCCCGCAATTGACGATGCAGGAGTTTTCCCGATCCCCACGCTGAGATGTCCGGAATTGCTATCTTCGGATCTTCTGATCGACCACCTCCTGCTACCCAATCAGCGCGATGATATGCTTCCGCTTCCGAAGCAAGCCCTACCACCCGGCTGGGTAGGTGCAAAACCCCACGCCATCGATCTTCCCGACCTGAGCGAAGAAAGAGCAAGATGCTATTATCAAGGCCAGATTACAGATGCGCTTATCAATCAACGCCTCCAGCCTACAATATTACGCTATCCCAAGAGTTTGGTAGCTTAATTGGGTGCTGAATTGGCGCTTATTGGAATGTGATATCGCGACACCAGATATACCAATTAGCCCGAGCTACACCCTGATTACCATTATACGAAGCGCTTGATGACGCAGAATATGAGCTCGCTACTGCTCGCTAGAAGGCCGATCAATGCGCCATTAGCGCAGTACGCAGGGGTAGAGCAAGCTCACGGCTTCCAAAGTATTGCGAATAAAGATACGTGCTTCCAAAGATTGCGAATAGCATCAACCAAGATGAGATATCTGACCCAGATGAGGAGGATCCTCCTAGCCAATGACGATGAGATCACAAAGACGCCACATAACGCGCTTCAAAAGTGCTGAATCGCCAAATATCCACGATCCACGCACTATTACGCCATCGCAGCAATACGCCACGCTGAACGCTAACGCTGATCGGGCGAAATATCACCGCTTATTTAAGGCTCACGCGACGACACTAACCACAGAAATGTCGAATTACACCGCCAAGACGAATCGCAAGGCGAATCCGATTCGCGATCGACGGTGCTGACGCCATTTAATCCGACGATATCGCCTATTTAGGGCTGGCGTCATCCTGCCCTACCCTTCTAGAATCCCTACTTCCGGCGTCTAATCGTTGCTTTTTAGAGCCTGATGAAACAGGCAATCTGAGCTCGTCAGCCAATCACATCAGCCCTAGGGTTTCGGGACGATTACCGGCGATTTACCTGGACAAAGCAGGGCTTCCTACTAAGAGCTTACGTCAGAATGTCTTCGATTCCGAGCTCCGTATGGCGTATGATAGAGACTACGGGAGGCGTAATGTGCACGTGCTAGGCGCCAAGAGCTTTATCTACTACCAGCGATTCACATCTGTCGATTAAAAAGAAGAAAACGATGCGCTTATACTGCGCGCACATATATCACCCTAAAACCTCCGAATTCTGACAGCATACCCCAATAATAGGCCGAAAGATATATTTACGCACCAATTGGCGCCAAATCACGCTACTTATTCAGATATCGCCGAAATTTCCGGAAGATTCAGGCAGAATGACCATATTACGCCAACGCTGCCAGCGCTACAGGAAGGCGCAGAATCTACGGATCGCCTGCTGTCGATCCTCAACGCTCTATATTCTGCCATTACACGCCAGAAGACGCGCTGCAGGCTATGCATTAGCGAGACGACGATATCGCTTTTTGGTGTACATGGGACGTCAGATTCTGCTAAAAGCAAATATGGTGTATTATTAGCTCAACAGATGAGCATTTCTAAACGACGCCGATCCAAATGATATCATTCCTAACAATTCTAATTGCGATATATCACAGATTCCTAAATAATTCCCTAATTAGCGATATTACAGATTCCTAAATAATCGACAGCGATATTGCTTAAATACCCTCGACAGACGATATTGCTTTATTCTACGATCGGTCTTATCCAAAAATCAAAATTTAATATAAAATCAGCGCGTCATGAGAGCCTGAATTCACGCTAGATTTAGATTACGATTTCTGGATCAGGCTTTCCAAAAATTAATATTCAAAAATTCATTATTTCGGGATATGACTCATCAATATTACTAATCATTATCTAGCGCTATGGATTTCCAAAATCCTAGGCTTACATTATGCTCAATCGCGAATACGACCAAACGACGGAGAAACGCTAAAATGACGCTTATCTAAGCATCAAAAAAGCAATATATAATGCTCAAAATTGTATGCGTACACCCGGTAAGGTAACCACAGTTTAAAGAAGTTACATGTAGATTGTAATTTAACTAAACATACATGTGTACTCGACAAATCTACATGTACTCCCGTATTGTATTCTTGTAATTGTTGGTAACTAATACCTTGTCAGCTTTAATCATAAATAATCACTCGGGCCTGAAAACCGTCGATCTAGATGAATTGATGTATGATAAAGGACCAAGACAATCGCACTCTACACACAGTGGTTAGCCAAAGGGGAAGAAAGAACTGTAATGTACATTCGCTTAACCCAACGCTTTCCGAGTTTTTTTTTTTACGATACTCTGGGCGCTTTCCGATGTCAGCGTTTTCTTTGCTGTTTTAGTAACTGTTTAGGATGAATATATACAGTCGCCTGTTTAGGATGAATACATATGTATATACAGTCGCAAGTGCCTTCAAGATTTTCTGACAAAAAAATGCAATAATGTAGTCTCTCGTAGGTTCAGGTGTTAAGCCATTTCCTGTCGCATCCTGAGGTAGCACTTCAGCGCCCAAACCTATATTAACCCAGGGATTCTGAAAGATGCTGGGCTACCGATATGCATGCAAGTACCGTATCGTTAATGATGAATAGACATAGAACTTGTTTCCAACTAACCGTCAATAATAGGAGCTAGAGACAAAAACGATTGGCTATGGGGATACATGTATGTAGACTAGCTCAGCTGGGTAGCTTCTATATACATGTACATACATAGAAACGCGAGGGTACTGGCTCCTGGCATGATACTCTATACCCTTGCTCTTTCGACCTATGGAAGGCTTTGATTATCCTCCCCCAAAGGTAGTTATTTCACCTAGAACAAAAACGATTTTAATCCTGCAAGATCCATTAAAGATATCTCTTTAGACGCAATCAATGAACTGGCTTAATCTTGGCAGAAAATACATCGAGTTCGTTAATTTCCTACGCGTAATCGGAGGGTGGCGAAACTACCATGAGTTGGCAATTAAGAATGGTGGTACTGGTGCCACTGGAACTTGTGTTCGCGTGGCAGTGGTAACCGGACCTAGGATTAAAGTGAAGAATCAGGCCCCCAATCCTTAAAGTAGGCGCTTTGACTACTGAGGAGAGTGGCACATATACGGACTAGTCCCAGTTCACGCACGCGGGAGCCTACATCTCATGTAATCAAGGTTCTGGATAAATCCAGGGACAAGAAGGAATCCCGATACGTCTGTATCTAGCTGGGTGTTGGTTTTGGTCTAGACTTAATTTTGGGGCATTCAGCTTTTCTTGGAAGGCACGCGAGAGCACATGAAACACTACGCCGGGATGGGAAAGGGAGATAAAACAGGGATATCCAATGTGTCAAAGAGCATGTTCAGGGACTTGGACGGATACTCGGGGTACGAAGGATGGATCTACGGGGAAAGAAGAAAAGACGGGAGAAGGGATAGAGTCAAAATTGAGTTAGCTATTTCGTATTTTCTGTATGTGGCGACGGATGGAGAGGCGTTCTGGGGAGAAAATTTTTGTACTTAATTGTCAGCCTTCGGGTTGGCGCTAGACATACTTCCTTCAATCATAGATGGTCACTCGATACATAATCGCAATCGCATAGCAGAATGTCTTGATCTCGAAACTTTGTGACTACAGTTGCCCGCCGCTATAACAAGCGTGCATATTGAGCACCTTTTCACTCGGTATAGCAGATTATTCGGTACAGCAGACCAAACTCTTTGCTGGGGGAAAAAAAAAGCCAGCCAAGTGGTTCGAAACAGCAAATATTGGGTAGACGACTTCCCTAGCCACCCGAACACCCCCCTCATCCGAACACTCAACAACAAGAAGATATGATCTTCGTTGTAACCGGTTCCTATACCAATCATATTCAATAGTTCGGGTGGGGGGGGGGGGGGGGCGTTCGGGTGGCTAGGGAAGTCGTCTATGGGAGCGTTCGTTACAACGGTGGGCGGCTGCATTCTAATCTAGTCAATTTTATGATGTACGTTTATTAGTATGTAATTTGAACAAATAATTATCGCAAGGCCCCCAACCCCCTTCCTTATCTAGAACCACTATAACATAAAGGTGATCAAGCTCCCCGTAACCGCAAAACCGCTCAATATAACCACCCCCCACTTTCTTTTTTACTTCTTCGGTACTCTACCTAAGACCTAAATCTCGCCAGCCCCGTCTTTGCAGCAGATGGGACCACCAGTCTAATTATCCGAGTCAGCAAATGCCCGAATTCCTGGTCGCAGCGAGAGAGAAAAGACTTACTTCTCTAGCAGTATAGGTCCGTTCATTGGGTTGACATTAGAGTACTTCCTCATCCTAGTTTCAATACTATAGAATTCATCTGCATTATCGCTCTGAAGAAGATCGATCGTCTGTCGTAGCTCCTCGAAAATCTGTAGAAGAAGCGGCTCGTTGAGGCTGGCGACAAAGTCCTGGAGGTAGCGTGCGTCTAGGTCTAGGTCTGCGACAGCAATCTTGGTGATTTTCTTGACGGAGTCGGCAAGTGGTAGGGCCTACATGTATGAATTAGTTTGAGCAAGTGACTTCAAGGAAGAAAGGGGCGCACCAAGATTGAGGTAGCAATATGGGATAGTGCATCAAAGTAGATCAACCCTTTGATATCCTTGGGCAAGCCTAGCAGTGTTGAGCTCATGATATTACCCAAAAACAGCGTCATCTGCTGCAAGTACTCGCTGGGCTGTCCTTGCTTTTTAGTTGCCATCCAGTTATACTCTGCAGTCTCCACAAGATCGTCAATCTTGCTGTTGACCAACTCAAAAATACGCTTCTCGGCGGTCTTTTTCTCGGCGCGGAACTGCTCGGTAGCCTTGAGCGAGATCTCGCCGCCATGGTTGGACTGTCGTGCCTCCACGAGAAGCACCTCAAGCTCCTGGCAAGCGTACTCGAATTGTTCGAGGTTGATGAGGATTTGCACAATTTGTCCAAGGTATTTGGAGCCGAGGCGCTCCACAAGGGCGGTACAAACTACGTTACATAGGAGCTCATCTAGTGACTACACGTAGGCTAAATGTCAGTACACCCTTGGTTGTTAAGAGAAGTGAGCGGCGTGATTTACATTTTTAAGTTCCTCGTCGATTGCACTTTGGTGTGTGAAGTACTCATCGGAGAAGAAATAATACTTGTTCAGGAAATTACGTATGTCGATACAGCACAGTGGATACATTTGCGAGAACGGTAGCACAATAGGGAACCTAGTGACAGTGTGTTAGAGTTCGTAATATCTGGCAGCAGCGGGCTATTGACATACTCTATCTCTTCCTTCTCTTTTTCGGGCTTATACCAACTCACGTTAACAACATTGGCATATTCCTCAGGGGTGTTGACAGGCATTGGCATGTAGTCATCACTGGTGACAATCTATAAAGAGGGGTCAATGAAACCTGTACACGTAGAATCCGATGAAGGGAAGGTGGTGCGGGGGGCATCAGAAATACTTCTTTAAAGCCGGCACTGAACTCTTTCTTGAGACGTTCTGAGTATTTCTCAAAGAGTACTAGTAGGAATTGATCAAGTGCTTCTACAGAATATCCCCAGCTCTGGTAGGAATATTAACACTCAATGGCTCAAAAAAGGGTTCATAAACGACCCACTTACGTCCATGGTTTGTATAAATAATGCGAGGACATTTTTGACTTTTAAAAGATTATCGGCATCAGTAATATTTTCCAGGGCTGGTGAGATGATATTGATGGCTTTTTTGCACATTGAGTCCCACAGTTCGTCAACCTATTTATGGGTAAGTAAAGATAAGGTAGGTGATCCGGGTAGGATGAAGCAATTACATCTACAGCCGATCGGAAGCTTATTGTCTTTTTCATCGTTTCTCTCTCGACGATAGCGAAACCAGCTATGTCTTCTAAAAGCCGGTTCAAACCGGATATGTCCTCATTCGTGAAGTTCAAAGATCCCGATAATAGAAGCTCTTTTTGCTGCCGTCTCACGTTCGCATATGTGACTCTGAACTCATCTCTCTCCCCGAGAGCTTCATGAATGTGAAGACACTCGAATAATGGTGTGAAGTCAATGTTGACATTTTCGTTATCAAGTACATCGAACTCTTCCCGTTCATCAAGCACCAGTTCAATCGCGGAGTTGAGCTTAAAGGATCCTATATCCGGGAGTTTTAGGTGGGTACATTCAACCATCATGAATGAAAACTTACGCAAATACGGCGATTTCTCGATCCGGTCCTTTTGTCGGCGCCGGCGGAGCTCAGTCTGATCGAATGCTATCTGCCCTAAGAGTACAGAACTTTCACGGATCCTATAGAGCCAGCTGTTGAGATCCGTCATGACCGCTTCCTTGACCATCCCTTGCATCGCAGGAACGGACTTCCGGATCATGTCGGCAACTTCATATTGCATCACCTCTTTGAGATGCACATTCTGTAACTCGTCTAGCGTTCGCAAAGCTGCATAGTGCTTTTTTGCCCTCAAGAGGTCGCCAACACGGTTCGCCAGCCCTAGAACCTCCAAGCAAAGCCGCAAAGCTTGTGTCGCTTCGTCAATGTTTTGCCTAACATCTCGCGAGTCCACTAAGGCCTTCTTCTGCTCCACTAGCTTCTCCGTAGAACCCTGAATCGATTGGTTTAGCTTCAGTATCTCCTCCGTCAAATCTACAGTCCCCTTCCTGACATTAAGTAGCTGGTTGACGGAGGAGACAAAGTCTTGGTGATTGTTATTGCACAAGCGCTCAATTTCAGTTTCCCGCTCGTTAGAGAACTTGTCAAGCTCATACATAAGCTGGTCTTCACGACCCTCTATAGTGGCATCTTTAATAGTAGTAATGAGCTGGTCAATGTGGTCTGTATCCGATGGAGCATGTAGAAGCTGAAGACCTCCTCAGTAAACATTCGAACTAGCCGTCAGGAATAGAAACTCAACAAACCTGGTGCACGTTAGCTTTGAGACTTGGCGGTGCGCCGGTCCCCTGTGGACGAAGCGAAAGTACCGACTTTACGACGGTTTGTAGTTGGAGCTTTCTAGCAGCGGAATTCATAGCTGCTGTTGGAGGTCTGATGTTGCTGGGCTTGCGGCTCAAAATTGAAGCATGAGCTCCTAGAATCGGTGCCAAGCCTGCCAGGGCACTTGCTGCATAAGGGGTGTCAACTTCAGGGAGAAAAAACTCACCGTTAGGTTAGGTGCTAGTACTATTATGGGGGTAGATCTCCCGAGCCATACATACTACAGTGTCGGAAATGAGGGATGGTAAGCAGAATACCATATCATCGCTACCCCTTTCCGGTAATGTATGTAGATATCGATGTCTGAGACGAGCAGCAGGTTTTGACCCTATACAACTCTTTTAGTACCCTACAATGTTTCCACAGAAATGCAATACCAGTATTGTATTGAGCAGAAAGAAGATGCGGGTCACATTATATCACTCGATAAGACAATAATTTAATTATAAAAGTGGGGCTTGAAAAAAGATTGCATTGCTACTCGCACATGATCCACGAAATTATGGCATTTTTCTTTCTCTCTTTTCACTTTTTTTTTCTTTTTTTCTTTTTTTCTTTTTTTTTTTTTTTACACCGTTAAAAGTTACAACAGATATGAGTTACGACAGATATGCCGACATAATACATGATGCTTGACTACCTTCACCTCCCCTTCCATCTTTCGTTATACATGTCCTGGATCCTTCCTTCCGTTTTCCGTTGTACATATTCTTCCTTCTTTCCTTCCTTCCTTCTTTTCCTTCGTTATCCTTCTTGGTCACAGCATCTTAAGGCGCCTCTCTCAAGCAGTAGTCGGACCACCTCTCTTTAACAAAGCGGCAGCCGCAGCCAGGAGGACACCCGCGGGGACTTGACGTTCGCTTGGGAGCAGGCGGGGTAGAGTGACTAGAGCCAGTACAAACACCCTCGCATGGGGGAGAGTGGATGTCACGAATGCTGAGCCCCGACGTCGACAGGCCGTAACTTCGAATCCTTCGTATGGCTGTCGCTCCCTGAATATTTTGCTAACTGTTTTTACTAGTATCAAGTGGTATAGGTTATGGAGTTGGTCGATGTATGAGATAAGGCGATAGGATAATTGCCTTCCCCAGACTAATTCTAGCTGATCCTAGATCTCCGCAAGGAAAGCTATGGGAGAGAATGGCAGGGGGAGGAGGGGGGGCAGAGGGGGCGAAAGGGCAAGAGAGGCACAGCCACCAGGCTACCTTCTACCCCATGCAAAGTTACCCCCGGGAGGGAGGCACAAGCACCAGGCTACCAACTACCCTATAAATACTTATCCCGCCGGATAAGTATCAATTAAAGCAGGCGACCCAAAGGACTTTTCCTCCGCCGGAAAGGGAGGTGCTCCCCGGGCCCGATCTCCAGTTTTCGCGCGAAGATTCAACGAAACGCGCCAAGGGGGTTTGAACTTATCCCGGATTCGAAAAGAGTATTTAGAGCTCTATGAATCCGGCTCCCAAGCGAATATTGAAGTCGCAGTCTAATATACGTGTGGGTTGCCGGATGGGGAATTAATCCAGATCCAGCTCCCCGAGAGAGAAAGTGTTATAATATAGGTATACGTGTGGTTTGCCGGTCGAGGGACTTATTGAGTTCTTGGAGTATCTTAGTGGATGAGATTCATAATTTTATGGGAATAATTTGTCGTGGAGGTACGTTAAGTGTTTGAAAAATCGAATATTGATATAAAGAAAAAGTTGAAATGTGTTATGGATATACCATTCCCCGCCCCCAGCCCATGTAGTCGAAGTATGTGTGGGATGGCACGGCACAAGGGAGCCTCGTCCTTCAACAAGAAAGCCCGGCCTAGGGTTACTATCAACCCTATGGATATCAACAAACACTATCACATATTTCTCCTCCCTGCCACCCCCCGTAACCTCAATTAGGAGAGGAACGAGAGTCCTCTGGGATCGTATGGTATTTATGTTTTGTTCGGCGATTCGTTCGATGTAGTCAGAAAGTTGATGGTTTGCAGTCCTCGTCTCAGCGGTCTGGACTTGGTGCAGGTAATGCAATAGCTCTCGCGTATTCTCCACCACCACCTGGAGAAGTCTCGTTTGCATTTTCGAATATGTTTATGCCGTAATCGTAAAGCCTCGTAGCATAGAAGAGAATAGCCCGTAGCATCATCCCACCAGCAACGAGTTCTTTTGGATGATAGAGTTTGATCAGTGGTCTAGTGTTACAGATACTCCACGATCGCTTTGTTCGAGGTACTACATCTATATGAGTACTTAGAAATTCCAACATGCAGGATGAAAGAAATGTTTTGTGACTCACCTTGATCAGTGTATCGAGTAGCTTGGATATACTGCAAGGATTCCTTCTATTTTTTCAACGGTAATTTAAGACTATTCATCGATCCGTCCAAGAGAGTTTGCTCCTCCGACTCTCATAGGCCAGATTGATTTCGATTCGTTTCAACTGAGTGCCCCGCGGGATGCCTGAATTTACGCTAGACCCCGCACCTAGCTTTGAGTCGTAGGGGAAATGTTGTCTGAAAAACAATAGTAGAAGGATCCCCAAGGCCAAAGGCCTTGAGGATCTAAAGTTGTATATGCAAGAGCTCTCCGAGAATTGAATGAGGGGTGGTGAATGTTGAAGAAGGATGCAGGGAGAGATGCGTTCAAATACTCGCAATCTACTGCATGCGCCACTCACTCAGGCCTCCTTACTTGCGTTAGATGACATTCGGGTGTGGCGAGCTATTTTTTTTCTGCTCGAGTTTTTCCGTTACGGAGACTCTTACAACCTTTTCCGGCTATCAAACGCCAATGACCCACGTTGTTTGCCTTGCGCACGCTTGGCGATTGGGGTCGAGAGTCATCCCTAGTTAGTGATGATAAATATTAGTTGTGCATACATGTTAGCATGGGGCGCCTTAATGATAAAATTGAACCTTGTTGATTGGAGGTTGGTCTTGTCCTACCCACAGGGCCACAGCAGTCACAAAGATTTAAAGTTTCGAGCATGGTCTTGCCGGAATATGGGGTTATTGCTGCCTATTGTGTAGTTACATGTAGGTACACACTCTACGACATGGGTGGGAAGCTCGGAAATCATTGGAGGCCTGATCAATTCCGGTGTCAATGATAATCTTACACATTTTATACCAAACAAACAAGGCGCCCGGGACAAAGGCAAGGGAGTAGCGAGTGATACAGTGTGACGAACACTAGCCGCGGATAACCGTGGTGGAGTGACGAGCTGTGAAATTCGATGCCTGAATCTCAAAGAATGAACCCAGCTATGAACTCAGCTATGTAATGAGTACGTACAATGCTGTAAGTGCTCGGGGAAGAAGCGACCAGCTAATATAGATGCTATTTAAACATGTGCGCTGCACATAGGAGGCTGACATGGACTGGTGGGGCCAACGCATTATCCCTCAACTTCACGAAGGAATACAGTCAGAACGGCCAATCGGAAGGCTGTTCCTTGATCCATGGCAGTACCCCTCGGACCGGTGAGATGGCTAACCATCAACAATTCGCTAGAGAGCGAAGTTGTAACGCTCCCCGAGGGGGATTGCCGTGTCTGTAGTGCATCTACATAATAGCGACAAGCTGCGAGTTACCACAGTTTCCTTTGGACAATCCACACACCCGAAAGCATCGCCAGCCAGACTTAATGAACAAGTGCGGATTGGGCAAGGCTACACACCTATACCTACCATCATATCTACATCACCTGCTGTAGTACCAGCAGATTAAAACACTTTTGCATCGCGAAGATGGGCTGATGGTCGCACGGGTGCAATAGCAAGGAGAAGTTTACCAGCAGTTGCAAGATTTACAGAAATACTTAGGAGGCCATACTATATATCTATTTTTATTGAAATTAATGGCCTGTGGTGCTTTCACTGAAAAAGCGTTGCCATATGCATCGGTTGGAGACGGTCTAGAATAGTATGGTTGTTTCCAAGACTCGGCTGTTCACAACCAAGAGAGATGTTCTTGCTTGCATGTATCGTGTTTTCTGCCTCTAAAGTCACAAACCTGTCGTGAAATGTGTACGAGCATTTTCATTTCTTTTGAGGCATTGCCTTACACGCTAGGAACATACTGATCTGATCTGGACACATACCCCTTGTCACTTCAGCTCTTGCATCACCCGTCATCCATCCCCGGTTCTCTGGTATCACCGCCAACCCATTCTCAACCACCACCCACCACCACTTCAACAGGAAGGAAAGACCAGACAAAGAACAGAATCGCCTAAGAATTTGCAATTAAAATATCGTGATAAATCTGTCAGTACAACTTGTACCCGGAAATGAGGGCAGATATGGTATTTGCAATGGACACTGAAGGTCCGTCACCATTACCACATTCGCAGTTCACGCCTCCACAAGACTCAACCATAAAGAGGCTTATGAGAAGTAATCGCCCTGAGAAGGCACTCGACATATCTTCCATGGATCGTCATGAGTTAGAGGTAATCCTCCTTTCCCCTACATGTCTATCAATGCTAACACCCCCCTCTAGAACGCCGTCACCACAGCCTATTCTCGTCTGTCAGAGAAAGAGCTTCATATACTACTCTTACTTCGCTCCCTCCCCACCTGTGGCGACCCCCAAGAACTCGCCTTTCGCCTGGCGGTTCACGATCTTTCTCGCCGTACTGACCTTGCACACCAGCAAACCACTAGCTTTACGCCACCACTATCTACAGCCTCATCATTTAACAAACGGCCACGGGAAAATGATAACACAAATACGAATACCAATACCAATACCCTCAATACAAATACCAACAGCACCCCATCTCTTGGAACTACCACATATGATGATGATGATGTTGACATGGCCCAATTGGTCTCTCTCGACTCTCTTGCGGAATCCACATCTCTATCAACGGTTCCCACCTATCCACCTCTGCCACCAGAACTCTGGGCAGATATTTTCGAAATCCTGAATGATTGGGAACTATCTGTAGCACTTGGAATTCGTACGAACCTCCGGCGCTCCGTGGATTGGGAACATAATGGGACACGCCTTGACTACGCGATTCTTTCCGGGTCCGTCGCATATGTTGCCTCCTTCCTTTCGTCACGCCCCGGCGAAGTATTTACCAAATTTGGTGCAAAGGCGATGGTGCGGTTTGGATATCTGGACCTTCTTACCTTCTTTCACGAGCGATTCCCAAAGGAGTTTATGAAAGTGTACTCAGAGCCAACACTCAAGATTCCTACACTCGCTAGTCACTTTGCGAGAACAGAGGTTCTATCCTGGTGGTTAGCAACCAGTGATCCCAAGAAGCTGAATGCGCTCCCTCGAGACTACGATGAGGAGCCCCTCAATGATGCATCCCGCGAAGGCCACATCCACGTACTCCAGTGGTGGAAGTCCAGCGGTCTTCCCTTACGTTACGGTCTTGTTATGGATGTTGCCAGTTCCTTTGGCCACCTTGATGTGCTTGAGTGGTGGAAGAACTCCGGGCTCTCGCTCAACTACCACAACGCGCTTAAGGGCGCATCTTACCATGGCAAAGTCGAAGTATTGGAGTGGTGGAAACGAAGTGGACTGCGGTTGGTCTATGACAAAGAAGTGCTTGTTGAGGCGACAAAGTTTAATCGTGCGGACATTCTTGAGTGGTGGAGCCGGAGTGGCCTTAGGGTCGAGTACTGTGTGTGCGATATCGAGGCTGCCCTGGAGGATGCGATCGGCGGCGGGAAGCAGGCAAGAGAGTGGTGGTTCCAGAGAGGGTGTAGGTTTAATGTCCCGGTTAATGAGTGGATGATGTACAAAACCCTTTGAAAGCGATCACATAAAGACAAGTTGAAATATATATATAAAGAGGAAGACGCGGTGGTTAGCCGGCCGAGGGGGTAGGTCCAACTTTTTTTTTCTTTGTGAGGGGAAAAAGAAAGAAAGAAAGAAAGAAAGAAAGAAAGAGACTAGGGTAGGTAGGGTCAGTTCTAGGTGAATATTATGGTATACTTTTTTTCTTTTGTATTTTGTTTTCTCTGACAGGGTTGGGCGGCGTTTTTGGTCCTTCGCTATTGATCACTACATGTAGTAGTAGTAGTAGTAGTAGTAGTAGTAGTAGTAGTAGTAGTTAGTGCTCTAGTCATTTGCTTCTTTTCGAATTCTCCTTTCTCTTCATGTTGAAAACTTTTTTTCTATCTTTGGTTTTACTCCTCCCCTCCTCCTCCCTCAATTGGCAAATCCCCTCCTTTGGCGTTTCTGTGTATACTCGTATCACTGCAGGATCGACTGGGTACTTGAACTCTACTCTTAATACTACATGTACATGAAGCTTGGTGTAGGGTATATACATGTACTGTATGCATACCAAGTGATGTTTCTCTTTCCTTTCCTTTTCTTTCCCTTCCTTTCCTTTCCTTCCTTTCTTGGAAATACATATATATGCAATCCCTGTTTAATCTTTCTTCTTTTTTTTTTTTAATTATCTATCACTACATTCTTTTATCTTTAAAACACTAACATACATGTACGTAGTCGGTGTTGTCGGAATGTGTAAGCTTCTTACCTACAATGCTATCAAGTAATATACATATGTCTTGACCAAAAAAAAAAAGATTAAAAAAAAATATAGCGGTGTGTAATACGGCTTTGAAATATGTGTGAAATACCCAAATTACCAAATTTGCAATCGCAATCGCAATCGCAATTCGCAATTCGCAATTCGCAATCTGCAATTTGCAATTTGCAATTTGCAATTCGCAATTCTGTCTCTCTGGATATGATATGGCTTAGCTTTCTCCACCTGAACTGAACTGAACTGAACTGGACTGAACTGAACTGAGCTAAACCCGCAGACCAGCCAGCTATGTAGTGCCCACCACGCCCGCATGACCGCGAAGAGAGAGGAGAGAGGGGGGGGGGGGGTGGTGGTGGTGTTGGAGGTTGATATGATAATGATATGATATATAGCCATGTGCGTAATTATAATTATAATACCAATTATCAAAATAAAATAAAAAAATGATATATCTACACCTGCAACCGGCGAGAGAGAGAGAGTAAAAAAAGCGCAGCCCTAGCCGCTACGGCGGCTAGCTAAGCTACCTGTACATACCTAGGCCTACACATGTACTCCACATACATCGCTAGCTGGGGTTCACTCGAGGATCGGAGGGAACCCCCCACTATGTATGTATATATATGCGAGTAACGATATCATGTAGGTGGAGTAGGTACTAGCTCTAGAGTACTCTAGAGTAGAGTAGGTACATGTAGATCAGCAATTACCGGCCGGGTGGGTGGGTGGGTGAGTGGGTAGGTGGGTAGGTGGGCAATATGGAACAGTCGGTGCGTGCGCATGGTTATGGTGGTAAAATGATTAGTGGTACTGATTACATGTAGTTATATCTCAGTGGAACTGGTGCTTTGACATTGCTCGGGATGGGATGTGATGTGATGGGAGGGATGGTTTCGGGAGTGTGTGGATCGAGGTACATGTGCATGTACCTACATACATGTAGAGATGCCAATTGAATCATTATGCGTTTACAAGTACTTGTAGGCTGTGATGTGAAGATTTATTTGCTATAACCTAAAACCGGAACTACAACTACAGCTACAGCTACAGCTACAAATGAAACCGAAAATGCATTTTTGTGCGCCCACGCCCTTCCCTTCATATCCTCATTACCCAGTCTATATACATTAAAAAAAAACTCCCAGCCAGCAAAAAAAGGGCCAAACAAACTCAAGACGACGGTCTACGGCCCCTGGTATCCTCCTCCTCTGTCTGCGTCGCACCATCCACCCCACCATCACCATCGGTGCTCATCTCCTCCCTCATCTTACTCGGCGTCATCTCCCGCTGCGCACTAACACACCTCGCCATCTGCGCTGGCCTCGGGACCTGCAACCCCCTGCCCACTTCCACCCCCACCCCCACCCCCACCGCCGCTCCCGCCACTCCAGGAACACAAGCCCCCTTCCCCTCTGCCCTGCACAGCGGCGGCATACTACTGCTTCTCGTCTCCTTAAACTCCTCATGCTCTCCATACAGCCTGTGCTCCCTGATATAGTCCACCACCACTCCCGGCAACAGATACCTAACACTCATCCCCTGTCGTATCAGCTGCCTGATCCTCGTGCTCGAGATGTCATTGGCAATGAGCTGCCTGACGATCCATATGTTGTCCTGCCAGGGGGCCAGCGGCGCCAGCGCCTCGCTGACGTCGGTGCCGTTGCGCTCTACTACGAGGAGGCCGTAGTCGCCGAGTATGTGGGCCAGGTCCGCGGGCGACCACACGCCCGGCTGCGACATGGTCTGCAGCAGGTCAGACCCGCCGAGGAGCATGATCCGCGCGGGGATTCCCCCCGAGATTCCGCCGAGGAGGGTGTTGATTGAGTGCGCAAAGTGGTCGAGCACCACGGCGGTGGGCTGGTAGTCGGGCTGGATGGCCTCCCAGGGGTCCACCATGAGCCAGGAGGAGGCCTCGTTGCATGCGAGCTCACACATGCGGACGCTGCACGGTCGTTAGTCTACGTGCTGTGTGTGTGGGGGGTTGATATGTTGGTGGGTGGGTGGGTGGGTGGGTGGGCATACCGGTGCAGGGCGCTGGCGAGGCCGGCCTTGTTGTAGCGGTCCGAGACGGGCGAGAGGTAGCCGCCGACGACCTCGTGCGTGGCCAACATGTTCTGCTTCACGTAGTCGACGGCCATCTCGAACATGCGCAGGTGCATGTGCGTGATGGGCGAGAAGGAGCCGCAGGCGACGAGCACGAGCGGCGTCTTTGTGGGGTCCGAGAGGGTGCGCTTTAGGCGGGCGGAGGGGAAGGTGTAGGTGTCGAGGGGGGAGGTCATTGGGGATTGGTGCTGTGATAGTAGTAGTGATAGTAGTAGTAGTAGTGGTGGTGGTGGTGGTAGTTGACGGTATCGACAGCCAGACTGATATTTCGTGGTGTTTCGAACCCCCGACGTCGAGATGGCCGGATGAGCGATGACGCAACCGCACCCGCTGCAGCCAAGCACGGAACAAAGCACCGCAGAGGGCCCTGCACCCGGTTCTAGCTTCTACGTCCACCGCCCGCACCGCACGGTCTGCCCCGCCGCCCCGCCCCGTCTCTGCGGAAGGCCCGCGGAACCCCTGCGCTGCCTGCCCGGGCCCTGGGTAGAGTAATACTCTAGTGGTGGTGCTGAGCTTTACTCCATCCAGACGTATTGCCACACACTAACCACATGCCCTCCGTCGTCTTATCGATTGCGTCGGGGCCCTGCTGTGCTTCTAAGAAAGAAGATGACTGGGTACGGGGGACGGGTAGGTACAGTTATCGGTAGAATTATTGCAGAAACAAGGACCGACGATCACGCCGAGAGCAGGGCGATTTTCCAACGCCACATCTCTGCAATAATTCTACCGATAACTGTACTCTACATGTTGGTGGCACGAGCAGAGAAACGATAATGATAAGGCTGGAGATACTGGACCGCACTGTAGTCATGGTGTTGACTCGGCGAGCGAGATAAGTACTGATTGATAGAGCAGATTGGCAGATTGTTGTTGGTATGGTACAATAGATTGATTGATTGACTGACTGATTGACTGACTGATTGCCTGCCTGACATTGATTGCCTGCCTGCCTGACTCCGACGTCTAGATCGTGACATTGACAGCTCCAATTACATACATACATGTACAGTTGCGTGCAACAAGTTCCCGCCGTTTTTTGACGGTGAGTCAAACCATGACTACTCAACCACAGGCTCTGCAAAAGGTTGAAGATGTGGCAAGTGGAAAGCTGTTGTTACTCTCTATGAGATGGGCCGCATTAATATACGGATAAATAAAGATACAAACTGCACAGTTAGGGGGAGGATTGGCCTACTGGATCACCGGGTTTCAATGCCATAGAGAATTCATGGGAAATGCTCGAGAGTGACTAAAAATACGATGAGGTTATAGACAGAGAAGACTTCATCCTGATCATGAACATTTTATCACTGCACAAGAGGAGTGGGAGGCATTGTCTCAATTATCGCTAAATAAATTGCCATTAGGGGATGAGGCATGTCTCAAAGCCAGTGGAGGGCATACTAGATGGTAGTCTCAAAATCGGTTTCTTTATACTCCATTTAACTCTACTATGTACTCTCTTTTAAATATCTTCACTTATGGTTGAGTAGCGAGTATTGAGGTTGGGTGTTGCATCGTGAACGGCGAGAACTTGGTGCATGCGACTGTACATACATACATACATACATACATACATACATGAAGATACATACCTGTAGGCAGGCATGAGGTTAAAACAGCTATCTTTGCAGGCTCTCCCTCCGCTCCGGACAGCATCACGTCCCACTGTCTCATATCACATCTGCTCCCAACTCCCTTTCCTCCGGTCCCCTTTCCCGCCCAATCCATCCATCTCAAGTGTCCAAGTGCCGGCCCCGGCCCCGGCGCAACACTGAAACATCTGTCGTAAACATCATTAATGCCGTGAGGAAAAGAAAATATTTTTTTTTATCGCCATACATGTATGTATGTGTGTATGTGTGTATGTATGTACATGTATGTGTACATATGTATGTGTATGTATGTATGTATGTAGATAGGTAATCATAAATAAATAAATAAAATAAAATAACCCCCCCCCCCCTTTTCCTAATCCACAATACAGTTGCGCCTCGTTATGTCGTTGGGAGCCCAACGCATACGGGATAGCAAATATGTTTATGTGGAGGAAGGCAGTATGTACCTGTCCCGCAAACCCGTACGAGACAGCAAGAGATCCGAGATATCAAACTACGAGATAGTGAGGTGCAACTGTACCTACATAATAATCAATGTAAATATGTAGTAATACAAACACTTCTTATGTAACGCCATCTCCAACCCGCGATCAGCCACCACGGCCGCAGAAGAAAAAAAAAACTACGAACGCGTATTCTACACCACCACCACCACCGTCGCCGAAGCCGCCGCCGCAGTTACATTACATACCCACATATTCTCCATACCCACATATGTAGAACGCACCCGCGCCCGCCCCCTCCCCCCGTTTGAGCCTCCAACTCCACAACTACATACATACCTAGCAGCAGCTCAGCTGTCCTGTCTCTCCCTCGCCCTAATTCTCCTAAACAAAAAAACCCACACCGTTCGTTTCGGCATTCCCCAATCAACCCCTTCTTTCCGTAAAACATGTTTCTTTTTTCCCTCCATCCTTACCATCCTTACCATCCTTACCCTCCTTACTACAATCTACCGTACTCTACTAGGTAAGAGTGTAGGTAGGTAGGTAGCGCAGAGCCAATCAGCAGGCCTCCCCCCCCACCCCCCCCTGTCAAGAGGCCTACTACTACATACGAGCCTGTAGCCGGTTAGCTGGGTTAGCTGGTTGGCTGGCTGGCTGGGGCTGGCTGGCTGGCTGGTTGGTTGGTAGGCTCATAGAGAGTTGAGTAAGAGTATGTAAGTAAGTAACCAACAAGGAACCACACAACGACATGTCTAACGCAAAGAAAGGGTAAGAAAGGGTAAAAAAAAATAAAAAAATAAAAAAATAAAAAAATAAAAATAAAAATAAAGTCATACGGATATATTACCTAACTGTTTGCTCGGTGCATCATCCTCTTACCTGATTACTTACCTCTTTGGGAGCCTACATACTCCAGCTAGACGAGTGGGCTTTGCGCTGTAGTGTAGTGTATAGTGTATAGAGCATAGTAGGTATGTCATGTATGTCATGTACATATGTAGGTTGTGGAGACGACGTGATGATCGAAGTAATAGAGGTAGATGATTGCCTGAGAAAGGCACGGAATGACACAATCGCAATATACTCTACCTGATCGAGTGGACCGACCGCATCTCGAAACCCAACCCACAGACTCTCCAGATCGAAATAGAAAGGCGAAAGCTGAGTGATATGATGTGAGGTCATGCTACATGTACCTACGCTACTCGACCTGACTGAGAACAGCTAGTATGTGCTCTACTTAAGTTAGAGCACGTAGGCAGGGCAGAGTAGAGTATATGAAACCCCGGAGAGCACTGGAAATCGCATCGCATCGGTACCTGGATCCCACCATAGCTCCCTTTTCCTTCTTTTCTTCTTCTTTCTAAAACACTACAACTAAACCCACCCTACTTCATACTTACTTTTACATCTCATTACCCCCCGCCGCCGCCGGTAAGTTTTTTCTTCTTCCAGCTGTTGTTTCTTCTCTGCTTCCTTTCCTTCCTTGCCCAGCTCTTTTTCGAATATCTCCATCACCGCCAACGATCCGAGCAACAAAAAAGAAAGGAAAAGAAAAAAGAGTAACGCAAAACACAGAAAAGAAAAGGAAAAAAAGCCCACATGCACACGATCCCGACTATTCCCGCCGTGACCAATGCGTCGACAGAGCGCGACAGCACCTCCGTTGTGAGTCTCTTCCATACACTCCCTATACACTCCTCCAATCCAATCCAATCCAACCCAATCCAATCCAACTCCAATTCAATTCCAATGCCCCGTCAAATCTCCAACGAACACCACCACCGCCGCCTTTCCCACCGTCTGTCTGCCTGCTAGGTATCGTGACAAACTGCATTGACTGTTAAGACTGACAATTTGTGGTTGCATATATTTTAGTCTCTCCACGGTTCGGCCCTCCCTTCCTTTTCTCCTTCCTTTCTCCCTTCCCCCCTTCCACCTCCACCCCCCCCCCCCACCACCACCCCCGAAAATAGAAATAAATAAAAAGAAGTTGGGGGGGGGGGGGAAGGGAAAAGCAATGTTCTCTAGACAATTACGTTTTTTTTGACTAACGTTTTGGGGGATCGATCCGGGGGCCCCCATTTAAAGGGAGAGGAGGAGCCGGAAATGTTGGTCCTGTCGATAATGTCGAAACTGAGGAGAGCTTGAAAATCCCAGTTCTCAAGAGCCCTGTCTATACTACTGGTCGTGGTGGAAACGTAAGGACCCTCCCATGCTTCTTCTTCTCCCTTTTATATTCTTCCTTGCTCTCTCCCTCTGCTGTGCTCTTCCGCTTTCCTTTACTGTTGCTGCCACTACTCAATTCCTTATATCATTCTTCACTCCTATTTTAAATTCCTGCATCAGCTCTTTTTATTTTATAGCTTTCTTTCGAGTGCTGCCTGTATTGACATTTGGCTGGATTTGGATAGGGAAACATGGCCCAGAACGACCCGAACTATCCCGAGAAGGCGCGCATTGCGCAAGATGTCGAGGAGGCCCCGAAGGCTCGCGGTAGTGGAGACTTCCATGCTGGACGCGGGGTATGTTTATGTTCCACCATTGAAGGGGGAGGAGTAGCAGCGGCAGAGTGGAGGATAGGCTTTCTACGTAAGGGTGTGGGAGGTTTTTCGTTGCAATTAGGATGGAACTTTGGGTTTTATATGGCTCGAGGAACTATGGACCTTTTCCTGGACACGCAGCACCCAATGCTTGGTGAAGATCCATAGTCTCTCGAGTCATACTTGGGAAAACCCAACCATACATATGCATGAAAGACGTCGCCCATCTGTATTACGAAGCTCCTGCACTTCTGTTCTGCTGCTCCTCGGGACTTCAATGACCAATATATTTGCTTGAATCAGTTGTGACTAACATATTTTTCTGCAAAAGGGGGCTGGAAACGTCATGAACCCTGAGGAAATCGAGGCTGCTTTGGCCCGTGAGGACGAAGAGAAACGTAGACTCAACCCCACCAATGGCACCAACGGCATCAATGGCGCCAACGGCACCAAGAGTCAGAAAGAAAGCCTCGAGCCCATCGATCACAGTAAGATTGACTATCGGGGCTGGGCGGACCGCGGCAAGGATAAGCTGTTTGGTCTCAAGAAGAAGATTACGAAATAGATTGGGGGATTCTGTATTTTATACCCTCTTGCTC
Source organism: Morchella sp. 2018-W38C (assembly GCA_024713705.1). Classification (NCBI taxonomy): domain Eukaryota; kingdom Fungi; phylum Ascomycota; class Pezizomycetes; order Pezizales; family Morchellaceae; genus Morchella; species Morchella sp. 2018-W38C. The sequence continues at coordinate 502,244 of JAMJEX010000025.1, read as the reverse complement.
TCAAATTCACGGCGTAAACGGGGTTACTCTTATTCTTCTCTAATTGTTTTTCCTGTCTTTTGTAAATGCTGGCTTTTGGGAGTTTTTCTTTCTTTCTTGGCTTCTTTGTTTTTTCTCCTTTCTTTTTTAATATTGTTTTTGGAGATCAAAAGGCACGGGCTTGAGATATAAATGTTCTTTTTTAATTGGGCCCTTTACCATTATTCAAACGCATATGACATCCGCTTCATCTTGTTTGACTGGCGAAAGATGTACAATTAGGCAATGCATCCCTAAGTTTGGAAAGCAATGGTACCCCTCTTTCCGAGCTGAAGATCTCAGATACCTCGCAACCAGGAAACCCAATAATTTCTGTATGTACCTTTCTTCTTCAATCCCGGAACCTTGTCGTATTAAGCCAGGATACAAAAAAGAGAGAAAAAAGAAAAGAAGATTGGAGTTCCCGACTGATGTCAGCCCGCAGACCCAATCGAGAACATCAAACGGATGGGTGGACGATATATATATCGATCCGTACCACGACGCACGGAAGTACCCAAAGATCGGAAAGGGATTTGTTATTTATGCAAGGAGAAGCCCTTTCTGTTTTTCCCATGTCAGCGGATCTGGATTGATCCCCCAGCCGCTCGTTTTTGGTATTCATGGGGTTCGAGCTTTTTTTTTTTTTTTTTGGCTATGCAGGACCAAATGCGGGTACGGACAGTACGGTAAGTGTACCGAACGTTTGGCCGTGCGGGAATTATCCTTCTGGATGTTTCTCTTATGCCGGGTGGCTTGGACCAGAAGGGAGTCTTTTTATCATTTATGCTTGTTTCCATTTGGCGAAATAAAACACCCGAGGATGTGGTGTGCTGAACATGCTCCCATAGTGTACAAGGGTCTGGCATTAAGTGAGTGAACGGATTCTCACCTGTCAACACCCAATTTTGTTCATTCACTTAATGCCACACCCTTGTACCTAGACTGGCCCTGTTGCCCGTCCCGTCGGGACGAGAGGGGGAAACATGGTTCTCCTTATGTGCTCGCCCATTCATGACTAGGGGTGACCTTGTTTCTCATGGACGACCATTGATGAGGGTGTGTGGAGGCGTATTTTGCAAATTTTGAGTCAACGGTCGCCGGTAGAGTGCTTTGCAATTGGTAGTGGTGGGCCTGATGAACAAACCTTTTTTTTATGCCCCAGTTGACTGGAAAGTGAGGAACGAAAGCTGGAACCGATCGGATGACAAGGCGAGTTCCTGTGCAGCGTGTGGGTGGCACGGGATTGGAGTGGGGGAGCTTTCCGGGGGTTCGGAGCAAAAACGATAGACAGGTTGCGTTGTTGCCCACGCTATTACTGTTCGTGGGGTTGATTGGGAGTTCCTAGAGACATTTCTGAGGGTCAAACAATGTTTAGTTTCGAGGATCCAGTGTGCTGGGACACGTTGAATCTGTTGTGCTTGGAGCTAGTATTCCAGCACAGGGTTGAGATTTGGGGGAGGGGGGAGGCGCTAGTACTTTGTTAGCCTACCCTATCAACAACCTTTCCCTTCCACCTCAAGTTTCCACGAAAAGGTGGCCTTTTCACGTTTACTGATACGTCGGATGTTTGCTCGAATGCAGACCTCCCCCGCCAACTGCCGGAAAAGCAACAATAGAGTGTGACGAACCACGGTTTGCGATTGTTTGCATGGTTGGGCTGATTCTTGCAGTTGCGGGCAAGGAACACGTTTACAGGGATTTGTTTGGAACGCCACGGGGAAACAGATGTTGCCGGGCAAGAAGTGAAGGCTTGAGGGGTCAAAAAGAAAGAATGGCAGGTGGGGGTGAGATCGAGAGGCATGTATGTACTCTAGAAGGTATCAATCACTATGTAGGATGTAGGCAAGTACTCTACTGGTACTAGTTAGTCCGTGTAGAGCAGACGTGGTTGCAGCACATGGTGAAGAAGCTACTACAAGTACTCTTAATTTCGTAGCGTTTCCGAACACGACTGCTATTGCATGACATACAAAAAGGTGGATTTCGCGCTTTTTTGTGTGGTATGTAATAGCAGTCGTGTCCGGAAACGTCATGAAATTAAGAGTAAGTGCTCTACTATTACTGCTCTCTACTCAAGAAAGGGACGTGTCTAACTACATAGATGTACTCCAAGAACTTTCAATTGCGATGCTTACGTTCTGAGATTCCACTTGCAGTAAAGAAGGAACGACTTATATTTTAGACATGTGCTACCCCCCCTGGGTACAACATGTAGCCAGCCCTTTTGTGGAGACTTCTCAACACTAATAATAACAACCCCCCCCAGGGCTTGATGTAAGGGTAAAAATCCTTGGACCTCTGTCAAGCCCAACCCAGGAAGCCACCGCTTGATATGGTATGATAGTAGTTAGTAGCATTTACCCCTCTTATCGTCAATAATTATCCACTCTTTTGCTTTCTCGGAACAATTATACTCAAACGTGGGCGGGTCCATCTATCACTCTATCAAAGTACCATAACCTACACGCCTATGTATCTCGATACCGTTTATTCGTTGTCTTTGCATGGCTCGCTCAGTTGTTGGAGGATTCTCTATCCTTGGTCGATTTTTTTTTTTCCTCTTGCCTTCCCACATACCTTACCTTACTTAGGCCTATCTTGTCGTTCATTTCAAATAGCCGTACATGGCGCTCCTGCCGGTTGTCTCTATCTACCATTTAGCAGCAGCAAGCAGCAGCAGCAGAGGTACATACAACGTCAGGAGAGACATTTGGAGCAGAGTTCCATACATAGAGGCGGCAGTGTTAGAAGAAAAAAAGTAAACATGGTTTTTTGATCTTCGTTGGGGTTTGATTTGGTTGGAGAGAGTTCGGTAAATAAGAATGATCTCCATTCAAGAGAAGCCATTCCGGTGGATCGTTCGTACTCTTTCAGTCATTTACTGGCACTTTATGCGGCCATTGATCCCGGCCCCGGAAGCACCGTCTCTTTCTACTCTCTGTCTGGTGGGTCAACTTTAATTGTATGCCCACCTCTCCTTTTTACTTCATGATAGTCACCATGTAGGTTCCTTGTATTCCCCACCTGTTTCCAATGTACATACATGTACAGAACTCCAAGACATGATACCCCCCAAAGGTTATCGACTAATTGATCCAGACCGATCTGTCAAACGCAATTGATCCAAGGTACAATGGTCCAGTGTAGACGGAAGGTACTGTAAAAGTCCTCAGAGCCACTGTGTCAAACGTGTCAATCACTCAGTAACCCAACTGGCTGTTGTTGTGGCCTGGCCGCTGAATTGCATGCATCTACTCGTAGTTTTCTGGCGTTTCCGGACGCAACTGCTATTGCATGCCATACAAAAGATAGCCTTGGCGGGTTTTTTCTGTGTATGCAATAGCAGTTGCGTCCGGAAACGCCAAAAAACTACGAGTATACCGTAGGTGCTCATGTGCAGATAGTCGGCCTGCTTCCCGTGTGCTGTATCATCATACCTCGATTCCATCATCCTGCTTTCTTCCCCACCTCTGCCAGGCCCCTCCACGCCCTAGATAGATCCTCCTATTTCCCTTCACATCGTGCCTTTCCTCCACTGCTTCCTCCTACTCCTCCGCCGCTAGCTCCCTGTACTCCTCAGTCACCTCCTTGCTGGTTCGGGACTCTCGCCCTCACTCTATTGCCAGCGGCTGCGGTTATCTCGAACTGTTTCGCCAGCAGCAGCTCTCTCCTGCCGCCTAGTCAGCAGACCAGCCGAGAATCCGAGTCACACAGAATTGGGGTGCTTGGGGCGCAGAGGTGATAATTGTGAGTTCGGCGGGAGTGTTATAAGGATCCAGGTTCGGAACTGCAAAGAAAAGAAAGACAGAAAGTCAAAAAAGTCAAGAGAAAAAAAAAACGTTACAACTATTTCGAGACCTGGAGCCGTGGAACCTGGGAGAAACGCCACTTCCCCGTTTTTCTTTACTTTTTCCCCTCTCCGTTGGGATTTGAACATTCAAATAGAGAGCTTTGGCCTATCCTAACAGCCCCTACAACCCTCAAGTCGAAATATCCAGAGCTTCCCACAACCTATTGCACAATATCCATGAACGCAATGTACGTTTCTCATACAAACCAGCATCATGGGGACAGAAGCCACCATTCAATCCCACCACTCCCGATGACTAGAGTATCGTCGTCTTCGTCTTCATCCCAATCCGGTCCACCACCACAACCGAATAATGGCATGATTCAAAATCTCCAACAACCGCAACAGCCGCCCTCACAGTCGTGCAGAGGTGATGGAGGCCGCATTTACAGTCTTGAGGTCAAGCAACAGCCTATCAGGGCTAGAATGTGTGGTTTTGGAGACAAGGCACGGTGATCTCTCGTGAAGTTGAAGGAGATCGCGTGCTAACGGGTTTCCGCAGGATCGTCGGCCAATTACTCCCCCACCTTGTGTACGGCTCGTAGTCAAAGACGCGACCACGGGAAAGGAGGTTGACATCAAGTGAGTTCGCGGCGTCCCATTTTCCCGTATGCAAGATCCCGAGCTAAAGTCCGTGTGCTTGCAGTGAGGTTGATACATCTTTCTATGTCCTTACCGTGGATTTATGGTCTTCGGATGGAAATCGCGAAGTAAACCTCGTTCGACATTCCGCTACCTCGCCTTCAATTTCAGCAGCGACCTCATCATCATATCCACCCCCCCCTCCGACCCCTCCTCCGCACCCGCACCCGCAGGCTCATCATCACATCCCCCACCAACAGCCGTTGCAACACTCTCAATATCCTCCGCAGCAGCCTATGCACCAGCAGCCACCAAATCCATACCCTGGATACAGTGCGCAGCCTCCACATCAACAAATGCAACAGCAGCCTCTGATGCATTATAGTCAACAGCACAGTGCGCCCCAAGGCTATTATCCTAATAGTATGCATGGGCCACCCCAACAGCAGCAACCACCTCAGCAAACACCATCAGGAATGTTTACCAGAAATCTGATCGGTAGCTTGAGCGCCAGCGCATTCAAGTTGACAGACACTGACAACAAGATTGGCGTGTGGTTCATTCTCCAGGATCTTTCAGTAAGAACCGAAGGCTCATTTAGGTATGAACTCTATTATCCCGCCAAAAGCTATTCTTATTGAGGGTGGTTTCTGATTGAATCCCGCCTTTACAGGTTGAAAATGAACTTTGTCAATGTCGGACGGGGAGATGGCGCGGGCCTGAACACTGGGTCGGCCCCGGTCCTTGCGAGTGCTTTCTCTGATGTTTTCCACGTCTTTAGCGCCAAAAAGTTCCCAGGTGTCATTGAGAGCACAAACCTTAGCAAGTGCTTTGCGACCCAAGGTAAGCTTTGATTTCAGTTGGGATTCATTCATGACTAGCATGCTAATAATCTTTCCCTCAGGTATTAAAATTCCGATACGTCGTGACAAGGGCGATGGCCCAGAGGTCTAAGCAAACAACAACTTCTCGTGGGATTCAAAAGTGGGAAAAGGTTTCGGGGTTTTTGGGACATATATCTGTTGGAGTATGTTTAATTGCGGGTGTCTTATATAACTGGACGGTGCATGGTTTATTTTTGCTCATTGTTTCTTTCTCTCTTGGACATTTACGATTGATACCGTTACGATACCTCTGAAATGATTGTTTTCGGTTTATTCCATTATATTTATGTCCTACCCGTCTTATATTACGGGTTTCATTTGCCACTATTCGTGTTTCGATAGGTGAACGTTTGCATCCAGGCCTCAGGGCTATTTTTGTTAAAATCGAAGACTTGGATGTTATCCTGGGGAGTTCAGATATGTATTCTACCATGTGACATTAATTTGGATTCTGGGGCGAGTTAACTACCCGCATAACGATGTAGGTACTGAGACTATCGGGGTTTCGAATGTTGTTGTTATTGCCATCGCCGTTGTTCTGACTTAAAGACACTACTACATTTAGTACATCTAGATAGAGTGCGTACATACATGTAAAGTATGTAGACGGATCCTTAAGGCCACGATGCCATTATGATGTGGTTCGGGGGGGCCAATCACATTTGCGGTCCCAAAGTAAGTAACCGAAATCTGAAAGGTCATTGATGTTGGGAGATCCGTAAGATGTATCCTACCGGGGTACATGTACAGCTAGAGTACATGTACTCGCAATGTCCTGGCGTTTTTGAACTGGGCCACTATTGCATACACCAAAAACCAGAAGCTTGGCATATTTTTGTATGGTATGCAATATTGGTCGCGCCCAAAAACGCCAGGACATTGCTAAATCTCGAGTTATTCGGGGGGTTGCCAAGGCAAAAAGCTGAGGATCTTCACCTTTAGAGGCAGAGATCTTCAAGAAAACAGCCCTCTTCTGCAGGATCTAAACTAAATGTAGTTTAGCAGCTAAGGTTGGCAACCCCCCGAGATTTAGCGGTACTTGGAAAGGTTGATGTCATATGCGGACCGACAGATATGGAATGGCAGCATTCCGAGCGGCTGCGGGACCGGTAACCGTTAAATGAGTACAGTACGTGCTTAAACATCTTGTGCGGACTACCCGTTCTATTGACCGAAAAGGCATGTGTTGACACAGTAGAGTTGCAAGGATACCAGCGGGCCGCGATAGTCGTGACCGGCAGGTGCCGATATGCAACAATCACTACAGATGGTAAGCCGAGTTCACATATTCGCAATTTTTTTTGCGTTTCCGGACCCAACTGTATTGCATACACAGAAAATAACCCGCCAAGGCCATCTTTTGTATTGCATGCAATAGTGGTCCAGTCCGGAAACGCAAAAGAATTGCGAGTACATGTGTGCTCTAGATACTCGAGACATAGTTCAAAGTATACATACAAGTACTTTACAGGAGTTTGGTGTCATATATCAAATTGATAGTAGCCAGTTATGTAAAAGGGAGAGAGAAAAAAGAGAGAAAAATAAGGAAAAGGAAAAGAAAGGAAGAAGAGCAAATTGTTTACCGGGGTGCGTCACCAGAGGTATCCCCAACACAAAACAGCAAAGACCCGATTAACCCAAATGCAACCACGATCTGCAAACGCCACATATAAACCTAAACCAGGCTTATATGTCACAAGCCACTCCCTATACAAGTGTTTTCGCTTTCTTTTTAATGCCCAGGGCAGCACCCAAGTCCCGCTTTCTCTTAACAGTCTTTTTGAAGGTTGGAATCTCCACCTTTTCTTCGGTTGCGGCAGCAGATGGCCCTGCTTGGACAGGGGCCTCCTCTGCCCCCTCAATCACCCTCCTAACAAACTTATCTTCATCGGTTCTGAATGCCCTCTTGGCAGCCTCCTCATCTTCCCGATCCTGCCTCTCCCTCTCCAGTTGCGCCGCGTCCTTTACTTCAAGCAAGGTTTCCAACACGTCAACCCCATCTACTCTCTCGTTCCGTGCATTGCGTGTTCTAATCTCATCTAACGCGTCGGCGATCTGCATCTCGCGTTTGGAGTCTAAGGTCTTTGTCTCTAGCTTGGCCATGGCACTCTCGTTCTCTTCTTCTTCCAGTCTGTTTAACCGTTCCTCCTCGGTCTCTTCCTTCTCATCGTGGTTGCGCCAGGGCTCGAAATTTCGCTCAGCGCCCTTTTCGCAGGTGTAATCCATGTTCTTCGGGTCGGTCTTGAATGTTATTTCCGCGGAACATCGTGTACACCGGATATAGAACCGGAATATACTGATATTGTAGTATTCTGGGGTTTTATTTGTTAGCTCATGAACATTTATGGGATAGGAGGTAACTAGGTGCTTACTTTCGCCTGAGTGCTCTTTACGAGCGTTGAACTTGCGCCCCTTGTAGATAAACTCACCACAGCTCCGACATTTCATGCTGAACGGTGCCATGAGGCGCACCGTCTGCTGCTTGGGACCTGTAGGCTTCGGGTTCTTGTTTCGGACGATCTTCGAAGGATCGAAATCCGGGGGGTAGCTAGGGGAAACAAGTTAACAGCTGCCAGTAGAAGCTCCTGAACACGTGAGAAGAGACTTACTATTTCTGAAGCACCTTACGTTCTGACATTGTGACGTTGTTGTTGGCGTTAAACTGGTGATGGATGGGGCGTTTCACTTGATGGCGAGAGATGGCAATGTAAGAATTGAAGCTTGACCGGACGGCTACGGCTGATGAGTGTCGTAAAGATCTGTTAGATCCTTTTGATAAGATTAGATTAGATAAATCAGACTGGCCCCCCGAGCCGATCTTAGACCAGTGATCTACAAAGCTTATTTTCCTGCAGGATGACGGACGGACCGACCCCGAATGATTTTTGCCGCCCCACTCCCCTAAATGTGATCTCCCACACGCTATGATACATATCTGTACACTTGCATAAAAAAATTTGCGGTTATGAGCTTCTATCTCCAATCCACATCTTCAGGGCCTTCCCGCCCTTCGACCTCAACCGGTCGTCCACGAACAGGCCGACCACGGACTGCTACCTCAACAGTTGGGGGTGTCCAGCAGATTGTGTGTGCCGTGGCAGAGTCTCGTGGGGTCTCGGCCACTGTGGGTCTCTGCTTCGTGAACATGACGACCGGTATTTTCTATTCGCGTTGATACCAAGCTGTAAATTGTGCATCAGAAACAGTGGCTGACACCGTAATTGTAGGTGAATGCGTTTTAAGTGAAATATGTGACTCACAGACCTACGTTAGGACCATGCACAAGCTGTCTGTCTTTGGTCCTACAGAGGTTGGTTGATACATGATGGAAGAATCCTCTGTTGATCGGCGAGTTCTCAATAGTTTGATATGCAGATATTAGTCCCAAACACTGCTGTCGTACCACGCAAATCCACCCTGCTTTCCATAATGGAACACTATATTCCCGGCGCGACTATCACGCAAGTACCTCGTAAATACTACAATGAACAGATAGGACATGACTATATCCAGCAGCTAGCGTTCGTGGACGATATAGCTGGTATCAAGGTTGCCGTGTCTGCAAAGTTTTACGCAATCTCTGCTGCTGCCGCAGCATTGAAGCATATCGAGCTTTCGTACACAAGATTCGCCCTCAATTCCCTCAGAATCAAGTACCAGGGGAGTGAAGGTCGGTTTGCTGCCGCTTGTAACATCACGCTTAATCTAGGGGGGATCGACTAAGTTGGTTTTCCATGCAGGTTCCATGCTTATTGATTTCAGCACTGTCCACAGTCTAGAATTGATCCAGAATCTCCAAAATGCCAAATCCACGGAATGTTTATTTGGACTATTGAACAACACATTGACTCCTATGGGAGCGCGTCTGCTTCGATCCAACGTGTTACAGCCACTCACTGACGTATCCACACTCAATGCAAGGTTAGATGCGTTGGAAGAGTTTACACAGCATGAGGATATGTTTTTCCAAGCAAGACAGGCATTGAAACCATTTCTGGATATGGATAGGCTCCTTACTTCAGTATGATATAGGATTCTGACTGAATAAAAAACTGAGCTAACGATCTAAGCTCATTACAATACCGGTTAAGCCTTCACTAAAACATTCAGAACAATCGATTAATAATATCATAGTGCTTAAACAAGTATTGTTTTGCATTGCCCCAGTCCGCGAGAGTCTTGCCTCCGGGAGAAGTGAGCTGTTAATGGCTATCAAAGATGTAGGCATCCTCTCATTCGCCTGCGCCCACTTAGATGTCTATAAGTTTAGGCTGTAATTAACAAGCAAGTTATAGCTTTGCGGAGAAGAGCGTATCGAGCCAGTCATGAGTCTGATCACTAATGTTATAAATGAAGACATTTCGTTTTCAAAAAGCCCACTTGACCTCCGTAATCAAAGGTGCTATGCCGTAAAGGTTGGTAGTTCCGATTTCCCATCGGTTATTTCAGTGTGTATTGACACGTCCTGCTGCAGAGTGGCGTGAATGGCCTACTTGATGTTGCACGTCAGACCTACAAGGAAGCAACAGAGGACATTCATTCATTAATAACAAGTCTGGCTGTGGAGCATGATCTCCCCCTGGAACTGAAGTTTGAGGTTGGGAGGGGATACTTCCTCCGACTCTCAACGGTGGATCTGGAGGATAAACCCTTGCCACCTATTTTTGTGAACGTTGTGGTACGGAAAAAAGTTGTTGTCGAGTTCACCACTTTGGAACTAGTCAAACGAAATGCCAAGGTGATATTGACTCCCCTAAAGACCAATAGTCACTTTGGCTACACTATGAGGGAATATCTATATTCTTTGAACTTGCATACTTATAGATCCGCTTTAATTAACGCCGAGGAACAGATCGGAGATTCTTTAACGGAGGTTTTACTTATGAGTAAACAACCCAGAAACACCGGCCTCTTGATATAACCAGGCATGCATGACTGACATACAATCTTCAGGCGATAAATCTGTGCAGCAATTGGTCGAAGATATTAGAAAAGAGATACCTACGCTATACAAAGTGTGCGAGGGTATTGCGATGCTTGATATGGTTTGCCAAACCCCCATATGCGCACCATTACATTACCTGGTAAATTTGGATAACGACTGAAGATTATATGTTCATAGATTGCCTCATTTGCACATCTCTGTACAATTCAGGATTATGGTTTGGCTCATCTCCTGAACTGGCTGTTGGCAGTTCAAACAAGAATTAAATTACGCCCATAAAACGTGGGGGGCATCTTACTAACGGTGCTACAGTTCGTCCCGAGTTCACAGATACACTTGCAATCAAGGCCGGACGTCATCCAATTCGTGAGAAAGTTCACAAGGACAAGTTTGTCCCAAACGATGTCTACGCAAGTCAACAATCTAGGTAGGCCGAACTCTGGGAAAACCCCGCAACCCCAAGCTCTTTTGGGGTAGACACTATGATATAGAAAATAGCGCGAGAAACTAGACTCAGTCAATTTACAACTTCTTTGCTTTTTGGGTGTGTGGGGGGGAGGGGCTAATGAAAATTCGTTTGACAGATTTCAGATAGTTACTGGTAGGTACCGTTTTATTGGACCAAATGATTGTTACACAGGATATAACTAGCGGTTCGGGTATCTAACGTATCTAACGGCGTTCTCGACCAAATAGGTTGCAACATGTCGGGGAAGGTGTGTAGTTGTCTTTAATACGAATTGATATTGGTGGGTTGTTGAGTATTTATTATCACCCTAGTCGACCTATCTGCGGTCGATCGCACTCACGGCTGTAATTGCGCAAATCGGATCATAGTAAGGCCTGCCCTCTTCAGCCCTGAACGAGCCTACTAGAATACATACATACTGCCTTTGAATTAGCGTCCCGGCTCAGTATGCCTCGTTTCCTATCACACAACAACTCTTCGCTCGTGTATCTATGGACGACGGAATTGAAGCGAATGCCTCCACATTTGCGTCTGAAATGCGGGAAACGGCTTTTATCCTCCACAATCTCGGCAAAGGCAGCCTGATAATCATGGACGAACTTGGACGAGGCACCAGTACCAGAGATGGATTGGCCCTAGCGTTGGCGGTCTGCGAGGCACTGATTGAAAGTAGGGCTTTCGTGTGGTTTGCAACACACTTCAGAGATTTGGCAAGCATACTTGCCGAAAGAGCTGGGGTAGTTAATCTGCACTTGCAGGTGGAGGTGAATTTTCACAGGCTGTGCATTGAACCAATATCACTAGGGCTGTTCCAAGTAGTCACGACCATATGGCTAACATGAACATGAAACCTAGATGAATGACCCAAACACTATGACAATGCTTTATAAAGTTGCAAATGGAAGTGTAAAGGATCAATATTACGGTGAATCATAAGATCAACACCCAGAAGATGCGGTATATTTTTGGGTAAGCCTTAATTACTTACAGTGTATAAAATAAACAGGATTAGTTCTAGCCAGAATTGTTGGACTTCCACAGGATGTGCTAGATAAGGCCACGTTGGTGTCTGAGACCCTTTCTCGGAGGCTTGACAAACAGAAACGAAAATCCAAGTCATTTCATCTCTCCAGAAGAAGGAACCTTGTGCTCAAGCTAAAAGAGACTTTAATTCAAGCTAGGGACGGAAACATGGGTGATAAGACGTTGCAATCCTGGTTGACTAAAATTCAGGACGAGTTTGTTACAAGAATGTCGAAACTGTCCGAGGACCTTGCAGATGAAGAAAATGAAGTGGATGGAAACGAAAAAGATGGAGATGAGGAGCATAATTATGGGAGTGAAAGCGAAAGCCAAGGAAGTGCGGATAGACTCTCCGATTCCTTGGACCTAGATCTTGGGCAGAACCGGGGCGAGGACATGGACAGTGGAAGTGAGACTACTGAAGGTAAAGGAGGGGAAGAGAGGGACAACACAGTTTTGGAGGATTGATGAAGTTCTACTAATCGTTCCTCTGCTCTGTATGCCTGCAAGGTGAGGGCTATATGATCAGAAAACTACTTGTAGTTTCAATTGCATACTACATGTTAAGTTTTAGAATGGATTTTATATACATATGCATCATGATGAGATTTGTGTCCTCAATGGCCTGCTTATGCCTTTCTCTGCGCAGATATTCTCGGCGCATAACCACTATCCGGACCTACCCACCCTGGATTCCAGATAATACAAACTCCGGAGTAGCCTTATTGGGCGACCAATTAAGGGATACTTGTACTATCGCCTGGTGGGCCGAAACATGCTCGGAATCTGGTGCTCCGCATATTGTATCAACCCAGCGCATGTCTTGCCATATAGAATAATGATACAGTTGAGATTTCAACAAAAAGCTCCCACAAACAGTTACTTTTGGTCCAAATTTTCCAAGCACCGGATTGTGAGTACGTTTTGGCCTACCAGGCGATAATACATTATCAGTCGGCAAAGTTATGTATTAGTAACTTTCCGTTGTAGTTTGCCTAGAATATGGTGGCCCTCTAACGCATGTAATAGCTTTTTCTATGGATGTTTCTCTAGATTTAAATACAGCTATTTCTTATAACGGTCTTCGTGATCCGCAACTCGAAGACCGAGAGAATTTCCTCTTCAAGCCGAGGCCTATTATGAAAGACAGCATATGCCAATACTACATGTATGAACCTGAAGAACCAAATCATGGGCTAGATTCGAGGTTGGCTGGTTGAAACCATAAGAAAGGCAGCGATGTAGGTACATGACACCTGTCACGACCCTCCAGCGGTTAATAATACTACATGTACATGTACCTTTTACCTCATAGTGTTTCTGGACTGGACTAGACTGGACTTGACTAGACTGGACTGGAATAATATGTTTGAATAATATCAGAGCCCGGTTATTCTGCATGGTTTTTACCCATATGCGGACCCAGTCCACTCTAGGAACGTAATTAAATACTTCTTCTGTATTAGAGTATTTTAGCTGCGCGAGTTGGACAGAAAGTCGAGCACTTCGACAAAAAGTCCTGCACATCTTATTGGTTGAACGACTGCAAGTCTCTTCCGAAAACAGCTAGACTTTCTGTCCAACCTGCTCGACTTTCTGTTCAACTCGCGCAGCTAAAATACTCTATTATGGGTGGAGCTACAATATGGAGTACCTGAATATCAATAAAGTGGTTGTTATATATTATGAATGGCCGCGTACCTACAGTACCAAAAAGGGGGATGTAATATGTACTATATCAATACGGAATTGTGTAAAACCTCCGAATTAAATCGGAATCCTAAATATTATACCGTAGCAATTCCGTAGCAATAACGATCGAGAATACGACTGGCATAAGAAATGTGGGACGAAGCTCGAAGCAATGCTGAAAAAGGGAGAACTAAACCCCTACTTTTGGATGGAAGAAGATTTCAAGGCAATGAAAAAAGACTACGCAGGAACCTGATCGGTCCAAGAGGAGACATGGGGATAAGGGAGACCACACAAATTAATTTTGAAGGGAAGATATGGGACATGGAAACCACTAGTTAGCTGTTAGCTTTTATTTCGTACGTGGCGGTGGAAGAAGGGCAGTAGAGGGGAGTGCGATATTACTATAGACTACGGTCTACATGTCATTAATGGGTTAAACAAAAAAAAAATTGCCGTAGCAATATCGTAGTTTTGCAGTATTTTTCTAGGTGCGGTACTGGATCCACCCGCTTTTTTGGTACTGTAGTATCTTCAATCCCCTAACATGAATTGAGATCGACGACTTCCTTAGCCACCCGAACACCTCCTTCACTCGAACGGTCAACGTTAAAAAGAAAGGATCTTCGTTGTGATTGGTTTCTGTAACAATCATACTCAACTTTTCGAGTGAGTGGGTGTTTTGGTGGCTAGGGAAGACGCAAAAAATCCAACTATAGATATGCCATGCAATATGTAATTTCATCGTGTTTCCGGACACGACGGCTATTGCATATCATACAAAAAAGCATCAAATTCACCCTTTTGTATACCATGCAATATTGGCCATGTTTGGAAAGGCTATAAAGCTACGAGTATTCTACTCGCAACTTTTCGGCGTTTCCGGACTGAACTCCGTCTGCATATGGGCGTAAATCGTGCGTGAGAACAATATTTTAGTGGTATGCGGACCTAGTCTAGTCCGGGGGCGTCAAAAAGTTGCGAGTAGTGTCGTCGCCTTATATTTAGCCCTGGAAGTATTCGGTTCTACAGTGAGTTCCAGCAGCACATGAACTTACACAATTAGAGAGCGTAAGCGACCTATCCCCAAGGACTGGTGAGAGATATATACATGTACATATTATGGAGACTAATACAATGTCTACGTGACATCATACATGTAGCTAAAGCCACTGAAAGATAAGGTAAATTTTAACCCTTTATAGTACTGCAGGGTAAATATTCCTTTTTATAAATTCTTAATAACAACATAATATTACTAGCCAAGTGGTTTGTTTGTGTACTACTATCTTCCTGACGTTTTTGAACTGGGCCATTATTGCATATACCCAAAATCAAGAGCTTGGCATATTTTTGTATGGCATGCAATATCAGTCACGTCTACAAACGTCAGGAAAATACGATTATCAGTTCTCTGTAAATGCCCATTAATCATCGAAGTCACCCTGATTTATAGAATATATGTATAAATTGATATATCCTCATAAGCTATATATAAGCCTATAAGACAGCACGCATACATGTACTTCGAGGATGGGGATAAATGAGAAGACACCCATCACGCAACACTTATCCCTGATACCGAAGTACATACACATGCATTACTCTAAATTTCCAACCTTCGTGACTGGGAACGAGACTAAGTCATGTCGTACCAGCAGCCCATCATGCATACCCCTGACCATGATAGCGATATAGGTAGAACTATTATCACAGAGCTCCTACACATGCACCTTTTAGAATTATATGCGGGTGGGTAGATGGCAAAAAATTCCCGGGATAATTCGGAGAAAATTCCTGTGGGTGTGTCATCATCGGGCATCATACTCAATCACTCGGTACACTCTCCAAATACTTTTTGATTGATTGATTACTTCATTAATGTATTGACTGTATGCCCTCTAAACACTTTGATTATCACGAGGGACTATCTTTGGGCTGCCATTCAACCGTATTTAGTTAGTATTTCATTGATTAATTGTGATATCCAGTTAGATAGTACAGTTGAGGTATGCATATATGCTTACAGTTTTTGTATTTAATCCTTTGGTCGTGGCATCAATATATTAGGATTATATATGGAGTTCTCTATATCGAAGATATCACTGGTTCAATCATGATCACTATCGGCACGGAGGGAAAACGCACTCAGCATGTAGGCAATTTGTTACAGAGAGAATAATTGTAGCGCTCTAGCTACATGTACCCCGGGGTCCCGAAAAGTGATGTAACGGCTTGGGATTGGGTGAGGTCTTATAATTAGTGAATTCGCAACCACCTTGATTTCTTTTATTTACTTTATATGCCATATCTTGTTGTTTCATTATAGTCAGAATTAGGTCGCATGTGGTTAGTTGAAACCGGCACCCCGGGGTACATACCAATTTACAAGTGGTTTCCGGCCTTGGGCCGGTACTACACGTATATCAATCAGTCCAATATACAGGCAAGCCGCCTTGCGGCATATTTCTCTATTTGCCTGTCAGCCGGGGCTCTCAGGCCGCTGCGCGACCCTCGACCCCTCCTGGCAGACAAAGTTCATCACTATATCCGCTCTGGTCGATCTGCATGTGCCTTTTCTGATATCCTCCATATATCAGTCAGAAATACCTCCAGTTCAAGCTGCCAGTATATCCTTAATAGCCACCAAGCCTCTAAAATCCAACTATTAATCGAATTCCAGAACCAGTAGAAACCCTATTAACAATCTAACACCACACAGCACAATACCCTATGTTAATATCTAACACAACATGTTTCAAGTGAAACAAAATCTCTCAATGAGCCAATCAGAAGACTATAAAAGTACTTTGCATATGCAGGTTATACTTATTAGATGGCATTCCTGAACAGTTTGTTACTTGTGCTTGTACTCTCTTAAGAATGTAGAGCATACAAGATCACAAACTATCACTCGCATATATAATACGCGGGCAACCGTGTCCGGGTGCAGGGGTAAGCGAGGGAGCACCACACTACCAAGGTTGCGTGAAGGGTGTCTTCTCACTTATACCCACCCCCGAAGTACATATATACCAGTCCGCCGATTTCCACAAGAACAGCAAGCAGAGAAACAGGAAATACGACGACTATATCTTTCTGTGAACCGTTTCACAGGCAGTATTGGCTATATATGGCGCCTTTTCTCTAGGCTTGAGGTTTGAGAGAATGGATATATCGATATTCATGGGCGATCACTCGCATATTCGAAGCTGGCCCTTAATTGTATAAAGAGTATCGACTTGCAGAGAGGACATTGAGTGTCCCTCAAAACTTTTGTAGTTCATTATAGTTTACACCCCGTTCGGTAAAACTGCGATATGAATATGGCGAGGTTGTAATCTGGCAAGGTTACAATCAATTATATTTTTGGGACCTAGTGTATTTGTTCATATTGTGGTTACAATTGGCATTTTTGGCTGCAGCCACAAGCTGGGATATTGCGGGTGTAATTAGTAGGTTGGGCCGCTAATTCTAGTGTTCGTAGTGGTAGTTCAAATATTTACGTTGGAGCAAGATGATTATCAACACTACCACTAGAGAAAATATTGCATATTTTCACAATATAACGATATATATTAGGCTTAATATCATGATATATATCGAGACTAAAGCCAACAGCAACATTGACTGCAGTGCTGGTTACTATCTTAGTCGAATGATAATTTGATCACAGCTTTGGTGATGCATTCTTGCACTTGCGCACTTCTGAAACGCGAGTTATTAAATTGACATTGCGGGATCGGATCTATAAGCTCTTTCCATTTGTTATAAGACCCTAGCCCTAAGAACCACTTGTATATATGTATTACTACTGAGCGGTAGCTAGCTCCGCTATCCCCAGACTTCTAGGAGAAGAGCCGGGGTGTTGTGAAATCTTAATCTCCACATGCTGCGCTGGAAGCCACGATATACATAACTCGCCTGCATACCCCCATTCCAAGATAACTTTTAGTATTCATCCGTGACACTGATGGGTTTGTGCTTCCAATCACTCTCATGTCTCGCCTCTACCCATCCATCTTTGACGCTAGTGGTAAGTCTTCCAGCACCGAATCCTCGAGAAATTCATGGAGAATGATGGTGATGCTCATAGTGAGGATGTCAGATATTGTATGTAGTTAACACCACACCCGCCGCCCCCTACAATCTCTACACCTGATTCTCTAGCTCTGGAGGTCGAGTGCCTTCTGTTTTAGTTACGACTAAGGGGGGGATGACTGGCACTCCTGGGTGTCCAGTCTGCTCGTGGATGCTATACATCGTGGGGTTACTATGCTCTACATGGACCTGTACCTTCCTATATGGATTGGAGTGTACCGGTGACAGACTTGTGCAATTGTGTTCACTACTGGCTGGATATACCAAACAGCTATTACTGTCCGCACCAACAGATATGGATAACTCGGCCTCGGAGATATATAGATGCGCCATTTCTGTCGATTCGGAAAGGCGATCTTCGTGTATGAGGTAGTACCTCCTTGAGTGCCTATTAGGCCATCATGTCGATAGTGGACTTGAGGGCTAGTGGTGGGCAGTGCGGTACGGTACAGCGAATTAGCCATATTAGAATGATATGGTAGCCGGCCGCTATTCGTGGAGTTTGCCGGTAAGTTATAACAGCTTGTTGTTGATTATAGTGTTGCTATTTTGCTGTTGTTGGCTTTGTCCATGCTAATAGTTTGGATGTTCCGGATGGTTGTCTATCCCTTCGTCTGTATTGATGATAGAAGACCTTACCTACATGTATTCAAGTGTTTTTTACTCCTAGTGAACCTAACCCTCACTCCGTGAACCATTTTCGCAGGTAAGCCACCCGGCCCTTCCCTTTTATGGCAGCACCAACTCCTCTTCTTGGCTAGATTCTTGCTAATCACTACTGTGAATTTCGGGCACAGACGAAGGGATGAGGTCACTCATGATTACGTTACCCCCCCTCAGCGGGCTAACTAGCGGCCGATGTGGTATTTCAGAGTGAAACGTAATCGTGGCGGGCCATCAAAAAACCCCCAAGGGAAGACTTTCCCTATGACCAATAGCACCCGAAATCAATGAAGGATAAGATCAATGACCATCTTCTTTTATCTATAGTCACGAACTATGTTATATATATATTTTTCGCTATTTTGAATCTCAACATTAAAGGCAACATGGACATTTCGGGTGCGCCACACTGCGCGCTGACATTAAAACCAGACCACGAACACTTTTGCTGAGTGGCTGTATGTTCATGGATCCGCGTTGAACTATCTTACTCTCGCTCAAACAGTATATCTTCCTGCTGGTGTTTTGGCGCGCGCATTGAAATGCGCATATAGAGGGTTTAGCCCTGTGTCAATGATAATTATGTGTGGATAATTGTTGCCTTGGCGGTCACCCTGTAGCTCTTGATACCATGCCATCGTTCAACGCAACTACTTCGCAGGCCTGCATCTACAACCTTCGTACATTCCACAGAGCTTATATACCTATTAAGCAATGCGTAATTATAGATTTCCAATATATACAGCCCTTTTTCTTTTGCCAAAACTGGCCTCTAGCTAACCAAATAAATACTACCCTCTCCCCACCCTTACCAAAAACCCCAAAAACCCCAGCACCGCCGTCAACTCCTTCCCAACATCATACAGCGCTCCTCTTTCCCTCCGTACCACCTCCATATGCTGGTTATAAACCCCCATATACGCCGACCTCGCCCCCTTCCCCACCAGCACCTGCGCCAGCTCCCACATCCCACCTAAAATCGCCGCATCTAAAACCCCCCCACGATCTGTCTTTGCATTCACATCTGCGCCGCGGCGCACTAGCAACTCCGCCACCCGCCCATTCGCGTTCTCCGCCGCCAGCAGCAGCGCCGTCTTGCCCCCGCGCGTTTCCCGCGCATCAACCTCCGCGCCATGGTCCAGCAGCAGCTCGGCCACCTCCACGTGCCCGCCCACCGCTGCTAGGTGCAGCGCCGTCACCGTGTGCTCCTGCACCCGCTGCTGGAACCCGAGCACCGAGTAGCGGTGCGTGCGCGCATTAACGTTGAGCCGGCGGGTCTCGAGGAGTATCTGCAGCGGCTTGGTGTGCCCACGGAGGGAGGCCCAGTAGAGCTTGTGGTAGGGCTCAGAGGCACCTTCGGGCGCTAGGTGGACGGTGCAAATCCCATGGAGGAGGAACTGGGGAAGGGTTGGAGCGAGGAGGGTGTGTAGTTGCTGGTTTGTGCGGAGGAGGGCGCTGAAGCTGCGGGGGGGGAGGTGTGTGGAGATTAGCAGGAGGAGCTCGTTGGGGAGGTTGAGGAGGTGGGGCATTGTGGGGGTGGCAGGTGGCTGTACTCTTTGTAGTAGCTATTGGTATATATCAGAGGTGGGGAAGTGGGGGGGGGGGGGTATGAGTATTTGCAATACTTACTCCGCACTCACTCGTGAGTGCGGAGAGAAGTTGCTTAAGTATTTATCTATCTCTCTGTTTACATTGTTGTGGACCAAACTAACAGGAATATGTAAGATAGGACAGCCTGGTACATCACATATGCAGTTGTTGTGTTTCCTCAAGAGTCACCCACCTGGCGTTACACAACATACGCCGCGGGTCCCTCGTTCCAGCCCAGTTGGGCGGGCCGGCAACAATAATAAGCTTATCTGCGTCGGGGAGGCGTTTCCACACACCACACACATGCCGATATCTGGAGTTGTCGACTGGCAAACAAAACGACATATCTACTACCGTCGGTACTCGATAAATTCGCTATCATGGTAATGCAAGCCGGTTCGTGGCTTACTCTAATAAGGGAATGAGACATGGTAATCACTGGGTACTGAGACATTATTTTTAACGACATCGACACGGTATCATTCCTCTCCATGTGCTACAAATTCTATCTCTTCGCTATAATCATTTTGCTCTGTAATATTTGTAAATTGGACGTCAGGTTGATCTGGTAGTACCTCAGGTTGTCGCCTCCAATCTCCAACCTCAATTTCCTCAAAACCTTTTATTCTCAAAGCCCAGTCTTCGCTTCCATCAACAGGTAAAGACAACCCCACACTCCGAAAAGAATTGATAATGATATGTGTGCTCTCAACAGAAAATTGATACCATGCGTCTCCAACTGTCCATGTTGTCATAATCCGTCTTTGACTAACAGTCCATTTCTCAAAATCCGACTCTTCACCAGGCTGGACCCGTTCTTCCCCGGGCCGGACCCGTTCTTCAGCCTCAATAATAGCTTCATCTGTCAGCTCCCGTATACGTTCTTTAAGAGGTTTATTGATAGAAATGTCAAGCGGCTGTACAAGGCTTGTACAGCCTGCTGGAATAAGAGAGGGGACAATACTATTCTGACGGAAAAAGTTCAAAACTGCCGGAGTATAGTGTGATGTACATTTATCAAGTGCAAATAGCGTTGGTCGGCCTCCACTGGCAAGTGCAGGCATTAGATACAGCTCAATATATTTAAGAAATAATGCATCGTTCATGTAAGCTTTATCATTGAATTCCACTATAACTCCTGGGTGGTATTCTGGATACTCTCGCGTTAGAACATTACCTTTTCCATGAAAAATAATCATTGGCGGAACACGGTTTACCCCATCAGCAAATACACAAAGCACCAGACTCGCTTGCCGCTTGTCCCATCCACTTCTGCTCTCTTTGACCCATACTGTCTTAGACCCTACCCTATCATATGTCCGGCCGCTAAGGTATTCAAAAGGTAAAGGTGTTTCGTCTAAATTGCATATATTGCTCAAAAGATATCGGTTTGCGGATCGGTTCAAGACAATCTCCATCCAATTGCTCGAGGAAGTTGGAAGCTGTGAATTTCTGCGGTTGAACCGTAACCAGTCAATCACCAATTTTCGATAGTCTTCCGGTACGTTCTGTGCCTTTTTGGTAATACAGCGGAGTGAAATACGGAATCGACCAAGGAATCCCTCAAACCACCCGTTAGAAAATCTAAAAACCGAAGTACCACCGGTATCTGTTGCTAATGATGGGAAAAGCTCTCGGTATATGGCAATGGCGTGCAATCGAAACCAGCCTCTTCTAACAGATCGTCCTCTTTCCCGCCTCTCCAAGAATAATCGATACAATCGTGTTTCCAACTCCGGCCATTTGCAAACAATCGCCACTCTTGCACTCCTAACAGCACTATTGAACCCGAATTTCTCTATATCATTCTCTCTTTGTACCCATCCGCTTATTGTTCTTTGTGGTACACCGAAGATAATGCTTGCCTCCTGCTGGGTGGGTGGCCTCAAACTTGAAGGACTTGGATTCCTCGAGGTTGCCGCTATTGGAATCCGATGATGATATAGGAATACCAGGACCCGGATTTTCTGTTGCTGGCTCCAAGACCTCTCTGGCCGTATAATTGGTCTGATTTCAGGGTCGAGGGTCCGGTCTTTAATTGCTTTTGGTTGAGGGCCGCGCCGTTTTACAATACCTGAAGTGGGATTACTGCCACTGGCATCTTGTGGAGAAGTGGTGCGGTCCTATCTCTTCTTGAAGACGAAGACTTACATTATAAACCCTTAAACTAACAGTGCAATTAGCGGGATCCTCAATACCGTGACGAGGAATTAAGAAACAGATACCTAGTTGGTTACCAACTTGAACGGCCTAATCCTTGCCTGATATGTCTCACCGCCTCATTTGAGTCAAAGCGATAGCGAATTTATCGAGTACCTACGGTACATACCTACATAGGCAGTGCAAACATTGCATGATGTGACTCTCCCTCCGGCACATTCCGCCTGATTACAACACAGCTCTTGATATTGCGGTACCTATATATATATCCGGACTAAATCGGCCATAAACAACAAGGACTCAAAAGAAAGAAAAATGGCCCTACTTGCCTGACAAACCACCGCCCGATCCGCACCCAAAAAACAGATTAACCAGGACCGGGACACGGCATATTCCGCTACAGCTCACATGATCGCCTGAAGTGCAAGAAAGAAAAGTGAAAAAAAAAAAGGGAACGGGCGTTAACGACCTACCCGCAGAAATCGATCTCTGGTGATGGAGAGAGAGAGCATGTGGTGATATGATTCTTGAATCTGACATATCGGCAACCTACCATAGCCATACCACCCGGATTCCGGATATTTCCAGCTGCTCCCATGGGCGTTCGGCTACAAGAATTTCCGGTCATGACCTATCCCCAGGAGCCCTCGGGTTCCTCTGAGCAGTTGCTTGCAAGACGCGAAGGAGGAGAAAAGATTCCGGCCTGCAACCTGGAATGCAAATTGCTGTTCTGGACCATCCGGCCTTTTGGTGGGGCTGCTCTACTATATTGTTGTGGGCGCCGTCATGGGACATCACTCGGGATCTACATGCCCTGGATTGGTAAGAGAAAACGGCCGCGCGGGCCGGATCTACTGATTTGGGGTAAAAGGGAAATACTAACGGTAGCTCTATATTAGAGGATGGGTATGTGAGAACTTGATGGCATTGGAGGTCTGGACTGTCCTTTGAAAGTACAGATGAGACATTGCTGATCACTCGACAAGGTCCACAAATAGCTCTTCCTAGAGAATCTAGCCAAGATTCCAGCCACTAACGCGAGATAACTCACTCCATTTAGGGTCTAGTCCTAAAGAACTTGGCTACAATAAAAAAACTTCAATTCTCAAATCAAGGCTTTAGAAAAAAAATCGATATCAAATAAGAACACAGGCTACCGCAAATGGATCGCAAAATGCAACCCATAACCCACCTCATATGTAACAAGACAATATGCACAGTGCAACATCTAGGTCTCAATAAGGTTCTCTTCCTCAGCAGGACCTTCCCCGGAATTATCTCTTGTGTCCTTGTTGCCTTCCCTCTCCTTTGCTTTGCCCTTGCCCTTGCGGTCGCCACCACTTCTGGCATAGAACTCGTTGATGACCTTGGCTGGGATTCTGTTGAGCAGTTCCTTGGGGTAGATCCTGAGCAAGCTCCATGCCAAATCTAGAGACTCAAAGATAGTCCTGCTCTCGTACGCTCCCTGTGCGACGAAGGTCCTCTCAAACTTCTCCAAGAACTCAAGCGACAGACGATCTTCAGAGGATAAGGCCTCCTCTCCAACGACAGCCTTCATACCGGCGGCATCACGTCCAATGGCGTACTTTGCGTAGAGCTGGTTGGATACATCACTGTGATCCTTCCGTGTCATACCCTCACCAATAGCAGATTTCATGAGACGGGATAGCGAGGGGAGAACGTTGATAGGGGGGTAAATTCCACGGTTGTGTAGCTGTCTGTCGACGAAGATCTGACCCTCCGTAATGTAACCAGTCAAATCGGGAATGGGATGGGTAATATCTGTGAAAGATTAGGACTGCATCTATGCTTCGAGCTAGGGCAGGGCTGACAAACCATCGTTAGGCATTGTCAAGATAGGAATTTGAGTGATCGATCCATTTCTTCCCTCAACACGACCAGCACGCTCGTAGATGGTTGACAAATCCGTGTACATGTAACCTGGGTAACCACGACGACCTGGCACCTCTTCACGGGCAGCGGAAACCTCACGAAGAGCGTCACAATAGGCAGAAAGATCGGTAAGAATGACTAAGACGTGCTTCTCTAGCTGGTATGCAAAGTACTCTGCAGTTGTCAATGCCAGTCTAGGTGTGATAATACGTTCGATACTGTTGCATAATGTGGTCAGCCCAATATTCATCTTGCCAGCTATCCATTATACAGGACTTACGTAGGATCGTTTGCCAAGTTCAAGAACAAAGTAACCTTCTCTAAAGAACCGTTCTCCTCGAAGTCACGTGTGAAGAAGCGACTAGTTTCCAAGTTGACACCCATTGCTGCAAAGACAATCGAGAAGTTGTCATCGTGACCATCGTGGACACCCTTGTTATTTCCGGGACGCTTTACGAGACCTGCTTGACGACAGATCTGGGCGGCGATTTCGTTATGGGGAAGACCGGCAGCAGAGAAGATAGGAATTTTCTGACCACGAGCTATATTCAATGTCAGCCACAAGCGCCCAGACTGGGGAATTTATTGGGTAAAACGAGACGGACTCACCGACAGAGTTCATTGTATCAATAGTACTGATACCAGTAGATATCATTTCCTCGGGATAGACACGAGAGTACGGGTTGATGGGAGATCCGTTGATATCTAGATAATCTTCTGCGAAAACCTTGGGACCCTTATCAATAGCTCTACCAGATCCATCAAAAATACGACCCAGCATATCCTCCGAGACAGGGATCTTGAGATTCTGCCCTGTGAATTCTACGGTTGTCTTGCGTACGTCGATGCCGGAGGTACCCTCGAAGACCTGGACGACAGCTCTGCTACCACGGACCTCTAAAACTTGACCGGCGCGCTTGCTTCCATCCGGTAGGGTGAGGTTTACAATCTGATATCGATATCCTGAGCTTAGCTGAGCTTATCCTTGAATCCTAGATGGAAATGAAGCTCACCTCATTGTAGCGAGGAAATTTGACACCATCTTTACAAGCGAGTTAGCTTCAATTCCAATTGATTACCAGAACGCCTCAGTAAACCCGGAACGACACTGTTTCCCACGAACAATGTTACTTGTAAAATTGGTGCAAAATACCTAGAATAACCAAAGGTCCGTTGACACCAGCTACCGTGTTGTAGTTGATTCTTGGGTTGACCTAGTATCTTTATAAGCTAGGGGCTGATGTGAGCCTCAAACGGATATATACCCCATAATTACGTGTAACGGCAGCTGCGTTAATAGCAAAAGCCTAGATGTTACAAAGAGTTACTTTTAGCTCAATCTTATGAGTAGCGTGAGTATCTGGGCAACACGCACCTCTTGGGGCGACATGCGTCCAGACATCCTCCGGGTTAGTATTCGAGTGTTCGGAAGTTGTTTATATGGGGGGGGGGGGGTCGTGTATCTAGGTATTGAGGGGAAGGAGGTGAAAGCAGGCGGGCCAGCTGGTTGCAGATGACGGCCGTGGCTTGGGTTGGTTGACCCCCGCCGTCATCACGTGGCAGTGGGATGCCAAGCGACTAACATCTCCTGATTATCAGATGGTAAGGAGCCGCATCTGATAAGTCAAACAACATTGGTATTTTATCGAATCTTTTCCTCTCTTTACGCATAGCTAATTTCGCATCTTACCTACATGTATCCCAAGAACAGAATAGAGTAGACTAGAAGGCTGAGAAAGATTCCTGAAACCAATGATGTTGCCGTTATCTCATGTGGCTGCAAATATGAGGCTGACAAAACGACAAAATGACACATTCCCAGGCCCCCCGGCCATCCCCTAACACTTCGTGCTTTACAAAAAGACACAGGTCCCTCCCTCATCTGCTCATCTCCTTGGGTTGTCAAACCTTTCTTACATAACGCCTCTCCTGCCAAGTATCAACTGCATTGAAACATTAAACATTCGGAACAAACCCAGCGTCAGGAATTTCAATCCCATTCCCAATTTTGACTGGATTTGATTTACGAATCTCAATCAGCTCAAGCTCAAATCATGGCCTCAACAACTACAGACGTTGCTCCCCCTACGGGTCCCTCCGCCGAAAGGACCGGCTCAAATACAACACACCGTGGAGGCTATAGGGGTCGTGTTAGGCGTAGTGGTGGCGGCCCCGGGGGGGCGGGGGAGGGTTGGGGTGGTTCCCGTGGGCCCCGTGGCGGCAGCGGTGCAAGAGGACGTCAGAATAATCAAAACAAACCACAAGATGGTGTACCGAAGGACGAGCAGCGACCAGAGTCAAGGGCTAGTGTTTTGGCTGGTCCTGCTGCACCTCAAACAACAGCCGTGGTTAAGCCAGACGCCGATGACGTTGCTTCAGATACAGATTCGCCAGTTTGCTTTATTTGTGCAGATCCAGTAACTTACTCTGCCATTGCGCCATGTACTCATACTACCTGCCACATATGTGCGCTGCGTATGAGAGCGCTGTATAAGAATAGAGCTTGTGCGCATTGCAGGGTAAGGATTTCTCATGTTTAGAAAGTAGTGAAAATAGGCTCCTAATATACTGCAACAGACAGAGGCGGAGTGGGTAATATTCTCAAAGCTCGAGGACAAGAAATTTACAGACTTCACGGCATCAGACATTGTCTCGACAAACGAAACCCTGGGAATCAAGTTTGATGATAAAGCTATTGAAAATGACACAAATCTTCTACTGCGCTACAATTGCCCTATAGGTGATTGCCCTCAAGCATGCCGAGGTTGGCCAGACTTGAATTACCATGTCAGGACTGCTCACTCAAAAGTTCTATGGTAGGCCCACCATTGAAAAACTGAATTATCTTTGATCATTGTTTGGGGCTAGATTTTGCAATTATCTTCTATTGGAAGCATAATTACCAATCGAGCTCGCAATCTGGCTCAGTGTCCCACGGCCATGCCCATTGTACTCATTGCTAATAATCTATTACAGTGATCTCTGCGTTCGAAATAAAAAGGTTTTTACACATGAACACACACTTTTCACCCATCAAGAGCTCCGCAAGCACGAAAGGGCAGGTGATGATCAACCAGGCTCCGAGAACCAAAGTGGATTCAAAGGCCATCCGGAGTGTGGGTTCTGTCGGCAACGGTTCTACTCCTCTGATGAACTCTTTACCCATTGCCGGGACAAGCACGAGCGCTGCCACATATGTGACCGGAGAAATCCGACGGCGCAACAGCAGTATTACATCGACTACAATTCACTAGCTGCTCATTTCACGAAAGACCACTTCATGTGTGCAGATGAAGAGTGCATGGAGAAGAAGTTCATTGTTTTCGAGAATGAAGTTGACCTAAAAGCACATCAACTTGAAGTACACCCAAATGGACTCTCAAAGAATGCAAAAAGAGATGCAAGAAGGATTGATCTTAGTCAATTCGTGGAGCCCCGAAGTAACGATAGAGGCGGGAACCGTCGCCACCGCAATGATGGTCGTGGGCAACAAGAACGAGAGGAGGCTCCAATAAGGACTGAACAACAAATGACCAGAGCTGAATTGGCGTATCATAGAACATTGGCTGTACAGAGTGCCCAGTCTACTACGGCTCAGAGGACATTTGGGGGACAATTAACGGAACCGGCATACGCTGCTAGAGCACCACCACCACCCCCTGCAGCGAGACCAGCAGCACAGCCTGTAGCTGCTACTACAAACCAAGCACCCCCTGCACGCCCTCCAGCACGACCCGCTGAGCCAACACCGGCGGTAGTGGCGGCGGCGGTGGCCCGGGCTGCGTTCCCACCTTTGGCGAGGCCGAGCCCCCCGGCCCCAGCCACATCGTCTAGTGCTACCCGGGGCCCAATCACTAACGCCGGTAGGGGTGCACCAGTTACAGATGACATTAAGAGGTTGTAAGTATAAGTCATTAGGCCTAGAAACTCTGCAAGGCTAACCTTTTACAGGAGACATTCTGCAGTAATTGACAGGGCGCTCAATATGCTTCAGCACAGTGATAAAAAACTCAACACATTTAAGGAGGACATCAGCAGATATCGTCAAGATTACTTAACAGCTAGTAATTTGGTCAATCAATTCTGGGCCCTTTTTGACACGAACGCCTCAGAACTTGGCATTTTGATAAAAGAACTTGCTGATCTTTATGAAGACGAGCCAAAACGCCAAGGACTTCTCAAGGCGTGGAACGACTGGAAAGTCATTAATGAGGATTATCCCCCCTTTGCGGGCGCCTCTTCCTCTGGTTCTGGAGGCACGCAAAACTCTCGTGTACTCAAGGTTAAGTCCTCAACGTCTCATTCAGCACGATCCACCACCGCCCGTCAGGGCGCCTGGGGAGCCGCTGCAGTAGTTCCATCATCTTCATCTGCATCTTCTTCTTCCGCTCCTTCCTCTGCACCCGGCCCTGCACCGCGATTGGCGAAACGCCAGGGCCCTGGCGCACATGCCCCAAAACCTTGGGTAGCGCCTAGCGCCCCTGCTCGATCGGCAGCGTCGGGTTCTTCTGTTGTTGCTGGACCTTCAAGAAAAGTGGGTAAGGATGAGTTCCCAAGTCTACCCACGAAGCCGCCGCCACCACCGGGATGGGGACCAATCAAGAAGAAGGATCCGCAGGCAGGCGCATGGGGAGGAGGAGGAAGCGGGGGTGAACAGAGTGCTGATCCTAGTGAGAGCGAAGAGGTTGGCGGGAGCAGCAATGCAGGGAAGAAGAAGAACGGCAAGCAGAAGCAGATCCTGTTACATGTTGGACTGTAAGCAACCAATCACGGCTTGTGTCGAGCTTCGTAGCGGGAGTTTAGTCTGCTTTTTTTATGTACTCTAATAGAACCTATTGGTTTTTTTTAGATAGCAGCTCTCTTACTTGGGCCGGGATACTAGGATAGATTAGTACTTTAGTGATATAGCCAGAACTGAAGTGATCCATTCATTGAACGATTTCTCATTCCACTATTGCCCAATCTCAAGCATCTAGATAAACTTTTTGACTAAGTCAAGCCAGTGAGTTTTTGTTAGTGCTCCGTCCGTTCTATCAAAATACTATTCTTATCTTTTAGTAATGGAGCGACGAAAGGCTTCACCGGGTATTATCCTGTCATTGTGATTTTATTCGCCTCAGGACCAGCTCCAGGGTTTATGTATTGTATCCGTAGAGGTTACCCTAATCATGCCTCCGTAACAGACGGGTATATTTGAACCTATGAGGCATAAATGCTATATTATGATGGCTCTTATTGGGTTTAGCGCTTTTCTCGGATTTGGGAATCATCAGCGTCTGATTATCAAGAGGTTGGGTTGGTTAGACATAGTTGACTGGCTCTGGTTGGCCAAGTTAGCGATCTCCGACTTAGGAGATACTCTAAAACTACCTGAGAATAGAAAAAGCTACATACATGTACCTAATAATCAGTATCAATCACAGGATATCACTCATCGCAAAAACCGGGTAAGCGCCCAACCGATCATTACCCTCCCGGTCCCATACTACATGTAACCACCCCACTACCCCACCAAGGGCCACTCAAGTGACTCTTCGATATATCCAACTTGGAAACAAAAAACAAAAACATGCCCTCAGCACACCCATCAATCGGCTTCCAGGCCGTGGTCCTATGCGGCCCTGGCACCTCGCTCTACCCATTCACAGGCGCCGAGGACCTCCCAAAGGCCTTGCTACCCATCGCGAACAAGCCCATGCTGCACTACCCACTCGAGTGGTGCGAGAAGGCCGGTTTTGAGTGTATACCTGCCTTGGTCCTAGTTCTCAGCGTGTCGTAGATAGTTCATTTTGGTCTGATACTTCGTGAATTCCGTAGCAATCCTTATCCTGACGCTGAGCGAGCACCACACCGCAATCCAGTCCTACATGCGCTCCCACAGGTTGCAGAAATCGTCAATCTACATCCAAGTCGAGCCCGCTTCGTCCCTTAATGACAATCTCGGGACAGCGGACGTGCTCCGTATCGCTTATCGGAAGGGCTGGATCAAGCGCGACTTTGCTGTGCTGCCGTGCGACCTTGTGACGAACCTTGATGCCCAGGAGGTCGCCCAGCTATGGATGGTTGAACAGGCGGGTTTTGATGGGGATATGGGGCAGCGGTCGCGGCGGAGCCAGAAGGGCGGTGATGGTGATGAAGGCCGGCGGGGCGGGCTCGGAGTGTGGTATGAGACGAGGGGAGAGGGCGCGGTGAAAGGGCAGGAGACAGACTTTTTGGCAGTGGATGGTGCAGTGAAGGGGGAGGACACGGCGGGTAGTGTGACTCAGTTGTTGTTTACGCTGCCCGGTGACTCGTTGAGAGGTGGGGGGGAGAATGCGAGTATAGAACTGAGGGGGGGGTTGTTGAGGAAGCATCCGAATCTGCAGCTGCTGGCGACAAGGAGGGATAGTGGAATCTACTTCTTTCCGTATTGGGTACTGAAGTTTATCGATAGAAACCCAAAGCTGAACTCTATCAGGGAAGATGTGCTGCCGTGGTGGTCAAAGGCGTGTTGGCAGAACCAGAGGCTGGCACGGAAACTCGGGCTGCTAGAGATCTTGGAGGGGAGTGCAGAAGGCGGTGATGATGACAGCGAAGATGGTAGCGGCGAGAGGTACCAAGTGGGTTCTATGAGCTCCACAAGAAGACGGAGCTTTTCAAGCAAGATGAGTGAGGCGGAGCGGGTGTTCGCGTCCAGGGTTCCAACGACCTCGGGGGAGGCGGCCGCGATTGCGACTGCAAGCTTACAGGGGAAGAAGAATGGGAACGTCCAGATCCCGTCGATTACGGCGTATCTACCATCTGCAGCGACAGGCTTCACGAGACGGGTGGATACAGTGCATTTGTATCTTTTCGCATCACTGTATCTGGCGAAGTCTGATCCCTCTGTTCCTTCCACAATGATCAAGATTGATCCTTCGTCGTCAATTGACCCAAAGGCAAAGGTCACGAGCTTCGACTGCCTCATTGCAGACAAAGTTTCTATCGGAGAAAGAGCTCTCATTAAGCGCTCAGTTCTAGGTAGCGGTGTAAGCATTGGTAAGAACGTGCGGTTGACAGGATGTGTCCTCATGGACGGCGCAAGCGTTGGTGAAGGGGCAAAACTAGAGGGGTGCACAATCGGGCGAAAAGCGATAGTAGGTGTCAAGGCAAACCTGAAAGACTGCGAGGTAGCCGAGGGATATGTCGTCGAGGAGGGTGGTAAGTTGGCCACTTCTTGGTGATGGGAGTGGGGATAAATAGTAAACTGACCTCGTCCCTTTCTGTGCACAGCGGAAGCTAAGAACGAGCGATTCGTCGCATTCACCGGTCTCGACGGAAATTATGCATCAGATGCGTCTGGCCTTGGCTCCGATGGGGAGTATGACGACGATGATGAGGAGGAGGAAGGTAATGATGCGCCAAGAGGAAAGGACGCCGATGAAGATGAGGAGGAGGAAGTGGAAGAGGAGGAGGAAGAGGAGGAGGAGGAGGAGGAGGAGGAGGAGGAGGAAGAGGAAGAGAAGAAGACACTACCCGCGGAGCCTAAAGTAACACCTACTGCGCCTGCACCGCCTGTCCCCACTTCAATCGCAACTCCAGCACCTGCGAAGGTTGCTGGAGCGAAAGCAGTCGATATCGTGGAGGCTGCTGAGATTGTAAAGGCCACCGAGAGTACCGCTGATTCATGACGGTCATGGACCTCGGTGTGGGAAGTTTGGGGTTTGGTTAGAGGGATTAAAAATATTTTCGGTAAAAAGGATAGGAGGGAAGGCTAGAATCATTACTGTTCGGAGTTGTTTATGCTGATTATGCTCTTGTATTATCGCTTCTACATGCGTCAAAACTATTTGGCGTATGGCTATTATTTGTATGTAGGTGAATATCATGCTCGTCATGAGAAAAGCGTTATTATATACCTGTATCTGCTTGTGGCGTCACAGAGCATCACTCGGTCGCTAATGTTGGATAGAACGAAATCGTGAAGTGAGTTGGACAATATATTGATAGATGTGGGGGAGTGAACCGAAGGGCATGCAGCCGTCGTAGTCACAGACATAGCGTGCTGTACCCGGGTGGGTTCCGCTATCAAAGCACAAATATCCTACACCTAGCGCAAGGAGGCTGGGACGTAGAGCCGCCGCACGTATCTTTACACATACTACATGTATAGTAGAGCCTATAATTATAACTAAAGTAATGTGCATGCACGCACACATGTAGACATTATGGCTGTTGGCGCCCCTTCTCGCACCAGGAATGAGGGCCTACCAGGAAGAATGAATTTCTACCAAGCACAACCTGGGCTCGAGCATTACAAGTAACTTCTGAACTCACCGTTACTACATGTAGTGCACAAGACTTTATGAGCTTTGTACACAGCGTGATTTATACTAAAACGAAGGGAGACAAAGCCCACTCTATATCGAAGGAACGCTTGCACACTAAAGTAAGTTGTCACTTAATATCCTGTGAGTTCATCGCCGATACAGGCCGATTACATGTAGGCCCAGTTTCAGGTGAGCTGGCAAGTACTTTCTTCTTATCAGACACCAGTATTTACCAAACTAGCTCTTCGTTATCTCAGGCTTAGGGTCAAATGAGAATGAAATTTTGGGCGCCTAGCTCCAAGCACCTCAGCTACAGTGTTTGCTGAATATAGACTACATAGATCCACTAGACTAGGACATGGACATAGTCGAACTGGGGATACATGGGGCCTATTGGTACCAATAGGTGGGGGGTTCACTCATGAATGTTCGTCGATCATATAGGTCATTTCACCGTCCGACTAGGCAAGGCCAACCATCCTGTTTACCTACGTTACTGCCGTAGACCTGAGAGTCATACATAACCCACACTGTTTTAATTCCACTCGCTTCCCGTGGTTTTGTAAACTGAACAACTACGTAACAAAATGGCAAGTGAGTCTACTCTATTAACCCCAGTCGGTCATCGATGAATGAAGATATATATCATGGAACAAGAATAACGCAATTGCTCGTAATGCTAAGAAGAAAGAAAGAACGCTAATTTATCTTTAAAGGGAAACAAAAAAAAACCATGAAATTAAAAGCCAATCACAAAGATATCAACCTGATTCAACCACGCATGCAACAGAAAAGTCCAAACCTATGATTAGCACCTCAACGGCAATAAATGCTGTACAAGCGCAGATTGTCGACAGAGTGGGCACTCAGGCTGGAGTTTGTTAGTTATAATGATCCATAAGAAAAAAAGACCTTGGGCTTACAGACCTTGCTACGACACCACTCACTAATACAGCTCCAGCAAAATACGTGCCCGCACCCCGTCGCCGTTGGATCTTTCATATTCTCCAAACACAGGGTACATTTCCTGCCCATCTCTCCACTCATGAAGCGCATAGTCTTCTCATTGTCCAGATCGTACATCGCTCGATCTCTGCCCGGATCCTGGACATGTGTCTCGGGGTTACTTAGTACGCCGCCCGTAGCAACAATGTCGACCGCCTCCTCATCGGTCGTGACAGCCGACGTATGCGAGAACGTATTCGAGATATGGAAATACCCCTGAGTAGCCAGCTGCGCTAACAGCAGCAGACCCAAAACTTCGTACCCGACTCGCTGCTCATGCGGCGCAAGCCGCTTTGTGAAGATATACCTCAGCCCCCAGATGCGCTTGGAGAGGTGGTAGTATGCGCCAGTGAAGTAGAACATACCCAAGTGCACAGCAAGGAGGCTCTCCGTGGATGTGAGGGTGTCTAGGTGCTCCAGCAGGTATTTCTTCACTTTCATACCCACCGAGTCCGGGCCCTGTTTCTCGCCATTCCGCTGCGCTGTTGCGGACTGGAGCTTCTGTCGTATGCGTGATCTAAAACGCGGGAGCAATTTTGTGAGGAAATATGGAACGAGAATCGTAGTTAGGATGAAACCAACGCGACGCTTAATCCCCGGGAGACGGAGGGTTTTGGACTCGACATGAAGGATATCACAATATTCCTCGCCAAGTGTACGCGCGCCGCGGAGAGTCGTGAGGGTAAGGTAAAGGATATCGGCGAGTGTTTTGGTCTCGAGCGTGTATTTATGAAGAATTCGAGCTCCTGGTCGGCTGTAAGTTGGGCGAACACACAACGCACTGCAAAGGAGGCAATGGGATCACAAACCATAGACTTTCCGGAGGATTGTGGAGATCTGCTCGAGTAGTACACCTTGGTAGTATGCGTCCTTCTGGTTCGATCGGACTAAGGTATGTTAGAGATCCTACCCACGGTATGAGCTGCCTGTGCTTAGAGGGGGATTTACTTATGTCTGGGGCGGCAGCGAAGGGGAAGTTAAACGCTGACTCTGAGGATGATGGCGAGGAGGATGAGGCAGTAGGCGCTGCTGGCCCATTGGCGGTATTGGCTACTGCTCCGGAGGCTGTTGTTTCTGTAGCCATGTATATGGATGTTTACAGGCTTTCGTGATTGAAATCTTGAGTTCGAGGTTGTTGGCGTTGTGAGCAGCAGCCAGAGAGCCTCGGCTTGGGAATGGATTGACGTGTTGCATTATCTGATCATCACACCCGAGGTCTCACAACTCTGCAGCTTCCTGCTAGAGTACCAGAGTACCACAGTAGTAGTATTTTCTCGAATTCGATTCATTACAGTACAAAAAGTGCTGGAACCCTCACGAACATGTGAAATTCATGCATGCATATCTGCTTAATAGGGACGATGAACTTGAGCTCCCTCCGGCAACGCAGGCCCAATTTCGCCTCCATGAGCTCTGTAAATAATCTCTAAAGCTTGAAAGGTACTTTTGTGTGTGCGAGAGTGGCTGTGAAGTGAACAATCACCCTTTCTCACTCGATAGCATATAGCCCTTTTCGGGTCAATGGCGAATACGCACTTCTTAGTCAACCAAAACTATTGCAAATGTAGAAAAATAACGTGATTTTAATAGGGAAATTATGGGTAATTTATTTTAGGGTCATCACCACTATTATACGAACAAGTAACCAGTAAAAAAAAAACTAACAAACAAAATCGTGACTTCTAGCTGGTCGTTCTATCCAAATGAGATACATATATGGCGTGATCTTGCACTATTTATATGTAGAGTAGCTGGTTTGGCCATTTGTCGTTGATTCAAGTTCGCTATTGAGATCAAAAATTATTGCACTGTCTTACAGTACCAAAAAAGGGGATGCAATACGTACTGTATCAATACGGAATTGTGTAAAACTTCCGAATTAAATCGGAATCCTAAATATTATACCATAACAATACCGTAGCAATACCGTAGTTTTCCAGTACTTTTCTAGGTGCAGTACTGGATCCACCCGCTTTTTTGGTACTGTATTTAACTGCATGTAGTTACAGTATATACATATCAGAAAGGGGAGAAAAACTGATCCCGGATCACTACGGCATCGCGAGAATATGCCGTATTTTAACTATACAGAAGTGCTACCGTGATGTTACGGTATTGCTAAAGACTGCGGTGGCCATTTTATTCATACGTATACTTCTGTCACTGTATGTCCGGTTTCGAGATCTAGAACACCCAACTCTCCCGCGCATCACATATTGCAATTGGAGGTTATCATAATGAAGTAAACAAAAAAAAAAAAATTGGAGGTTATCATGCAAGTCGATGTCAAAAAATGTATGTATGTATACCTGTAATTAAGTTATTGCACGTGGCACTGTCAAAGTACATACGTGCTATCAGCTCATCTATATATACATGTATACATGTATTATGATGGTTTACGTTAGGAATCAAACAAACTTCACCTCTACTCACTCTGCCAAAATTAAATTGCCGCTTACTTAATATTTTACCACTAGATCATACTTAATTGGGGTTGATCGGCAGCATTTTATTTCTGGCACCACCAGTAGATCTAACCACTTTGTTGCTCAAAACTCTTCATATTTACATGGATGTATCTACATGTACTAGGGTGTAGCGAAAAGTGATCAGAATCTGATAAGAGAAATACATGTATTCACCGCAGCATTTACTTATCAGATTCTGATCACTTACCCTTTTTTTTTTTTGAATCAATGTGCTATTGTTTCTAGGTACAAGCTTCGCATAAAGTATAAACTATGGCGTATCTGATCACTTACCCTCAACACCCGGTACTTATATAATGCTTGGATCCCACGTAATTCTTCCGTTCAACACTCGGCGTTTTTCAGCGATTTAGTCTGCATTCATGGGTGGGCTTGAGGAAGAATAATATTGCAAGAATCATGTGTATATACAGCCACTCATCAAAAGTGTTCATGATTCGGATTTAATGTGACATGTCCGGCTCAAGTTAGGAATCACAGTGCCCATTAAAATATTCAAAACCTCAAAACAGCAACAGTCAATGATGGCCAAAGTCAATATTAGACATTCATTGTATATTTATTCTCTGTCACTCACTGGATACAATTATATAGATACATTTTAGTTCCTCAATTTGATGGTAAGCCACATCACGCACTAAACACTTTTGATAAGTAGCTGTCATATATACTAGTATCAAGTTTATTTCCCTATAGACTTTCATCATGTTTTTGTTAATCATAAAATGCCTCTAATATAAGCACATATAGTGATTGGATATGATGTACCCATTAATTAGCCGTAAACCTCACTGTACCTACATAAATACCTGGGAGTGCCACGACTCACGAGCTGTCAATGCAGTACTCTACTAGCTGCGCAAAATCCCTGTCCACACATTACCAAAATGAAGGATTCCCGTCATAAGGTCAGCTTAAGCAACTCGCTAAATATGTGCATCTTACTGATCTTGTGGGGACAGCTTTCCAAAGAAGCAGATTCGACGTACTTCTTCTTGCAAGTAGAGTACTGCATGTAGGACACGTGCTCTGTCAAAGATATTGTAACAACCCCTGCAGATGGAACAGAGGCTTTTGCGGGCCACTCGATAATGTAAATTGCGAGGATTAGGTGCATATGTCATTTCACTATATGGTAATGAACCAAATCTATCAAATTGCAGTCTTCAAATGGCCTGCCAATAGATACATGTAGTTTTATCTGATTGGCTGATGGTGTGATCGGCACCAACCAGGTTGTCAGAAAATGGAGCTGGCGCAAAGTCTCTAGTATCCTTGATGGTTGGCATATGAATGATCTACATATCACTAAACCCCATGCCGAACTACTAATTCCGTGAACCTGAACCCCGAGAATCCTCTTCCTAAGTTTGAAAGTATATATAGCGTCAGCTCCGCCCCACCAACTCTCACAACGTCTCAAGCTCCCCGCACAAACTCCTATTATCTTAAGCTTATATATAACCTCTTAAAATGACTATAGCTATCGTGAGATTTCCAGTTGAAGTCGGTTGAATTCCAGCCCTCAAACCCTTCCTACTTAGCTAACGTATGGACTTAAATAGCTTCTTAAGCTAATAACGACCAGTCTTTCTGACAATGACCTCTGCAATTTTGCTCTCACGTGTAGTATCTTCCACGACGCTGTTCATGGCGACCAAGTTGTATGGCGAGATCGATTTCTTAGTGTTTACGATGATCCCGTAAACAAAATCTCCTATAACTGGCAAGCCACATACCAGAAACGACAGCGCCTACACAAGAAAATGGTTGGGCTATCATTCTGCAGTGGCCAATCAAAAGAAGAGTTGGAAGACTTGGAGATTTTATGGGACATATTAGCAGGTTCGTGAACGAAGTTTTGCAACGGCTATCCGCTGTGCTCGAGGAGCATAATGCTGAAAGCTCTAGATGCGCGTGGTAACATCCCTGCCGAGGGAGATCCGGTAGATGGGCGGAACTTCAATTTTATACTTCCCCTGCGTAGTGAGAGAGCTATCTTCAGCTCACACTCACACGTAGATGCGCATCCGCTACTGAGTGCTGTCAGCTTGCTACTCACCCCATTGTTGAATCGGCCGAAACTAGCCTTCATAAAAGATTCCCAGGAAATTGTCTATAAACCTGATATAAATCGAGTCGCCAATGCCGATGGCACTCCGAATCTATGTATCTTAAATGCCATTGCAAGGCTTTTCACATGGCACATACACCCAGATTCTCCGAGTGATTTGTTTCACCAGAGGACCTTATTGACTCCAGGTGAAATGCCGGGGTTTTGGCAGGGAAGGATGGGAGAGGAGGGCAAGATACCGACGAAGTGGTTCGGAGCTTATAGTTTGTTTCCCGATTTCCTTTGATCTGCTCCTCTCTTAAGGAAAAAGTAGCAGTTACTGATTTGGTTATATACTGGACAGCGTTTTCAAACCACACCCGGATAACCTATGACGGCGGTGAACTCTCTTCCGACAGATCTGACGGCTATCTTGTTGATATGATGCTTGATATTTCCCAGTCAGGGACGGAGACTTCTGGGACTTCGATTGCAGCATTCACTGGCATTGGGAAAGATTTTGATACCTTCACGATCAAGTCTGGAGAGATAACGCCGATCCCATCCCCGTCTGGCCGTCTCTCCACAGTTAATGGTTGGAAGAAAGTAGAATTTACAAAGTCTTACACTCACCACGGATGGTACTATTCGGGCATAATTCTTCCTGGAAATAATATGATGCTGGGCTATTGGATGAGGAGCAATGAGGGACTCCTCAGCAGAGGTGCATCGGGGCCATTTATCTTCTGGAGAGCCCCAGAGAGTAGTAGTTTGTTGAATAGGGACAACAGGGTGTCATTTGTTAGGGTGGCGAGTTGATAGGCTTTGTGAGAAATGGATTGTATGATCTGATAGCACAACATCCACTGGTCTTAAACAGAGATGTCGGAATTTGAAGCTGTGATACCTTTGTAGTAAGGAAGAACCTTTCCTAAATTGTAGGGACGAGCCTTAGGGAAATCACATCTATTAAGAATACTTGTATCGAACCTACCGAGTTCCGGATGACCCCAACGACCCAATATTCATATAATAAGTTTCAAAACCTGATCATTTCATTGAGATAAGCTCTAGCTTCATACCTACATACATGTATGCGCCAAAGCAACCATTATTCTGAAATTCGTGGTTTTTCAATTTCGTCCAGATTCTCATAGTGCTATCAATCCCAATCATGAGTGCCAAGTGTGTGTTTGGAGCCACAATATCCTATTCTTTGATCCAGAATAGACAGTTTGATAAGCTCAAATACCATTTTGATTTACAGAAAACATATAAATACAGAAAGAAAAGATTATTATTCATCTTCCATCTCTACATCCTCTTCATTTTCGCT
This sequence comes from Morchella sp. 2018-W38C, assembly GCA_024713705.1. Classification (NCBI taxonomy): domain Eukaryota; kingdom Fungi; phylum Ascomycota; class Pezizomycetes; order Pezizales; family Morchellaceae; genus Morchella; species Morchella sp. 2018-W38C. The sequence continues at coordinate 463,197 of JAMJEX010000025.1, read as the reverse complement.
TTCACCCTCTTCCTCGAAATCATCGTCGTCCCACATCTCTGGATCGTCATCGTCATCGTCATCGTTCCCAGCTTCTTCCCCTCCTTCTTTGCCCTCTAGTTGTTTCTTTCCTTTAAGTGCATCTTTTTCTGCCTTCTTTCTCTTAACGTTTTCCTGCTGAATTGCCCTCCTTTGATCGCGCTCTGCCTTCTTGATCTTATGCCTCTCCTCCAATTCCCTTTCTTCCTGCTTTGTCTTCGTCTCGTAGGCGTGCCAGAGAACTTTTCCTTCTGCCAAGCCTTCCTCTATTTTCACCATCTCTAATCGCATTCTCGGCCCAATTTCAGACAGCTTAACAGCCCTCTTCTGCGGCCCCTTCGGGGCTCTCTTCTTTTTGACAGCGTGGCGACTATTCCCAGGAAGAACTTCAACCTCAGCATCCTCCTCGACCTCAGACTCAGATGTGTATCCACCCGCACCCGGGTCGAGCATGTAATCCGCAATATCTTCTAGCCCACTTAGGTTTGGCAATGCGCCTCTCTTGCTACCCTTCTCGCCCGAGGATTTTGCACGCAGGGCTCGCTCAGCGGCATTGATGCGCCGGATTGGACGTGAGACTCCAACAGGTTTGGTGTTGATAATGTAGTGACGCACGTCGATTACATATTCGGAAGTAGTGCCATCTTTGGGGTCGGCCTCGGAGACAGGTCTGCGGTTGAGGAGGAGAATCCGGCGGATCGAGGCGAGAGGAGTGCGCTGGGCAGAAATGGGCGGGAAGAGTGATTGGAACATGCTGGTAAGGAGCATTTCGTGGGGAGGTGGGCGCCCAGGTGTACCATCGGGCTTCGGAGGTTGAGGAGTATTAAAACCGTTCATTACAAGCTGTGGGATGTGTTAGAGGGGTTTGGACAATATTGTTTGCGTTCTTCCTTTTTGCGCTTCTCGAGGCACAAAAGAAAAACAGAGATTTGATACATACCAAAGGTGGAGTAGTAAACTCTTTCCCGGGGGTCTTGGGATTCCGCATGCTCTTCCGGACATCCTTACACAGCGAGTAATTCTTCACACGGAAGTGTATTGTAGGACCACGAGGACATCTCGTTATCCGTAGAGTTGTAGATCCGGAGTTTACATTTCTTGAGAAAAGAAGAAGTTGAGTAACCCCCAGAGGGCCAGCCATGGTGGTGTAATCCTTTAATTTGTTTGACTTACGCTCCTTCAGCCTGCTCGCAGTGTGTGGCTCCATCATTGTTCGTACGTCAGTAACGAGCTGAGAGATTGAAGGCCCGACCTCGCCAGCGCCAATTCGAATGACCATAGTCTTTGGCGTGCGGGATGCCGAGGCATTGAGAGGTTGGCCGACACCTGTGGCAGAGGTTTTAGAGGTGTCTGCTGGGAGATGGGTTCTTTTCTTTTGGCGGCGGCGGGCCTGTGAAGGTTTTCGTGTTAGGCTTTTTTTGCACATTTTATTTTATTTCTATTTGAAGCTATAAAAAAATTACATACCATTTTGAATTATTGGAAAGTTGTTGGTGAAGTTTTTCTTAGAGGGTGGTTGTAGCTGGGATACTTTTTTTGCTTGTCAAAATTATTTCGAGGCTAGGATTGTTGTTTAGCGGCGGTGACAAGAAATTCGCAAGGATACAAACTACGCCTGGCGGGGCAGCTAGGTATCCTTGGGTCCGCTCTCCGTCACCAACTCTGGGGCACCTTCCATTCAATCAACAATCATCCCATCCATCTACAACACCACTATCGTTATCTGTTGTTCATCATCAACTACCTTCCACCCATCTCAAACATCATTAAACAGCATATCTGAGAGCCTTGTTGACCGAATACCGATCCCCGCATACCATACACATACTATAAAATGGCCTCTCTGGAAGACCTTGAGGATCTTGAGCAGGAAAGACAAGAGAAGAGAGATAAAAAAGATGCTGCCGATGCAGATGGCGATGCAAAGATGGATGTCGACGCAGAGAAGGAGGATGATGGTATCGACCCGGAGATTTTGAAACTCTCTACCTCCGATATCATCAACCGGAAACGATTACTTGAGAACGATCTAAGGGTCATGCGACAGGAGTACCAGCGGATTACACACGAGAAGGCGAGTATGAAGGACAGGATAAAAGATAACTTGGATAAAATCGAGAACAATAGGTTAGTTTTGAGCAATCAATGTTTGGTTTACACACATAACACATACACCGATCGAATCTTGAGTACTAAAACCATCTCTCATCCCCTAGGCAGCTTCCCTATCTCGTCGGAAATGTTGTCGAACTTCTAGACATGGACCCGACTGCTGAAGCCGCCGAAGATGGCGCTAATGTTGACCTTGATGCAACTCGCGCCGGTAGATCCGCAGTTATCAAAACGTCCACACGGCAGACAATTTTCTTGCCCCTCATCGGTCTTGTTGACCCAGATAAGCTATCTCCTGGTGATCTTATCGGTGTTAACAAGGACAGTTACCTCGTTCTTGATACCCTACCTGCCGAGTACGATTCCCGAGTTAAGGCCATGGAAGTTGACGAGAAGCCCACAGAAACATATGGTGATATCGGTGGTCTGGATAAACAGATTGAAGAGCTTGTAGAAGCTGTAGTAATGCCAATGAAGGAGGCAGAAAGGTTTAAAAAGATTGGCATTAAGCCCCCGAAGGGTAAGCAGTTAAATGGGCTTTACGGAAAAGCTCTACTAACAAGTAAATAGGAGCTTTGATGTATGGCCCTCCCGGAACTGGAAAAACTCTGCTTGCTCGTGCTTGCGCTGCCCAGAGTAACGCTACCTTCTTGAAAATTGCCGGTCCCCAGCTTGTTCAGATGTTCATTGGTGACGGTGCAAAGCTCGTTCGCGATGCCTTTGCGCTAGCAAAGGAAAAAGCACCGGCCATTATCTTCATCGATGAGTTAGATGCTGTTGGTACCAAACGTTTCGACTCCGAGAAATCTGGAGATCGTGAGGTACAGCGTACCATGTTGGAGCTTCTTAATCAGCTTGACGGCTTCTCATCGGATGACCGAGTCAAGGTACTTGCAGCGACGAACAGAGTGGATGTGCTCGACCCTGCATTGTTGCGATCCGGGCGTTTGGACAGGAAGATTGAGTTCCCGCTGCCGAATGAAGAAGCTAGAGCCGGTATCCTCCGCATTCACAGTAGGAAGATGACTGTTGAAGATGGTGTAAATTGGATGGAGCTGGCTAGGTCGACAGATGAGTTTGGTGGTGCTCAACTGAAGGCTGTTTGTGTAGAGGCTGGTATGATCGCGTTAAGGGGTGGGAGAACAAAAGTAAGCCACGAACACTACGTGGATGCTATTGGTGAAGTACAGGCGAAGAAGAAGGATACGGTATGTTTATACTCTTAATTTCTATAACACGGGATATTACTGATTAGGAATTTGCAGGTCAATTTCTATGCGTAAAAACATCGGTTTATTCTTTCTTTTCTTTCTTTAATCTCCGTTCGTATTGTCTTTTTTTCTGGGAGCAGAGCTTTTTTCATGATGGAAAGAGAAGGGACAAAAAAGGATATGTACCCATATACGTAGATTCCAAAATAGAAGGCCTAGCCTCTACTTAAATTCTCGTTAGCATATTTAGTCGTATAACCTGCAAAAAACCATCATTTTCTCAAATATGCCGGGATTAAAATAGTAAATACATGTACTAACGGAGTGTTCATGTCAAGGTCTGAATTGAATTAGTTAATGCAGACCATAGGAAGCCCTTCTCGCATACATGTTTGTGGTCATAATACCAAGGCTTGTCTGATCGGGATTTCCGGAAGTACATGTAGTAATTACATGTACTCCTCCTAATGTAGAGAGATACTGGTCAGAGTATGTACTGTCGGCACAGTTGATTTCCGTTGTTTTCATAGGCAAACTAGTACATGCAGTATAAAAAGCGAGTAGGTGAGGATATAACCGTACATCTTTCTTCGCTCACAAAATAAACCACAGTAACTGGAGCCTCAACCAACATTTATGAATTGATCATGAAATAGTGGCTATATATAACCTTAAGCGCGTAGGGAGCTGTAGGAAAGGGATAAAAACTGAAATTTTAACAGAAGAAAGAAAAGGAGCAACAAAAGAAGAAGAAGAAAAACGCCCCTTTCCTAACTAAAACGAGTGGAAGACAGAAAAAAAGTCGTGATCATCGTAAATAAACATGAAATTGAGAAGAACAGCATGCTCAAACCCAATATATATATAAAAGGAGAAAAAAGAACCCCGATCCCATCCCAAACCAGCCAACTGTCCCCCCAAACATAAACCCAACCAGTATAAAATAATAACAAAGCAAAACTGGTATCCAAAAGCCTAACGAGCGGGTACTTTTTTTGTTTTCGTCGAAATATAGGTGAGGAGAAAGCTCCTTCAAACCCAAATCATAAAGTATAGCAAGGAAAGGAGAGGACGAAACAAAAGGGATAAATTCATAAACAAGAAGGAAAAAGACTAAGAAAGCTCCCAGGCCCATGCAAATCAATAAATATAGCAAACGCTCACCCAACACCAGAAATAAAGATTATGCCCAAAGTATATATGCAAGTTCAGAAAAATCCCAAAACATTAAAGCTATAAGGTCGACACAGCGGTGGTGAAGTAAGAATGGAACATCGGTTCCTCGGAAAACCCAGTCTCTCGGATCACGTGGTACGCGTGTAGCAAGAGGTCTGGGAATCTTCCCGTGAAGTAAAGGAGATATTGGCCAGGTAAGGCGCCGACAGAAGCCTTAGCTACTGGCTTCATGTCCTGATAGTGGTGCTTTTTGTTTCGAATCGCTCTCAACAGGTCCAGAACTTTCCCACCCTCATAGCCCCTTCGCTTGTTGACCACCAATTCTTCGAGAAAACCACGATCAAGGCGTTTCAGCCAATCACCCCCAGTAACTTTGTTACCATTTCTTTCAATATATGGGATCCACTCTGACTTGTAATTTGGGTCCTTCTCCTTATCTTTCTCTACTTCAAACCGGTCTGATACGTCTAGAAGAAAATTCAAACGCTTCTCTGCTGACCAGAAGAAGGGATGGATCATAACTTTAGTAGCATCGGGTCTAAATTATATGTTAGCTTTTAAAAAATTTCCTTCCGACCACTTATTGCATGCCAAATATTACCTTTTCTTTGGATTGTGATCGATCATACTGCTGATCAAATCTCTCGCCTCATATCCTGCGCCTCCCAGAATACTCAATCTGCTCAGATCACTCTTGTTGCTAATGATATTCAACTCTCTGTGCCATCTATCTCCGAAGGGATGTTCTCCCTGCGTCAAGATGAAATAGAATACACAACCCATTGAAAAGATGTCGATGGCCCTCGTCGCTCTGCGCTGAGTGTTGTTAACCTCAAAGATTACGGTCTCAGACGAGGCTGACCCGGAGCTCTCCGTATTCCCAGGCGACGAAAAAGGCCGACGTCTTTCATCATCCATTGTCAACAATTCAGGTGCTCTCCATCCACATGTTCCCGGAGAAGCATGTGTTGTTAGCTTGAATGAGCTTTGGTTATCGTCAAGAGTTTTGCAAAGACCAAAATCAGAAATAAGTAGTCGTGGCTTTTTGGCGGCTCCCCGGCCCCCGTTCCGTGGCGCCTTAGGAAAGCTAACCAGGATGTTTTGCGGTTTAAGGTCTCGGTGTACAATCTTCAGCGAGTGCAGATGGTGCACACCCGCAGCGATCTGGTGGAGCACTTCTGTGGCATCCAAGGCAGAACTGAGCTCCTGAAACCTTACCGGATCCAACATAAAGTCATTAAGGGAGGCTTGACAGAGTTCTAGTGCAATGTAGAGAAATTTGCCCCCTTTCTGCTTGCAGTGGTATCTTATGACGTTGGGATGATCATCGCTCGCCTGCAGGAGTTTAACCTCATGCTCAGCAATCTCGACAAAATCATTCAACATCCTCTTGACTGCAACGTCTCTGTTTTCAAATTTCCCTCTACAGACGGTTGTTCCTTGGCTCCCCCTCCCTTGAATTCAATTAGCAGGTTCTCCCATGTTGAAAGTTATAGCATGATAAACCTACCCAGGATTTCGTCCTCGTAAACTTCAAGGCCATTTATCACGACTTTTGATGTCTCGACCTCGTTCATGGATGACCCATCCGTCATATCTGGCTGTAACGTAATCTCTTGCTCAACCTTCTTGGCGTCATTTACAATCTTATCAATCCTATCCTCCTCCTTCTCGGAATTGCTGTTTCCCTTACGTCGTCTCGCCCCCCCTCGTTGACCTCTATGGGCCTTCTTCTTTTTCGGCGTGACCGGTGGAGCAGGCGCAACTGTCTCTTCTTCATCCTTGATCTCCTGCGGTTTAGGATCAAACCTCACCTCACGAGATTTGGCATCATCCGCGACAATGGTGGGCTCATCCTCAGGAACCCGTTCCTCAGCAATTATAGTTGTTTCCTCAACCAATGTCGGCGTTGGGTTGGGTTCTTTCGGTTCCGGTTGTTTTGGTTGCTCTACCTCCACGATTGGCACTGGTTTAACGACTTCCTCTGGTTTTTCTAAGCCGACCCCCGGGATGACGATTTCTTTTATGGCGTCCTGTTGAGACTGGGATTGTTGAAATTCGCGGCCCTCGCTTGTGAACTTATACTTCCCCTTTCTTGAACCACCACGAAGAACATAAAGCGCCAAAGAGAAGAGCAAAACCACAATGCTGAGATCTACAGGATTGCTCACAGCTAAACCAAGCAGCTTACTGCCCCCCAATGAAGGTGATGAGGGCAATGGCGGGGAGGTGCTAGATTGAACTGGTCTTTCGTCCCCATCCTGGGAACGAGCCGGTAGCGATGCAGGGTGAGGGTGCGAGTCTGGGTATACGAACTGGGCTGAGTGAATTCCAACTATGGACTTTAGTCGTTCATTGTGATCCAAGTATGGCCAGTCGATACCCTTCGTGTAACATCCTGCTTTATCGGCTCCATGCGTTACATACGGGTAACTAAGCTCAGACAAGGCAAAATGGCCACCTTTCCCGAGGCCAACAAAAGTCATTTTGTCATCACGGGGAACATCCTTTGCATGCACAATTGGCTGGGGAAGAACCACAAAGGTTGAAGTTTCCGCGTCTGACGACGACGACGCGGACTTGACAACATCGAAGATTCTAGTGACAGGTGACATTAGATCTTGCTGATACCTTGGACGTCGTTCGCTCGTGACACCTAATGAACTGTCAGGGAGTAATTCCTAAAAGCTTAAATAGTAAAGACATACCTGTTGGGTCTCCCTCGAAGCCATAGATTCTACCATAGTAGTTACTATAGATATAGCGGTTATCCATGGGCTGATGGTGCTGCTCAGCCAAATCCCGATCACTATTGTTAGGGCCCCATTCAGTATATCTGATGGTCCAAAGAAGCTCTCCGGTATTGACATTGCTGATAGTGACAGTGTACTCTATCAAAATTATCAGCAAATAAAATCCACACAAAGGCGCACGTTGCTTAGAAAGCAACCACAAATACCATACCAGTTCTTCCAATCAAGATGATCTTTTCAGTGGACTCGCATTCATCGTCCAGATCTTCAACCTCAAGTCCTTTCTTCGGTTTACACTTCTCATTATGCATTATGTTCACCGGGCCATTGGAACTAAACACTCTTTGAACTTTTCCAGCGCGGGCATCAATAGACAATGTGGTCGTCTTTTTGTCGCCATTATAAACTTTATCACTACCTTCTACAGAAAAAGGTGTGTTATCGACGATTCCCTTGACAGAAATACCGAATTTCTAAAAGACGCATTGGTAAGCTTTGTTTTATGAACAGAACAAGGAAGCCCTTGTTTATCAAACCTACCTTCAGCCCACTGTCTGGGGAATAGTAGTACAATTGGCCCCCATTGACTGGTTCTACAATCCAAACAACATTATCGTCTGGGATCCAATCTCGTACTGGGTGCGAGATATTGGCCCGGTAAGCCGTAATTTGCACTGCTGGATAATTCGACGAAATATCCCATCTTTTCATCCCTGTCTTCCTGTCGGTGGCATAGAGACTCCCATCGACTGTGGATAACAACACATAGTCCTCAACTTCCCAATCATGAATATATCTTTCCCTTTGAAGAGCCACCCCTCCTCCACTCCCAACCCTTCCAAGTCCAGATTGATGAATTCCATTTGTAGCTTTTGGAGAATAAGTTGCTAGTGCCCTGGCGGCACTAAGCGAGGATGTAAGGTCGTTAAAGTTGTTGGGAGATTTCTCGCTATCGTTGATGTTCTGTTTTGGAGCCCCTGGGGAAACGATACGCGATAGCTCGGGTTCCGATTGCCGCTGGTTTATGTTCCTAATCTCTGAAGGAGGAAGTCCTTCTGATGCCACAACAAGAGCTGAGATAACCAAAAACACCCATAAAAGGGCGCCTACTGAGCCAGACATTTTGAGGTCGGTTGCAAGTTCACGGTATACGAAGCTCGGGCACTGCAGGCCAGCCTCTGTGCGTGAGTGTCTTCTTCTTCCTTGTTCTTTCTCGAGGTCCTGTGGTCAGTTGTTTTAAAAAGGAACGTGATACCGGCCGTGGTGTGGTGTAGTAATAGAATGAAGTGGGAATGATGGTTGTAGACGATGGAGGTTGGGTAAACACCCAAGGTGGTAAGGGCCGCTAGCGTATTGGTGGGGGGGCTAGCAAGAAGAAAGGCGACCGCTTCGGAGACACTATGCAGAGACCGAACAACCCTTCCAAGCGACAGGTTACAGCAATAGTACAGTAGTTACGTATGTGGTTTCAAAACGAGTCGCCTTCCTTTCAGCGCCGAAGTTGTGCTCCCTTCTCACGCACCCCCAGTATCAGCACCACCACCTACTTACTACATGCCTAATATTGCACCACCGCCCAGTGCCAGCCCGCCAACCAACAATGCGCGGTGACCAGAGAAAAAAAACATCCAACCAAAAACAGGTGTCGCTTATGCTTGAGGGCAACAGTAACAGGTTTTTTTTCCCTTGCAGTGTAACTTCCCCCCCAAGAACTCATAACTCACCCATAAAGCGCCCACCACCCATTCTCCTTGTTCGAGTTTGAGTGCCTCTCAGGGTGTCAGGGCCGCTAACTGAGCGGCCTAACGGCTTCAAAAGTCAGTGAGGCGGGCTCGGCTGTGCAGAGGCAGCTAGACCACACCCCAAGCTCGGAATTCAAGCCCCTCGAGATTGCTCTTGGCCAGAGAAAGCCTAGTTTCATCATAGAGGGCGGCTGTGGGGAAAAAACGGAAACGTGATGCCAGGAACCAAATCTCATCTAAATAGCAGTTACGCGTCACAATTTGATCGGGACTTACTTTGTTTTGTTCCTCTGTGGCTCCCGCACGCAGACAGGAACAACTTTCTTACCCCGAACCTCTAACTCTGGGACCTCATCGATAGGCTTTAAGCTGAACTGGCGCATATCATATATGCAGGCACGTTAAGGGGCCCCCCCTCAAGCAGAAACTGGTTGTGCTGGCGTTCTTCATCATCACCCATGCTCATCTCCATCACTGGCAATGGCAGTCACAGGAATCCCAGCAGAACATTATGTTTGGTCAAAGAACTTTTTGCCTGTGAGACCGCAAGACCTCCTAGGATCCTCCTCCTCCCAATACATACATACTCCACTCCTCGTTACATGGAACTGTATGTGCTCGGATGTGCACATCTGCTGTTCTTTGCTCGTAGGTACAGTAGAGTAGGTACATATATATTCCCTTCCCCCGCCAATAGTCGGCCTACATCAAACTTCTTTCGGTCCCGTTCTTACTTGTCGGACGTATGCGTGAAAAGTATGTATGTCGGCAAGGTATCACCGTCTAGGCTTTCCTCGTTCTCACCGCCTTGCCCGAGAGTTTCTTTCACACGCGAACACTCCACGGACACTACTGCTGCAGCTAGCTAGGCACTCGGCATGATTGTTCATTTAGATATTTTGTTTTTTATATTTTTGGCTGATATGATAAACCCAAAGTCTCTGGCGTGCTTTCCAAGGAAAGGGCAGGGAATGGATAGGTACCACATTTCCCAGCGGGATGCTCTGGCACGTTTACGACGACGTTTTTCTGCTGTACGTAGGTGAACGCACAGTCTCAACTGCAATATAAAAATTTCTCTCATGATGTACATACCTGTACCTACGCTGAATCCTAGGAGTGGCAACAGAAGGCCATCCTCAAATACTTGACCCACATTGGGTACATGTATCTTTACCTATCTACCGGCCGGTAAAATTCCCTAGGTCCCGCTTATGATTCGATACTCCAGAACCTTCCACTCCAAGGCCTGTCTGTATGTATGATCCTGTCTGTATGTATGATCCCAATTAATTGTGAACCCCGTCCTCCATCCCGGTACCCTACTCCCCTCTATTATACTTCTTTCGCATGTTCTTCAAATCCGTCATACAATGTATCAAATGTATCGTGTGTACCACTAAAAAAAAAATTCTTGTCGCATGGAAGTATAGTAATTTTTACCCAGCTGCAGTGAATACAGTGCGACACCCGTATGTACTGTATGTACGCACTCGAGCTACATCAGGCTCAAGGCTCCATTTTTTCTGTTGTTGGTCCCGTAATTCTGTGTTGTTCTCGAAAGTGTTTAAACTTGGACTGGTACATAGCTGGAGGGAGAGTAGAGTAGAGTAAACTACTCGACGAAGAGCCGAAATCAGCCAAAAAACGATATTCGTCTTAGGTAGCGCTGAAAATTGGTTAGCACTATCCTATGAATCCTGGTAGCTTGCGATGATAGGGTACCTCCCGACGCAGGTAAGTACCGGGTGCATGCAATCTACCCAGTAGAGTACTAGTATGTACATATTCAACAGATCGGCCGCCTTGCCTTCGACAAAGCTGATAGAGACTTTGCGCAAATGGAGCCAACTCCTTTTTCTGACAACCTGATTGGTGTCGATCACACCATTAACCAAGTAGATAATCAAAATATAGAGCTGGCTCTATTTGCGCAAAATCTCTAATAGGTACTTACATATATGTAGAGTCGGTAGAGCACCTATGCGCTTCTCTCCCAATGGCACGTGATTGAGGGCGGATTGTATACCATATGCTTCTGTATATGCGCTTATCTTATCTCTTCATCCATAAGCTACCTAGACATCTCTGTTCTACTGAACTGCTTTTTGCTTGATGTAATTAAACAAGCTTTGCCGTATTGGGCGGTCCCTTCACTGAGGCATATTTTCTACAGGTGCGTTCACTTCACTGCAACTGCAATGATGCTCACCTTAGTTGTCAATTTAGAGACAAAGCCCGCGACCGCAAGCTCAATTCCCCTCTCCGACGTCGCCTAAGACAACTATGTACATAACATCATCGGTATCGGTTCGTGTGGTGTCAAACTTCTTGTGGGAAGTTACCAGCGGGTATCGACATGACAATCCAAAAATGCGCTTAGTTAAAAATCTTAAGATGGGTACCCCGCTTAAAGCTTTTTATCCTTCCCCTGAGGTTGTAGTTTGCGTGGACTCTATCAGAGTCGAATACTGCTCCCCAGCAAATCTCAACTAAAACTTTCAGGCTTCCTCCGGAGGTGGAAGCATACCCCACAAATCTTCGCTGCACTTCAAAAATAGTTCCAGTAGATGTAGATCATATCCTACCGCTAAATCTTGAGTTATTCGGGGGGTTGCCAAGCTTAGCTGCTAAACTACATTTAGTTTAGATCCTGCAGAAGAGGGCTGTTTTCTTGGCAACCCCCCGAATAACTCGAGATTTAGCGGTACTTGATAACTTCTGCGCCAAGGCCGAGTGAACCCTACTTAATAAATCCAACCAATTAAGGCCTAAGATGAATCCTACTCCATACATCGCGATTCCAGACATCCAGTACCAATCGTAAGAGGATTTTTGGGTAAGTGCAGACGACAGGATCATCAAGCAGCCAAGGTGATTTCATTTACGCCGCTGTCCTACTTTCTCCCGGTGAGAAAAGAAAAATCTACAGGACACCCGCCCAAGCTTGAACGATTCTGCCGCATGCTTTGGAAGGGGGGCACAGGGCTGTAGGGCACAACACAAGGCTTCGCTTCTTCATGTATGTACGCCGCTAAAAAGGATAAAGCATGACCCTTGGACAAATTTTTCTTGGGACATCCATCTCGCTTGAGTTCGCGGGGGTACCGCATTGATCTTTCCCCAGAAAAAAATATTCGTTTCGGGGGCGACGACATCATGCAAGCACCTTGATATAGCTGATTTCTGTCAATCTTGAATCTATCCGCTGGGCATTAACACCAAACGAAATACATATCACTCGATCTGAAACCAACTTTTGAACAGGGTACATGTATGTACAATGCGTGCTGGTCCCACATGCTTTTTTATTCGGATGCATCATTGTTAGTACCATATAACGAAGAATCACCTTGGTGTACCTACTTCGTTTATCTTTTATAGGTTTCTAGAATCCTATACTTTTGCAAGTATGTACATGTATGTATTTCCGATGATGTCCATCTGGCAATTGGGATGTTTTAACGGATCTCAATAAACCTGTTAAACTAATTTCCTGTTAGGCTTTCAAACCAATGTACCCAATAAACTATGGCTTATCTTGTAGTCCCAAAGCCCTAGTAAGTTATTTGCATGGCCTGTTTAAACTCACGGGCAGGAACCACGCATAAATCGCAATCCGTCATGTGTTATCACTCGTGGTAGTATTAACATACGAAATAAGGGGAGGGAAGCCATTATTTACGCAGCGTCTTAACACCATGGTAAAGGCCTTTTCCGCATGATATGCACGTCTTACACGCTATATGCACCATGTTTGGTTGATGGGTGTCGCTCTAATCCTTTTTTTATTTTGTTTGTGATCTGTAACTAGTTTTTTATCCAGTTCTGATTAGTAACTATGGTTAAGTTAGATAGGAAGTTATTAACGTGAAATGTTCAAGGATAGCTGGAATGATGAGCGGTGGGGACAATCATGATACGCTATCTGAAATTCCGCATCTTTTCGTGCTGCGTGCACTCAACGATAAGTCACTAAATATCCCTAATACCATGTAAATATATATTATTCTTACAGCAAAATATTTGAGCTGTCTGCGTTGACATCCCCCTGGGTAGAAGAAAGATGGAAGATAAGGTACCAGATCCGGGCTCGCCCCGAACGGAGTTATCGACTGCTTGGGGATGACTATTCGGAGTCGCCACTTCTTGAGATTAAATCAGAGTCCACGGATCTACCGAAGAGCTGTGTCTTCCAAGAACTGCATAAGCCAGGGGAAGTTCCTGGAAGTAATGGGTAGGGGATATGAGGAAGAAAAAAACACTAACGCGCGGCAGGAAGGATTACATGTAATGAGTTACGAATCGTACCGCAAATCTTTCGTGAGCGACAATTTGTAAGTATGTGCAATACATACGCCGCTTGTGCCAGAAACTTCACCGGCAATTTCGACAGCCGGTGCATGCATGGATCTGTTGAGATACCTAGTACATTTTACTTGATCGCTTTTGGTGTCTTTTATCGGTAACACATGCTTTGTCGCATCGTTCAAGAATCACGAGATTTCGAACTTCCCTGATCAGTAGCTTGAAGACATCAAGGAGCGTTAACAATGACTTTGTCTCCCAAAGACTTCAGTGCCCTTGGAGAATGTTGGGTTGGTTTTGACCAGCACCCCCCGGAAGTATTGCTGCCGGGGTGCCGGGGTCCCGTGCCGATCAAATCGAGTGATATGGGGTGACTCAAATCACAGGGATTTTTCTTTATCTCTTAAGCTGCCAAAGCTGCTTGTTACAAGAATACATTGTAAAAAAAGATTTTTATCGGGATGGTACGCATGTTTGGTTATAGACACTCATTTTTCTCGTATGCATTCTCTAAATACATTTAGGTAACACCTACATGTAGGTACTAGTAGCCATGGATGTAACATGGTTCAGGATGCCGTTGACTTTGATAAAGAGCCACGTCTAATTCCCAATATTTATCATTTAATTCCTAGTTAGACTCACACCTGGTGCTTTCTAGACGGGGTTTAAGGAATGCCCTGGGGGGCAGGGCTATCGACCAGAAGCTTAAGAGCATTAGTGATGAAATCATTATGCCTAGGGATGGTAAAGAGTATCTGATAATTACATGTACATGTACCCAGGGTATCGCAAATGATGCACATTCGGTAATGTCTCAATAATGAGAGAATAAATGTTCACATCAGGGCATGCAAAGGCCAATTTGAATGTGTAGGTTCTCTTGATGATGAAAGAACAAAAATAATGTCTGTCATCAATGTTTTCTGGGCTTAACTACTATATATTTTTGCTACCTCAAAGCGACTCTTTGTCTTGGGAGTAGATATTTTATTTCTTAACATAGGCTAATGTATCCTCAGGTATCGTAGAGAAGTTCTGTATCCGAATTCTGACTTTAGGTAGAGTTTGGTGTTGTGTCAAAATATAGAGGTTTGGGTGTATTTGGGTCACTTTCCAATACCGGCCTAGGTACATATACGGAGACTGAGATTGAGGTTTGTTGTGTAGAGGGGACAGGGAGAGATTAAGATTGGATGTTGATAGCGGCAAACTACATGTACATACTCACCCAGAACTACATGTATTTCTTATGTACGTATCCACCTAGCTACATGTAGTTCCAGTTGGGTGGCTTTGCTTCTTCCACTTCCTTTTTTCTCTTTTTTGTTTAATTCATTAATTGCATTTGCTTCTTCCACTAGACTAACGCCATAAGTCATTCTCCACTTCTGAGACAGATTCTAGGAATAACTAGTTCTCATATTTGTACAGTGGGGTGACAGAAGTTTTGGCGATTTACCCTCTTTACAGCCAAAGTAGCCATGTTGGGCTGCCCGAAACAACCACTCAACCTCATCAAAAAAAATCGTAACCCTTCAAGGACAGTTAAAAATTATCTCAAGTCGGAGCTTAGAGAATTCTAGAATTTTGTGTATCTTTTTCAGTTGTGTGCATTCCAATTTGTAAAGTGATGATTTGAGTGTTTCTGGTTTTGTATGGTGTTCCCATACAAATTTTGTGTTGCAACGTCAACCAAAAATCGCCAAAACTTATGTCCTAGTACTATATATATATGATAATCGTAACAGCTTGGGGGGTTATCTACAGACCCCATGGACTACATGCAATTCTATCCGCCCGCCTTAAAGTTTGGAGGTCTCTAAGCTTCGACATGTTAGTATCACTACATGTACTTGAATCTTTCAGAAGCTAGCCCGCTAAAGTTTAACTGCGCTGCTACCCAGTTCCGTCCCAGCCATAGAGGTGAGTTCGCAAGGTACCTCATATGCATCTTGCTGAGGGCGCCACCATCTAACAAGGCTGACCAAATGATAAATTCTCCGATAATAGGTTAGTAGATTGATTAACAACAACCCTAGCGACAACCAATCTTTAAAGTAAATATGAGCTCGGAATAAACGAGTGATACCACATGACCAAGAAAACAAAGCTGGATTTTTCTGTTCGAGATATCGACAGGAACCACCAAATCGTTAAAAGACAGGATAAACTTCAAATCTCTACTTTGGGCTTGACTTAAATCCTTGATCTGCAGCTCTCCGGTATGTACAAGCCGGAGCTTTTCAAGAAACGATCCTGTGAGGGATAAAGACCGCCAGTGGGCAGGGTATAAACCCAGGTTTCAATTCAAGCGTACTAATAATTCTATCACCTATCTGTTATCTACTATATCGTTTCCAGCTGTTACGGAGAAAGGCACCCACACGCACGCAACAAACTAGAGGGAGCGGGTGAAGAGATAGAAGACACTCTCGATAGATGACGCGGATAATAAACTCTGTTTTAAGGGAAGAACACTATCCAAAGTAAGACTTCAGGCTAGTAGTAGAGGCCTATATAGCTATGTCTTCACGACATGTGGCTGGAGGATATAATGGGCAGATCATGGAGAATAACTCGTGGCTCATACTCTCTATCATTTGCCATGAACGATTTAACTAAGAGCAGCATAGGTTCCGTCTCCGGAGATATATTAGACCCTTAGGTTAGCAGATATATAGAAGTATGTCTCGGACTTTTGCTAAGCTCATCTGCTTTTTCGACCGAGCTAGCACTTACTTTTCTAGAAACTACAGTGACAGAAAAATGGGTAGAATGACTGCCGCAGTCTTTCACAATGCCATACCACCGTGGCAACACTACCGCATAGTTCGTTAAAACATGGATATGAAGCGGCATATTCTCAAAATGCCGCACTAATGCGGTATCAGCTCAATTTTACCCCCATTCCTGATACTGTATATATATATACATGTATCTTTGCGCTATGGTCAGTGGAACCCCGGCACATGACTACAACCCCATTTTTGCGCCATTACTTGGGGGATTCAAATCTCAATTAGTGATGGGCACGAGGCGAGACGAGACCTGGCTTAATCTCGTACGCGTCTCGTCTCCTCACAGAGGTCCCGGACCCCGGGCTCGTCTCATCTTGCGGCTGGTCTCGAGACAATGTCTCGAGACGTCTTGCACTGTTACTTGACAAAGTCCAAAACGAGACGAGACTTCGCTTTGTCTCGCCTCGTCTCCTCTAGTGTGGGCCCCGGTCTTGTTTCGTCTCGTGTTTAGTTTCGAGACAAAGTCCCAAGACGTCTCGTCTCGTGCCCACCATCACTAATCTCAATGGGTATTTGAGCTTGTGGTTGATGATTGAAGAGCATTACCGACAGATTTACGTATTGAGGGTTGTTGAAGCCCCGAGGGAGATACGTGTTGTGGAAATGGCAGTCAATCATTCATTCTATATTTTATATCCTGGAATAAGAAAAATTGTGTTTGCTACAAACGCAACAATAATTTAAACATTAAGCACCCTTTAAAAGATATCAGGGTCTAATATATATATACTACATGCACTGCCCAATGGGGCCGAGCCGGGTCCTTACCATAAGACGGGTATATATAGGCTGTCCGATATATATATATATAAGATAAACGGTTTAAACTTGCTCAGATTTTTTCATTTTGGATTCATCAAAGGAGCTTTGGTCCAGCATATAAATAGGCCAGCGGTTAATATTGACCGAGAGAACATAGCCTAATGTGCATGTGCCTGCTCTATTATTTCTCTCAACATTTCTTGTCAAGCTCGAGCCCCAAATGAGGATATATGGGTCGATGCTACTGTTTAGGATAAGATATTATATTGCTTCCGTAGACGCACTATAATAACTTTACTTTTTTCTCTCGAAAGAGGGAGATTTATCCTTGGGAATATTGGCAATGATTCTTACATAAATACGTGGCTCCACTTCCATTATTGTACCTCCGAGGATAGTTACATACAAGGGAATCATTTCGTGTTTCACGTGGGTTATAAAATGAGAGTATCTCCTCAGAGCCTCCTTATGTCTCTTTATCATCAGGTGGCAACACAACAAGTTATAATTCTAATCAAAATATAAGTGCGAATTCTACCTTGAGGGTTTTTGTTTCGTTTCACGCTTTTGTTTTTTCCAGCTCAATGAACACCGCCACCAGGAATATTTCCTGTGACGTTCTCAGCCTATCACTAACCTGGTCCCGGCGCGGTCCATCATCTGCAGTGCGCACTTATGTATGTAAATGTAGAGTAGGTATGTAGTACTCGTTTCCTGGACTGGGCCACTATTGCATACACCTAAAATCAGGATCTTGGCGTATTTTTTGTATGGGATGCAATATCAGTCGCGTTCAAAAACGTTAGGAAGTTACGAGTACCTAAGCTGACCACGCATAGACATAAGAGAGAAAAAAAGGAAAGAAGGTATGCAGGAACGCGTGCCTACTGGTTGGCGCAACGAGTGATTTTGGATGAGCGACAGGAGTCTTTTGGCATTAATGGACATTAATAGCTGTTATATACCGCTCACATGTCCGCATACCTAAGAATGCCGGGCTAGGCTAGTCAAGAAGGCAGGAACTCCGAGTATATCCCACAATCGAGTATATCCCACAATCGAGTATCCCACAATCGAGTATATCCCACAATCGAGTATATGCCCTGTTGTTTTGACTCCCCACGGCTTCTTCCGTTCAGGCTAACTAGGTATTACCTAACTCACTACCACGCTGTAGCTGTATTGCGACAACCTCCCCACGCCTGCGGCTGTATCTCGCACTCCGCTCCCACCAGCGCAGCACCTGCCTACCAGCACCTTCTGAACAATGTCCCCCAACCTCACCCTCTTCTCGGTAGCACACCCACCTCTGACTCGCCCTACCCGCTGCTAACCGCGCCTCCCCTCGACCTAGGTAAACGCGATTCTCCTCCTTACCAACACGGGCACTCGCCTCCTCGCCAAATACTATCATCCCCCGCACTCCCCCGCAAGCAGCACCCCGCCTTACCCCACGCCCGCCTCCCAGGCCGCGTTCGAGAAGGGCCTCGCCGAAAAGACGGCCATCGCCGGAAATGATATCATCCTCTACGACGGCCGCGTCGTCGTCTTCAAGGCCGAGGACGACGTCGTCCTCTATGTTGTTGGCGGGGCCGACGAGAATGAGCTCCTCTTATGGAATGCCCTACTGGCGCTCAGGGATGCGTTGAGTATACTGCTGAGGTGTGTGTTTGCTGTCAAGTGTCTCGGCTCAATTGCAAGGAAGCGAATATTTGGGCTGACGACGTGCGGCTGGTAGGAATACGGTAGACAAGCGTACCGTCTTAGAGCACTTTGATGTTGTCTCACTGGCTGTCGACGAGGTTGTCGATGATGGGGTAATATTGGAGACGGATCCGGCGACGATTGCAGCGCGGGTGACGAAGCAGTCCATGGAGGATGTGCCGAGTGTCAAGAACATTGACCTCTCGGAACAAGGCCTTCTCAATGCGTGGGAATTTGGTAAGAGGCAGTTGGCGGATAGACTGAGGCAAGGATTGTAGAGGGGAAGAATAGAAAGTATAGGGGATAGGAACAAGAAGAAGACGAAGAAGACGAAGAAGACGCAGAAGACGAAGAAGACGAAGAAGAACAAAGAAAGGGAGTTCTTGTAATTAAAATCTAAGATAACTAGCTATATAGATGATTTGCGATGATTCTGCTTCTTCTTGCTGGGTGGCATTAGCAGTAGTGCATACATGTAGTAGCAGCAACGGATTCGTACTTGTGTGCTGGGTGTAGATAGGTGGTTGCTTAATATGTATGTCTCTGTGGATAGATACATCGACCAAACAAACCTGCCGCCGTAGACAACACACATTGGCCGAACCGCCGAGTGACATCCAGTGACGAATTCCTCACAAAGCTCCTAACCCCTTTACATACTCGCCGGCACCACCTAAAATAGCCACATACCCTACCAGCGATCATTTCCGTAGCAGCAAAAAAGAAAAGAAAACAAAGCACAAGCTTATCATAAGCAAACAAGCATTCCTCAGTCAACCGCCAACTCCTTCCTCGCCCTCTTCTCATCCTCTACCGCCAACTCCAGGGCCTTCAAGGCCTCCATCAGAGTACAGCTCTCTTTCTGAATATATGCCGCATGCATCAACACTGGCAGCCTCCTTAATGTCCGGCCCGAAAAGTCCGTACACTCCGCTGCGATACGCCACAGCCTGCTCGACGCAAAGCAGGGCTGCGAGAAAAGTGTCAAGCTGGCTTCTTCGGCCGTGGCAATTTCTGTCTATCTAGGCTCAGCACACTCCTCTTTCTGGGGGTGAATATGCTGCCATACCTGTTCATCAATCAGTCCGCAACGAATAAGTTCGTTGAGACACGTCCGTAGGATGGTATAAACGGCTTGTGTTTTGGGGGCACCGACGTACTGCTTTATGTCTACGCGGTCGAGGAAGGCAGGATCCATGGCTTCCAGGAGGTTCGAGGTTGTGAGTACGATCACCTACCACCATTGCCATCCGGCTTTGGTCAGCTGCTTCTGGCCGGGAGACTTTTTTTTTAGAGAGCCGTCCTCACGTTATTTTTGAAACGGAGCTTGTCAAGTGCTGTCAGCAGTGCATTCACGACCCGGAGGGAGTCGGAAGGCTCGTTGCCGGTGGCGGCACCTTTTCGGGCTGAGGTGAGAGATTCGACTTCGTCTGCCCCCAGAATATTACCAGTTAGTGACAGTTTTTTTTTGTTTAACTCATTAATTGCATGCAGACTGTTAGTAACAGTGACTACATAAGACATGTGGTAATAGTATAATTACTAGCACTACTACATGTAGTACTGTCCACTACTAACCGCTAGCCACAAACTACTAACCTATTAGGACCACAACAAATGTATCTTCGTCCGCCAGCATTTGCAGTATTTCATCAAACATCCTACCCACGAGCTTACCCGACTCCGAAAACCACTTCGAAAACAGACTATGGCTATTAATCTCCACAAGCTGGCAGTGCGAAAAACGTTTTGACAGCCGAATCGAGAGCTTCTGTGCTAACGCCCGGCTTCGCAGATCAGTCCTAATACATAGTCATGCAAGGTACATAGAATACCCACCACAGACTCGTTTTTCCTGACCCCGGAGGCCCATGTAACAATATCAGCCTGTTCCAAGTCACACACATAAAGTTGACCTTCTTTTCCGCAAACAAAACTACCACCCATACACCAGTATATCAGCACAGCTACCCGCCTCATCTCCAAGAGCACTTACTAATACTTGATATAAAATGTAACAACCCTCTCCTAATATCTGGCTCGAAAACCAGATACTCCCATAGTCCATCCAAAGCCCTACTCGGCAGGACCAACACCCTCGAGCTCGGCGCCTCCTCACCCTCCTCGGCGCCTGTCCCACCAAGTACATCGGCCCCTTCATGTAGCTTATACGCGCATACATCTAGTAGTACCTCGTCAAGGTTTAGTATCTCAGCTGTCGACCCCGTAGCCTCAACTACCGTGATTATCTCCACGCTCTCCGATATTAGTGGGGCATCTTCAAAGACTGTAATATTCTGCGCAAGGTGCAGGGAGATGAAGTTGGCGTTGAGCCATTCATGGACGTAACGAATAATAGAGTCAGGGCGAATTGAGGCCTGCGGGAGAAGGCGAACTTCGAGGTGGAGTGTGGGGATACAGGGAACGCAAAGACTGTTACTCTTTGATAAAAGGAGCGGGATAGTCGAGTATATTGCATGGACGGGTAGATCTGTGATCCTTGGAGTAGAGGGGACTATATTTGACTCTACGGGTGGTGAGGGCAGGGAACTATAGAGTGTGTCTGCGGGGAGAGAGAAATTTCCGTCCATCTTGATAACGGATGATGGATGGTTAGACTGATAAAGAGTGGGCTAATTGACCGTGGACTGATCTCGAAAGTCTCGGGATGCGTATTACGTTCCGGAAAGCTAGAATCATGCTCACACGTGGCCAGTACCTCGGAATTCACCCACTCTAACTTTTTAAAAGCTTATTTTGAGGCATTTGGTGCAGCTTCTCGGACCTGTAGATCCTATAAGATCTTCGAACTGCTGGTTATGCTAGCGAGTGATTTTTAGTGATCGGGAAATATCACTTAGTTGATCACGGTTTAAGTGCTCCCTTCGCTTTCTGCAAGGTAGACTGCTGTGAGGATTCCCTTTGCTTTGGCCTCGAGCTCCACTGCTCGTATCTGACAGAGCTCGTCTTGAGCTCATGGGGTGACTACATGTACTTACATGTATGTAAGTTTACCTACACTGTACAATGTACAAGTGCATGTATTTGTAGTACCGTATACGACATGTAGGTTCAGAAGTTTACTCCTTTTCCTACTAGTCTGCCAGAATGGGTCACGCTAGTTTAATTAAAAAACTACCCTAATCCTAATACTAATACTCAGGCGTACAAATAAATACTGACCGGATTAATTCTGTAAAGGAGAAACAGAAAACATTAATGAGAAGGACACGGACACAAATACACAACCATTTTGGCTAAGGAAGGAAGAGGGAAAAAAAAGCACCCATACGCCCCAGACCCTACACCCTTAAATCAAGAAAGACGGAGGGAAAACGAAAGAGAAGAAAGGGAGAGAGGAAAGAATGAAGAAAGGAAAGGAAGGGAAAGGAAAGGAAAGGAATGGAAAGGAAGGGAAGGGAAAGGAAAGAAAATGAAAGGGAAATAAGGGAAATAGTACATAAAAGATGGCTGACTCGAAAAATCTAGGTCCCTAGTAACATGAATACCAAATTCCAGCCGACAATATACTTCTTATCCAAATTCCCGCGCGCGCCGGTCTTACACATCACTACCACCTACCTTTATTATCACCAGTTCATCAACTTCAACCGTTTGTCAAATACGCTTGCAGTATGCTCCTCATAGTCCTCCCACCCAGCCCTCCTCTTCTTCTTCTTTACCAGGAGCTCCGGCGCTACGTTCGGCTCCTGCCCATCTCCTAACTGCTCGAAAATCCTCCCGCCACTCCTCCAACACGCGATCACACTCAGGGCTTTACTGCCACCCTTCTCGAATGGGTTCTTTCCCTCTCTAATCATCCTAGTGACAATCTCCATAAACCCGTCGGCAGTTGCAACTTCCAACTGCTGATACTCACCACGTTCCCCATTCACATCCTCCTCGCATCTTATTGCTAAAATAACGTCCTCGCGCCCATACATGACAGCCTTCTGCTCCGCCGTCAAATTATGAATCCCCTCAACCGCTCGTAGATCAGCACCTCGGACCCTCAATACCCTAACTACCTCAGCACGCCCTGCCTCCACCGCGCAGAAGATCGGCGTCTCACTATCAACGTTGCGCGCATTGATGTTTGCGCCGGCTTCTATCAGTACCTCACACATATGCTGGTCCTCGCGTTTTGCGGCTATGTGCAGCGGGGTCTCGCCCTTCTCGTCGGGAGTGTTGAGGAGCTTCAGACACTCTTCGTGGCGGAGGATGTGACGCATGCAATCTGGGGAACCTTTTTCCGCGGCATGATGGAGAAGGGTTCTGTCTAGAGGAAGACGTAGCGGCAGCGCCGTAGGTAACAGCCAGAACGGGAGAGCTACCGCGGTAAGGAGAAGAGAGAAGAGGTCGCTTGCACCAAGATACGCGGTGATCATGGTTAGGAGCTCGAGGGGCAGTTCCAGAAGATGAGAGATTGAATCCGATGAGCTCGAAGATGGGGCATCAAACTCGAGCTCGGGGATGGCATTTGTGGATTCTAGGAGTAATTGGTCTGAAGAGTGGTGGCGGTATGAGTGATGCATAGTAGTTGATTGAAAGGTAAGTTTGGTCTGGTTTGTATTAAGAAGGCTGACTAGATGATAGAATTTATGAGGATTGGGGGGTTCAAGAGTCAACAGTAAGTGGGAGCACGCTGAATACGATCGATAGAGATTCCCACATAGAGGTTATATAGAGGGGTTAAATACGAAATTATTGTGTTTAGTGTGCGCACTTGAGCTCAATTAATGACACGACCACACCACGTGTCTCATACATCGGCCGGAGGCAAGTAAAAATTTTCTAAGCTTTCCCAAACTACTCGAGTCTACTCCCCTTCATTATCATGGAAAGGAATTAAACTGAGAGTGAAAGAAAGAATCTCCTGCCGTTCTGTGATGTCGTTGATTCGATAAATCACAGCTACATAGAAATTGCTTTACACTGCGCAGAAGTCTGCCACTGGTAACTAAGCGGCGCGTTGAGAAGCACCCTAGTTAAATTTCCCGCTTCCTGGATCGATGCAACTGAAACGTTTGGGCAGCAATGAGGGAAATGTGTGTAACCCGTGCGGGGCCGGGAGAGCGCGCAATGTCTCTATCTCTCGCTCAACTTGTTTTACAACAACTCTGGCCGGGGTGTCAGCTTTATGAAGCCTTGGAAACATAGTGGCTATTTGTGGGGAGTACTGACCACCGATCTAGTTATACGAGTGATAGCGTGTGTATTGATGATCAGCTCTGCGATTTCTGTGCTTCGAAACAAAGGTCTAGGAACACCACGAGTCATGAGGCAGTCACTGGAGATACCGCTACTCATGTAGATACATGTACCTCAACATAGTGACCGAGTTGTTAACCAGTAATATCATTATTCAAGTTCCCTATACACATAACGATATCTCGGTGACAATAATCCACGACCGGCGCTAGATCTCTCGAGTTGATACGATAGCTATCTACCGGCGCTCTACTGCCGGTACTTTATACTACTGCACTCTTAGATGGTACCATGATCCCATACTTCCCGGGCTTCAATTTTCACCTCTCGACTTCACGTATAGGTACTCTACTTATGTGCGCACTGAAGAAGGCACGCCGGGATATCAGCCCTATATCAAGCACTAGTAAATGTGCATACATACATGTACCACATGTTAGAGTGACATGCTCTATGCAGCATATATACATACATGTAGTGCATGTAGGCTCGGAGTACGAGTTCGCACAAACCTCGGGCGTGACCGAAATTAAACACACACTTAATCACGTGAGGTATGCAGCGGCTCTGGTATTCGGTAAAAAGGCCGTATTACATGATCCCTGCACGCGCAGGCCGAGCACCCCGGAATCTCGCTAAAGTACAATAGCTTTACATACTCCTCCTCCGGATTTTGAGATATGTAGAGTACGCTTCTGTACGTACATACCGGTACTTACTGCTCTTGAATGAACTTGACGTTGTTTGGCACTTATCCCTTCGAGCAAACTGCCATAGCAACCAAGCAGCAACAAACAAGCAACAAGCATCGCCGCTTTCTCTTTCCAACCACACACAAGGCAACAACACTTCAACAGGCATTAATCCTGTTTACCGCCAGGTCACAACTTGTGGGTATTTACGCATACACACTTTTTATGCTCGATCTGAATCTCACAGCTGGAACCCTCCCTTCTTTCCCCATATGTCGTCTTCAGAGACCATCTTCTCCCATATCAGCTCCCTCTATTCATACCTGCAAGGAGCAATTGTGGCTTCCACTGGTCTTGCCGTACTCCTCTCGGCATTATTGTACTTTAAGCAATCGTACGTCATCGCACCCCCCCACCCCCCACTGAAGCTAACAAATACCTACACCGATAGAGAGCTCATATATCCCCGATCAGTACCTGCCGGCGCACGAACAAGCGTGCCGACTCCCCAAGAATTCGGCATCGATGACTGGGAGGCAGTGAAGCTCAAGACGCCGGATGGCGAGATGTTGAGCAACTTTCTCTTGCGCACCTCGAAGAGGCCGCAGCTGGATGTTACTGTGCGGCCCTACTACATGCGCTTATCATTATTATGGCGGGTTGTTGACGAGTGTTATCGCAGGTGCTCTTCATGCATGGAAATGCTGGCAATATTGTACGTTTTAGCCAGCTTCTCACGACTTCTCCCATGTCACTGAGGCTGACATTGAACAGGGCCACAGGCTACCGATAGCCCGTGTATTTAGTGAGCAAATGGGGTGCCATATCTTCATCTTGTCCTACCGAGGGTAAGTTCTGCCGATCTCCGCCTTCTTATAAGAAATAAGGCTCCCGTATTCACTGCGCGCGAATCTCACCTAGATATGGTCACTCTACCGGCCGTCCTTCTGAGAAAGGTCTGATGATAGATGCACAAACAGCTCTCGATTACCTACTTACTAACCCCTCCACCGCCGGAACTTCGATCTTCATTTATGGACAGTCCCTCGGTGGGGCCTTGGGTATTCAGCTAGTTGCAAAGAATCAAGACAAGGTCGCTGGTCTCATTCTCGAGAATACTTTCCGTTCAATCCGGACGCTTATTCCAACTGTTTTCCCCCCCGCGAGGTATTTGGCGAGGCTGTGCCATCAGATTTGGCCCAGCGAGGCCACTCTTCCAGCAATCAAAGGGGTACCGGTTCTTTTCCTCAGCGGTTTGAAGGATGAACTTGTTCCGTATGTTTCCACTCGATAGTTGTTTTGTTTCATCCGATCTGAGCTTCTGTAGGGTGATTTGATTGGAAGCTTGATGAAACATGCTGACACGAGACAGACCATCTCACATGAAAACCCTGTACAACGTGTGCACATCCACCAAACTCTGGCGCGAACTCCCCGAAGGGACACATAACGACACCTGCGCGGAAGAAAACTATTTCGATTACATCCATGATTTTATCAACGACGTTAAATCCGGTCATTCTATGGATGAAATAAAGCCCGCATCAGATGATGTCAAAAAGATCTAAGACATGCATGGTGACTTTCTGGTTATGCGCAAAAATTTGAACCATTAGCTTCCACGGTATTCACAGCGTTATTGGAGACACGGCGATTGTATGCATTGCACTTATCCTTGGTATACCGACTGCTGGCAGAATTTCTATTTCCCTTCATCTGTCGACAGCTCTTTTTTTTCTTCACCCTGTATTTTTTTATATCCGTCTAATCGTACTACATCGTTTCGTAGTGTAGATATCTCCCTTTGAAAGTGGGAGGATGATTAGAACTGATAGATAATTGAATGGTTGGTACACTCATCTGAACTTTGTGCGCAATTGATTTATAGAGGCTTTGACAGGGATTGGTATCCTAGCGTAGATCAGCCTTTGTGATTCAATTCCAGCCCCTACATGTTGGTTGCGCCTTGTTCTTGTTGTATGCACTGACGTGTAAAGAGACGACGAAATGCACATGTACAATGCACCCCTTTCCAGGAGTTTATAAGCTAACGGAACGAACCGGTATCAGGTTGAATGCAGTCGCAGGCTCTCATAGCCCATCACTCGAGAGTTCCACTGGCGAGAGCACACGTACATAATTCTCTGCGGGTAGCCTTCCGGTGGGTGGGAATGGCGTCTTAAGCCACCATAGAACTTGCAATTGATAGCGATGCTGACTAAATGTGGGCAACTGCAATATTATATTGGATCTAATATGGTAGGCTTTGGGGGAAAAGTGCGGAAGAAGAAGTACTTTGAGTGAAAGTGGAAGCGGGGTGCTTGCGGTTGCGGTTGTGATGAATCATTTTAACCTATGCGGCGTTTGACCAAGCGAAATTTTTCTTCGAGAGGCTGTAAGTCATCTCTTCACGAGCCAGGTAGCTTGAAAAACCAACACCGTGGGCCAAGTGAGCTGATTCTATGAACTGAGTTAAGTAGTGCTTGGCGGATCCATCTACTTGATGTCTTTATTTTTGAAGTTGATATTTCTATCTAGACGAAATCGTGCTCTCCCCCGAATAATGCAATCAAGTCATAACGTATCACTCGTCGTTATGGGTCCTTTTCTTTTCGAGGACTGGATTGGCATGCAAGATGTGGATACTGAGTTTTCTACGAGTATGGGTGGGGTTTGGGGACGCTGGAGGATGGTTTTTTCCAGGCTTTATGGCCGACAAACTGGATGGTCCGCTTTTTCTAATGCTTTAGCACAAAGGTCTCATGGTGTTCCATGGATACTGTCTCGAAGCTCTTCGATGAACAGCCCTTGCTTAGTTGGGGCATCTGATACCTTTTCTGACCAATATTAGCGCGGACGCACTCCGACGTCGTATATCATTCTATCTTAAGCATCATAGGTAGGACGTCAGCGGTCAACAACCAAAAACCTCTCACAGGGCAAAAAGCATGTTTGTTTGTATCCTTAAATAGGCTGCATAACCAACACTCTTGATAGATATTAAATAATATCTACATAGGCCGATATCGTACAGCTAACATAGGACGAACGTCCCATGATCATACGATCTATCAGACCTATTATCAACATCTTAGAGATTATTTATCCGGATCTACCAGATTTCAAAACAAACTAAACCGTCAGCAGGAAAGTTTGCTCCGCCCATAATTCTCAAAAAAAGCATCCCATATGCTCTTAGCTTATACTAGACAATTGCTTGGGATGTCATTCGTGCAAGTTTCTGCAGGCTGTGAGACGTCTGAGAGATTAGAATATACTGTGATAAATCGTGTTATGCCACCATTAGGATGGCTCTCCCAAAACTTGTTTTGGATATCAAAGGGGGGGCTGTATATGTGCATGGAGGGCAGTTTGCTGCGAGAACACGTTATCAAAATCAAAAAATCCATACCCAGCACCAGCAAGTGCCAGCCTTAGATTCTCTATATCATTTCTTTAGACCCATCTCATAATCCTTCCTCCACTGGATCCTCGTAAAGTGAGGATCAGTGGTACGTAGGGTGTGGATCATGATGGAATTAACAAAGACAAATCTGCACATCCAGTGCGCACCGGGCGGCTATTAGGTCAAGGTAGTTGACTTCCGAATTATAGGCCGGTTTCCATGGCCTTGTGTTGTCGTACTGACGTGTAGTGATAAAGTGCAAATTAAGAATGTATGCCTTCATACAAGCGATTGGAACGGCCCTGTGATGGCCCGCCTTATGGCTTACACTTGGGAAGCGAGCCTTTTATTTTATAATACTTATAACCGTATTGACACTTTGCCATCGAGTCGGGTTGCTTCGCGTAGCTACTAGACTTCAGGAAGGCTGCGAATTTGGGAGCTTTTAGAAGCTATGGACGCGATAGTACGACTAGCCATTGCATATGAACTAATTCTCGGAATGATACCGTCCTTGGGGAATTGAAATTTGGTATTGATACCTCCCTCAGAAGAATTTGATCAGTTTAGTCATAAAATATCACTCGTTTCTATTGATATATGGATTTCGAGCACAGGGGGATACGTCTGGGTGTAATTACTGCGTTCTCACTATTAGCGCAAGGGTCGTGTTTGGTATCTGATCGGGTATGTGCATGGTTATATTTGTGCTGTGGTCAATTAATTCGGTCTCTCTATACTGTTTCATGCATACTACTACTATTACAGGCCTCTATATAGTAGTAGGGATATTTTTTGTGGTAGTTTAACATATTGGATACGTGTATGCGCACTTGAAGGCTGTATCTATCTATCTAGATATATATATGGATCGTGGAGCTGAGGGTCAATAGAACCGCCGTTCATTATGCCGACCGGTACCAAGTTATTCACTGCTGCATATGATGGTTTTCTCCCTTGTTCATATATTGATATTCGAGAACAATCGGGACGCCAGGTAGCTATTAAAGACTAAAATCATAGCTAGCGCTCTTTATATAAAGCTGGATGTCTTGTGAACCAGCCTTGACTAGTTTGTTATTAGTCAAATTACATAGTCTTGTGTCGTGACAATATTCATGTGGTATCACTCGACGTCGGTACTTACTGACAAGTTACGAGGGTGCAAGCCTAAGTCTCTAATTTGTACCAGTGTAAGAAATGCGTTAGTCAGTACTATTAGTTATTCCGCTCTAGCCTGTCTATCGAAGGACGTCGGCTACCTAGCAATATTTTTTTACTATATATTACGGATATACAGCTATCCCCTAAATTATAATTATACTATTGTCCTGGGATCTGTCTATGAATCACGCCGATGGAAACGACGTGTCGTCCGGATCCGTATTATGCCACTATTAATGCTGCTACTCGGTAAACTCCTTTTCAAAACCACCCTTCCCACGTATTGAATTCCCTACCTCCCAGAAACTGGGAACTTCCCTCTCGGTCATACTAAACTAGCCTGCCCTAAATTCTCCAGAAGGAAGTTAACACCACACTTCAAAAGTGTTTGTAATCCATAGCTGCCCCCTCAAACTGGCTTTCTACATTTGATTAAGCTTGTAGTAATGATCTCTGTGCATTGGAGTGGCTATATTTGCCCTAACACATGGTCATGGAAAACGCTGACCATTGATTGCGAGCTCCACCCCAGATATCTCTTCCAAGAAGATTCCCACCTTGACAAGTAGCTACCCGCTTAAATGCCTGGAGGAGGCGTGACAAGACAGGACTCTCTTTCACGAGATGACATGAGGCCAAAGACCAGCCTGGGGAGCGGTTTCGTTCTTGGTTCGCGGCTTCACAAGGCAGTTGGAAAAAACACGCCGGGTGATCTGTCATGACCAGCAATTGAAATAAAAACAATTCTCAGAGGGTTCAGGCTGATCTTTACTGCAGGCTAGAGAGTCGGTAAGCTGACCAACGACCGCTGTGCATTTCTAGATGTGTACGGTATCGTGATCTAGGGTTATCAGCTTCTAGTAAAAGAAACCGGCCTCTTAGAAATTATATTAACATGTTAGTGCCTATGAGACAAATCGGCCCTCTTTGGCTTTTCAAATTACTGTTGTGCTAGAATCTGGTAGGAATTGTTGCGTGTGGACCCACCCTATGGAAATAGGTTTGCGCTATCCATACTCAAACCTATTCCTGAGCACCAAGTGCACGCGGTTATTTCGTTTGTTCATAGGAATGTTCTGTTTCAGCGAGCTGTTACACGCACAAAACATATATTGGCCTGTTCTTTATATAAAATCAGATGAATACCAGTTTGCTACAATAGTCTGAAGTTACTGGAAGTACCATCATGTGACGAGTTCCATATTATATTGGTATAACTGTTCTGAGGCCGTGAATGGGGGACAATTCAAGCAAGCCCCCTGGACCCGAAATTTGAAAAGCTAGGAAGGACATAAGCAGATTCCATAGGCTATGATTCAACTGACTTTCCTACATGTAGAGATTGAAAATACGGAACAATCCCGATGCAGCCAGTTGAAAGAAAGACCAGAACTAAAAATTTAACGACAGGAATCAAATCTTTATTAACACTCTAGCACAAGACACTCTATACAGGCTAGACATAGACCGATACAATAGTCTGACACCCCCCACTATGTGGGGTGGGAATTAAGGGCTAGGGCTTAGGGGAAGAATCTCCGAATTTTCAGGGCATCTCAGAACCGCACCACCACCCATACACAGCGGCAGCCTTCGCAGTGACCGCCGTCGCAGCCATAGTCAAATCCCCAATAACTGCAGGAGGGCAGACCATAGTTCCTGCGAATGACATCTCACCCTAGCCAAACACACACACACACAGCTGTCAGCAGCTAAAACCTCATATATATAAAAAATCAAAGAGGCTAGAGAAATAGTAACCTCTTTTGCGGTCTCTGGGGGTGGAAACACAACGTTTGCCACTGAGAGGCCCTTTAAGCGTTGGCCGGCCGCGGGGGCGTAGGCGCGGAAGAGAGGGATTGAAGCTGTTGCGGCGGAGAGAGATTTCAAGATGAGCATTTTGAGCTTTTTTTGGCGTGTTTGTTTGTGAGGTGCTTGTTTGTGAGGTGCTTGTTTGTGAGGGTTTACTTATGACAATGGTGTGAATAGCGAGTGTCGCTGCCCGTAGTCGATGCGTTGATACAAGACGAGAAGGAACGGTAGTGGTGGTGGTGGTGGTGGGGGAGCTGGATTGGAGACGGGAAAAGCTAAGAACACATTATGGTATTTGTAGTTTACCATTTTTTTCTTTCAAGTGGGGGGGGGATTTAGGGTGGAGGTCGAAAATACTATTTTCATCAACGCTACCGAATCCCAATTTAAAGACCAGCCCAGTCCCCAAAGAGTTTCAAGATGCCATGTCCTAAATGAGTAAGGTTATATATGATGTCAATGATCAAAATGCAACATTTTCAGAGTGCCTAGTCTAACCAGATCCATATATCCATACTAGTACTAGTACCGGCCGATCCATATATCCACACTAGTACTAGCACCGGCCGCCGCATAACCGCAACCGCAGACTATTATTTCCACACACGCACAGCACACATTAAAGTACAAGTCCCCCCCCCCGCCCGCCCTTAAACCCCCAACCCCAAACCTAAAAGAAAGAGAAAGAAGAAAAAAAGAAACGCCTCCTTTAATTGATTCCCTCTCCCTCCCGCCGGAAAAAGAAAAAAGAAAATAGTAATAATACTAACTAAGTAGTAGATATAAGGCTATAGCAGCAGCAGCAGCAGCAGCAGCAGCAGAAGTGACAGCGGCAGTAATGTACGGCCGGATACTCCTCAGTGAAGAAGAGAAAGGAAAAAAAATGAAGAAAAAAAAACTCCACAGATGATAAAGGAGGAAGAAAGCCTAAGATACAGATACAAGCAAGCCATCCCAACGAATAAGATATAAAGAAAAATACGAAATAAAAAAACAAAAAAAACCCGTTAGAAACAGAAATACCCCCCACCCCCACCTCCCCCCACAACAGAAGCTGACACCTACTTTTTTCTTCCCAAATTGTTGTAAAGACAGCCTATCTTTCCTGTTGATCTACACAGGGTTAAAAAGAAACCCCCCTCTCCTTCCGTACCGTGTAATTAAATCTCAAATACTACTAATACTAAAGATCATTTTAGTAGGTGTAGAAGGAGTGTTTATTGTTTAGAGAAACATCAAATCTCTTCACTAAGCAACACTAACTGCCACCATTAGTCCCCGTTACAAAGAAGAAGCAAAAAAAATAAAAAGTTTAAAATCAAGAGTTTCTAGATTGCACCAACCTCCTCTGTTTCTTGACCGGGGGCTCCCCCTCCCTCCTCCTACCGCCTCGGCCCCTGCCCCCTCCGCGGCCACGACTAGGCGTGGTAGCGTGAGGATCTATCTCCATACTGTCCTCAAGCGCCGCACCCTTCATTGTATCGGCACGCCGTCTTTTGCCGCCGGTCTTGGCGGCTGATTGCGGCGCTGTAGCAGGTGTCGGCATAACTTCATCCCCCGAATCTCCATCGTGCCCGGCCTTCTTACGGCCACCACGGCCCCTCGGTTTCTTCTCGCCTTCGCCTTCTTGGAGGAATACTTGAGGCTGGTATTTCCGGAGCCAGCAGTACACGCTCATTGGATTACGAGGGTCAGACTCCGTCTTTGATGACGGTGAAGTTTCAAGGTTTGTTGGTATTTCACCGCCCAGGTTCTCGTCAATGTTATAGTAGAAGGCCTCCTCTTCCTCTAGGGACATAAGGAACGGCGACGGGTCACGCAGATACGGCGGAGTGTGTCCAGGCGCCGGGTAAATATCAGCCAATGAAATGGGCTTCCTCGGTGGCGTCTGCGGAGGCGGGTGTTCTGCGTTGTCAAGGTCCTCCATGTTCTCATCGACTGGCTCCTGCTTCACTCCCGCCGTGGCCGCAGTTGCAGCAGCCGCAAAATCGATGGCCTCCTGTTTAGCCTGCTCGGCGGCCATGCGAGCCTGCTCGACCGCCTCCTTGCGCTCGCGATCTGCATCCGCTTTCATCTGGTCGCGAACGTACCGAGGGGGTGTTCCGGGAATCCCGCGCTTGTAGTTTGTCTCCCGGATCTCCTCCAGGTACGCCTCGCGGTCGTCGTCGTCATCCATATCATCATCCTCATTGTCTGAATCCCGGTCGCGGCGGCTGTGGGCGTTGAAGTCGCCTTCGTTGTCAGAGTCGGACGAGGTCGAGGACGTATCCGCATCCATAGCTTCGACCTTCGCTTGCAGGGCCCCATTGACAGGGGGGTCGAGAAGAAGTGCCTCCTCGTCCGCAATCTCATCCTTCGGGATTGTGGCAAGTAGTGTAGGCGAGAGGAAGCGAGTTGGCGTCGGACACGACGGCGAGCCGAGGTTGAATCGGCGCTCTTTGGGGATGTGGGTCGAGGAGTTGAGGTCAACGAGGAGGTCGAGAAGGCGACTGGAGGAGAGAGTGGATTGGTCAGTACGGGACCACGCCATGGGAAGGGGGGAGGGGGCAGAATTGGGAGGCAAACGTGTTTTCCTCCAGTATTCGCCGTACGGCTGCTTTCGCGGTCTGTTCTTGCTTGAAGAGCTCGTCGGATCGTTTCATGGACTGGTGGAATTTGAAGCGGAGCTTGCGGTACTTCTTCCTGTAGTCATGATGACAGCACTGTTAGCGCACGTAGCGAGGAGGAGGCCATTGTTTCCCAAGAATGCTGTACTTGTACGATTTATAGTGAGCTTTGTCACCTCCGCCGGAGGTGCCATGTTCTGCAGACATTACAAGTTGTAAGGGCAGGAGGTTTGGTTAATGCCGAGGGAGCGAGAGTTTGGTCGTGGTGAAGGAAAGAAAGGGATGGTGGTTAGTAGGCGAGGGTTGTGAGAGATAAAGGTACGAAACAGGGGGATGGTGAAGTGAGACGAATGGAAAGAGGGGGTTTAGGTCAGAGACAGGCGACGCCGTCATGCGTTTTCCTCTCTCCCGACTGTTGTTAGTATTGATTGTTCTCACGACACGCCAAGCCACCCAGCGCGCCCTAGTTCTATTTAGCATGCGGTACCTTGACGTTGCTGTGTGGCTGGCGGTTGCCACACAGCCACACAGCCACGCAGCCACCGCTACTCCGCAGCCACAGTCCACAAGCCTCACCGCTAGGGCCAGAGCCCTCTCCTCCCCCACACTTGCGAAAGGCGACTGCTTCTCCCCCAATAGGCTTAGACCTGCCCGCAAACCACACATCCGAAATCCCAACACCACACCTTCACAATTCGTGATATCGACAGAATTTACCGACACGCCAACTGACTACGCAGCAATCCTTCACGACAATCCCTATCAAACCCCCCCGAAATTTAGCCGACAATGACGAAAGGAACTTCGTGAGTTTTTCTCCCTCTTTCTGCCCCCATCCCCCATTCAGTTTTTGCCCGAGAAGGGGGGGGGGGAACTGCTGGCGGAATTTTTGTCTCGAGATATGGTGGGCTAATTGGACGTCATCTACATACAGCTCGTTCGGAAAGCGCCACGTTAGTTCAACCCCTCCCCTCCCCCCCTTCCCCCCCGAGATGCCCTCCCCCTCTACGGTCCGAGGAAGCTCTGGCTGCAGCAGCAGTAGCAGAGTAGAGTAGCGAGCAGAGGGAGAGAGCGAGAGAGAGAGAGAGAGTCTGTGTGTTGGAAACACGAAAAGCTGGGAATCAGAAGACGGATATTGACGAGCTCCTTGGAAACCTACAGAACAAGTCGCACACCATGTGCCGTCGCTGTGGCCGCCGCTCTTTCCACATCCAGAAGCACACTTGCTCCAGCTGTGCCTACCCCGCCGCTAAGACCAGGAAGTGTACGTCGTCTCGGCCGTTCCGCAGCCACCCACAGCTCATCGAGCAGAGCAGAGAGAGAGAGAAAAGAGAAAAAAGAGAAAAAAACTAACAGAAAGCAGACAACTGGTCCGAGAAGGCCAAGAGGAGAAAGACCACCGGCACCGGCCGCATGAGGTACCTCAAGACCGTCAACAGGAAGTTCAGCAACGGCTTCCAGCAAGGCACTCCCAAGGGTGCCCGTGGCCCCATCGCAAACACCGTCACCGTCGAATAAACGAGAAAAAAAACCCAAAATCAAAACACCCAGGGGGCAATTTTTTTCCTTTTTTCTTCCGGTCCTTTTTTTTTTTCGTGGTTACGGTTGTGGGTTGGAAGTGGAGGGGGATTGTGTAAAAAAAGTTTACCAAATAAACGGAAATACTGCAATCACACCACCACAAGAAACCAAAAAAGAAAAGTTTGGGGGTTATATCTTTCTTCCGTTTTTTTTCTCTTCTAGCAGGGCTTATAAAGGGTTGGGTCTGGGGGTTTGTCTTGCGCTTGTGTGCGTGTGTGTGTGTTGCTTGTATATGGGCAGCTATCTGTTTTCTTTCTCGCCAGTGTTCAATCGGAGTTCTTTTTTTTTGTTTTAATCCTGGGAAGAATTGGAGACTTGGTTTGGCATATGCGGGAAGGTTCGAGGGGGGGGGGGGGGGCTTCATCTACAGCTGCTACGTATACTACTCCGACCGGGTTCTTCTTGTCAACATACCCGGAATAAAAATCAATCCACCTAAGATCTCGAATCCGGCGTTTTAGCGATTATTCTCAGTCGATAACCCGACGAGGGCCACGATTGATGTTCCATGACTGACCAAAGAGGAGTGTGATCGGCATTCAAGCAGTGAACGTAAATAAACATTTCCCAGCTTTGCTCGATAATAGTCTGCTGCCCTTATTTCTGCTGCTCAAGCTCAGCCAATGGAGACTTTCCCATGCTGCAAATTACACCCAACCACACCCTTCTGCCAGCCCATCTCTTGACGCCCGAGCTCTCCCTGCCATAGCTCTCGCGACACAAGACCCCCTTGGTGCTATCCACCGCCACACACTAGCACCAAGTACTCGTGTCGAAATCCGAACCCCACGTCTCCCGTGTTTCTGGCAGGCTCTGCCCCCCAAGTACATGTAATAATACCCTTCTTCTTCTATGTATGTACCCACCACAACTCCAAGCTTCACAATTGCGCCCCCACTATACCGCCGCCAGCTGTGTTCCATCTCGGTAGCCGTTACTAGCGCAGTAATACACACATGTAGGAAACCCCTTGTGCGGCCAGTTTCGCTCTACCTGTTCATGTCCATGGTTCATTCATCCTGCCACTGCACGTATGTACTTAGAGTACATACACTGAGCTCTGCAATAGCACCCACCCATACTTGGAGGTACATACATACATAGCTAGCTAGCTAGCTAGCTCGAGATAACAATGCTATACCGCACCCCATGGGGCCAATAATAATTAAGCCCGTCTAGCTAGCTAGCAACGGCGTCTAAAAACCCCCACCGCTCAGTTAGAGCCTAACCCTGGGTCGGATGGAGAGATACGTACGGTCTCTACAAATCCGTTTCGCCGCAAAAAACCCGGCCTTACATGTATGTAGGTAGGTACGCACGTAGGTCAGCCCTGTTATTACAGTCCGTGGGGCGGGCTGCTACACCGCCTTGAGACTGGGGGGTTTATTATTGGTGGGCCTGATTCGGTACTACATGTAGTGCTACAAGTGAGTTAATACATGCATTTCGTGACATTTCCACCCATTCCAGATCTGTCATATCACG
Source organism: Morchella sp. 2018-W38C (assembly GCA_024713705.1). Taxonomy (NCBI): domain Eukaryota; kingdom Fungi; phylum Ascomycota; class Pezizomycetes; order Pezizales; family Morchellaceae; genus Morchella; species Morchella sp. 2018-W38C. Next base: position 426,653 of record JAMJEX010000025.1, on the reverse strand, counting down.
TCTAGCAATCAAGTCCCCCGTGCACAATCCAGTCCTATCCCACAGTATCACGACCTCCGCACCCACTCACAGTCCATAGCAAGCACCACGTAGATATAGATTAAAAGTTAAGTTATATTCCTAAACTAACTATAACCCACCCTCCACCCCCCACCCTCCACCCTTCGTCCCAGTACCCAACACCCTCTACGCGGCCGGAGCCGGCGGCGCCGGCGCAGTACTCGACGCTGACTTGTTCATGCTCGGGATAAACAGCGGCAAGTAGCTCTGCGCGCACCATACACATTAGCCGCCTCTCTCTCTCTCTCTCTCTCGCTTCAGTCCACACCAAAGGGAGGGGGGGGGGGCAACACATACCATTGCCAAAGCCATAACACTCATGCCGACACTGAAGTACGCGGGCTGCTTCCCGCTCGCGACCTGGGCGGGTGTCTCGCTGAGCCAGCCCTGGATGGCAAACACGACGGCTGTCCAGCCGATCATCTTGTTGCGCGTGAACATTGCGGCCATGGGCAGGGTGGAGCCGATTGTGCCTGGGGGGCGGGGGTTAGCTATGTGTAGACGGTTTGGGGGGGGGGGGGGAGATGTACTGGCAATGTCATTCTCTTCGGCTTTGGCCTCGGCGGGGACGTAGGGGATTACTGAGGTGTGAGGTTAGTATATAGAGGCCAGTAGAGAGAGTGTGAGTCTGGGGGGAGCGTACTGAGGTCCGCGCGGCGCTGGTCTTTGAGTGATTTGGACATGTTTTGGGATGCAAGTGGGCGAGATTGGTGCTGTGGTAGATAGATCGGAGTGGTTGTGGAGTAGTAGTGAAAGTAGTGAAGAGTGTTCATTCACCCTGGATAACAAGCCCGGGGAGGCCACCTGGGACGTTTGCAGACCAAGCCTAGAGTACAGCCTAAAGCACACTCTCGCGCGCATGCACAGCAATCCTGCGCAGACACCCCGCCGCAGTCTCTTCGCCTCCGCGGGCAGACATCTGCGCAGACACGGGCGTTTCATGCATTTGGTGCTGGTGCTGACAGTCCGTGTGGTGGTTGGTTTTAGGGTTGCGGTTGGCCCGTGCTCAGGCCCGCCCGCGCCAAGGGCTCGAGGAAAGAAATAATTGTAAGTCTCAACCCAGCCAAACAACTCTGCACACACACACAGATCAGAGACTCCACGAACCCACCAAAAAGATGTCACGCACAAAGATGAGAGGCCCGGGAAATAACTCGGAGAAGAAGGACAAATACCGTGCAAAGAAGCTTGCAGAGAAATTGGCTGCCGCAGAGAATACCACCGCCGGAGAAGGGCCTGCTGCAGTGGGGAAAGACAAGAAGGCAAAGAAAGAGAAAAAGGGCATGAAGGAAAAAAAGGAAAAAAAAGACAAAAAGCCCAATCCTGAAGCCGTCGCCGAGCCTACTCTCGAGACACCCGCCGCCGAATCCGCGGCGGCCCCCACCACCGCCGAATCCGAGGCCCCCGCGGCCGCCAAAGACGCCTCCAGCCCCTCCACCAAGAAGCGCAAACGTGACACCACCACCTCCGAGATCGAGATTGACGTCACCCTCCCCGAACCACCCTCCAAGAAGGCCCTCCGAAAACTCAAAAAGCACCCCGACCTCGCCGACAAGCTCATCAAGCCCTCCCCTGTCGCCGCCGGCGCCAGCAGCACCCCCAAAGCCGCCGAAAAGGCCGCCGAAAACTTCCCCGAGCACTCCTCCCAGGTGCGCTCCAAATGGGGCATCTGGATCGGCAACCTCGGCTTCTCCACCACCCGCCCGCAGCTCGAAGAGTTCCTCACGCGCCCGCCCTCCACCATCCAGCGCATCGAGGTCACGCGCATCAACCTCCCCACGGACCCGCACACCAAGCGCAACAAGGGCTTTGCCTACATCGACTTTGCAAACGAGAAGGCGCTCGACTACGCCCTCCAGCTCACGGAAACGCTCTTCCTCGGCCGCAAGGTCCTCATCAAGAACTCAAACGACTTTTCCGGCCGCGGCAGCGGCACCACCCCCGACGGCAGCAGCGGCGGCGGCAGCGGCCCCGTCAAGCTCGGGCCCAACCTCTCGAGCAAGCCGCCGAGCAAGATCTTGTTTGTGGGCAACCTGGACTTTGCAACGACGGAGGAGGACCTCAAGGCCCATTTCGCGTTTGCGGGGCCCATCCACAAGATCCGGCTGGCGACGTTCGAGGACACGGGAAAGTGCAAGGGCTTTGGCTTTGTCGATTTCGAGGACATTGACTCTGTGAAGCGCGCCATGCTGGGCCTGTCGGCGGAGGAGGAGGCGGCGAAGCCGGCGCTCGAGGGGAAGGAGGAGGAGGAGCTGGCGAAGCGCCAGAAGAAGAGGAGGTTCCTCGGCACCCGCCAGATCAAGATGGAGTATGGCGAGGACTCGAGCGTGAGGTACAAGAAGCGCTTTGGGAAGGACAGGCCGGAGGGCGAGAGGGCGGAGAGGGTCGAGGTGGAGGAGTTCAAGCCCAGGCAGAAGAGGGCGCCGAAGGCCGACGAGGATGATTGGGCCGAGAGGGCGTGGGAGGAGAGGAGGCAGAAGCAGGATAAGAGGGACACGGACCCTGGCGCCGTGTACAGTAATGATGTGAGGAGGACTGGAGCCATCACGGAGAGTAAGGGAACGAAAATGAAGTTTGACTAAGGGGGGGGGGGGTGGTCGTGGACGATCGAGTGATCAGCCATGATGCGCGGTAAAAAAAAGTTTGTCTTTCTTTGGCCTTTTTTTTTTTTTTTTTTTTTTTTGGCTTTGTGGTGTGGTGATAAATGTGGGGTAATTAGAGGAGTTATCTCAGCCGTAGGAAAATACATTCTAGTCTGCTCTCCATGATGCTCCTGTGTTTGTTCTTCTTCTTCTGGCGCTTGGGCTGGTGCTATATGAGATGGTGGGGGGGCGGGGGCGGATAGGCGAATAAATCTCTACGCAGGCCACCTACCTTGACCCGCCCAGTCCAGTCCAGTCCCGCCGGCCGCCTACTGCCAAACGAAGCTCAAATCCAAAAGGCCATAGAATCCCGGTACAGGGGATGTTATGCATGCCGAGTGATACCCCATGACTCTCGTTCACATACCGCTGGTCGTCGTGGTTGCATGCATGTATGTAGCCGTGGTGTACTCTAAGGTCCCCCCTAGCTACATGTGGTGTAAGAAGTATGTATTTGTCTTTGTTGTAATTAATTCTGTAAGGGAGTTGCCTTCCTGAAATTATGCACTCTACTGACTTCCACTTGGCGTCATGCCACGGCTTCGCCACGGTAGGTATCGTATCCTCAACACAGCTGTGGCTACATGGCCTAACGACGTCTCAATAGGACTCTCATGGCGGTTTAAGACCAAAGGTTTTCTTCTTTTTTTCTTGGGGGAATATACTACCTCAATTGTTGGTTGCAATGGCCCGCGGGGGGGGGGAGGGGGCTTGTTCTCAGTCACGGTACTAACACACGCGGTAGATCATAAAAGTTCCTTATTCCCCCGCACCTCTTTTCCCCACCCTTGAATCTATATACAATTACAGAAACAGAAACAAGTACTAGCCAGAAGTGTTATTTAGATGTCTCTCCCAACTATTTTGACATGGTTTACCTCTCTATCTAGTGAGAGTATTGTTTCGGCGAGGTTTGTTGACTGGGTTAGGTTAGGGGGGTGTAAGCTTTACCGGCTTTACCAATTTTGGTTTTTTATATTCATTATAGAACTCAACTCCAGGATTCGGAAAAGGACACGCTGAACCCTCTTACATGTGCTTCCATTCATATCTTATGTTTGATGCCCACAACCTCTTTTCCGTGAGGTGGGGTTGCCCCCGGTGATGATCGCTTTCCAGATAAAATACGTTAATTAACGAGAGGTGAACCAGCCTTGTTTAATATCCAGTGTGCACGAGGAGCCAGGATGCTCACTACTCACTCCCCCTGTTCTTTGCTACTACGAACCAGCAATTGGCTCGTTCACGCGAGGATAGGAATACAGCACGAAGGAGAAGAAGCCATTGGGGACGGACCGGGCTAGGCGGAAATGATCGGAATGCACAAAACACGCCGCTACCAAGGATGTTCTAGATCTCGCACATCCATAACTACCAGCTAGCACTAGGTCGTTCGTTCATTATAAACGGTCCCTTACACGGAAGCCATAGGGGCGTTTGATATCTATCTTTGGACGGACGGACGTGGTGTTGGAAGCTGTGGTAGATTCGCTGGCGTGGTATTACGCTGGAAAATTAAACCGAGTCCTGGCTGAACAGAAAGGTGTTCGGGTGGAGCTATATATCCATGTAGCTAGCTACCGTGGTTATGTTGTTGATACATACATGTAGGTAAGTAGCGAGAGAATAAATACCTCGTATTGAAACTCTAAGTATTTGGGCCATCCAAACACTCAAATACTACGTTGTCTTACACACCTCCCTATTCCAGGGAAATACCATGGTATTGACGCCCGTCCGAACAGGCCCTTAGGTTTACACTCTAGGTTTATACATACTTAGCTACAGCCAAAACGTTCATTACGGACATACTTAGCAAGAATGGGTATCTACCACCCACCCAGCAGCGCAATAACTAAAATCCAATCCTACATACATACAATAAATAAACACAGACCCTATAACTTTGCCCTAACCTCCGCATTCTTCTTCGCCTCCTCCTGCGCCGCCCGTTCCTTCAGCACCCTCCTCAATAACTTCCCGCTGACACTCTTCGGGATCTCACTAACAAACCTGATGCCGCCCCTCATCTTCTTATGGTTCGCCACCTTCTCGTCAATAAATTTGATCAGCTCCTCCTCCGTCGCCGTCGTGCCCGCCCTCAGCACCACATACGCCCTCGGCACCTCCGTGGCCATCGCCTCAATATACACACCCGTGACGGCGCAGTCCGCAACCTTTTCATGGCCGAGCAGCAGGCCCTCCAGCTCCGCGGGCGGCACCTGGAAGCCCTTGTACTTGATGAGCTCCTTGATTCTATCCGTGATCCAGAAGTTTCCATCCTTATCCTGGTTGCCGATGTCGCCCGTCTTAAAGTACCCATCGGGCGTGATCGCATTCGCCGTCGCCGCCGGGTTATTGTGATACCCCAGCATGATATTCGGGCCCTTCATCCACAGCTCGCCAGTCTCGCCGGGGGAAAGCTCCGTGCCGTCTTCGGCCACGTATTTGGCCGTCATGTTTGGCAGGAGGATGCCGACGCTGCCAATCTTTGGGCGCCAGATTTCCCACGGGACCATGTGGGTGGTGGGCGAGCACTCGGAGAGGCCGTAGCCCTGCTTGACGGGGATTTTGAGGCGCGCGTAGAACGCCTCCACGAGCTCCTTTGTGAGTGGGGCGGCGCCCGAGTTGATTATGCGCATAGAGGAGAGGTCGTAGTTGTCTACGATTGGACTCTTTGCGAGCAGGAGCACGACGGGGGGGACGGCGTAGGAGTAGGTGATTTTGTATTCTTGTATGAGCGCGCAGAATTTTGCGAGGTCGAAGCGGTCCATGACGACCGTGGAGATGCCAGACCAGAAGGAGACGTGCATGATGCAGGTGAGGCCGTAGACGTGGAAGAAGGGGAGGAAGGCAATGATGCGGTCGTTTTGGGCGGTGAGATTGCCGTTTTCGCCAGATTCGACTTGGAGCTGGTGGAGTTGGTCAGTTTAGTTGCACATTGCAATCACCTTTGGAGGAGTGGTAGGGGAAAGCTTACTATATTGCAGACAAGATTCCGGTGGCTCAGCATGACACCTTTTGGAAGTCCAGTTGTCCCGGAACTGTAAACCAGGAAGGCCACGTCCTTGGATGGGTTCATCTTTGTCCGCCTCCATTTCACGGACGTGGAAGGGTCAGTGAGATCCTTCCAGTGCTTGAACTCGGAGCTCTTCTTGTCTCCTAGCACGATGATGCGATCCTTTGGAATCCCAGCTTCCGCAGCAGCTTTAGTAGCTATGGGTAGGAGCTCTACTAGTGTAGCAATTGCTTTTGCGCCGCTGTCTTTAAGCTGGAACGCAAGCTCCTCCACCGTGTATGTTGGGTTCGCGGGTGTGATCGTTCCCGACGCCCACATGGTTCCCCAGATCAGTGGTGGTGTGTCGATTTGGTTTGTACTTGGGGGATGTTAGTGTTATTTTGGTCAATTAAGGAGCTTATGTGGTGGACCAACGTGAAGACTGCTAGAACGTCGCCTTTGCGCCAGCCCCATTGCGACTTGAGACCTATTCCGAAGGTGATGGCCTGCTGGCGGATATCGGCGTAGGTGAGTTCGCGCTTGGTGTTGCCATCAATGTAGATTGCTGTGGGTCATAACAAAGTCAGTATAAAGTTCCAATTGGTGCTTGTTGTTCTCGAGAAGAGTGCATACGATGGTTATCGGGGTATGGTTTGCTCTCCCGTTCAAACAGGAACGAGAAGAGGTCCTTGTCGGGGATTACTACTGGCTTGAATGAAGATTCTGTAGGCATGGTGGGTATATATATATTTTGGTGTAGATGCCTATAGCTAGCACTATATTACTCTTGCTTCCACAGGTGTTATTTTCAGAGAGCAGGAGGAGGTGGGAGAGGCGGAGTTTAAGCAAGAGATGGATGAGGGATGTTGACGTGGAATGACCGAGGATGAAGGAATGTATACAAGACCCCAAGCCATCTCGAGTGTTCGAGTGTTGGTGTACCTCGGCCCCGGGGACGGCCCCTTCTGGCGTTATTATACGCTTAGTTGCGGGGTTTGGGTTGGGGTTGGGTTGGGGGGGAAGGCAGCTAGAGGTTTGGAGACTGAGATGTCTGTCCTGGCAGTAGACTGTCTTGTCTCACTTTGAGATTCCCCTTGGAGATTCCACTTGGAGATTCCACTCGGATAGCTCCGCCTAGTTGGGAGCAATCCTTATCAGCGCCTTGTGAAGGATTTCAAACCATGGGAGGGCCAGCATCGCATACATAACCTAGCTGCTCTATCTAGAGCACTCTATCGCAGCCCCCCCCCGAGAGGGCCTGCAGCGTGGTAATACTGTCGGGAATGTTGTGTGGGGAAAGCGAAACCTGGCAGAGTCTGGGGTTTCCCAAACCCCTGTCTGAGCCAACCAACCTACGGATCCCGGCACGCCAGGGAAGATTGAGGCCGAATGACTTTCTGTGACGAAGAACCGCGAATTCGTTTCTCGACGTGGATGTGGGGAAACGGCAGTCAGTCTTCAGATTTGACTGTGTTCCCCAAGCCTCATGAAACACTCGTTCGGGGAGGGGGGGAGGGGGGCGCAATGCCCGAGAGGGAATTAATTGGGAATGATATGGGCTCTTATATAAGGCCTATGAGTTGCTCAACTTAACAAGGTGCATAAGAATATCCGTTCCTCGAGGCCCGATATCTAAGCATGAGATCGCTATGTGTGTATGTATTTTACTATATGTCCATCCTTCCTCTTCATTTATAATTACAGGTCGACACATTAGGCAAACCTCAGCTTACTTCCCACCTAAGATGGGATTGCGGTGCAGCGCCCCAAGATGTCAATAATTATACGAGATAATGCTCGATACAAACCTCTACAAATGTATGAATGCTTGAATGCTTTACCGGAATGTCTCTTCTACCAAGTGCTTGGTGCTAAACCCAACATGGATACTTCTTGGCACAATACCGCACCCCGATTATCGCGATAATAACCAACCCAACTCTCACCTCCAAAGTCCCACCACCAAACCCGCCCCTCCACCCAATTGCAGCCCCTCCACCCAATTGCAGCCCCTCCACCCACAATGGCCTTCCCCCTCCGACACCTCACGCTGCGCCACCTCCCGCGAACCACAACCTCCCTCCTCACCGCCCCGCAACGCCGCACCGCCCGCGCCGTCGACATCCGCCACATCACCACCCGCCCCTCCCCCGCCATCCTCGAAAAGTACCGCGCAAAGCTCGATGCAAAGCTCAAAGCCGAGGGCGTCTCGTCCTTCGACGAGCTCAAAGCAGCCTACAAGGACAAGATTGAGCAGCTGCGCAAAGAGGCGGCCGTGGAGCTCCCGCGCGCACCCGTGCCGCCCGCCGTCAAAGCAGGCCTCGCGCAGCCGCCGCCACCCGTCCCGCCACCCGTCGCGGAGGCCGCCAGAAGAGTCAGCGGCGGAAGCGCAGTCCCGGGCATAAAGCCGCTGAGCAGCTATGTGGATGTCGAGAAGCTGCGGGAGCTGCCGGGCCCGAAGGAGATTGAGTTTATCTGGAGGGCGCGCTTTGTCGGCGATGGGAACAGCCTGTGCGCGGCGGTTCCCCAGGAGAAATATGCAAAGATGGAGGCGGACGCTAAGAAGCACCCTATGGTAAAACTAACTAACTACTCTACTCATATTACCCCCCCCCCCTCCCCCAAACTCATAGCTAATATAATCTATCGACGTCTACATAGTTCATCCTCCCCCTCCCGCGCGAAGGCCAAGGCATCGAGATGCAATTCCTGCAATGGTCCTTCCCCTCCTCCACCTCGTCCACCATGATCTTCACCTCGCTTGAGCAGTACCGGCTGCACGGCGAGTTTGCCGTCCCGCACACGACACTGACGCACCATCTCGAGCTCGCGCAGGAGAAGGGCGTCGTGCTCGCGCAGGGCAGCGTCAACCGCGATGCCGGCGTCAGCGCGGACGAGGCCCGGCTGCTGCTTATTTCGCTGCAGAAGTTCTATGGCGCCGGAGAGGACGAGGCCGGCGTGCGGAGGAGGAGGCTGCTGGAGATGTTTAGCAGGGGCGATCAGGCGTTTAAGATTGAGGATCTGGTGGAGGAGGTGGAGAGGATTGATTAGTGGGGGGTTGGGTTGGGTTGGGGTTTTTCGTAGACTGTATTTGTTGAAGCGGGACTAAACTAAGGGTGTAGATTGTAATATATGGGTATGGGGGGTGGGGGTGGAATATATCTCTTGTCAAATTAGATCGTGATATCAGTTAGGCTAGCCTCTACATCAATACATACCAAGCCATCATAACTACAGGCTCTGAAATCATTGACCCGCTCTCCCGTGTTTCCCAGCTGCAGACCCAGATTTGATATCCACTTCTATCCACCGCATCCAAACTCCGAACCGCTTACTTAATGCATCCCTCCACCGCAACCGCAACCCTACCGGGTATCCGGCACCACACCCCCCCCCCCCCATTTCGGTTGAACCTCCTTACGCGGAAATCTATGAGGCCTCGGTCTGGGAATTAATGATTAGTCGTCGGCCCCGGGTGGCGGTGCATGGATTATCACTCGTTCTTTTTTCCCCTCTCTCTTGTTTCCTTAACTTGCCGGCTGCGGGGGGCGGAGAGGAGTGCGGTTTTAGCATCGGGGATAGGTTATATTGGTGCGGTGTTTATGCGCTGTGATCTGGATCTGTGTGGTGGTGATAGTACAGTACATGTAGTACATACACCCGTGTCCACTCCAACAACTACAGACATGAAATTGAGATTATGACATAATTAGATGGTAAAGAAATGGAATATAAGAAAAAAACTAATATCTTGTGTGGCCCCCAATTTGCCTTATAGCTCTGATTTACCCTTGGCAGTCACACTATGAACTCAAGGCACATCAAAGGTTTCTTGGGGGATATATATATACACCCTCCCCGCTCTTCAACGGCAGCTCTCCATTACTCGGTTACACTGTGAGGTCTTCTCTACCTCTTGTGCCATCTTTTCCTCAACCTGCGTTTAAGCAAACCCCCCCCCACCCCCCCCATGGGTCTTGTGGTGGAGTTTGGCCCCCATGGTCTGGTTGCGCTTGGTGCGAAATCCGGGAATTTTCTAGACACGGGGTGTGCTACATGTAGTCGTAGTGGTAGTGATAGTGGTGTATATATCTATATCGGCCGGTAGAGATATAGTAGGTGCGTGCTTAAAACGCACTTGATTTAGTTATCTAATACAAAGACAGCAATAAATACACAGCGCCGTAGAACAGTATGTACAGTATCAGTGACGGCTATATATAATCACTCAAACCTCTGAACCCTTCCGGTAGGTGCCAAACGTTACACACGCCGTGTGTTTTAACTTGACGAGAATAGGACCGGAGGAGCTCCATGGCAATTGAATATAGTGATTATAAGCTCTAGTGATCTGGGTCACCTATAACCCCATAAGTTAAACTCGACATGCCAAACCAATCCAATATATCAAGATCACTAACCAATCCCCTCCCCGGTGTCCCCCAACAGCCAATCAATCCAATGAGTCCGGCCCAAGAGTTCAAGTGGCATATAACAAGTACTATATATACATACACACGCACGCAAACTCATCCATCACCATTCATAAACCCCCAAGCTCCTGGTCCTATATGCTCCAATTGATGGAGCTCCACCGGCACCACTAACCACTAGAGTTCATCAATAGCGCCGGGAGTGGTTATATACCATACCGGCAGCCTTTTTACTCCCCCCCCCCCCCACCCCCTTTCTCGAACAATCTGTCGACATCATTAGACATATGCGTCGCCATTATGGACAGTCACCCGTCACCATCAATCACCCTTAACTCCATCACCTTCCATCACCTTCCATCACCTGTCATTTTCGCCCTTCACTGTGCGTGTATCACCTGGTAACTCCAATCAGCTCTTATCACCCGGCGTTGGATATCTGGTTCTATCAGGCCATAAGGTGCTAGTTGTGGAATATCGATGAATCTTCAATTACTGCAAGGCTCGAGATTGGATAAGCTTGAAAACGGTTGTTTTTGTTTCCGTTAAAGAGGATACCTTTCGCAACTTTCTAACATTATATAAAGACACGCTCCGACTCGATCATTGCGTTGTTGTTGGTTGATATAAAACCAAGTTGTGTAGATTACAATAAGGTGTTCTTTGAGGATCCGAACACCTTATATATAACGAACAGTTCTGTGTTCTCAAGGCTGTTAAAAAAAAACCATTTACAGCTGTACGCTTGTTACTAGGATGTCGCAACAAGTAATTGAATACGTGTACCTACAGTTGCTACTATGATTATTACTGCCATTATGGGTAATTTGTAGCTCAAGACCTGATCGGTTTTCGGAATCGATGTCGGTCGGGCCATGATGGCTTACAGAAGAGCTCTCGAGATGCAACAGAAACCATGCAGGCCTATCGGCATGCACTAAGTAGACGCTCTGTTCGGGGGTATGAGTCCCATACATGTAGATACAGTATCTATCTCCCAGACCAAGCTTTGCCCTTGACCCAGAACCCTTGGCGCCCCTCCCCGGCAACAACAAAACCCCCACCACCACCCCTAACCCGTGGGCCACCACCACCCCCCACCCCAGTGCGTGCATGCCGCGCAGACAGTTCAACCCCCCTCCCCCGCCGCTTCTCAACCCTGAACCCCAAGCCCTCGAATCGGCAAAAAACACCTCTCGGCGCCAAGAAAACCTTCTCTATATAATGAGCAGCCTCCCCGTGCCCCTCTTGTCTCTTCATACTTACCTGGCGACGAGACCCGGCGCACATGCAGGCCAGGTCTCCGGGGGCAATATAGCCTTCATTGCACATCGAGGGCTGAGCTTCTGCCAAAGGTCTTCGGGCCTTCTGGGTTGCTTAATTTTTGTTTTCAAAAAAAAAAAAGAGAGAGCCTCTCGCTCGCCTGCGCTTCTTTTTTTCCCCAGTTGCTTCCTTTGGGCGTGCGCCGAGAGGGTGATTGGTGAATTGAGCGGATGGCAGTGAGTGGGCAGAGGAGAGAGGCAGTGTTGGTGACGGGATTTTGGGGGGGGGGATCTGGGGGATTTCGACTTGAACGATGGATGCCTGCGGCGTTTTCAGTTGCTTTTTGGGCGTGGTCCGAGAGAGTCATTGAAAGGGTTCTGGATTTTGGGCCCTTGTGGAACTTGGCTCTTTGTGGGTTGGTTCTTTGGAGCGTTGTACCACAGTAAAATCTGAGCATATATGTTGCGAGACGGCAGGGGTATAGGCCAACTAGAGGCAGTCTTTGAACGCCAATATGCAAGTTTTGGTGTAAAATATCCCTGCCGAAGCGCAACATATACTCAGATATGAGGGTCCATTTTGTACGCCTGTTTGCTCACTTGTATTTTTTGGTTCTTATAGCCATACGCGAGTATTCTTAGATTTTCACGGTAGTAATGATGGCATGAGTTTATCAAACTCGCCTTCCACATCAATCCAATTCACACCCCAGAGCCCAAGCCCAGGCCCGATACATCCCCAAACACGCTTACTCGAAGCACCAACAACTCTCGCCTTCCCTACCGGCGATCATAAGCGCCCCCCCTCTCCTCCTCCTCGCCGCTGCCACTTGGTCATAGCAGCTAGTTGATCATAGCAGCGGAAATACCCCGAACGCCGCTACGCCGCGGACCTGCATCCTTCCATGCAGCAGCGCAGCACCCGACCCCACTCTTGCTCACCGGAAAATCTACTAGTAGCTGGTACTTATGCAACCGAGTGACCTGCGATGACTCCGCTGCCATATGTACCCGCCCCGCCCTATACCCCGCCGTTAGGTAGACATCACATCACACCACCTTTTATTTTGGGCTCCCATCTAACTCACCCACTACTCCGCTGCACCTGCAGTTCATCGTTGAGATCATGCACACCACTGCACGAAAAAACAAGGCCTCGATATGCACTGTTGGTAACTATGGTAGACCGGTGATCATTTTGCACTTTTGGCATACCGGGATCTACGCACGTACCTATGTAGGCAAAATGATAGCGTATCTGTGATAGGCGCGATCGACTCGCGCGCCTATGGATGGGTCCATTCTGACGACCTTTGTTTGTTTTTTATTCCCCCAGCCTTGTCCAGGCAGCAGGTTGCGGTGTTGTCATGCGGGGGCGACAAGTTTCATGCAGTAGCCAACTAACGCCTGCTTCAGGTCCAGGGAAACAGTGAGGGACGTTAGTCTCGTGCCCCCACTGGCCTGTATTTGCTTTAGTTCTGTGTCTGCACGAAGTGCGAGACTTGGCCATGATTGCAATTGTAGATTGCGGGCGGGACTTCACTTGGAGATACTTGGTCCTTGTCAGCAAGCTTGTGCATCACGTTCTATCACTCGGTCCTTGGCAGGCCCAAAAAACTTTGCAGATAATTATAACAACACAAAAAGGCAGAGAGACGATAAAGAAAAAGGGGGGTAGTATCGAATACATTGATCCAAATAAGTAAACATACGTCAATCCATCCATTCATCCAAAGAGTAAAGGGAAAAAAAAAGAAAAAGAGGGAGAAAAGCATAAAAAAAATCTAATCCCCACACATGTAGCTACTACCCATCAGACATCCGCTACTCCCATCTCCTTCAACTTCTCATGCAAAAACGCCACCGTCGCCTCAAACCTATCCTTCCCGTTTTTGCACGACCCCGCATCCACATGCTGTCCCAACGCGCTGAGCGCTGAAAAGCTCTTCAAAATCTGCTTATTTTCCCCCTTCTTTCTTTTCTCCGCCTTACCACCGCCACCAACAGTGGTATCACTGGTGGGGGCATCTGGAAATGGGCAATGGTAGATTTTTTGTTGATGGGCCATGGACCGAAGATGGGTATGTAGCCCCTCGAGATTCGCAAACTCTTTAGCATTAATGGTGGCGGGACAGAGGGGGCACTTGATTCTTGTAGGTTGTAACGGGCTGGCGATGCTGTCAGTTGGTGGTGTAAATAGCCCGGAGCCACCGCTGAGGGAAAGTATCTGGTTGATGGCGTCTTCAGAGACCTCAGAGTCACTGGGCGTCAAGTAGACACCGCTCTCAGAGTCACTGGGCGTCAAGTAGACACCGTCTTCAGAGTCACTAGGAGTGAAGTAAACACCGTTGTCAGAGTCACTGGGAGTTTGCAGGTAACTACCACTCTCGCCGCCATCCGAAGACATGAAACTGCGTCCATGGGACTCCCCAGAGTCACTTGGTGTATTAAGATGCGCATGATGCTGTACATCAATTTCAGTCACAAAATGGAACCCCTCGTCCGAGTCGGAGTCCGAATCCGAATCCGGGTCCAAGGCTCTAGAGCGATTATGAGGCACAATAGTCCCCTCGCTCCTACTATCATCCGTCAAGACATCACTATCAAACTCCTCAAAGTTGCTGTCCATATCACTAGGCGTCAATTGCCCGCTGCCATTTATCGAGTCCGAGTACTCGGATGAGGCGAGGGAGATTCTGTCCTGGGCTCGTTCCTCAACTGCATCCTGATTTGTGATGATATATGTGGGGTCGTTCGCGATGATAATGTTGTCGATAAGCTCTCGATTGATCTTTGAGCGGCAGAACCCACTTTCGATGTGGGTGAGCATTGCAAATGGCTTTGAAAACAGCCTATTGCAGCCAAGTCCTGGGCATTCCGTAGGTCCAACATGCGGGGTGAGTGTCACTGTGCTCAAATAAGTCGAAAGATCTGCTATATTGCCGTTGTGCTCGATGTGTGCTGGAACCGCTCGGGGTGGATGAATTGTTATGTCTTTCTTGTGCCTTGAAAGGAGCTTTGCGGTTGGGAAGCTGATATCACAATCGCAACAGCGGTGCTCGTCATACTCAGAGCAGGTATTTGAAGCCATATGACGCTTTCGCGCGCCCTTACTAGAGAACCACCGTTCGCTGACACATCGGTTGCATCTAACTTCGTGTCCCTTTAGATGGGTTTTGGTCCTGTTGTGTTTTTCTATGTCGCGGAATCCTTTCCAGCAGAGTTTACAAAATACACTCGGCACGGTATCACCTACGGCAGGTATATTATTGCTAGCTGTAGGAGCTGTATTTGAAGAAGGCTCTGTCTGTGGAGAGGGTGTTGTCTCTGGAGTGAATATTGCATTTGAAGAGAACGTTATGATTGGTAGGGGAGCTGACATTGCGCTTACAGAAGGCGATGCGTATTGAGAAGATGTGGTCTCTAAAGTTGGAGTTGTGTTTGTAGTTGTGAGGTTTGTGTTTGTTATAGTTCCTCTAGATTTATGAGTCTCGAGATGGCGCTGAAATTTCCGTGTGTTAACACGGTTGGTTTTGGCGTCAAAGAGCAAACTACAAACAGGGCAACGAAGCGAGGTGCAGAAGGTGTTTTCGCAATCTGTAGATTGGAAGTGTCTATATCTTGCCCCCTGACTGCTAAAGACTCGGGGACAAGAGCTGCAGGAATATTTAGGACCCTGTTTGTGGGGTACCTTGTTATCATGGGGTTCACTTTTGACCATCCAACAAAGCTCGCAAAATGAAGTCCTTTCAGCCATGCCCCCCCACTATTGGGATAGTAGTGATAACAGCGGTTTCTTTCAGATCTGACCGTTCCTCTAGAGCCGCCGACTCCTCTGGGTCGTTCTCGTAGGCAATAGGGCCAGTTTCTGTTAAGGAATAATCGAGGTCGATATTGTGAATGGGTGGTTCCCAATAAGGCAGTCTTTTTTAATTATTCGGCAGCCGTTGCCGCTGGGACATGAACTTTATGTAATCTGAGCTGTCCCTGATAGGACAAAAATATCACAGGCGACACAGCGTCTTGGACGAATAAAAAGGGAACAAAGCCGTAGTCTTGTAACGACCTTTATCTCACAGGATGGGTGAGTGTCAGAGATTCCAGGTAGCAGCTGGTAGGGTGCCTGAATTGAGCGATATCAGAAGTCCCCGGAAAACCCTTGGTTTTGGGCTATGAAACTCAAAGAGCTTGTGTATTGATGTAAACACGACAATAAACTCGAGCTCGAGTGAATGCAGTTTTTGTCTTTAGCGATTGTTCCGAAATGCCGGTTTCTCGATCCGTAATCAAGATTCGTGGATTGAACTCGCTCTGACTGTGAGCGTGGACTTTAGTATCTAGAATGTTGCACCAACAGACCAGACCTGTGGCGAGACCACTTACCTTAGAGTCTGATTAGAATAGCAAGCTATGTCAAGGAGGGAAAGCTGGTTGACAAAGAAGGCGGGGTACGAAGCTTTATCTAGATAGCTAAGCTTCAGGCATCCCATACGCCGGGTTCAGCTGTGGACATACCAGCGGTAACTAACCGTTGATCCATCGCAGATGAGTTATAAATAAAACAGTACAAGCGCACGGCTCGAGCCCCCACCAGTTGACTGGTACATCTAATCTATGGAGGCTCTCCCGCACTATGAGTACCTCAGCTGTGCGAGTCACTTGTGGAGGTAGTAGT
Source organism: Morchella sp. 2018-W38C (assembly GCA_024713705.1). Lineage (NCBI taxonomy): Eukaryota > Fungi > Ascomycota > Pezizomycetes > Pezizales > Morchellaceae > Morchella > Morchella sp. 2018-W38C. The sequence goes on along the minus strand of JAMJEX010000025.1, from coordinate 410,583 downwards.
ACTTGGCATTCTTAACGCCACTGCCACGCTGCACAAAGGGTTTCGTCACCCAGCGAGTATCTATTAATCAGTAAGTAGGTGTCAAATCTTCCTGGCCCTGAGAGATCCGGGGCGTTGTGTGCTCCTTAATGACTTGAAACTAGCATACCGTTTTACCCTGTTCCCGTTTTCTCTAACCGTCCACGAGTCCACTTCCAAAACAGCTACATATAGGAGATACATGTAAGTTCCTGTTTTGGTCATTGAACTGACAGGCTCCCTGCAGAAAATAGACCCACCTCTGGTTTCGCTTCCAAGAGTATAGAAGGTAGATGGGGAATAGGTGCTCCTTAGATGGAGGTGTACGTCCTGAAGGTATAAGGACATAAACTAATCAGTCATCTTCATGTCTAAAACTTCTTTCGCCTGTCTCTTTTTCTGGTCACAGGTTTTCTTGATGTCCCCGAACACAGGAAATGTACATGGTTTCATACTTGCTCCCCCGGATGAGTATCTGATACGATTTTAGTAATAGGACCAACGGATTGATACGATTCTAGCAGTAGGACCAACGGATTGATATGCGGTTTATATACATGTACCTACATATATGTAGTTGATCCTAGCATCTTCTCGGCCAATAGATAGCACGGTGCCGTAGGTACAACACGTATTCAAAGAGCTTTGGGCAAGATGTGAACCTGTATTATAGAAGCTTCGGCGGGTCAGGGATTATCGATTTAACGGTATGGACAAATCTAGATATCCCTTGATGCCAAGTCGTGCCGAATGCGGCTCTTTGATGACGAGGCCTCCAAATTAACATACAGAAGGCATTATTCGCGCAATAAGAGTTTACAACAGTAGAATATGATTAAGATGTATGATCTCCAGCTATCAATGGAATTCTAATGCTGAAGTAGATTCCTTATAGGAATTATAGGGTTTGAAAGCATCAGAAATAGCTTAGCGAGGGGTTGTCCGTCCGCCCCGCAAATGACGTTGGGATCCCTTCCTAGGACGGCGACAGGTTTCGGGCAGGGAAACGACAACACCCAGGAAATCATCGCCTCAAATAAGTAATCGATCCTCCTCTTCTTCGCATCTACTCTACCCTCTCGACTTCTTCTTTACTACAAACGAGCTTCGTCTTTATTACTACTTTATCTTACGTGATACCTCCACACCCTCTACAGCTCAGACAGGAAGCTGCACAACAAATTAACTCAGTCACAATGACTTTCCGTGAAGCAATCCGTGAGATCAGCAACGGGTTCCATCGGGAAGATGTAAAGCTTATTCTTTTACTTTCACCACCATATTCTGAATCTCCATGAGAGGTAGAGAGCTTATGCTAACATGTGGTCTGGGTGGTAGAATTTCAGACCTGAAGATCCCTATCTATCGTGTATGACTCTGACCCTCCCCTGGCTTAAATTGTAATAACCAAGACGTTGCAAGCTAACTAAACCCTAGACCACGATATCTGCCGTATGTGTACTTCCAAGGGTAGTAGAGGTTTAAGTGTGGTACTACACCAGACTGACCAGCAGCTTTGAATTTTTCCAAGAGTAGTCACTAGGGAGGACATTGACTGCTTGAAGAATGACTGGCTTACTGATAATGTATGATTCAATACGTCTTCCATCATCTCTAAAGATAACTGCTGATTACCATCCATAGAACATTTCCTTCTGGGAAGAGTGCGTAGATAATTCTCTGCCCGACGCGATTCAATTAACTCCCACTAACAGTTATCCCACGCTTCTCGCCGTGCTACAAATATAGGTACCTTGAACACGAGAAGCTCTCAAAACAGTCTACATCAAAGATTATACTTCTCAGGCCTTCTATGGCATTCCTTCTCAAGTCTACTAATGGTAATAACCCTATCTTCAATTTCTAAAGAGGTAGCTGATAGTCTTCCCAAAGACCCTATGTCCCTACGCACTGCCCTCCCCGATGTTCGTAGTGCTTCCCACATATTTCTCCCAATAAACGATTGCCGCAATCCAGCGATTCCTGAGGGTGGTTCACACTGGTCCTTACTAGTGGTTGGCGTACGTGATAGGGTTGCATTTCATTACGACTCGTTGTCACCCGCCAATTATAGCGAGGCCCGGATGGTTGTGCACAAGCTGGAACCATTGCTCGGGTTCCAGTTAAGATTGAGCAATATCGAGGATACCCCACAACAGGATAATGGGAGTGATTGCGGGGTGCATGTCTGCTGGGCTATGAAGCATCTACTCGTCAGGAGATTGCTTGCTGTGGAGGCAGAGAAGGAAGTCAACATGAGTTTGGGGGGTAAGAGGGTAGATGCAAATGGTGTGCGGAAGGAGATGTTGAAAGTTTGTGAAGCTTTAAGAAAGAAGGCCTCGAGAAGGTAATTACCACGTGCCCGTATACCTTTCTACCAAGGGAAAATACGGATCCGGTTTCTGGCAAGCTGACTTTCTGGAGTAGTCAAAGCCCAAAAAAATCCTCCGAAGGCCGAACAAGCCCGCCCAGAATTGGCGCCGAGAAGGAAAACGCGGATTAATGTGTAGCCTTCTTTCCCCTTTACTCTCACATGATGACTCTACAAAACAACGCCATGTTATATACGTCTGGCTCTCTGCTTTCTTGTCTCCTAGCATTGATTTTGTTCTATCTTCACTTCTCCCAGAAACAGGTTTTCGGCACGTACACCAGTGGCCATTTTTTAGTTTTTCGGTTTTATTCCATCTCGGGCCAGAATTTCATTAGTGAGTGGAACAGGGAAATACCAAAGCCCCCTTTTTTTCTTTTCGTTGTCTCCTTTTTCTTTTTCTTTTTTTCTTTTAATATATTCGTGTCTGGGCGCTGAATTCGGGTGATGGTTGATGATCCGCTGCACGAAACGGGGAGTACTTGACGAAACTTTGGGTTGGAATACTTTTGTACTATATACTATTAGGAAGGATTGCTTTTTAGAATCAATATGCGGCCCTCTCCGTGCCCTTCTTATGCAAGCTCCGGAAGCTTCTAGATATCGTGAGATATGGGAAATGAGAGAAAGAACGGAACCAACCCGCGGAAGTCCGAATACCCATAGAAGTGTGGGGTGCATATCCCTAGTTCTTCAATCCATAAATTACGCCTCATCTCGCATCGAATTTCACTAGCCCCCAAGTACCCCCTTAACCCCCTAGTAACGAGGAGCACCAGTATGCAAACTACCGAGACCTGATTTACCAGGAATCCCAAAAGCTCGAAATGTCTCAGCGCTCGCCTGCCAAGGCCTACCGTCATCCACAAACCCTAGCACGTGGGCCCTAGGACTTGATAAGGTTATCGATAACCGATAAGGGCAGCCAGCCACCGCGCACCATTTGCACTTTGGGAATGACACGAGTTCGGGTTCGTAATGGAAACTGCTTACGAGTTTGGATTGGGCGGTGGATTAACGATGACCCGGCCTTTTATATGGGGGCGGTGAGTGTGAAGTGTGAGGTGTGAGTGTGAGTGAGTGACTACAATTTGCCGAGTGACTGTGATTGTGACACAGAACGAAGGAAGGGAGGGAGGGAGGGAAGGGCGGAGAGGTTGGTATTTCCAACTTAGCAAACCGGAAAATATGGGGGGTGTGAACTATGGTGTGTGGGTAGTAGTGGAGCCTCAATTTCGATCAATATATCGAATTCCCGACAAAACCTCGGTCTAGAGTCTAGGAAGTGGGGGAACAAAACCCAGCACAGCCGCATCATGTACATCTGTATTTTCATACGGTACTGTATGTATGTATGCTGTATGTGCGAGTTAATTCGGTGGATGGGGAGTGTAAATAACTCAAAAAAGTTATTATTGTATATATTTACAAGTTCATAGAAAGCTGCGTTAAAAGAAACACATCGAAATCCCCCCTTTCTCCCCGCCCCAAACCGACCCATCCCGACGCCCCCTCTAACCCCATGTGTACTCCAGCGGCCGATATAGAATACCACCCAGTAAATAATCGAAAAATACCCAGAGTCCCTAGGTAAGAAATACTCAAGGAAGGAAGGAAGAAAGAAGAAAGCACAAGCCAGACAGAAGAAAATGATGAAAGAGATGTGAAAATATGTGCCGTGAGATTAATCAAAAACGAGAATGAGAAAAAGGGAGCTCAAATCTAACATGATAGAGTGGAAGAGAGATAAAGACAAACAACCACACCCATCACAATAATAAAAAAAAGAATCCCAATTCAAAACATCCGAAAAGAACAGAGAGAGAAACAAAAAGACCACCCAGTAGACAAGAAGACGATAAACAAATTGAAACTCCAAGGGAGAAGGAAGGAGCAACGGTGACAGAATTCCATCTTTAAGATATGATAGTGTCCCCGCACCCCACTCCCCAAACCCAAAAAAGAACAAATCCGATGTGGTTAACAATGCCCGCAAACAACAAAAAACATATGCAGGACAAAAAAAAATCGACAGAAATGATGAATAGAGAAATAAAACACAAAAGCAAAAGATTATAAGCGCCATCACATTCCCCTATCCTACTTCAACCTCCAATGCTTTCCCATCATATCAATAATAGTGCCCAGCGCAGACGCCAATGACGCCCCCATTTTCTACATTCACATCAGTCGCATAACTAAATCCGACCAGCGCCCATATATAAGAAAAACGAACGCCCTGCCCCTCGTATAATAAACCACCTCATCCGCCACTTCCCTGGGATCAATTGTTCAGTCTTCCGTCTAGGTGCAGAATGAGCCCTTCTCACAATAAACAAACACTAGTAAAAAAAAATAGCAGCCGATCTTTCGCAATATTCGCCTAAACAATCTAAAAAGAAAACCGAAGAGAAAAGTCGATCGCTTCCCGCCCAAAGAGTTCGTTGAAAAAAATATAAGTATAATGCTGATTTCAGGGTGATGCCGACCAAAACATGTAGTACGCGGCCAAAAAGCATATCCTAGCAACCTGTGGCGGTTGATACGTCTCCATGGTTTTATGCTTCCACAGCTCAATTTGCCGCTGGGTCCGCTGGAGGTCCTATCCCCCTAAGATCCGCATTGGTCACCGCTTCTCGTGCATAAAATTGCACCAACATTGTCCCATATGCCTCCAGCTCCTCTACGGGCACGGCAAGTCGGAAATCATTGAGAATGAGAAATTGAAGTTCTAGGTGATTTAGTTCTTGTAATGGTAAACCGCCAACCTTAAAATCGATTAGTAAGCTGCAGATAGGTGTATCAAAAGCGGGGGCTATATACTTTTGCATATCTAGAGTTTGTATAAAACACATCAGAGAAGAACTTCGAAGCACATGTTACGCCAGCAATGACAAGCCTGTGAATATTGAAGCTGTCTACTACGAAAAAGTGTGAAAAATTGTATGGGTCGGATGTAATGACACCAGGAGGGCCGAGTTCCCCATTTGAGACTGTAGACCCCCCCTTCCAGTTCAATGGTGGGTTTCTGTTCACTCTTTCAGTCATGCGATCAAAATAAACCAACAACGATAGAAACACTTCGTATGTTGTTGGGCAGTATTTATGTATCCGAGAGAGGTAGCTGAGAATTGTTATGCTGGGAACATTTTTCCCGTGGAATGCTAGAACGCTGTTTGTGGTATTGCTCATGCCACTGCTTTCTGGCGGGGGTATGTTTCGGTGCATTTGTGAATGTTGTTGATCGTTTGTGGTCGTGATCTTTGTTAAAAGACCCGCTACCATCTCTATTACATCCGTTACTGGCATTCCGCTGATCTCGTACCGCTTCCTGTCCTCTTCCCCGCTCCGATTCCTCCGAGACGGGGAATGCAGTAAAGGCTCTTCTCTGGGCAACTCGACTACTTGTGATAAATTCTGTAGAATGACGGGTGCCGAGTCCTCTGATCTTCGTCCCGATCGTGCCGGTGATTGTCTTGATCTGGGGGAAGGTGTGGCAGGGGTGGATGTGGGATGCGGTTGTTCGGGATGGGGATGCTGTTGGTGGGTGTGTATTGGCGCTGAAGAATGTGATGCCGATGATGATGTTGATGATGATGGGTGGTGTCTAAATACCGTTGTTGTTGTTGGTGTGGCCCCGCGAGCTGATGTGGGAGGTGGTTGGATTAATGTGGGGGTTGCAGAAGCCGATGATCGGGCAGACGTCCATTGCTCTGACGACGTTACCGAACTTGTTGTGGAAGCATGAGGCAGTGATGAGCGATGATACGCGCTGCCCTCGGACTGTGTGGCCGCGATCATGATGTTTTCGGGTCGGAATCCTACCTGCATTGTAGCTCCCAGCAAATATGCCAACGGTTTGAGTTAGTCTTCAAATTGAGTAGTTTGAAAACAATGAACCAAGTAGACGGGGCGTATTATGCATCTCGTACCTGAGGGGGGTTAAGGAGTGAGAAAGGGAGGGGGTACAAGAAGAGGAGAAGCACAGGAGGAGGGCAGGCTCTAGTGACCAGAGAAAAGAGGCAGGGCAGGGCAGCGGGAAGCAAGTTACAAGCGGGAAGGCACAAGAATAAACCCCTCAGCCATCCTGAGAAGAGGATGTTTGTGGGACCCCCTGGACGTCATTACGCCGCAGTTGCATAGGGGGAACGAGCGCACAGGACAGCGACGACCTGGTCACTGTGTCTCGCGCACAACAGGTCTCAATGATGGAAAAAAACAACGTACCTGCAGCATTTCTGAGTAAGGGACCGTGAAATTGGGTTATTTGGATTATCTGAGACTAGGTGCAACGAGTACTGGTGTGTGATGTTGTTGCTGTTGTCCAAGGGAGGTGGAGATAGGTAGATTATGAGGAGGTGGTGGTGGAGGTGGAGGTGGAGGTGGAGGAGAAGTAGTAAGAGAGGGGAAGTCGGGGTGTTTCTTGGTGACGAAGGGGGGTGTAAGTAGCAATATTCAAACAGATGTTTATCTAGCTACTGGGAAGTACTGGGGAAGAGAGGAGAAGGTCGATGATGATGAAGCTATTAGATTAAGACAGTGCAGCAGTGCTGGTTACAAAAGCGCGCCAACAAGTAAGCAGCAGGCGGCAACTATGAGGTATGTGGGAGGGATTATGTACTCCGATGCAGCGATGGCATGGGGGTGAGGTGCGCGATACAAAAACGGGCTTGGTAGCTATCGGGTGGATCTGTATGTATCTAACGAATTGATAGCAATTACCGGCGGGACCTGTTTTTGGTGTGTGTAGGTGGACAGGTATGTATGGATGTAGGTATGCCAGGCGCAGCAGGCAGGCAAGCAATCTAGGAAGGCAAGAAAGCAGGCAGGCAGGTATACAGATAGAGTACTCTGGATGGCCGGTAGCGTCGGAGAAAGAAGGATTGATTTCCTCCCATGAAGCGATTGTAATGCACAAAACCTTCGATTCACAACCATGTAAATCGGGCGCCCTGTTGCGTTTATTTATTCCCTCCACGAGCTCCCCCACCCTCCCTAATACAAGTAGAGTACACGCAGTAAATAAGACTTTCCCCTCTGGTCTGATATGCAGTGTTCAGTGATTGAGTGTGGCCGGTAGGTAACGCAAGGAGGAAGGGAAACCACGTCTGTAACTACCTCAAACAAACAAACAGAGAGGCTGTAAAGTTGAGGACGACAGCCTGAGTGGTCGATTGATAGGAGAATGAGACAAATCAACCCAACCGACTTGCACTTGGGTAGTCCCGGCACATGTTCCTTGGGGGGTGGGGGGGAGGGTGACATCCCTGCCAGTACTTAACCATCGGTACTTACCGTTTCGTGATATCCCCTTTTAGAAACTGTTTCACTGGGAGCACAAGCTTATTAGGTATGGTCTGCGGTGTGCAAGCTCGACTACAAAACCCAAATTATTCAACCTCACTTCCTAGATGTAGGTTCCTATACGACACCACAGCCTGCAAAAACTCCCTCCACCGCGGACATGAGGCACTTAGCTTGTTAACACAACCTTTGCCATTCTCTATCCTTAAAATTCCCGGTTAACAGCGCCAAAAGAACCTCTATAACCCTTTGTCACTTCTGATACATAAGTAGCCTGAATAGGTATATATACCAGGCCGTTGGTAGCACGTTCCAACAACCAGTTTCTTAGACAACTAACCCAAATCAGCATCAGGTGTGTGTCTCTAGTAAACGTGGCATTTCATATAGGTTCCGCAGTGTTGGGTCTGGTTGAATCTACGCGTGAGATGATCTGCAATTTCAAATCTGTAGACAAGATCAGCCAAATCCAGAGACCGTTTTCTGGACAGAGATGGTACTTTTCTTACGTCAATTGGGTCCTCAAGCAGTCATGCTAGAGACTAATAATATTGAGGACCTTCAAAAAGATGTCGCTGTTGCAATTGCAGGAGATGTGATGTATGATGTTTCGAAAAACATCCCCGAAGAATGCCAAAAGATGAAACTTTTTGAATTGCTTTTGATAAAACGCACGGCATCTTGGCGCCTCATTACCGCAATTTGCCGGCATAGTCCGATCAATGGCTATCAATATCGATGAACCCCAGAAAGCCAGCTCGAGCATTGCTTCCTCCCAATAATATCCCAAACATTCACTGCACGCAAGGTACCGGATGAATTGAGCCATCGCTATCAAATCGGCGAGTAACGGAAAGCTACCCAGAGCCATGGTTGACCCGTTCCCGGTCCCGGTCCTGCATTTCAAAAGATCATGGTTAGATATCATTACAATCGCAATTGCTAAAAGCTACACCTCTGGGCCCCCATCTTATTCTTCGCAGCCTCGACTAGCCTTGGTCAACTGAATTTGGGCGTGGCACAGTCGAGACTGATCACAGCCTATCACTCGCATATAGATTTTCTCATTCGCTACCACGAGTAACAAAACATTTCATTTTCCGAGCAACGCCACCAAACTAACATCTCAAACCAAATTCCACGATTCGACCACAATCGAGCCCTTTCTAGTATCTCTATCCGCAAAGCACTGCCTGGTTGTGTTTTGAAGGTTAGTTACCTACATGTAGCTATGACTCGCTTGTACTTTAGCTAACAGGCGTCGAATCACTATCTCCATGCTTGTTTTACAGGGGAAACAATTGGCCAAAAGGATGGAATTACCCGGCTTAGCGAAGCGTTCAAGCAAGTTGAGCCTCCGATCTGGATTACAGGAACCCCCGACCCCTGGATGCCAAGGATAATGGGATCAACGTCCTCCGTGGTGACTCCAGCATGAGGTGATGCAAGGTTAATGCGTATACATAACTCATTCACGGGGTTTACCGTCTATTTCTGGAGAGGTAGATACAGCGAGACATATCATCCTTTATGCTGTGCCATTATCAGGTGGAGAGTGGGGTAAAGAAACAGTGCGGGGTGACTGTTATCAGCGAGCTAGAGCGGGTTATCAGTAGCCTCTAGGACCTAGGAGGCGCTCTTGGAGGTCTCGCGCAGGTTTGATTGGTGATATGTGCCCTTGGAATTGAAGATAGCTCCTTAGTGGTTAGCTTGCGCATTAGTTGATGGGGTAATAAAGGCTCGGCAGAACATGTCGTAAAGGATAAACAGTTAATTCGCTGAACGTCCAATAACAGGGAGTACTAATCACATGTAGTCAATGTAGGTTCTCCTCAATGTTCGATAGATTTGAAGGCAATGTTTGCGAGTTGTTTCTGGTTTAAGGCCTGGTGATATAACTACATGTAGAATAGTACATCTTAGGGCAGTCCACTATTCTTAGGATTAGTTACTTTCTGTAAGATAGAGATTTGAGAACTATACCTCGAGATATCAATAAACGCGGAGTATGAAGGGGCGACATGCAAGAAGATATATTGGCGAGTACGTCTAGGCGCAAGATCTTTCGACACAAATTATCCCGTTAGCGCCATAATGTTTAAATACAGCAAAAAACTACGTAGGCTTGTCCGCTGGTCTTTACAAGCTAACAATGTCGGCCCGTTTCTGTTCGAAATCTCCTGCTTTAATATACATAAAAATACATACAGTTTTTTTTTAATAAGAATACCACTCTATTAGTATTTGTTGTCGGAGGGATTGGTGGTATAATTACATGTACTTGTGTGCTGACAACATGGAACAGGAGTAGCTACATGTATCTTTCCTAGTCAGGCTCAATTGCAGGGTAAGCAGAGAGTTTTGTGGAGCACTTCGTTACGAAAGCCGGGTTGATGCATGTAGGTTAGAATCTGGAAGAGACCCGTGATCATGACTGCAGCAAAGGGTTGGGCGAAGGAGGTCATGAGCCCATCATACATAAACGGGTTTATCGCTGCCGGTGAAATAACCACAAACATGTCAGCGGTCGCGAATCTTGCATTGACTTACTTAGCAAAATTTTCATTTCCTGCATGTGGTTTTAATAAGCAACCTTACAACGGGTCCATGTTCCCATAGCCCATTATGCAAGCGTAAACCTGACACTGATAAATGCCGAGTGATGGATTGTGATTTTGAATTCTTTTTCTTTTGGTTAATTCATTAATTGCATGCATATTATGAATTGATTGATAGTGATTGACTCGAGACAAGTTATATCGAGACTTGGTCACGGGGCCTTGGGCCAAACAAGACGAGGCCTAAGGGTAGACAAGACGAGACGAGACAAGAAGAGGAAGTCTGGGTCTGGAGGTCTCGAGACTTGTCTTGAGACCTTTTACCTTTTTCCCTTGCCTAAATATACTCTCCAACCTCAGTTCCAAAAAAAATGAACAAAGTTTGAGCTTTTGTTTTGCATTAATTAGCATGATAGCGTAGCTTGCCCAGCTCTAACGTCACACGGCGTGAGGTCTCGAGACTTTGACGAGGCTAGGCCATTGTCTCGAGATTTTCGGGGTTCGGTTCGAACAATACAAGACGAGACGAGACTTGGACAAGTCTCGTCATGTCTTGTCTTGTGCCGCCTCGTCATAACGTTAACCTCCGGGTTACATACGAGTAATGAAATAATCAATCAATCAATCAAGTCTTGTCTTGTGCCCATGAATATTGGCTGACTGATTGATTGCTTCATTAATTGTATGCAGCCCCGAGGTTATGGCATGGTGATTCATTTCTGTATGCGGGACGGAAGCTATGACACTTGCCGATCTCCGCCGCCCCCAGCATTTTTAAATCGGAATACATGTAGATCTTAAGTGGATGTGTAGTATCAGCTATGGAAATAAGCAAAGCAAAAATGGGCGAGGAATTGTGCAATAATGCTTTATATAGTAGTTTATTCTAGATCTAACACGCAGAGCAGGGGTATTAGTCGTCACATGATATCGTCTTTTCCAGTGGTAGATGTGTGTTCTTCCCTGCTATTACCGCGATCATATAGTGCGGAGCCTTATACATTATATTAATAAGTCTTAAAGAGATCTGATGATTAGAAGTTTCAGAGAAAGAGCGTGAGTTGATCTAACACCGGGCCATCGAGATAAATATATGTATTTTCGCTAAAACCATAAATTGGTTCTTGGTGGGCTCATCGTGACTACATGCATATTATATATGCTACTAGTGAGGAGCGGCCTCTGGCCGCATATGAAATTGATCATGAGTTCGAGGAACCGCCGATAACTAAGGGAATATGTATAAAGATCCGGCCCTGTTCAGCGGTTCGGAATGGCTCAGGTAGGCGTTGGGTTCGGTGTACACTAATGGCATAAATACACGCTGGTATGTAATTCACGCACGCAGTCGGGGCCACCTGCCGCTGCGCGGCAGGCTGGGCCTTCCTTGCTCGCGTGAGGTTGTAATTCCAGAAGAGTAGAGCCGGTATTGATCTTGGACAGAAGACTATTATATATCATGACGGTAGTGCTTAGGTTTGCCATATCATGACAGCAGTGCTTAGGGTTTGCCATTTAAATGAAGATTTGAAACATCCATGCATGTCGTCTCCCTTAAAGCACCCCGTTCTTTGTCTACTCGTAGTTTTCTAACGTTCTCGAACTGAACTGGGTCTGCATACCACCAAAATATAGTTTCCAAGCACGATTTACGCCCATATGCAGATCTAGTCTAGCTCGGAAACGTAAAAAAACTACGATGCATCTAGAAATGGGATAATTGTAGAGGACCCGCAACTGACAATGCGTTTTAAGAGAGATATCGGTATTATTACCAGCAAACACACTAAAAGAATTTGGACTTAAGTGTTTGTATACAATTAATGAATCAAACAACCCGTCAGCAGTGACCGAGTGATATGTAATGATCCTATGGTCCGGTTTTTTTTTGTTTAATTCATTAATCGCATTCCTATAAATCCGTTAATTACCGAAGAAGTTGTGTCATTTATGTCGTAAAATTTGCAAGGATATATTTTAGAAGATTACACACTGAACATGATTTATGTATATGGGCGATGTATCAACTAAGAGCTCTTATATCTTATTCATTTTAAAGCAATTCAAGCAATTTAGATAGATACAATTAAGCTCTCCATATCGTTAGTTCAATATTAGCTCTCAAACAGCCATAGAAGTCAAGGAAAAATATAATCTAACCACATAACTATAGCACCGACCTCTCAAGGTCTTCCTCCAAGTTCGCCATCATAGTCGATATTGTGACGTCTAAAGCCTCGTACTCCTTGCTTAATTTTGTTCTCACATCTTTCAACACCTTCGATCTCCTCGTGATTTCAGATAACCCTTTCCCAACAGCTTCCATTATTTTAGCATGCTCCATTTGTACTTTGTTTTCTCCCAACTTTACTCTTGTCAAAAATTCTTCATATTCACGCCTATGAGATGCGCCCAATTGCTCAGCTATCTCCCTCCCGTTCTTTTCGAAGTCGTTGACTATTTCCATAGCTAGCTCCTCACCACTCATAAGATATCTTAGAAGCCCCTAAAGACAGATTAGCTATGCTTCTTTTTAATTTTCTTATCAACATCTTTCACTCAGGGTTGGCATACCCGAGAAATCTGGTTTAGGACTGATAGGCTTTCTAAGTGGTAATCCGGCACCGACTGGCGCCATTGTTGATGCTCATCCTCCAAAGGTTCTTCGTCATCGTCTTCGTGATTCCCGTCACCATCATCGTCGGTATCAGAGTCTTCATAGTCGCTAGTACCAGTGTCTGAATCATCACTTTCGTTACCCAACGTCCTTTTTCCGTAATTATTCCGTTGTTGTTTTTGCTCACGCCCTTGACTCATTTCAGATTCGCTGTGAATGCTTTCGTTTGGCGTCGTCTTGTCTGGATCTCTTGACTGCGAACAACCTTTTGGGGTGCAGTGGGCTTTTCGGTTGTCATGGCTATTGTTTGTCACCTTCTTGAATCCTGATTCTTGAAGCCACTTGGAAAACCCTGTTTTCTGAAGCTTTCTATCCACATATATCTCTGAGGCGTTTGATTCTGCGGCTATCTTTGCTCCCGAAATTATATTCCTTGCCATTGTAGGTATATATTCGCGCTGTGCGAATACATTGTCTATTGCTGGAGGCCGCCTTTTATCTAAAAGTTTACTCTTAGGATCTTCACTGGAATGTATGTACCGCAACTCTTGACTAGGAGACGCAAAAGCCCTAGGATTTTGGTGTATAACCGGACGTCTCCACTCTTTACCGGGCTTCTGGTTGACATAACTATCTGGTACTGGCAGGTTTCCCTTGGTAGCTGAAATGTGATCTTCTACTTTTCTGGGGTCGACAACTTCGGGCGATTTTCTCGGATTAAATGCTTTATTTGGGTTCGAGTAGGAGCGCTTATAAGATTGCTTTGGTGCCCGGTTTTGGTGCCTGGCTTCTGAATCGGACGAGTCAGACGAAAGCTCAATTATGTTAACCCTTTTTTTAATGATAGATTGACGGCTGGGGCCCTTCTCTCCTGTGGTAAGATCTGCTTTTCGTAAAGTATCGTCTCGATCCTTATCCCCTGGCTCATATTTTTCAGACATATATACGTCTTGAATAGCGGGAAATTCTTGGTCGTCATGGCCTATGTCCCCGATTTCAAAGTCGGAAACAGCATCACTTCCATCTTCTGAACCAACAGGGCTCGAGTGTCGTGACTCATCATCGCTCCCGTTACTATAAGGAAGCTCAGTTGGAGCACTAGCTCGGCGCATAGGCGTGGTCAAGGGGCTCTCATCCATACCGGTCTATAAAAAAAATTAGTCTGTGCAATGAAGTCCCAGCTCTAATTTTGAAATATATTACCACCGTCGATGTGTCTTTTTTATCGAAATGAATAGATAAGCTCGATTTTGCTCTCTTCCGGATAATGACGCGGTCTTCGTCACCACTTTTAATAATCACTAGGCCCAAGCCGCTCTCCGGTCCAGAAGACGAGACATTCTGCTCCCCGCATTCTTCGACATCAGTAGAGGAATCACCTTCTCTTATAACACTAACCGCTTTAGATTTCTCTATAATGGGTACTCGGCCTTGATTTTGGGGGCCACTGGAACCCCATGAGATTATCTGTGCTTTTCTTGCCAAGCGGTCATTGATTAGGGCTCCTAGGTGGGGTTGCAGTGTTTTCGGACTGTTGGTTACCTTTGTAGCTGTAGTCAACGTTAATAACGCGTCTTGGTTCCGTTTATGTCGTAGTGCTGAGCCCTGGAAATGATTTTCCGGAGGATTTTTAGAACCATTAGGTACATGATATGTGCTGGGAACCACCGGGTTCATAACCGCAGTAGGTGCCTGATTTTCTCCGAGAACTTCTTTAGAGTCTATTGGGAGTACTCTCCGTTTATTTAATTGGGATTCATCTAGTTTATGTGTGCCATCATCAGGTATCACTCGGCTTATAGAAGCTTTTCCTCCTGTTTCCGATTCGCTGGATGAACTTTTATTATGAGTGAGATCGGTTTTATCCTCTGGAGGAGAATAATCTTTCTCGGATGTTTTGATAACTATCACACTCGATGGCTTTAAGAAGGCTTCTTCAACATCGTCCTCACAAGATTCCTCGCTCAGAACAGTTTTTCGCCGGCGCACCCTATGACTAGATTTCTTGGATGATTGACCCATAGCTCCCATCTTCCTGGTAAATTCCCCACTAAAATCTTCTTTAGGAATTCGTGCTTTATTCATTTTAGCTTCCTGGGTTTTGGCCAAATTTTTAAGTTCTAACTTCGCTTGCAGGCGGGTTCTGGGCCTCCATGAACTATCCTCATCTGCTTCACTTGTATTAAGGGGCGCGTCTGATTTGAAACGTTTTCTCGAATTTGCTATTGTCTTCTTTAAAAGTGGCCTTCGTCGTGCCTTTTCGGTCGTTTGACTGATTTTTGATTGTTCCTCCCTTTTTCTCTTATTTAGCGGGCCAATTTCTCCTCTGTTAATATTATTATCATTGTCATCTGGAGAAGCAGCACGTTTAGTGAGTACTGATGTCGGGGTGATTTCCACAGAATTCTTTAGTTTTGTCGAGGTAGTGGGAGATTTCTTTTGTTTCAAAGATTCCAACCAGTTTTCTTCACTTTCATTATGTTTAGCTGATCTTGATGCATAGAGAGATTTTAAAATAGTCTTTGGACCCGACCTTTGAGAAGAAGGCCTTGCATACTCATCATTACCACTATTTTCAAACCCTGTATGTTTTGCCGGGGTCGGTTTGGCTAACTCTTTTTTTCTTGGCTTCGGTGTTGGAGTTGGGGGTGTTGATGCACGAATGGACACCCTTTCTGGGGATTTCATCTGCTCATCTTCGTTGCATTTGGGTAATGTACGATTTGTTAATCCAGATGCAGGGGCGCTCCTTGATTTCGGTTTCGGCCTCGGTTTCACCTTTGGCCTGAGTGGGTGGGTAGCCACTTGATCTTCCGATTCATCTTCGCTGTCTTGCTTAAAACTAGTTTTATAAGGTACAGTCTTTGGGATACCTTTGTTCTTTGATCTAGGGTTCTGCTTTTGATTTTGTGTAGGTGGAGATTCTACTTCCAACTCTTTGTCAGAGTTTGAAATGATTTCTTTTGACTTTGGTTCTGGTTTTGCTATAGATTTCTTTCCATAAACCCTTTTCTTGGGCGGAGGTTTCGGTTTTATTGGTTGTCTCAACTTGGGGGCTGGCTTCTTCGAGGATGACTTCTTGAGATGTATCGTTCCTTTATTTTTCTCGTTTTCAAACTCTATTTCTGATTCCTCAGAAACAGGCAACTCCCAAATGCTAGTATCATCTGATGGTGGTAATCTTTCCGTATCTAGTTTCACAGGCGGTATATGACTCTTTGCTGATTTCGTAGCTATTACATGTAGGTTATTTTTATTTGGGGGACCATCCTTATTTAAAGTTTTTTCATTTGACTTGGGTGCCCCCTTTGCTCTGTTTTTCGTGCTATAAGTATGAGGAGGGGTGCGTAATTTCTTTACATTATCGGGGATACTAAAATCCGTAGGTTCGACGGTTTCCTTGGACTTTTTTTCAACTGGGATGGGTGAAATGTTTTCTTTGACTGGTGGGTTTCGAGAAGGCTGTTTTTCGGAAATTTGAAACGGGGGATTATTTTTTGGTTTCCTATGTGGATTATCCATCGCTGTGATGTCAAAGTATTCAGTCTTTGGCATTGTAGATTCTCCATGGACCGTTAAAGCTCCTGAAGGGAGCTTCAAATGCTTAGCACTGCCAACAGGTTTCGGTTTATATATACCTTCGGGTTTCTTTTGGGGTGTTGCCGGTCTTTTCGACGTTGATGTCTTCGTTGATAATTTGGATTCTCTTTGCTCGTCTGCGAATGTATCTGGATGATGCCTCGGATTATCCCATAATTTACCAGGAGTTTTTCCCTTGAGAATGTCAAAAACTTCCTCCAGACCTTTTTTGTAGTTAGAATTTGCGTTTCTGGAAGGCTGGGAACTATGTATAGGCGGTAATTTTGGCTTCATAACCTTTTGCAACTCCTGCGTGGATGCCGAAGATCTAAGGGGTGACGAAAAGCTCTTCAAGGTAACTTGACGAATATGTTTGAGGTCAAAATCAAGGGTGATTGGGGCAGGGAGACCTGACTCCAGGATAATATCAGATGTCCTGGTAGGGTCTTTGAGAGAAGAGATGGATGTGCACCGTCCTTGTGTTAATAGTCCGGGCGCTGAGGGCTTCTGAGCAGGGCTGAACATAATAAACTCCTCCGCTGCTCCTGCCACCATTGAACCAATTCTTGAATTTTCTTTCTCCCTCTCCTTTATATCGCTCTCACCCTCTTGCGGTCCCGCCGGTTTATATCCCGGTAGGCCTATTTCCCATTCGTCCCCGAACTCGTCTGGATCTGTCAGTGAACTAGCATAATCATCGCTCTTGGTTGTTGGACTCTCCAACACCTTTAAAATATCTTCTCGGTGCCGTTCAAGTTCATTTATCTTCTCTTGCTGGGATTTGCGGTGTTCGGGATTTGCCTGTATATCCTTTAATGGTGCACTACTTATCTGCCGTCTACCCTTGCGCAGCAGCACCTTTTCTCGACATTTCTCTATGTCTCTAGTAAGGTCTTCCACTTCATTCTTATAACATAGAATTGTAATGCTATCTGAATCTGAAGATGGCCGCATCGAGAGTAGATAAAGATACCCGTCCTGGTCATAATCATGTAAATGAAGCTTCAAGTACATGAGGTCATTCATTGAATTCTTGGTTAAGATTTGTTTAGTGAACTCGATTTTGCTAATATTAACGATTTTAAGGTCAACCCAGTCGGGGGAGTGATCCACATTTGGTGGAATATATATGCTGAAGATTTCGGCGATATTTATCGTGATTGCTCCGATGTCAGAACTTATGGGACTGTTTTTCCCGAGCATAACCTGGACAGTAGTGTAGCCATTTGGGGAACTATTCTTCGTTAAAGGTAAGTGGTAATAATGGGGACTTATAGGGTGTACCTACCCAAGGTTCAGGTCATATCTATTGAGTTCCATCTCATTGATGAAACTAGCAAATCCACTCTCCCATTGTGAACCACTCTGCAAGGGGAATCCATTGGTGAAATCCCCCACCAGGTCTGACTGGTAAAACGTGGGTAAGCGTTTCCGTATCTCTTCCTCATCCTCGATGGCCTGTATTAACTGCCAAATGATCTTGCCCGCGACTATCTTCAATATCCTATCACCTCCACTGATAATGATATCCCCTATCTCCTTGCTATCCTCAAATTAACTATCAGCAATGCAAATGAGCGCCTTGTAATCTGAAATAGGGACCCTACAAAAGCTTTTGGGGCATTTTCCAAACACGATTTCTGTTTCCTTCAGATTCTTCCAACAGCTCCACAAGCAACATGCCTGCCCAACGTCTCGAGAATCCAGACTCCTCACTGTCAATAAAAGTATCAAGCAACTTGGCAGCAAGGGACTCTCCAAGGGTATTTTTATATATAGTCAACAATCTCTCTGGCATCGACAGTGTGCTACTCTGATCCCGCAACGTTTCGAGAGCCTCCTAAGCCGTTAGATCTCATCTATATAGAGTGTCCAAAGTCTTACCAGAAGTAAGGTACTCACTATTAGTCGAAAAAGGCCCTGATCTTTTGCTAGACAAGGCTCTGCTTCGAGGAGAATTCTTGTAACAAAGATGAATGCTGTAGCGTCTAGCAGGCACCACCGCTCAAATTCTTCATCGCTGATAGAGCCGACAAGATTCGCGGTGGTCTTAGAGCTATAAGGAGCCTAGTTTGGTCAGGATATGGCTTCTCGGAGCAAGATGGGCCTTACGGTTAAAGTCCCTTCCAATCCGGACGTACCAAGTTTCTCGCCGAGTTGCAATTTCAGCGGGGGAGGGATCCTACCAGAAGATGACTGTGATCAGCTCTGAAGGAGGGAGTGTGGGATGGAATAAGGAATAGTCTGACAAACCTGAGAGGCGTTTTGTTTGCAGAAAGCTCGGTACCAAAGGACCTAAAGTGATAGGCCAAAGCATCCACAGGGTCTAATATGGTTGATAGTTCCATAGTTTCTTGTCCCTGGTTGTTACGTGACTAGCCGTTGAAGACCGGGAGATGTGGTGGTGGTGTTGGTGGTGATTTATGTGGTCCACATATGTGCACGGTAAGCCAAAGTCAATATAGATTCTGAGTGTATTTCCTGGGATACTCCTGGTATGAGTTCGGCGAATACTTGATGCTAATTTCACACGTGACGTCACTCAAGACGTCATTCATGGATTATCACTCGACGAAAGCTTCAAAGGTTGGTAAACTGTACCCTTGCAGGGAGGACGTGTTCATTTAGTGAGTCCGTAATAAGCGAGAAGATCTACACGTACTCAGGCATTCTTTACTCACGGGTAGGGGTCTAAAGCTTGCCTGTGGGTTTGGCTGCTGTAAAAGCGTTGCGGAAGCAAGGCCAATGCCACCCCGAATACACCTACGTAAGTCATGCACATGTATTATTCAACATTTCTATTGAGATTCAATACCAAAACAATATTGATTTCACTGGTTAACACCAAACATTTTATTCATTTGCCTATTGAAATAAGCACGGGTTTACATGCCCATAAAAAGTTACATTATCTTAGCTTTCGAGCACCCTCGACAAAACATCAGATCACACGCCAAGGATTCGAAATTCATACATAAATATAATACATTTAATATCTCGGATCGCACTCCTTTTTTCTTCTATTAACTCTACATCTGTCCATCTTATCGGCTTCGTTTCAAAGCGACACCCCCCCGCCGAACACAACGCCCAGCTCTCAGTTAACCAAATGGGAGGAATCAGTCATAGGAGGTTGCAGTGTAGAGCGGCAGCGAGGATTAGTGCGCTCGCGAGAGCACGGAGGAAAGCTGAGAGTCTGGTCGCGGGTTCGTACCACACTTCCCTTACTCTAAAGCGAAATAAGATGTTAAGTAAATTGACATAATGGCTCAGAGGAATTACTTTGTCATCATGACCAAGGCGAACAGAATCTAGGAGAGAATCAGGAGGGGGTTAACATGGGGCAGCAGTTGATGGAGGCAGATCTTGAACAACGCCGGGCGGCACTCGAAGAGCGTGGACAACAGTTGGAGATAAATCGCAGACAACTCGAACCAACAAAGCCGCTTAGAATTGAGACTATTGTCGAGCCCGAAGTTAAGATGGAGTTCAAATTGGAGGACGATATCGAGTCGGCAGAAGTCAAAGAAGAATTGGAGGACAAGACTGAGTTCGATGTTAAAGCTGAGTTTGGAATAAAGTCTGAGTTTGAAATCAAGGTTGAGTTCGAGATCAAGGTTGAATTGCAAGTCAAGTATAAGCTTGGAATCAAGGCTGAGTCTGAAATCAAGGCTGAACTCGAAATAAAGACTGAGCCCGGAATCAAGACTGAACACGGAATCAAGACTGAACACGGAATCAAGACAGAAGTGGAAACCAAAGCCGAGTTCGATATCAAGATGGAAGATGTGGAGATGAAAGAAGAGTATCTAAAGATGGAGAATGATCTCAAGATGGAGGATGTTCAGATGGGGGATGCACAGATGGGGTGGGTGGTGGTGATTAAAGAGGAATTGGTTAAGCTGGAAAGTGCCCCGTGGAGCCACGTACCTTACTACCGCTACTAATACATGTAGTGTCCATCTGATGTACATTCCTAATTACATGTACCTGGTGTCTGCTCGTTCAAGTAAATAAAAAGTAAAGCATTTTTTAGGATCAAGTATGTTTGAGCTGGAACTTCTACAAATGGCTTGAGGCATCGCTCAGTTACTGTTCCAATCTAAACACAACCGATACTACCAAAGCGCATATGTATATAAGTACATGCATGCAGTACTTTATAGATATAGTAGATTTGTCCAACTAAAATTAATACAATGCCACTCTGAAAATGCACGGTAGACCTCACCACGCACACGATAAGATCAAGGCCGAATAAGAACAAAACCAATGGCCAGAAGTATGTAGATACATGTACATGTAGTACATATGGAATAAATTGTTTATTTATACACCCTGGCAGTACGGAGGGTATTGATTTTAGTGGTAGGCAAAGTAAGGAGTCTGGTACCCAATACATGGAGTACTAGTATTCTCCGTGCGATTACATGATGTATTTACAATCATGAGCCGTGTTTGCTCTACTGATCGATCACCATTCATGACTCGACATCTTGATCCGCGGCCATTCCTGGATCTCTCCCAGGAACTGCACGTTTCTAGGCATAGAATTCCCAGCCAAACGGAGCTTTCCCATTATTCACTATGTAACAAGACATGCACAAGGCGGATTCCAGATCATTTGTCACAATTAGAACTCTTCCTTTTTCATCCGAACCGCATTTTCTCATTCTTTTCCATCCACCGCAGCCTCCATCAATCGACTTGTTTCAATCAAAAGCAGGGGGTATCTCGAAACTCTAAAAACGCGTACAAGACAAATTGGAAAAAATGAAAAAGAAACGAGGACGGTTTAAACTGGAAGATTGCAGCCCACATGTATGGAATATAAAAATGTAGCGAGTAGCATGTTTTTAGTAGTAGAGGTAGGCAGTAGTAGGTAGTAGTGAGTGGATGAATGGAGGATGTACGTAGGTGTGTCTCTAAACGAGCGAACGAGTTGGATGGGCGAGACGAGTCAGTAATAGAAAAGGAGGTACAAAAAAATACATTATGCCCACGCCACATGCCGCTGAGAGCTGTACACCGCCCCGTATACCCGCCGTGTTTCTGCAGTGATCTTATTCTAGATCACACAAATATAGGAGAGAGAGGAAGAACGATAAGAAAGGAACTCGTATCACCCATGGAACCCAGAACATAGGAAATTAACAGAATAATGAAAAACGACAATGACAATGCACTGGAAATGCTACGCTCAACTCCAACCGAGAAACTTGAAAGAAAAAAAAGCCACCAATACGGCTCACCGTCGCTGTAAAGAGAGAAAAAAAAACTTACTCAGAAAAGCCAAAAGAAAAATAAGAAGCTGTATAATGACGTAGAGAGGGTGCGCGGGAAGTGCTGTGATATCAATTCCATAATAAGCAGATACCAATTAAGTGATCCTGCCAGAGGGTTAATGGTAACCCAAAATGGGAAAAGCTCCACAAACAAGCACATATTAAAAGAAACTAAAGGGTAAAAAATAAACTTTAAACAATCCTGAAGTCAAAAGTGCCTATCAACCTCCTCTATGCCGTTCAAAGCATTCCTCCCTCCTTCAACATAGGGCTAATCGGCTGAATACTCGGTAATGCCGTCACCAACATTGCTGGGGAGTTTTTCCCCGAGTCTCTTCCATTACGCTCGCTGCTGATGCTCCCTCTTGGGGTACATCCTGTCTCCACATTCAAACTAAGTTGATCAGACTGATTGCTATGAATTGAGAACTTTCCACCTGGCGATTTCCCAGCCGGTGATCTAGGAGGTTGAAAATTGGTATTGGTTTCGATGTGAAGGTTGTTCATCTCATCAGCGTCCTTCTTTCGAAAAGTGAGTTTATTCAACTCCTCAATGTCTCGCCTACCGATAGCGCTTCTTGAACCCTCTGGTGACCTTGCCCTTGGCTTTTCCTTTTTAACGTTCACGGGGGGAGTCGGGTGGCGAGGAGGTGGGGTTGGTGTACTAGATGGTGGCGGGACGTTTTCTAGAGCATCTTTCCAATCCTCATATTCAGATAAATCTGTTTTGGAACGTTGGGTTTCTTTTGATCTCTCGCGAGACATTGCCATGTCTTGATCCCTCCGTCTCCGTATCTCCCGTTCTAGATCCTTTTCGGCCTCTATCAGACGATCTGTACCAGCCTTGCTTGCAGATCTACTCCGGCCTGATGATAGTACGGGGGATTTGTTAGAAATCTGACGATTGCTTGACCCGTTTGATGGCCAACGGTCTACGCTGCTATTAGGCATGGTATCGGCGCGACCAGCTGACCTTGATCTAGGTTCTGAGGGGATGGGCGAAGACTGGTTGTAACGATTGTAATTGTGAGAAGCTGATGATGTAATTGAAGGATTGCGGCGTGGTGGTGGCAGAAGAGTCCTTTCATATTCCTCTTCCTCAGTCAAGCAGCCCGCCCAACAGTCCGACCAGCTATTGACTAGCCAATTGAAGCAGAATCGATCAATTCGAAGGGTTGAGCAGAATATCATGCCAAGATTGGCAAGACCCATCTTGTTCACATTCGATGCACCGCAAATGGCACTCAAATGCGAGAAGAGGTGATGAAGAAGATAGTAATTCTGTGATGTTGAGTGAGCATCTCCCGTGACAAAAAAATTAATAGAGGGTGATCCTTACGTATGGTGGGAGGTTGGATAGCTCATCTACAAAGGCTTGCGGTGGTTTAACAGCATCTGTCATGTCCTTACACTTTTCGTAGACACGCTTCTGGACATCATTGGGAAGAATAGCTTCAGGTAGGGACCTAAACCAACCCTTCAATAAAGAAGAAACCGTATGGAGATCATCCGGGGGATTATCAAAGAGATCGATATCATGATCTGAAATGGGGATTAGCCGCTAGGTCAAGAAGAGTTAGAAAAGGTTGGTGAGTCTAAACATACGAATCTTGAAATCTGCCCTTAGCTCATCCACCACAGATGTGCTCCCGGATATCCGATATATACCCAGCTCGTGTGGTCCATGAACGTTGAGATATCTAAAAAGACGAAAAAAGGTATACAATTAATGGACTTTCTTATTTGAAAATCTTCCGGGGGTATGAATACGTACTGTAAACATCTATAAGCCAAAGCGGGCATCCAGTACGCCCCATCACCAACCATCTTCCTATCGTTCACTACTCTGGTTTTCAAAACCGCATCCTTCAACTCCATACCGAAGACATCGATATCATTGCTCGTGTCTCTTCTTTCACCCACAAACTTTTGTGATTTCGACTCCTTTTCCTTCTGCTTCTTAATCTTGTCCCAGGCCTCATGAGATTTTTTGCCGAAGAACTTCGCAACTTTTGACCCATCTGATTGGATCTGTTCCTTTCCCTTCTTGACAATACTAAGCAAGCTGGCGCCTTCAGCAGAAGAAGAACGCTGCGGATGGGGCCGTTGGGGAAGAGGAGGGGCGTTCTCAGAACCGGGAGATGACGGAGATGAATGGTGCCTAACTGAAGAGGGTGAGACTGAGTTCAAGGATGTCGACGACTTGGAAGCAGATTTCGAAGACTTCGAACTCCCTTTACGCGGTTTTGACGACTGGCCAGAAGAATTGGTGCTGAGCTTTAATGGTGGAGCCCCGTTCTCGGCAATGCGTTGAATAGCTGTCGCTGTTTGTGAAGCGCCTGGGGACATGTTTGACCTTCCTCCAAAAGGTGGCTGCTGTCCTTTGAGAAGCTTCTTCAGATCCTTCGGTGGGGCCTTTGGTGGTTGTTGTTCAGACTTTCCGAGGGGTTCGAGGGATTGCTTGACTTCCTCCTGAGCCGCAGCTACTTTCGCGATCGTTGCGGCGGTTGTCTTGTGACCTTCATGGGTCTTCTTGTTGCCTGTTGTATTGGTCCCGTTTGTCATGTAGGCAGCAGTTTTGGGATCTTTCTTGCCCATGATAGGAACCACGCTCTCTCGAGCAAATAGTCCAAACACAAGGGAAAAAAAAGACAAAAGTATTATCAAGAATTCCTATGCAATTCTGGCTGATTTTGGTCGGAAAAGTGGATGATTGGAACGAGGAACACCCCTGGCTGGCTGCAGTTGACGGATGTCAGGGTTTTGGATGTGGGCCCCTTGCGTAATTCTTTGTGTTTTTTTCTCTTGGTCCCTTAGTATTCTGTTAGGTGTGTGTGTGGAAGCTGTTCACGAGTGGGCCGGAAGTCGTCGATCAAGTTTGAAGTATGCTCAGGCCTCGCAGTAAGATAGCTGCTTGTTATGAAGGCTGGGGAGTGTAACAGTAGCTGTAATGGTTGATCGTTGTTGGGGGGGAGGAGTAGGGAGTGGAGGGGCTTAAGTTGAACGGAGGTGATAGAGCAGGAACTACAAAGTGTGTACAATTATGATCTAGACAAGAATGAGGCAAGAATCCCGAAGATCTGTACACATGGAATTTCAGTGTAAATAGCAGAGATGGGAGGTAGTTTCAGTCTTGTTGTTTGAATTGCATTCCGGCTGTTTGGGTGGGAAGGGGGAAGCGAGAGAGGAAGGCGCCCTCCAACAAGTTGGGATCTCCGAAAGCGTAATAGTATGTACTGGCACGAACAAGTGAATGGATGGGAGGTAATGAGAGCTATGCTGGACAGAGAGTGGCTGCAGAAACGCTCCCAGCAAAAAAGAAACCGGACAGTGGACGCAAAGGGGGTAATGTAGGTGGGTGTATTGAATATGTATATATGTACGGAAGAAACGATTGAAAAAGTACCCCACGAGTGAGTAAGTGAGTGGGTAACTGGAGTACTATGTAGACAAGGGGCGCGGGCGATTTTGGATAGAATAGGAAGTAGCCCCAGTTGAGAGGAAGTGAAAGATGATGAAAGACGAAAAGATGAGGTGATATGAAAGGACAGAATCCGTGGCCCCCCTCGATACATGTATGAGAAGCGAAGGAGCGAGGGTACATGTATCAAGAGTTTCTACAGCAGTGTGCATCCGGGACTCGAGCCGCAGGTTAAGTTAGCACTAAAGTGAATCCTACATGAGGCATCTGGTGGGATCGTAATGTATGTATATACATTTACTTTACTCTATTCTATAGTCTCTACTAGAGTACCTACAATCTATACATGTATGCCTACGAATACGAAATAGGGAAACTTTCGCATGAATGATCCGGTGCGAGAATAAGGAGGGGGCTCTCCTGTTGTTTGTATAGCGCATCTTACAAGTCAGGTCAAAAATAAGAGTTCAGGTACAGGAAACACCGCCCTCCGGAGTGGATAAGGAACGTTTGAAACAAGGAAGCACCCTTTACACTGATTCGTGAAAAGAAAGAAAAAGAGTTCAGGTCCAGGAACAAGTGCGGGGAACGGAACCCCAACCGAAGATACTCTACCTGCTGCCCTACAAGATCCTCCAAACATCAGACTTGCGCGGCCAGTACCGAATCCATCCTCTTCTATGGCGTACGTACCTGCTGCAGAAGCCACAGAATCAGCATCAGCTTTGGCAGCAGCGGCGGTGCCCACGCGCGGCCCCCGCGAGGACAACCATCCCCTCGGAGATTTGCTTTCTTCCCTTTAGTTGCGTCCATGATCCACTCTACGTGAAAGAGCTGAAAAAAATATCTTCTATCCAGAAACTCCCATCGAGAGATCTTTCCTTTTTCAGTATGCCCTCAGAAGTTTAGATCCTTCCTCTTTTTTCCCCTCACTGGGGTTGGGATTCCCTGCAGGCGGCGCTTGGCTAGATGAGGGTAAGTCCAGGGGCACCTGCGACCCTTGCAAGCCAAGAAACTCATCTTTGCGCTTTCCTACAACACTTTCTATTCAAAACCTGGAGCTACCGATATTCCTGAGATAGAGTGGGCCACATTGTGCACCACTGCCGCCGCTCTTGCTCTTATATTATGACGAAGCTTCACCCCAAAATTGGGTCGAGATGTTGCGGCTGTTGAGATGGATGGCTGACATCCTCCAGTAAGGCAAATGCGGCTCGGGCGAAGAGAAATCGGTGCCTGAATATACTGAGCCGTGGTTGGAGCGTTAATGCGATACAAGGACATTCCTACATGTACCACATACTTGGTGCATGAAATCTCACCTCTGTGGCTTTTCCAATTGCGGCGTAAAAGAAGCCCGCTGCTAAACGGCAATAGTCCCCCGCCTCACCGGAGCCCTAAAAGGCTAAACATTCCTCAAGCTTGTTTGTGACAGTGCAGATAGTGCAACGGGTCAATGCGCCAATTTCATCTGAACTCTCTAGTACTCCGGTACTCTCTCATTCCAACCGCCTCCCCACGCGCCCAGTATATTTTTTATTTATTTTGTTGGTACCGTACTTTTCTGCTTTGTACGATTTTTTTTAAAAAGATTAAAAATCTTCACAATATCGATAAGACCTTCTACTCGTAAATTCATGACGTTTCCGAACACGACTGCTATTGCATACCATACAAAAAGCGCCAAATCCATCTTTTAGTATAACGGTATGTGGTCTATTATATAATCCGGGGAAGTAGTGTGGCTTAGAGGACATCTAAGACATCAGTAAAATCATTCTTAACACAGGAAAAGCAATTACTTGTCAGAGTAGGTATTGCAAAAATAGATCCAACATGATCGACAAATACTGCAGGAAGCATGCTGAGCTAATGTCATAAATCGTAAAGACCTTACTACAGGACGATAAACATATTCGAGTTAGCGTGATTGATAGCGGATCATCGTCATCAATATTGCTTCCGGCTTGTCAAATAAATAACATCCAGATATCAACAAAGCCAGTACTCACTAGCTGGTCAAAGAAGCCGTTAGCGTCAGTGAGATGCGAGAAGGTCCGCCCTTAGTAATTTCGGACACGTTCAAGATGCGGTGTTTGTTGCTATTTAATACATTTACTAATGGAGTTTTATTCGTACGTATACGGGTCAGTCCATTGATATTCAGCAACGGCCACTAGTGATGACAGATGCAGACAAGTGGAAACTTCCGGGTGACCGGTACCGGAGTGAAATTAGCATTCCGTGGTCTCGGGATAGTACTAATTAGTCATGGAATCATTCCGTATCGTTCGTTGTAAATCTGATTGAGGAATTACCTACACGTGGAGGAGGATCCTTCCGACTTCCCCGTTCTTAATACATGTAGTTGTTGGGTATTGCGACCACGTGGTATGGAATTGAGAACACGGTGATATAATTGGCTGTGATGGGCGCTAATCTTATGTGAACCTTGGGTTCATTTAAGGCTTTATTGAAACATTGTCAATGGTGGTAACAGTTGGTATTTGATGGCCGCCTCAGTCAACTTTAGGTCATCTTAGTTACTGGATTTCAAGGATTTTAATGACGTTGAATTACTGCCTTCCTTGAGATCTGGGAACAATAATCGATAGATCCAGTGTTTGAAGACTACGCTGGAGACAAGTGAGACAAGTGAGACAAGTTCCTAAATTGCTGATTGAGATATGTTCAGATCATTTTATGATGTACTATGCATCTAACGATTCCTACTTTGAAAGGCATTTCCCTTGTATCAAGAGAGTGATTCATCATGGCCATATTATTGCTACATTAGTGCTTTGAGATATTAACAATCCATTATCCTCTTAAGTCCGAGAATCATTTCCATGAGGAGCCATGATCAATAGCTGTCTAAGAATTCAACCCACTCTATATGCCCGAGACACCATCCAATTGTTCCAAATTCACTGCATCAACACCAAGACATGTCTTTACTTACTTATCAACCCACAGTCACGGGAACCCGAATATCTCATGGAACCAACAACAGAATACACCATATTCCACTAAAGTGGATCAAGATAGGCGGTTTGAAAAATAGCTCTCTTCGATACAGCTAGCTGTAACTCTGCAGAACCATTGCCCGGGAACAGAAACCAGGTCAATCCCCACCCCAGCGCCAAAGACAACAAATAGCCTGTCTGACGACCTAGCAAAATAGTTTGGCAAAAGTAACGCTGCAGGTAGTATACCGCATATCCCTGATCTTCGGGTGCCTTGATCATCAGATCTAGCGCTCCAATGCATCTGCCCGCGACTACTGTTTCGTCTCGGACATCCCATGATACTGGAAAGGATGCGGGTGTGCGGCAGTTAACATATTCGAAGTATCCGGTCTCCCGGGTTAGAGCGAGTTAAGAATGCAAAATATATCGCTGAGGTGGTGTGGAACTTTTCAGTATTTGGTCTAATGTTTTTGCCTTGTGTGTTACTACCCCTTGCTGCGGTAACTTTCTTCAACAGATACACCCCCGAGCTTATTGTTTCCCGCAGATTGCTATATATGACTGTTCTACGAAGAGTGTCTCGGGGATCATGAGAACACCCTTGCACATCAGCCATATATATGCTGCCTTACATGCCCGCTTCTTCCAGTCTGGCGATATGGCTATCTACAGAAGTGTAGTTAAATCCTAATAAGGATATCCTCTTGGCAAAGCCTTGCACTAAAGCCAAAACGATGTGGCACTAAAATTCAACTGGATTCCAGCAGAGTACGAGCTGTCTCCAGAATTACATGGATAGCAATTCACGTATATTACTCGGGTTGCTAAGGCTTTTTGGGACACGGCGTACGGTAAGCGAAATCACCCGCTGAAAGAGCCGTTATTGAATTATACCTGGAGTTCTATCCTGTCCTTAAAGTATTTATAGGAAGATGATATTTCGTTATATCTTGCCATTTACAATACTAATCACCCTTCTTGGCACCTTTTCAGCTGCCACTTGCTTACAGGGCTAGTTATTGGGAGTATCCCATGGCTGCTTCTATGTTAGGCTATGCAACGCAATAACATGGGGTAAATATATATAGACCAGAAGAAATTTCGTGGATGCTTCAGCGACGTCGACTACCAATATGGCCAAAACAGGGAATAGGTCAAGTGTTCCTTGAGCTGAGACCGTTTGGGCAACCCTTATTGCTGGGCTGGAATGATGTGTGTTTTCCGACAATCACAATCGAAGCGCCAGGAATGTACTTACTGTTGACAGCGCGCTAAGCTGCCATTTTGTTTGGACCCTTGTAGGTGGGTAGGTATCTATAGTTGAAAAATTGTTTTGCTCTGGGACTTTGTCACCTGACATGCCATGTATGCATACATGTAGTTTTATGCAGGGAAGCTTTTAGTGAGGGTGAGGGCTAGGGCTTGGATTATAGACCACGTAACCGCATAGGTACACAAGTGATGGCACCAGTTTTGCTTCATTATACTCCTTATGAAGGCCTGTAAGAGACGTCCATCAAACGTACTTGAATCCGCTCGCCCATATATCAGTTTCTAGTAGAAGCCGGGAAGATGCCTGCCATTGCCTGGAGGTGGTTTCGTGGAATGCACAGGTATTATTTCCATGTTGGGCCCCACGACATATTTCCCAAGGAGATAGAATTACTTTTCGGGACATGGCTCGGCCGATAGTAGGGTTCAGATATGTGCGCAGAATTAACGTGCTACATGCACTGTAGAGAACATACTTACTTGTATGTGCTTTCGTAAGGGTCGACAGTTCTACAGAAGAACTCTACACTCTAGAGTAGGTACATATGCGATATGGGAAAAGATGTCGCTTGCATCCCATAAAGAGGGTTTTAAGCCCAGTCGATATTCGTAACAGGATTTTATCAGGCCAGTATCGATAGCAAACCAGACCATGTTATCCGGAAGAGCCAAGTTCCGTTGACACTGCTAGGGTACATGATGTACCTACTCCAGAGTAGTTAATGCGGGGGGGTTAAAAGAAGAAAAATCACAGCATTTTTGAGAGTAGATGATCGTCTCCACTTCTGTTTGCCGAAGAGGGGTTCTGATACATTTCATAGCGATGGGGCCGTTAAGGATAGAGGGGAAGCCGCCCATGAGGAGCAGGGCCGATTTGAGATTCAGAACGTGGGGAAACGTTTTACAGTCGAAGAAACCGCAGTTGTCGTCGGGAATCGCTTGTACCTGACAACCCCCGCCTAGCGCCACCGCTGCAGTATGTCGTCACGCAGCACTTGGCGTGGGAGGGTCACGCATTTGCCAGCTGTTACGCGACAGACGGGCCAGACACACATATTTCAGCCAACCAACCAGCACCTGGCAGCTGCCAGCCCCAATCGCCCCCCGGAAGACCTCCGAGAAAGAGAGGGAAAAAAAGATCGATCCCAACTTCACGATTCCATTCTAACGACACCAGACTGCTTCCATACTAACTGCACTATAAACCACCCTTCCTACTTCTACTTACGAAAACTGCTCGGAGTAGTGGATGGGCAGCCATGGAGTACCAAATTCAAACCCCCGTGTTTTTGAAGAACGACACTGATATTAAAGACCCTGCGAATCTTACCCGTACGTTGCTCTCCTTTCTCTTCCTACTCTTTTACTGAGCCCTTTACCCCCCCTCCCCGCTCTGTTAGATATGCATTCTCTACGACCAAAGGGTCCTAACAGAACGCCATTCACAACAACAGGCGCAAAGGATCTTCCAACACAACTTGCTATCTCGTTAACCTTTGGAATTGGTGCTTTCATTGCCTTCTGCATTCTACGACCGCGATGGTCGACGTTGTATGCTGCGCGTAAGAAGCAGGTTTACAGTGGTATGTTCGAGCTCCCATGTGTCTTTCGCATGAATATGAAACTGACAAGAAATGGTACAGCATCTGCACTTCCCGATTTGCCAAAATCGCTGTTTGGTTGGATACCGGCCCTATGGAAGATTACGGATGATGAGGTGCTCGCCACCGCGGGTTTGGATGCTTATGTGTTCCTGGCATTCTTCAAGATGGCGATCCGGTTCACTGGACTAGCTACTATCCTCGCTTTCACGGTTCTGCTTCCGATTCAGTACTACTATGATGGTTCAAAGATCAAGTTCACGTCTTTCCCTATGTGGGCTCTTAGCAATAACCGACATCTGGATGAGGGGAAGCCGAAGAAACTGGATGGACCGTACCTCTGGGCATACCTGTTTTTTGTCTACATCTTTACAGGTCTCGCAACATATCTCCTGGTCGATGCCACAAAGAAGGTCATTGCGGTTCGTCAGAAATACCTTGGCGGTCAAGTGACAATCACCGACAGGACCATCCGCCTCTCGGGAGTGCCCCCGGAGCTCCAGTCTGAAAATGCCCTCCGCCAATATATTGATGAACTCAATATCGGCAAAGTCGAGTCAGTCACAATCTGCCGGGATTGGCTGGAGTTGGATAAGTTGATGGAGCAAAGGGATAGTGCCTTGAGGAGTTTGGAGGCAGCTTATACGAGCTATTATGGGTTCCGGCGAACCTTGTACAGTGACCCAGATGAACTCCCGACTGCGACTTCAACTCCAAGTAGTACGGACAGTGAACATGCTCCGCTACTTGCGCAGCATGAAAGCGGCCCTCATTCGCATAAGACGAATAGGCCAATGCATATGCTCCGTTATGGCCCCTTTAAGATGCACACCAAAACTGTGGACTCGATTGATCACTACACAGCGCTTCTTCAAACTCTCGACGAAAAGATTATTGATGCTAGAAAGCAAACGTACAAGCCAGTTCCAATCGCATTTGTAACCATGTCGTCCACGGCTTCTGCACAGGTCGCTATCCAGGCAGTTTTGGACCCCCGGTTCGGAACATTACTTGCATACCAAGCGCCCGCCCCTGATTCAATTGTGTGGAGAAACACGTACATGTCCCGTACTCAGCGCGTAGTAAGGAGTTGGAGTATTAGTGTTTTTGTCAGTATTTTGAGTATCATCTGGCTTATTCCGGTTACTGGGTTGGCTGCACTTTTGAACATTGCCGATATCCAAAAGATTTGGCCGTGGTTGGCAGCAGTGTTGGAGAAAAGTGAATGGGTTGAGTCATTGGTGCAAGCGTTTTTGCCCACTCTTGCGTTGACTCTGCTCAACGTCGCAGTTCCATACTTTTATGAATGTTTGTATTCCGTCCTTCTACGAGTGATCGTCTGTGCGTTAACATATGTGGATTGATAGGGCTGTCAAGATACCAAGCTTTTATATCGATAGCTGAGCTCGAACTTTCGGTCATCTCTAAGAACTTCTTTTTCACCTTCTTCAACTTGTTCATTGCCTTCACCATTCTCGGCACTGCCCTCACTTTCGAGAAGCTCTGGGACGAACTTAAAGGCTCACTCAGCGACACCACCCGAGTCGCCTATGCCCTTGCCAGCTCCCTTAATGGCCTTGCCGCGTTCTATGTCAACCTGATCATTCTTCAAGGAATTGGCATGTTCCCCTTCCGTCTCCTCGAGTTTGGTACAGTTGCGCTATACCCCATCACCAAGCTCATCGCAAAGAGTCCCCGCCAACACGCAGAGCTCAACCGGCCACCAGTATTCTCATACGGATTTTTCCTCCCTCAGCCGATTCTGGTGTTGATTATCACGTTTGTGTACAGCATTCTTCCACGCGGAAGGTTGATCCTGTTTTTTGGCTTCTTGTACTTCATCCTTGGCTACTTCACATACAAGTACCAGCTCCTCTACGCTATGGACCATCCGCAGCACAGCACAGGGCAGGCGTGGTCAATGATCTTCTACCGTGTCGTCATGGGTCTTATCATTTTCCAGCTCGCCATGGCAGGGTTCCTAGCATCGCAAGGAGCATTCGTCAGAAGCGCCATGGTCGCCCCACTGATTGTTGGAAACGTCTTGTGGATGTACCGTTGGGAGGCGGACTGGGGAAAACTCAACTCCTTCATTGCGCTCCACGCTATCCGCGAGCCGGTCGAAGTCGACGTCAACCAGAGCATCCCAGACGAAGAGGGCCAGGTGCTTCGCGGCGATGGAACAACCGGGTCTGGCTACGGGCGCGCAGCTTATGAGACCTTGGACGAGCGCCGAGAGCACGGCGGGCTGTTTGTGAATCCGAGCTTGGTCAGCCCGCTAGAAGATGTGTGGGTGGGGAGGCGGAGGACGATGATTAGGAGGGCCACGGACGAGAGGATGATGTAAAATACAGGCCCGTTGCGGGGGCTTTTGGGTGCATTGCGCGGGAAATTGTTTTTTTTTTGTGGGATGGGCCTGTATTGGCATGGCGTTATTTTCCTTTTCCTTTCTTTCTAATTTCTGTGTTTTTTATACACTTTTTGTTGTAGGTTTTTTTATTTATTTTACTTTCCGCAAAGACGATATCATTGTTGGGTAAATAGCGTGTGGTCAGAAGAATGCTTGGTAAATACTACAAGTAGTTTCGTTATGTGTTTGTGAGAAATTTGGGGGGGATAGAATTTGGGGATCTGTTATAGAGGTGTGGTTTAAATTTTGTGGGGTTCGATTATTATGAACATAAAATAGTGACCACCACTAACAAACTTAGTAGTATAATAGATTAACAATATTATCGCGAATAATCATAAAAGATTTTTATTACCTATTTATATACCTGCCTCTGTCTATCATTGAATCGTCCAACTGAAATAAAAATGATACAGCTACATATACTACTGAAATCTACAATAATCTAACCACTCCCCGCAGCTGCCACTATAGCCGCCGGCGGGACCTCCGCCACCTCCGCCACCCCCTCCGCCACATCCACATCCACTCCCCAGCTCCCCAACACACTTTCCCTCCCCCCCCTCACCACCCGCTCTCTCTCCAGCGCCTTGACTCTCCGCACCAGCAGCCCCACACACACCGGCCCCAGCACCGTGCACACCACCGTCGCCCAGATCACAACCAGATACAGCTCCGAGCCCCCGGCCCCTTCTGTCCCCGCAGAACTAAAGATCCCGCGCGCCTCGGCGACAGACGCAATCAGGAAGCCGATCTCGCCGCGCGCGATCATGGCGAGCCCGAGGATGGCGGGCGGGTAGAGCGATTTGGGCTTTTGTGCGGGTGGTGCGGGTGCAGGTGCGGGTGCGGGTGCGGCAGTGTCGTTATTTGGGGTTGCAGAAGTGGTGGGAGTGGTGGTGGTGGCGGGAGCGGGAGTGCTGAGGCTGGTGCAAGCCGCAGGACCAAGCTTTTTCAGCGCCTTGAGCTTCTCCGTAATACTGATACTAGCCCCCGGGACCCGGAGGCGCAGGAGCCACACGCCCGTGAGGAGCTTGCCCAGCGCCATCAGCGCTGCATAGACGAGCCCGCGCCAGACGGTGCTGCCCGCGAAGAGCTGGGTGATGGGGATGGAGAAGCCGATTGAGGCGAAGAAGAACGGCGTGAGCAGGCGCGTCGTGGTGGGTGCGTAGTAGTGCTCAAACACGCGTGTGCCTGTCCAGCGCTCGGTGGCAGCGGCGGCGACGGGGGGGGAGAGGGTGTCGGACCAGGTGATTGCTGCGCCGGCGAGGAAGGCGGCGAGGAGGACGGAGGTGCCGGCGTAGCTGGCGGTGGTGACGAGGGCGAGGAGAGTGCCGGTGTGGATGATGTAGGCGCGGTTACCGGCGCTGAGTGGGATGCGGGACTGTGGGGCTGCTGCGGGGGTGTGCTCGGGTGCTGGGCGTAGGGACCGGTGGAGGGGCGCGACGATCCAGCGGCAGGCGAGCAGGACGAACAGCAGCAGGCCGAGTGAGGCGCCGATGGGGCGGCCGATGGTGGCGCCGCTGATGGAGCTGGAGCTGGTGCCGAGAGCGGCGACGACCTGGATCATGATGAGGCCGACGACATCGTCCATCATTGCTGCGCTGGTCAGGACTGTGCCAAGACGGGTGCGAGCGAGGCCGGAGGAGGTCAGGATCGAGAAGGTGGTGCCAAGGCTGGTGGCGGAGAGGGCGGCGCCGGCGGCGAAGCATTGGAGGGGGGTGGTGCCGGGGACGAGGGTTGTGAGCGCGAAGGAGAGGGCGATGGGGAGGAGGATGCCGGTGGCGGCGACGGCGGTGGAGAGCGGGAGGTTGTGGAGGAGAGGGGAGATTGAGGTGGAGAGGCCGCCTGCGGGGGGTGTTGGTGGTTAGTTTGATGTCTGTAAATGCGTGAGATGCGGTGAGGGTCAGTGATACCTTCATAGACAAGGAGGATTAGCCCGAGGTAGCCTAGCTGCACGACAGCAGCTTCAATGCTCGAGTCCAGCCATCCGCTGAGCGGAGTGCCCCAGAATACGCCGACGAGGATCTGCCCTACGAGGCCGCAGTAGATGGAGCGCTCGAGCGCCCAGTTTGTTATGTTGAGCAGGAGGCCGAAGGAGGACAGAATGAGCACTTGCACGATTGACGGCTCGTGATAGGGCAGCGACGAGGCTTCCATCGTGGGCATGAGTGCTGGGAAATGATGGCCTGGGTAGAGACTTGGAGTCCCAATCCCAATGTTTAGATTTTTTTGATTTTTGGACTTCCAAGACCTTGGCTGCAGTGGGCCGGACTGGGATCGACAGGATGGCTCTAGCCATATAAAGAATGAAGCTGAAATCGAAGCTCTCTTGGTCTTTTGAGAGTTGTGATTGAAGTCTTGTGGTGGAGTATTAGTGAATGAACATCATATGGCGAAATAGACAGAACTTTGGGAAAATAACTACGTGTGAGACACGATATATCACTCGCCGGCAGCAATCCATATCAAGTCCTGCCTTGTACCGTAGTTTGGAAGTGATGCAGATTTGAGCTTTGATAGCCCTTCTCTAGCAACCATGAATGATGTTTGCTCCGAACAGTTGCCTCAGGGTAATCCAATTGCTTGCCTGAAAGAACACAATGCTCAATATACCGGACTTGTTTAGATGTCCGAAACAGGGAGGTGCGGGCAGAGATCACGTGCTGGTGTGTACCTGGCGGGCGAAAAAGAAACCTTGAGCTGTTAGTTTCTCACAGCTCTCTTTTCTTCTTCTTCTTCTTCTTCTTCTTCTTCTTCTTCTTCTTCTTCTTCTCCTTCTCCTTCTTCTTCTTCTCCTTCTTCTCTTCCTCTCATCTTTCTTAACGTTATCGGCCAACCCGTTCCCATCGTGTGCTCCGCTCAGAGGACGGTCGTATCACCTTGGACAACAGTTGCTGTGACTTTACCACCTGTATCGGGAGTAGCACGAGATTAGGTACAGTCACCTTCTTACAATACGACGATGACTCCTGTCCAGTTGTCCAGTCTGACTGCTTAATTCTTTGCCAGGTCCCTCCCAGCGACCCAGCTAGGCTATTCGCGGGTTAACTTAGAAAAGAAAAAAGAAAAAAATAGAAAAGAAATTAATTCCGTTCGGAAATTTGGGTAGCGCCGAGATGTGTCATCCATCTATCGCCAAGGCCCCCCACACCCACGCTAGTCAGCGGTGGTGGCGGGGTGTCGGGGCCGGTCGTCGGCAGGGAAAAGGGCAGAAGGGAAGAAGGAGAAGGGAAGAAGGGAAGCGCGGTGACGCCCCAGCTGCACGGTGCGTGTGCTTAGGGTTTTGGTTTTTCCAGATCTCTCTCGCTCATCCACTCATTCGATCCCTTCGTTCCTTCTATTTCTCCACCACCCTGCCTGCCTGCCTGCCTGCCTGCCTGCCTGCCTGCCTGCCTGCCTGCCTACACCTTCCTTTCAATCCGCTTATAAGGACCGCAACCCTTATTGCTGCCACCTTCTTGTTCAAACTGCGCAGAGGAGAGAGGATTGTAACCAAACTACTTTTTATACTTACAACCTTTTTTTCTTCCTTTGTTTCATTCATTCACTTTGACAATCACAAACATTCATTCATCACACGACATAATTGCCACACTGGACATCGCTACAGCAAACAGCACCAACAGCGAGAGCACATCACCCATGGCTACCGTCGATCCCCCAGTGCCATTGGGCCCATCAGCAGACAGAGGGTCAACCCGCGGCGGACGAGGAGGCCGCGGACGAGTGGCGTACTTTAACATGGGCAGACGTGGAGCAGCGCCTCCCTCGATACACACTCGCCCAGACCAGGAGCAGCAAGAGGGGGCTTCTCCACCGCCAGAAGCGGGTTCGCAGAAATCAGATGGAGATCGGCGTGGACGCGGGCAGAATCGGTTTAGACGTGGCAAGAGGAACGGAAAGGACTCTGAAGCTTCGCCGGGGAGAGCTACGCCAATTTCGGAGAGGGGAGAGGCTTTGGGAGCTGTGGAAACTTCGGGCTCGAACGGTATTGAGGGGAACGTTCCTCAGGCTTCCACCAGTAATGAATCCAACATGAGCTCGAATGCGGCTCAACAAGGAACACCACCTAGTGCCCCGAGACAGATGACTGGCGCAGAGAAGGTTCAAGCTCTTATGGAATTTCATAGGGAGGAAAGCATTCCGAGACAGCAAGAAAGGAGCCCTAGATCCAACAATGCCTGGGGTGGAAGGAGTTCCGACTCGCCAGCTAACAACCAGCAATCCCCATCTAATACCACAGGTGGCCACGGATCGGCTGGAAGGTCCGATGAACCACCCACAGGACCCCGACAGGCTAGCGGGAAGCGCAAAGGTAAAGAGAGAGAGAATAGGGCTGAAAATCACCCCCGTGGCGAGGGAAGCTCGCAACGGCAATCCTTTCTACCACAGGGAAGTCACATTCTCGGGGAGACGCCCGGGGGCTCTCCACCTAACCAGCGACACCGCCAGCAACCACAACGGCGCTTTAGAGCAAACCTAACCACCGAAGGGTCGGAACCAACCCCATCCCGGTCTGGTATTCCAGAGGCTGGACGTCCAAAGGATGCTCGCATGGTCCCTCCAGCTAGGACTTTCGGTGGCAAACTAACTGAGGATACAGCAGAGGGCCATAATGAGAGTGGGAAACTGAGAGCTGAAGCTACAGAATTTGAGCCCGGGAAACCAGCTGAGGTTATCCCTCCACATCTTCGCGGTATGTTGAGCTTCACTACTTCAATGCTGCCACAAGCTGAATGGGGTGGGCCCAAAGCCTCAGGATCTACTGCCCCGAAAGCCAACAACAGAAGATCTCCGTATCATAAGGATAGGAAAAAACAGGTCGAAGAGTTATACAAACCAGATGGTAAGAAAAACAATCCCCTTGTCAAGAATATGAGGGTTCATGCCAACACCATGAGAAAAGATTCCGACGACATCGGGACACGGATCCATAAGGAAATTGCCATCGCGGCCTACGAATGTATGGTCTGCTACGGCGGGCTGAGTAGAAAGTCGAAGATCTGGAATTGCAAGTGCTGCTGGGCTGTATTCCACTTGCATTGCATCACGAAATGGGCAAAGCAAGGGCTGGATCAGCCACCACCGAGGAGCTCTGACGCGAACGACGAGCCCCCAAGAAGGAAATGGAAATGTCCTGCTTGTAATAATCCGGGAGATGAGGTTCCGGATATGTATACCTGTTGGTGCGAGAAGACTGTGCAACCGGAAGTCACGAACAATATCTCACCACACAGGTAAAATGGGATAATTCGGATTATATTGATAAATTTTACTAACTATATTATAGTTGTGGCCAAACATGTGGTAAGGCAAGAACTTCACCAAAGAACTGCCCCCATGCGTGTGATCTT
Organism: Morchella sp. 2018-W38C; assembly: GCA_024713705.1. Classification (NCBI taxonomy): domain Eukaryota; kingdom Fungi; phylum Ascomycota; class Pezizomycetes; order Pezizales; family Morchellaceae; genus Morchella; species Morchella sp. 2018-W38C. The sequence continues at coordinate 371,824 of JAMJEX010000025.1, read as the reverse complement.
CAATGTCATGCTGGGCCTTGTCCGCCTTGCACTGCGATTGGGCCGATCAAGAAATGTTACTGCGGGAGCGAAAACTCCCAAAGGCGGTGTGTTGACACGAACTATGAGGAGGGCTGGAGCTGCCAAAAGCCTTGCGATGACTTTATGCCATGTGGCGAGCATACCTGCCCGAAAGTCTGCCACCCAGGGACGTGCGGAGCTTGCCAGGTAGAATCGGAGTTGAGATGCTATTGCGGAAACCATATGAAGAGCATCAAGTGCTGCGATAGGAAGGAAGCGGTTCTTAGTTTTGAGAGTGGCGATCAGGGTGTTACTCAATGGGAAGGGTATTGGAACTGTGAAAAGATTTGTGACAGGTGAGTCAAATCCCCTTTGCAATTTCATATCACTATTGAACTCCTATTGAGTAATATTATTAGGCCTTTTGATTGCGACAAACATCGCTGCAAAAAGATTTGTCATTCCCAAAATGTCCTTCCAGCGCACTGCGCTCTATCTCCAGACGTTGTCAAGTCCTGTGCTTGTGGAAAAACCAACATCAACCAGCTTCTCGATAAACCTCGTCAATCATGCGAGGATCCTGTCCCTACTTGCCGTAAGGTCTGTCAGAAAGAACTTAAATGCGGGCATCCATGTCAAAGGACTTGCCACGATGGTGAATGCGGCATGTGTATGAAGATGGTATCTATTATATGCCGTTGTGGAAAAACTAGTTCGAGCAGTCTCTGCCATCAGGGCGAGGAAGGAGAATCCCCACAATGCATGTGCATTTGTAGAGCAGCTCTGAACTGTGGAAGACATGAGTGCGGTGATAAATGCTGTTCTGGAGAGTCGAAGGCTATGGAGAGGCTGTCCTCGAAAAAGAAGAGGCCATTGCCTTCTAGTTCAAACGACGAAGGGATTGAACCGGAGCATATCTGCACTCGACCTTGTGGAAGATTACTCAAGTGTGGGACTCATACTTGTCCCATGTTGTGTCATCGTGGAAACTGTGGGAACTGTTTGGAAGCCAGCTTTGAGGATTTAAGCTGTAATTGTGGGCGTACAGTTACTCCTGCCCCGGTTCCTTGCGGAGCCAGCCCCCCGGCTTGTAAATATCAGTGCACAAGGGCAAAGGGCTGCAACCATCCCGCGGTTTCTCACCCTTGTCATCTCGACGAAGAGGGTTGCCCGAAGTGCCCTTACCTGGTTGAGAAGATCTGCCTATGCGGAAAGAAACCAGTCAAATCAACCCCTTGTTGGAGGGATGCTGTGTCTTGCGGAGCAGAATGCGGCAGGAAACTTTCATGTGGTTCTCACCTTTGTCGTAAGGTATGCCACAAGGGTGGGCAATGCGACGAGCCGTGCAAGCAGCAATGTGGAAAGCCAAAATCAGTCTGTGGGCATGCATGCTTAGATGCCTGCCATGCCCCTTTCCAGTGCTCCGAGGACAAACCATGCACAACGAAGCTCGTGCTCAAGTGCGCCTGTGGCGGTTTGAAGCAGGAGATTAAGTGTGGGGCCTCTAAAGCTAACCCTGGTGGCAATAAGAAGGAACTTAAGTGCACTGATGCATGCCGGAGCCATCGCATGGCGGTTGCACTTGACATTGATCCTGATCGTGATGCGGCACCGCCATATTCTGAGGACACCCTTTTCTTTTACAATAGGGACAAGAAGTTTTCAACTACTGTTGAGGCTAAATACAGGGCATTTGCGGAAGGAAGCTCCAAGCGTCTTGCTTTCCAGCCTATGAAGAGCAGTCAGCGCGCTTTCCTCCACTCTCTTGCTACGGACTTTGGTCTTGAGTCCGAATCTCAGGATCCAGAACCATACCGCAGTGTAGTCCTAACCAAAGGCTTTAGCTTCATCGCGGCACCCAGGAAAACAATCGCTGAGTTCCTGGTCAGCAAACCCAGCGCCATGCCCACCGCCATGCCAGCCTCGGTCCTCCAGCAGCTCAAAAAGCCACAAAAGCAAACCTTCAACGCCCTCCTCCTCAAAGGAATCCGCGTCGGCCTGCTCGCCTCCGAACTCGAGAAGGAGCTGGAATACGTCCTTAAAGACTCCCAGCTGCGCTTCAGCCTGACCTGGTCCGGCGATGAGGAGGTCCTCCTCCTGCCCAAGACTAGCAGCCTCGGCACCGAGCAGATCGAGCTCGAGCTGACGGAGCTGAGCCCGAAGCTCAAACGCCTCATCGCGCAGCGCGGCACCGCGGACAGCGCGGAACTGTGCACCATCACAAAGGACGGCCTGGTTATCGGCCGCCAGGGCAACCAGTGGTCGACCGTTGCGTCGAACAAGGGCGTGCCGCCAGCCAGACTGGTGTCCACGGGCCTGAACACCAGGAATGTGTTCAATATGCTGGGCACGAGTGGTGGTGGGGAGCCCTCGGCGGCGGCGGCGGGGAGCTGGTTGCAGGAGAAGAGGAGCGGGGAGGGGTTGAGGAAGAAGTTGGTGCTGCAGAAGAAGACGGAGAAGGGGAAGGAGAAGGCGAAGGAGGAGGAGGTCGTTGACGATTGGGAAACTGCTGCTGCTGCTGACGAGGAGGTTGTTGGGTAGAGCCTTTTCTTTTCTTTTCTTTTCTTTTTGCCCCCCCCCCCCCTCCTGGTGGGCTGGGCTGGATTGGATGGCTGTTCTTTAATAGTCTTCGGCTTTTCATTTTTCTCTTTACGTTGAAAATATTATACTGGTGTGGCCTTTCGCGGTTTTATAGGTGTGACTGTCTTTTTTTTCTTTTTCTTTTTCTTTTATATCTTCAAGCTTTTCACGAATGCTTAGATATCTAGTTCCATCACATTTTTCTTGCATCTTTCTTCTTTTCCTTCTTTGTTCTTTGCATTACTATTACTACTATCATACTACTACATAGCTGGCCTGTTGGTGTTTTCCCGGCTGCGCGGGCCTATTTGAGCTGGGGTGGGAGGTGAGGGGTTAGAAAGGTTACGTTACGGCTATATGGCGGCGATGAGTTGATGATTCACATGGGCGGTTGGCTGTTTGGGTTTTTTTTTTTTGTTGCATTTTCTTTTCTGCACTCTCTTTTTCTTCCTCTATCACGGAGGTGGACCGGTTTCTCGATACCATGAACTCCACGACCCGGTGTTAGGTTCGGGGATGGGGGTTCCATGTGGTGTATGGGTGAGTCTGAATGGCGGTTTGGGGGGTAAAAGAAAGTATAGTAGGAATTGAACAAATAAGAAGTTACCTTGCCATATAGCTTGCAAATTGATCGATCTATATATATGGTCGCTCCATTTTATCTGGCTTTCGTTTTGGCTTTTGACTCTGGGCTTTTGAAGTTGCGGTCTCGCTGTCAGCTCTGGTGGGGGTGGGGGGTGGGTTGGTTACGACTCTTTTTCGTGCTCGGGATGGTTTACGTGCTTGACGACGTAAAGGGTAGAATACATACATACACTAGCAGACAGTCCTTCTTGAGGTAGGTTAACGCTGTCCTGCCAGTGGTGTGTATATAGCATAGCATAGGCCCAGCATAATTACGTAAAAAAAGAGATCAAAGACACAGAACACCTCACTACTACATACAGTATTCAACACCTTCAATTCAGCAGCCCAAGTACAGCCAATTCACTGCCACGCACGCCGAATTCACGTAGTAGAGAATAAATCATATTAGGGGGCCGTTTTCGGGGTCAGATAGGGGAAAGTGCAACGTCCTATATCTATACGACTGTGGATTAATGTGGAGCTTTAGAAAGGTGGATGAGTTTTGTGGTCTTTATGATGATGCCGTTGCACGCTGTTTGTTTGTTTCTATGGAAAGGTTATAGTTTTCGGTATACGTTCTAGTCTGCAACAATACATGACGCAGTTCGCTATGCAGCATATGTGACCCAAAATAGAAATTTTACTCAACCCCACGTGCACGCCGAGAGCGCAAAGATACTAGGTGTAGCCAGCAATACAATAAGGGACAATCCCTACCCCCCATCACTCGACCCTAGCTTTTTTTTCTAGAGAAATATTTAATCCACTCCAAATTAAAAAGGACAGGAGCAAAAAAGAACAAAAGGTACTGCAACGACTTACTTGTTGTGCGTTACTACCCCCACCCCTGGATTCAACCCAGGACGTTGTGTGTGTGTGTGTCCTGGGTAAACACTCGGTGTCTAGCCCGGCGAGCAGTCTAACCACTAGACCACCCGCCCATAGTATATCCTGCGCTGGAAGTGATACTTGACCTTAGCCGTGTGCCAAGATGAACCGAACCCCTAACCCTTCAATTTCAATGCGAATGCTCAGCCATCCATAACATTCATTTGCAATTGGATCAAATTGTGGAACTGTGTCATTTTACATCATGTGTTATTGTAGAGCCCATCTACCGAAATTGTGTCATTTTAGACCTTTTCCGTTGTTTCAATGCTAAGCAACATCTTGTACTACTTGTAATGTGTGATACTCAAGCTGTCTTATAGCTTCAATTATACTTGACACCGCTTTTCAGCTCAAGTACGTTGCACTTACATTCCCAGACTACAATACATTTGCCTCTAACACATTGTCAAGAACCTATAGTCGCCTAGAACGCGTGTTACGCCTACGCCCTAGGAAGGGCGCCTACCATACAATGGTGTTTGTGACCGATTCCGCGTTCTACACCTGTTTACGTACTGGGCCACTTATTACCTCGCGTTTGACAACACATCGGTGGTTGATCATGATATATACAAGGCCGGGTCTGGTCGGGAGTAATTACTTGGCCCCATTTACTGAATTGCGGCAACTCTATAACAACTACCCGTTTACGATCCGATTTAGGTTTTCTCTGATAGGTTGCAACACCTCCTTCAATATTCTCTTAAAATCTGTTTGTTTTTGTCTCCGCGATAGTAACAATTTCGGTGCTTTTCTTCTGGGGTTTCCTCCGTTTTTTCCCTTTTCCTTTCTAATTCGTCACTATCGTTGCTGCTGCTGCTCTCCGCGTTCGGGTCTGACGGTTCGTCGGCTTCTCCGCCCCGTCTCATCTGCTTCTCCCACTTGCGTTTTCTCAAAATTAATCTGGTAGCCCCAATTGCCTGAGATAGTGTATACGAATCCGGCACTAAGTGACTGATTTCAGTGATAAAGAGTCTAGTGTTCACATCCTCGATACCCCTAATGAAGTAGCTCGCTGCAGTATGACCCCATGAATTATACCGAAGTAGATGAGACCTTATGCGAGTGGCCTTGCTAATATATTCCTTCAGCGAGAGCTTTCCCTGCGTCAACACGACGAGCTCGTTCTCTGCCTTAATCTTCTTTTCCAGTCTCCTTCCTCTAGGCCCATCGTACTCCTACTTGAGTCCATTGCACATCTTCTCCCACGAAAAGCGGACATTGTCGGGTCGGTAGAATGCCCATGTGGCGACTTTACTCATGAGCTTGTGCTTAGGGAGGACTAGCTTTGTCCTGTTTTGTTGCTCCTCGGTGGGGTAATGTTCTGTCATGGGGCGCGGGGAGAAGTATAGGAGGATAGACTCGATGAAGCCGCCGACGCATTTATTGAATCTCTTGTAGAAGGAATGTGGTTAATGATGTTGGGTAGATACATTTTGGTTGGGGTGGCAGTGCGCTGCTGGCGTCGATTACTCCAGATTAGGGCACATGTGTTAAAAAGTGAGCCATTATTAATTGCCACAACTCCCAATCGAGTGACAAATACTTTGATCATGGACGGTTTTGTGGTTGTTGTGTCAAAGAAATAACATTCATGAGCCATCACTCGTTCTTGGCTCGCCCAGCAATTTTTTTTCTCTTTGTTTAATTCATGGCTCGCCTAGCGTCTTTACACATTTTGAAAAAAGTTTAGCGAAACAATAATGAATTAGAGGATACATATATGTATGTAAAGGCTTGCTACGTATCCACAACTTCTTTTCGCAGATCAGAAAATAAATTTCCGTAGCTGGACATTGAAGTGATTCTATTGGTTTTGCTCTTTGCCTGAGACTTTTCTCCCGCATGCTGTTCGATCCAAACTGCTGGTTTCTATGATATTACATATAGCTTATCGAGTACGATTCACGAGTATTAAGTACATAGAGGGGTTCATAGATAAGATGTGGGCACATCTTATCTCGCGACGTGTTAAGCCAAGGACGCAACGGACAACATTCACGCCGATTGGAGCGACATGACAAGCTAGGGCCAGGGTTATTTCTTTCTGAATAACCAACCACACCGCTGGCGCCCTGTGGTTCGTTGGCGACACAGGGTTAGGGGTGAAGTGCTGTCGCCGTCAAGAGAAGCCATTCGAACCTTGGCAGCTACATGTATGTAGAGTACATGTACCTACATGACTTGTCTTACCTCTTATATATATATATATGCATGTATGGTAGTACCAAGGTCGGAGGGCTGCATGTAGTTAATTAATTAATCATTCGTCCGTATACATGTACTCGGTGAATCAATTATTCGAAGTAAGTTGGAGGGGGGGGGGAAGGGGGCGAGTGAGCGGCTGTGATCCAAGACTTTTCGTATTTATGTTGCATTTTGATCATTGGCCCCTGTCTCCAAACCCTTGCCCCCCCCCATGGCCCAAGAAGCCACTATTCCTTCCTTGGGCATGACGGTTATTCCGGACAGACTTGGAAACAGTTGTTCTCCTCTCTGGTGGAATTATTTAATCGCATCATTGTTCGGTCATGATGTATTTATTTGTCTCGTACCAGACGTCGGGTTGGGGTGGGGGGGGGTCTTATTAATATAATAAACTTGGCTCCCAACTTCTTTGATTTTATTAGCGACGCTAGTGACGAATCTAAACCTAATTGGGACTGGTCCGAGACAATGTATCTGTCGCTCACGTCTAAGTTGCTCAGTCTTCAATTAGGAACGAAAGCTATACGGAAGATCCATTATTTCGTGCTGAAGGCAATAATAGTATCTATTAGTAAAAAAAAAACTATCGAATTTTAGCTCTTCTGAGGGTGGGGAGATCAGTATCTTACTGACAGACTACTTAGGAATAGTAATCGGCCCCACCCAACCACGTACCGGGAGCGACGAGTGATTATTCATGTTTAACCGACCCACATGCACGCGACATCAATTGACCCTGATTACTCCGCCATACAGTCCTATCTCTTTACTACATACTTTTTTAAACCCACAATATCCACAGAGAGTACCCCCACAGTACGCACAGCACAGAATCGCCAGATCGCATTTTATGCACAGCGATCATTACCCCCCCCTGCTTACTAACCGACAGCCCCCACCCCCCCTGCACGCGTGAGCTCACTGTGCGCAGACATACAGCCTATCGACGACGACGTGCTAGCTACTATATATAGACTGCTTGCATGGACGAGGGAAAAAAAAACAGAACATAAAAAAAAGATGAGACCCCCCCCCGGGGAGGGACATCTCCTCCCGCGCGCGCGGAGGGGAGCAGAAGCAGTGCAGCTACGGACGGAAGGATCCAGCAAAGCGGCTTGACGCAAAAAAGGCCCCTCCCAGTCCCGCAGCGCAGAACCAGCCAGGGCCAGGAGAGGCCAAAAAAACGTTGCCCCGACTGCCCCCTCCCCCTCCCGGACGGGAGGGGGAGGAGGACCAACGTGACTCGCGCCCCCCCCCCCCCCAAGGGTTCGGGCGTTACGCCCAAGGCCAATGGAGGCTAGTGTCACGCCCCCGCAGCAGCAGCGGGAGGGCCGGGGAGGTGGGGGGGGGAGTGGTGGGGTCAGAGCTCCCCCTGCGGTCTCTAAGGCAACGGTGCCCAAGCGAGACCGGAGGGGGGGTTCTAACCCCACTGCTCTGGGGCCCTCTCCTGCTCTGTGGGCGGGGGGGGAGGGGGGGGGGGGAGGAGTCTTATATAGCGTCGTTGGGAGGCGCCAAGCCTGGAGTTTCGCCCACAGAGCACGATACTAGGGCTGGGGAACCATAGGGCGTTGGTTGTTCGGGTACCCTGCAGGCTGAGTGGCTACTGTAGCCGTATGTAGGGGCTGCCACATTGTGATTGGAAACACCGCTACAGGGCCATATGAACGACCACCCCGTGCCTTCTCTACCACACAACCTCATGGCGTAATAATCTATCATCAGACTTGGGTGTAAAACATGCATACAGTGAATGACTGACTCGATGGATGGATGGGGGGGGGGGGGGTTTAACGTTTCAATTCAATAAACCCATCTCCAGCTCCTCCAGCCCTCCAGGTGGATGGATCTACGCCAACCGACCATTGGCTAACCAACTAACCAACCAACCAACTAACCAACCAACCAACCAGCCAGCCAGCCAGCCAGCCAGCCAGCCAAAACCAAACGGCTAGCTGTGTATGTACATATGTAGTTCCACGGACAAAGCTTAGGCTTAACTTATGTAAGCATCAAGATCAAGAGCGATATGAGAAATTGTGCTCATGCGGCGCGCATTGGGGAGGGGGGTGGGGGTGGGGGGCGCGGTCCAATTGCAGTCGCCGCCATATATATATATACTACCTAATTACGTGCGTGTGGGGAGGGGAAGTAGGTACCATTGGCCGCGGCCGGTTACAGCTAAAAGAAAAAGAAAAAGAAAATCTGTAGATACTCTATTGGTATGTATGTATGTGGACAATTTGCATAACGGAGCGGGGCCAATTATAATTATTAGTGTTGCATTAGATCTACATAGTAGCTAGACCATGTAATGATATGACTGCCCCCCTACCCTCCCTCTCACCCCCCATCCCAATCCCAATCCCCACGTATCCCCCCCGCCAATTGCAAATAACCACTACATCTCAACCCACGCCCACGCCCACGCCCACGCCCACGCCCGCAGCTGGTGTAACGGCCGGCGGGTGTGCTACATGTAGCTAGCACCACCACATGCACGCCCCAGTTCCCTCTACGCAACCGCGGGGACCAACCAGCGAGTGACCGCCCATGTCCCAGTCCCAGCGCAGCAAATACTACTAATTGCAACCTATACCTTATACCTATCAGACAGATCCAGGTCTTGGGGGGGATCTGCTGATAGCTTTTTTCGTAACACACGCCGCGGGAGAAAGAAAGAAAAAAAAGGACAGCAGAGCGGGTGGGGCAGGAAAGGAAATAATATAAAAATAAAATAAAAAAAAAAAAAAAACTCCTTGGATCCTATTAGGTTGGGGGATTGGGGGCTAATCGCCGCACAAACGGTGAGAGTAATAAAGAAAAGGATATAATAAAAAAGAACTATGTATCTCTACACCCCGCGCGCCCCGCCGCCGCCCCTGCCCCCATCCCCGTCCCAGGTCCATTCCTCTACCGCTCATGCAAGCTGTGCTGCAGCGTTCTAACCACCGTTCATCATCCTACCACGCAGCCAGTCAGCCCAGTCAACCCACCCCCTCCATTCCAGACGGGAAAACAAAAACAACCTACCCCTCCTTCTGCATCTCCACCCCCGCCCTCCTCGTGTTCACCTCCAGCAGGTCCACCCCCTCCGCCGCCGTCAGCGGCCTCCCCGCCGTCACCCCCTCCGTCTCCAACGGGCCCCTCTCGCCCTTCTCCCCGCCCGCCTTCTCCCCCGCCTCCTTCTCCCCCTCCGCGTCCGCGTCGGCGCACCCGCACTTGTACATCTCCGTCACGGAGCCGCAGTCGAACGCGGGCTTGCGCAGCCGCTCGTTGACAAGGTTGTGCACAAAGCAGCCCCACTGCGCCGCCGAGTCGCGCGACGACGTCTGTGGCGGGTACCGCTGCAGCAGCGCCTGGAAGTGGGTTGCGCATTCGCCGCTGTGGTTAGTGGGGAGGGGGGGGTTAGTATTTAGTTGCGTGGTGGCAGAAGAAAAGGGGGGGGGGGGGGTTTCCAGGGGTAGAGGCGCGCAAAGAGGTAGAGGAAGGAGGAGAGGGCCTCGCGCTCGTCCTTGGCGGGCTTCTTGGGGAAGCGGGAGAGCGTTGTGTGTAGCAGCTTCCAGGAGGCGCGGCCGAGCTCTGCTCTGTGCATTCGTGCGGTGTGTCAGCAGCCCTCCCTCCCCCCCACCACCACGTCACATTCACATTCGCTTCACCTCCAATGCACGGGGAGGGGAGGGGGGGGAGGGGACTTACTTTGCCGTCTCGTTCCCCAGCTTGGGCATGATGGTGTCGCCGTGGAGGATCTCCTTGTGGAGGTCGCCGCCGAGCAGCGGGGGGCCGCCGCCCGCGACCTCCTCCTTGGCGATGGCGAAGCCCGATTGGTCGTCGGAGCGGAAGCTGGGCGTCGAGTCGACGACGGTGACGCTGGCGTGCTTGGAGGCGCTGGTGCCGGCGGGGTGCGCCGTGTCGGTGGCGGTGGGGAGCAGCACGAAGAAGAAGATGACGAAGAGGGCGGCGGCGGCGGCGAGGAGCGGGAGCCGGTGGCGGGCCATGGGTGTGTGTGTGTGGGGAGGGGGGATTGTTGTAGTTGTTGCTGTTGTGGTGATGGTGGTGGGGGGGGAGGGGGGAGGAGGGAGGAGGGAGGTGTTGTACTTTGTGTAGGCTCACTCGCTCAGGAGGCTGGCTGGGTGGCTTCCGGGACAGAGAGAACCCGTCCGAGCGTGCAGCCAAGCACGGGCCGGAGTCTTCTCTTCTCTACCGCTGCTGCGGGCACTCACCAGCACTCGCTCACTCGCTCACTCACTTACTCGCTCACTCGCTCACTCACCTGCCAGAAACCTCCCCCCCGTCTTGATGCGGAATCTTGTTGCGGCCGGGCCAGCGAGGTGCAGATACTCTACATGGAGTCGGTGGGCCAGCGAGGTGCAGATGGAGTCGGTGGGTGGGCCAGCGAGGTGCAGATCCAGCCCATACAAAGCTTTGTGGACCACGCTGCAGGAGAGTGTCTCACTCAACGGCCCAGAACAAAGGACGTCCACTGATCGATCTCACATGTCTACTGTAATAATATCTACAGGCACAGTTCGTGAGCTGAGTGAGGTCTCGTGTAACCCGTGTGCCTGCTCGGGTTGTGGGGATTGTTCATCCGTCCGTGGTTGGTTGAGACAACAGCAGCTGAGTTGGTTGGACCCGGGGCCTTGGGGTGTCGTTGTTGTCGATTGCTGGTATCTAATCAGATCAATCTTATCGCTGCAACGACCTCACTCCATCGCGGATCAATAAACCACCCTGCCGGTGACCCACCGCCCTCCTCGCAAGAGTGGTCAATGCTTCGTGGTGGAGCACCTCAGTCAGATGGGGGTAATTAATATGGCAATTGGGATGAACCCCCCCCCCTCCCTCACCCCACAGCTCACTACAGATACATACATGCAATGCATGCCCAATTGGCCACGCAAATTAAACCTCACCTCACCTCACCTCACCTCACTGGATGTATGTACTTTAGTCCCCCGTGAGCGATTTGAGCAGGCAATATAATCTGCAACCCCAGACAGCGACAGGCAGCACCGGGAGAATTCAGTTATTGTTGTCGTTGTTCTTGCTGTTGCAGCCCTGCATGCGTGAGTGGTGCTCCGGAAGCTGCCGTTGCGCTGCCTCGTGCCCCACCCCCGCATCTGACCTCCGAGTTCCTTGCAGCTGTGTCTCAAAAGAACCCCTCATCCTCACCTCACCCCACATCGTCTCTTTCTCTTCCCCTCCTCCTTCTTCTTCTCCCGCTGCCCAGGAGAAATCTTGACTCTTTTCTGTTCTTTCCGTGTATCTACCTACTCTCTTTGTGTGTCAAGACTACATACGTCATTCGAGATATCGCCCAATTGAAGATGGTCTTCCCACCGCCGCCCACCAGCTCAATTGGTCAGTCTCCCCCCCTCTTCCACCTCACCAACCCCCTCCACTAACCCCCTCTCCAGACTGGTCCGACATCGGCTTCAAAGTGCGCGAAGTCAACGGCCACGTCGAGTCCCACTACAGCGTCCACACCGGCACCTGGACCACCCCCACCTTCGTCACCTCCCCCTTCCTCTCCCTCCACGGCCTCGCCCCCGCGCTCAACTACGGCCAGCAATGCTACGAGGGCCTCAAGGCCTTCCGCACCCCCGGCGACACCGCCATCAACCTCTTCCGCCCCGCGCTCAACGCGCGCCGCATGCAGCACAGCGCCTCCTTCATCGCCATGCCCGCACCGCCCGAGTCCCTCTTCCTCGCCGCCGTCAACATGGCCGTCGCGCTCAACGCCGAGTTTGTGCCCCCGCACGCCACGGGCGCGAGCATGTACATCCGCCCGCTGCTCTTTGGCAGCTGCGCCCAGCTCGGCCTCAACCCGCCCGACGAGTACACGTTTGTGGTGTACGTGCTGCCCGTCGGCGTCTACCACGGCGTGCACCCCGTCGACTGCCTCATCCTCGAGACATTTGACCGCGCGGCCCCCAACGGCACGGGCAGCGCAAAGGTGGGCGGCAACTATGCGCCCGTGCTGGTGCACAGCGAGGCCGCCAGGAAGGACGGCTACGGCATCACGCTGCACCTGGACTCGCAGACGAGGACAAGGATCGATGAGTTTAGCACGAGCGGGTTCCTGGGCATCAAGAAGGAGGAGGGGGAGGGCGGCGTAAAGACGACGCTGGTCGTCCCGGACAGCAACAGCGTCATCAGATCGGTCACCAGCACCAGCATCCAGGAGATTGCGGCGTCGTGGGGGTGGACCGTCGAGCTCCGCCCTGTACGTCCCCCCACCCCCCCCCCCCCACCTCTAGCTAGCTAACACACAAAAATAAATAGGTACTGCTCGACGAGCTGTCCAGCTTCACGGAGGTGATGGCGGCCGGCACGGCCGCGGCGCTGGTGCCCATCAAGAGCATCACCATGAAGAGCACGGGCCTGAATATCAGCTACTGCGGCGACGAGCCCGGCGAGGGCGTGCTGGCGCTGCTCAAGACGCTGAAGGGCGTGCAGACGGGTAAGATCGAGGACACGTTTGGGTGGCTGGTGGAGGTGGTGGAGCCGCCGAAGACGGGCGTGGAGGGGCATAAAGGTGGCAGTGGGGAGGAGAGCGTTAGTCAGGCGCCGTGAGCGGGTGGGGAGTGGATGGGGATGGGGGTGAAGTGGGGTGGGGGGTGGGGAGTGGGGGGTGGGGGGAATAAAAGTATGGGTGTTTTTGCGTTTTAGTTGGTTGTGCAGTTGGGAAGCGGAGGGGGGCTTGGTGGTGGATATCTTTCTGTTTAGTACCCCGGATGGACTGGAACCTCTGTACGTGGGTGTCCTAACATGAAGTTTAAAACAAAACTTACTACGCACCGCGCGTGAGAGGGGCATGCAGGATTGGCAAAGGAAAAAAAAAGAATGTGAGAAAAAAGGGGCACTACTATGTACATGTACTAAGTAAATACATCATGTCGCGAGTTTGCGGACAAGAAGAGCCTGTGCCCTCCACCCCCCTAGCCTACTTACCTACTTTAGTTTCTAGTGGATGGATGTACTCGAGTATTTTTATTTGTAGGCTTGCCCTGTTCTAAACACGCGGGTCTCGACTCGAATATGTACATACATACATGTATATACTCTAGATATCTCACGGTGGGGGCAGTGGTGTGGATATTGATTGGCTAGCTTGTGGTTTGACAAACGGGGTAATTGGCGGCTGAGGACATTCTGGCGCTGAGAAGCAAGCATGATATCCCATTTTTTCTTTCTTTCTTCGTGTTGAGATCAATCCTTGCAGTTGGGGTAATGAGGTACAGTCAGTCAACTTTGGGGGCAACGATTCGCGAGCCCTGGGACAACGACGAAGACACCGATTTCCAGCCAAAAGAAGTGGTTGCTGGCCCCCCCCCCCCCCCCCAAGACGACCGTACAGCCATTCTGCATGCAAAAGCGTTTGTGATTTGCAGTCTCTCTACGAATACTGCCAATTGACGAACAGGGGAGGGGGGCTTTGGGCCAATAGGAATCAAAAGGACCGGAGATCTCGTGGCTTGGTGGTTGCTTGACTGTTTGTTTCCATAACCTTGGAATCCTTGTTCGTCAAGTGGCAGTATTCGTAAAAAAAGACTATCCCTTGGACGGATGAAACTGTCAAATTCGCAGCCTGCCTTTTTGATTGGCTCTATGGTTATCCTCAACCATTAAGAGCAACGGATATATGTACCCAACTCAGTGCGTGCACGGTCCAGGCTGCGAATTGGACAATTTCATCTCGTTTTTAATGTCAGTGCGCAGTGTGGCGCACCCCGTAAAGTCGATCATGATGTTACTACATACATGTAAAGTTGGGATCCAAAACAATGAAAAATATATAACATAGTCCGTGACTATATATGGGAAAAGTAGGTCATTACATAATTTCCTTCTTGGTTGATTTCGGGCACCGCCGATCACTCGGGGGGCCTTCCAATTCTGGGTGTTTGGTGGTTGGCTGGCAACGGTTACATACATGTATGGTGCGCCCACTAGTCTTAAAGGCAACCAAACGTGACGGAAGGTAACTTGACGACGAAAAAAAAGATATCGAAAAAGGGGAAAAATAGAAGTATAGATTCTTGATATCTATCTGGGATGAAAAGGCAAGGTTGAAATAGTGGATTTTTGTATGTACGTAAAATGCGCCAAGACTGAACAAAGAGGAACAGTATTATTATACATGTACCCTACCCAACCCATTTATAACCCCCCAGAAACGCATGCAGACTGGTCCGTGGCAGTGGTGCAGCAGAATGGGCCCTCTCATTGGCCCCCTTGAGACCCTATTGCATGCAGCCGCAATCGTTTTTACTTCCGTATGCCACCATATCACCTTTAATTAAAGAGAGTGTGCGCACCATATGAGGAAATGTCTACTCCGAAGTCAGGGTCGTGAACACTTTTGCAGAGTGGCTATATGTGCGTAGCGTGTATGTACCGGGTGTTGAGGGTAAGTGATCAGAATCTGATAAGTAAATGCTGCGGTGAATACGTGTATTTCTCTTATCAGATTCTGATCGCTTTTTGCTACACCCTAGTACGTAGCTAGCTAGATAATGGTTGATTTTAGGTCTTTGAGGTTAACTTGGATCAAGTACATCCCGAGCCCGGACCCTCCCCCCAAATCACAACTTCTTAGCCTCCAGACGGTGCTGTGATGTTTGTTTCAGCAGGCTGGCTGTGATTGAGTCCCGAAAGAGACTGAACTCGCTCAATAAAAAGAAAGAAAAAAAGAAATGATCTATGGACAACGGTGTCAGGGTTAGGTGTATTTTGGAGGAAGTAAGTTCTGCTCGACTGGATTAGCCTCTCCACATAGCGCCCCCCCCCCCCCCCACCCCCCCGGTCCTGGATACAGACGAAAGGATAAAAGTATCCATTCTAGTATCTAATAAGACATGATTAATTCAGATTTTGGCGGCGAGACAAGCCACGGCTGGGGGTGCGCCACCAGAATCAATAGGCGGGCACTACAGGCAAAGGGCGGAAGTAGGTAGGAACTGTGGGTGCGTGCGGGCGACGGTTTGTGACTGCACCCGCCTGCTAGTTTCTAGAGGCGAACTCTTAGTGTGAGTGCGAGCCCTAAGCCGTACCATATCCCGCATTCTTCTGTGTTTGGTTGGGGTAGCGATATTGGGTACGAGGTCAACTGGGTACCAGGTCATTACTACATGTAGGTTAGGTTTAGTGCAATTGTACAGAGGTGTGGAGGTTATATGTGCAAC
The DNA here is from genome assembly GCA_024713705.1 of Morchella sp. 2018-W38C. Classification (NCBI taxonomy): domain Eukaryota; kingdom Fungi; phylum Ascomycota; class Pezizomycetes; order Pezizales; family Morchellaceae; genus Morchella; species Morchella sp. 2018-W38C. Next base: position 356,330 of record JAMJEX010000025.1, on the reverse strand, counting down.
TTCCAATTTCGTCCCAGTGAACAGGAGGCGTCAGATTCATAACATAACATACAGTATACGATATCCCTTGGACGGATGAAACTCTCAAATCCGCAGCTTGCCCTTTTGAGCTAATACTGGCCCAAGCAGGTGTCTAACACTTATTTTTGATTGGCTCCATGGCTATTCTCAAAACGGATACACCCAACTTAGTGCGTGCACGGTCCAGGCTGCGAATACCTACGGCGATTTCATCCGTCAAAGGGATGCAGTAGCCCACCCTGTAGATCTAGACGATACCGCATGTGCAATAAACACGACCCCCCTCTGGGGAGTCGATTTGAATCTAATTTCAACGGTCTGGTCTATGTATACACAAGAAAAGCAACCAGACAACTCAAAAGCACTCTTGTTTGGTGCCAGCCATGGGATTAGACGTCTCGTCCGTCGTCCGTCAAAATAAAGGGGCTGCAAGTGACATATTGTGCTTGCTTGCTAGCGCGCGGACCTAGCCTACATGTACAGCTACACTTCGCTATAAGAAACGCCAAATTTCTGCCAATGTTTATAAAGCAGGTAAGGTTTTGGTGTAGAGCTGTTAGCGTGTACCGTTTCTCATAGCGAGGTTTCTTATATAGCGAGGTGTAGTAAAGGACCCCCCAACTCCTAGGTTTCTTAGTGGTCATTCTCACTCAAGTTCTCTCTTACCTGAACTCTCTCTGAATAGTGCTAGGTGGTGGGTATGAGTGAGTGAGTGCGGAGTCACGTGGACGGACGCTTGAACCTAACCCTAGTGTCACCTAATTATAAACAGAGGGTGGTAACATTATTGCGAAAGTGGGTTTCCGTGACCCGATAGTCCTATTGGCTCTTGAAGGAATTTCTGCTGTGAGCACAGACCAAGAAATCCACACCTTTAGCGCTGACTTTCGCATTAATTCTACCAGACTCTGTATATATTCACCCTAGCCCTAATTTTCTAGTCACGGGTGTATATATTAGACTGCGTGTAGTGGTGACCCACCTCGCGACTGCGAGGTCTCTTCCACCAGCAGTTAATCAATTTTGCCCTTAGCCATCGATCTCATGGCCAGTCTCACACACCCTGTTGACCATAGCCAGCGCAGCTCCCACAAATGTCCGCCTTCTCTAGTTCTTTTATAATTTAATTTAGTTAATAATGAGGAATCGAATCTCGACTCATGCTACCTCGAGTTAATGCCAGTTCCAGTTAATGCCGCCTCCAGCATTAATTGTCTTCCTGTTAATGAGTTTGGCATCCCAGCGTCACTGCCCGCTCCCAACAGGTTGCTATGCAGGGTTAGGGTTCCAACTCTCTGGGCTTTACTATTGGATGTACATATGTTGATTGAAGTTGTTAAACTGGGGGTGTGGGTAAAACAGGGATATAACAACGAACATCGCTTGAACTCAATGAATTTGTTCACTACTTCAATTTCATAACATATGGTGTATATACAGGACTATCTCAATTATCATAGGAAAGCTATTCTTACAAGAAGACCTGATCGTTCGTTGCTATATCCCCACACCCCCAGTTTAACCATACCCCCGGGAGTGCGTCTACACCGTTCCCCGAGAACTTCCTAAATTATTTGTCTGCTGGCCTAGTCTTGCTTATAGATGCTTCTAGGGTAGAATCTTGTGGTGATTCTAACCGTGCTATCACCTTTTTCTCGCAGCTTTTGGTTGTTGAGATATGGGCTATTTTCGTTTTAAGGCCTCACCCGAATTTACCTACTCACCATTTCACAACGTTTTCGAACATGCATCGTGTGTGTGTCCGCAGGTCCCAAGTTGCTAATTTACGATTTACATTTTAAGATATTCACTGGCTCCTCATAATCAACGGATGCAATCCCTGGCCGGAGCTTTTTCGTAGTCTATTTTCAACCCAGGCTCCGAGCTCAATCCTTCAAACTTCCCACAAAACTATTACGGCATGAGTATGAGATTGCGTGTTCTGTGGCTTACTATTCTGCGTTGGCTCTTAAAGTCTCGTGGTACGGATCAAAGACCTAGACGGTACAGTGACTGTATAAGAGTCACAAAGGTTAGATAATAATACGCATGGTCGCCATGACTCTTATGTTCATGTGAGGAGTCCCACATATACACTTTATCCTAGGTGATGAGCCCAGGTTGGGGGAGGGATCAGGTTGGGGACCGGGCCGCCACGTCGAGAAATCTAGGACCATGTGTCTCATCGATGCGTAGTGTACCGCCCCCGGGTCTTTGTTCACTAGTCGAGGAGTATTCACATTCACAAGGCATAATACTGTGTCAAACCATTATAGGCTTAAGCTCATGCCGACCACCGATCCCTCAATTGTCAGGCGAAGCCATCTATCTGATGAGGCCGCAGCAATCAGCACATCAATTGCCGAACAAAACTAAAGCGCTGTATATTATGCAGATTCAGCAATCACATATCGACACGAACAGTTTCGTTAAGGACGGGGGTTTGTGTTGCGCCGCGGTACACTGAGTCTGGAGGGCCCCGGACAATCTCCACCAGGAGGATAATATTAATGGCGGATTCGCAGAAACCATCGATTAGTAGGGGTGCATACTCCATACATGTATCCAGATCTCCGCTCAAAGAGAGCAGGTGCATTATCCGTGTAGGAAAAAAAAGAACTCGAGCAACCCGTGTGTATCAGAAGTTCCCAGTTGGTGAGCTCCGTACATGTAAATGTAAATATAAGTACAGTCGTTCACCTAGTGACGGCGGATCCTGTCTGATGGTTGTGCCCATAGTAATTTACTCTTGGCGTCCCAAACTTAACTCTGCTATTGGCCTCAAATCCCTGACCGCCATCAGACAGGATCCGCCTTCACATGTAATTAATGAGCTAAACAAAAAAAAAAAGGATCCGCCCTCACCCTCCAAGGGTTAGGGTTCAGGTGCATATGATCTTGTCCCAGGCCGGTAAATATAAATCTTCGTTGTAACCGGTGTGTACCAACCATACTTTCTTTTCTTCTTCTCTTTTCTTTTCTTCTTTTCTTTTCTTTTTTCTGTGTCTCCTTACTTTTTTGTTTAACTCACTAAGCCAATTTGCGCTAGTTTAGCATCCGGCCTTGGCAACCCCCGAATAACTCGGGATTTAGAAGCTCTTCCTGCACAGCTCAACTCCGCATACATCCAATAGCGCCAATTAAAACGACTATCCAGAACCTTCCCCCGCAGCCGTGGAGTGGACTAAGCGGTGTAGCCGAGTTGAGGCTGGGAGATGTTAGAAGGAGTAGAGGACGGAATAGGGAGAAGGGATGACCGGCTTCTCCATTCCTTAGTCTAGGGATCATCAATCATACAAGTAAGCAACTTATCAGGTACTGCTTCACGTAGCTCACGGGACATATGCCGAGCAAAGCATTTGTAAAAGTAGAAGTGTAGATTTAACAGGAGTGATGCGATCGTAGCAGGCCAGCTAGGGACGTACGAAGGGCTACACCCACTTTTCACTGGGGGAATCGAGCGCCCAGTGGGAGAGAGCAAAAAACTTACAATTTTGTCTGCACAATAGGATACTTGTATAGCCACGTACTGGCAAGGCTGAGATCAAGAAGGCAATTCCTAGCTATAGCTATAAATTCCCATAGTCCCTGGTTGATTCGAAAGGACATTTCTACTACTCGCTACCTCTCGAGCTCTGCCGCGTATACTATATACATCGCCTGACCTTGTACTCTAAACCTAGTACACGGATCTACATGACAGTCTTCACCAGATCTTTATCCCTGCGAGACTCATCTCCACACCAAAATGAAACTTATAATGTCAAAACCATCAGCCAGAACAGTACCTTGGATAAATTATCCATACCAAATACCTCTCTCGCAGCAGCTGCCGTCCTAGTCGCCATTTTGACTCTCTTTAAGACCTGGAAGGTGTGGAAGAGTTGCAGGGGGCGGAGATCTAGATTGAAGAACAAAATCGCAAGTCTTCCATAATAATTAATCTTTATATCCAGAAAGCGCAGAGGTTAACGATAGCGGTATTCTCAGAAATTTGAAAACCTCGATAATGAGCGATCAAGTCTTGATTTCCCCCCACAAGTCCTCCACAATTACCATTATAACGAGAATGGAATACGGAACATCCAGAATATCTATTATGACCGCAGAACGACAGTCCACAATTTAGTCGCGTATGGTGAGCGGATCCCACAAATGGTGTGAGCTAGATGAAGGAGTACGTACGGGTATGATCAAAAGGGGTGTGCTACCACGCATGAGAATTAGTACTTATGAGGATAATGCACATGTAAATACGTTAAAAGTGATCATTCAACTTTCTACTTGTTGATCTGAAAACATCAGTATCTTCTTTTACAAAAGCAAACTCTCCTAAATCGATAGTCAACATTCAAATAGTGTCGATAGATAGAGTGAACATCTTTAGCCCTCTACGAAAAAATATATAGCTAGTCCTCTCAGTTTCAAACCCTGTTCACATATATAACCGCATCACACCGGGTCTCTTTTTGCTCGCACAAGCGGGTAGACAGAGAAGTAATATATATAAGACTAGTACTATACAAAGTAATTTCCGGCCTTCGGCCGGTAATAAATATATATCAATCATTCCAATATATCAACTATATAGGCAAGCAGCTTTGCGGGTTATTCTCTCTATTTGCTTATCAGTCGGGCTCTCAGGCCTAGGCAGCTGCGGCACCGGACGAAACTCACCCGAATGAGGAAGAGTAAACTATCCAAATCGCAGGCCAAGCATGCTGGCGGATCAAAGGGAACCAAAGAGAGGCAGACAGGTACAACGAACGGCGAGATTACAACGAAGAAACCCACATGACGCTGAGAGGATGGACATGGTTCCGCCACCATGGAGGAGGCACATTGGTTGGAAGACATAACTCGGACAAAGAATACAGGATTAAAGCGGTGAAGAGAGACAACACATGTATTATTGATGCGGAAGATTTAAGACCGGAAGACAAAGGTGAGATAGCAAAGTACAACGGGAATACTTGGTCGGATTCCTGGGGTTAAGAGAGAGAGAGAGAAGATACAAATTGTTGTTGAGAACGTGTGACGGGACAGCTTTGTTTTTGTTTTATTTTATTTTTATCTTTTTTACTTTAGTTAGGTAGCGGCGGTGGATGAGTGCTAACTTGCTTCATTGGGTGTGGCCAGAAGTTAGAAGGGTAGTCCTGGGGTTGTAGTATTGCCCTAGACTACGGTCTGCATGCAAATAATGAGTTAAACAAAAAAAAGCTTAGGCAGCTGCGCAGCCCTCGACCCCTCCTGGAAGTCAATTACCCGAACACTAATAGAAAATTGAAGATAGAAATGAATAGAGATGATCATGATATAACTACATAATGAGATACAGAGTAGATACCACGACCCCTGAAGCATACCTACTACTTTGTATGACCTTCCTGTTCTTTACTACTGCTGCAATTCTCTTTGCCATGCTATCGATGATTTTATATACATTTTCCCAATCTAGCCTTTCCCACTCTAGATCCTAGCTTGGGCTTCAATAGTTTTATGTTTTCATTCAGAGTAGCCTCTCTTGCGGGTGCGGGATGCACGTCACTCGCGGTAAAATTTCGAGTGATACCTCATGACTTCAGCAACCCACCGAGCTATGTAGATCTTCTTTTTTTTTTTTTGTTTAACTCATTAATTACATGCAGACCGTAGTCTAAGGTAATATCGCACTGCCCTGAACTGTCCGTTCTCATCCGCCGCCTCGCACAAGTAACCGTACTAGAAAGTCGACTCCCAGAAACAAAACAAACCCAAACCCACAACAAAACGAAACAACTCGAAACATAGTCCCCGAACTAGATCCGAAATGACGTGCAGTAGCTTATCGTTCGGCGCTCATGCACGTGCGCCTCAAAAAATAGGACGATTCCTAAAGTAGCTTGAAAAAATAGGTCCCAGTGTACCCAGAGAAACATTATGGAAAGAAATAATAATCCAGCGCATCACCCTGATTGGATATAACGTATTTTACCGGGAAAGCGATCATCACCGGGAAAGCAACCGAACCTCACAAAAGGAGGTTATGTGTATATATGAAGGCAGGCACATATAAGAGGGTCCAGTGTATCTTTCCGAGTCTTGGAGTTATATAATTAATATAAATCAACATTTGGTAAAGTCGATAAAGCTTACACTCCCTGACCCACTAGTCAACGACCTCTCTGAAACAATACTCTCTCTAGATAAAGGTAAACCATGTCAAAAAGTTGGGAGACATCTAAATAACACTTCTGGCTACTTGGTTCCGTAACTGTATGTAGATTCAACTTTCTTCAGCAACTTTGGATCATCCCGTTGTCACCCTTGATTGCTTTCCCGGTGACGATCGCTTTCCCGGTGAAACACGTTATAGCCCCAAGGATTCAATGGTCTAAGTGGGAGATCTTTTTCGCCGACGAGCGCGCTGTGCCCCTCGACCATGCCGACAATAATTACGGCCTCCGAGTCCTTAAAAAGGAGCCTCCTGACAAAATTCCCCGCAAAGGGCCAGCCAACTGTCATCCCAGACGACGACCCCCCGCTACGTACACAAGACAAGAGGCTCTTTCGGCTATATATCCAATCAGCACTAGGATGAGCTAGATTATAATTTCTTTCAATAATATTTCTCTAGTTACACTGGGACCTATTTTTCCAAGCTACTTTAGGAATCGTCCTATTTTTCGAGCTACTTTAGGAATCGTCCCAATTACCCGAAATAGAAGACTGCCAGCAGTGATGTGTACCCGTTTGATTTGATAGAGAGTGCCACCACCAAATATGCAATCTCACGATGAATTCTGATCATCGCAGTTAGTAAAGTATTTACTTATCTGTCACAGCTCTATATATTCTAATGCCTTCCTCGGCCGTGTCAGTACCTAACATATATTCTCCTCTCCCAACTGTTTCACACAATTTGAATTCTGTTGTAAAACACCAACTTTGATTTCACCTGAGGATCATCATACCCCTGCACGCCTCTACTAGCAACGCTTTGATATACTCAAGATCTATTTCTTCTATTCGAGGCAAAGATTCATCTATCGTGGGGTTGCGAGAGTTTTGGGCTGTTAGCTGGCCCTCCGCTTCATGGCCATCCCACTCCTGATCCTCACTCTTTTCGTCTCACTACATTTGTATTCGCTTATTAAGTATATATATATTGTTCTCTACTTTAACAAAGTGAGAGACAACTCGTGATCGGCGGTGAGTGATGTCTCCCTAATAATACTGCTGTGCGAGTAAAATAGAGTTCGGGATTTGTTTCTTCATTTTTCTTCAAGAAGGCTGTACACTTACAAAAAAAGTAAATCAGGAACAGATATTTTAAAATACATATTAGGGACGGGTCTAAATCTATTTCCCAGAAACCTTCGCCGGCACTATAACTGTTCATCTGACTAAATCCTAAGCCATATCTAAGCCCTCAGTACTGCGGAAAGGGGCCAGCAACCCCACTCTTAGCCCACTCTGAAATACCACCTTTGATGTCAAAGACACGTCCCCCTGCCACACCTGCATCTTTCAGTTGTCTGGTAACATGCTGCGAGTCGTTCCCGAGACGGCAAAGGACATAAACCGGCGCTTCGGGTGAGCTTTTAGCCAGGATTGATTGCAGTGATTCTGGGACCTTGGATATTGTATCCTCTGCGAGTGCCAGTGACTCGAATTCAGAGTACGGAATATCTTTTGCACCATTAGTATAGTTCAGTCAAGCACTAAGGCGTGGGGATATATTACTTAGACTCCCAGGTAACTTGCAGATCCCGAACTGTGTTTCATCTCTCACATCCAACAGCGTATGTTCCTTCCCTTCATCTCGAACCTCCATATACTCTTTCACGTCGACTCTTTCCTCAGGTTTCAATAACCCCACTGGAGCGTTGCTCCCACAAAATGCAATGTGATCGATCAATCCATTCTCCATTGCTTCTCTGGTAATTTTATCCCTTGCATCAGCCGGCTCTCCACATGCCACACAGGTTTTTCTTCGTCCACGCATTTTCAAAGTTCTAAATGCCATTTGTGGAAAGGCCGAGAATATTGTCATACTCGTCGTTTTCTGTTCCGGTGGAGCCGGTCTAGAAAGCAGTTTGATCGCCTCGAGTGCTTGGAGAACACCCATGACGCCTACCACGGGGCCTAGAATACCCCCTTCACCGCAACTAGTGACAGTAGAGGCTGGAGGTGGATTCGGCCATATGCAACGGTAGCAAGGGCCAGCTCCAGGAGGATCATTGAGCACGATTAATTGACCGTCAGTGCGTAGGGCAGAGGCAGAGACGATAGGTTTGTTGAGGATGATTGAGGTGTCAGAGATGAGGTAACGAATGGAGGGATGGTCAGTACAATCAAGGATCAGGTCGTATAGAGTGAGTATGGAAAGGGCATTGGCTGAGGTAAGTGCTTGAACGTGAGGGATATATGTAGGGTTAGGGTTCAAGCTATCATAGTTTCAGTATGTGATAGTTCATGAGGAGGAATATACTTGGTGAAATACGTACTCCTTCAGGTAAGTAATTGCAGACTCAACCTTTGACATCCCAACCTTCGAAGTAGAATGTATGATCTGTCGATGCAGATTCGAGTGCTCTACAATATCATGATCAATTATGCCTATGGTCCCCACACCAGCCCCAGCAATATATGCGGCAGCTGGTGACCCAAGTCCGCCAGCACCTACTATAAGCACCTTGGCACGCTTTAACCGCAGTTGTCCTACACCTCCGGCATCCGAGTCAGCGATCATTGACAATGATTAGGAATCAAACAAAGCTCACCATCAAACCCAATCTCTGGCATGATCATCTGTCTACCATACCGCCTATATTCATCCAACAAAAGTGGCAGGCTCCCATTCAGTTCTTTTTGCTCTTCCCGAGCTTCGGCGGATGTGACGACATCGCCAGAAGCTTCTTGAGCAGAGGTGCGGAGAGCAGCCAACTCGGCCTCAAGCTCCTGTATACGAAACTGCAGTGCGGCGGGGTCTTGGGATTGCATTTTTAACTACTTTCTATCCGGGATGTTTGGTCGAGGACTCGAACTAAGTACCACAGTGGGAGTCATGTCATAGCCAGTTGAAGTGGAGGGTTACCCGGCTGGTGTGGGGGACTAGTACCAGCTTGGTGGGGTTCATAGGCAGTCACTCGATACATAGTCATGTGTTAACTAAAGCCCTGCATGATGACTAGACACGGGGAGCCTCGGCGGCTTTGTAAGTTCAGACGCGGCTTTCAACTTTTGAAGCCGCTTATGTCGTGCTCACCTTTGAGTAGCACCTACATGTACCATGGTAGGTGGTACAGATCGCTAGATCAGATCACGTCCTTCCTCTACTGCCACATTCCGGTTCCCGCTGGACTGACTCGAATGAAATAAACTCTCATTCCATATGAAGCTAGATTAAAAAAATCTCACTTCTTCAATATTTCCAGCCGGTGTGTAGTGATATTAATAGGGCTGATATATATACTACATGTAGTTATAAATCATATCGGCTGTTATAATTAGTAATTAACCACCTCCTAAAGGTATTCGCGGTTCGGAACCAAACAGCTTTTCTATTTTTGCTTGATTATACGACTTCTTTAACACCAAATCTCTCTGTAAGAGCGCATGGCATTTATTCAAATTCGTTGGGTGTTGATATGATATATTGTAGTAATATATGCATGCACCCCAAGACCGAAGCTACCCGGGGTTTAACCCGGCCACGGTTGAGAGCTGACAGGAATTAAAACTCGACCCAATACACACATCAACTACATTTTTGGGGGAACTTGTAATCTTTTTCTTTTCTCCTTTATCTTTTTATTTGTATTCATCTCACGCATTCCTTCAGGACCCCCCTACGCACTCCGACTCCCTCGTTCCAGATAATTATCTCCACCGTGGATATAGTGGCAACACTTGCACACATCCATAGCTTATAGATCATAAGTATAGGTACCGATAAGGCAGCTATTCTACGCCCTTTGATATATGCACTTATCCACCCACCACACACCTACGACGTATCGACCACAGCCTTGTCCAAAAACATCGGCATTGGATTCCCCGGGTAGGTCAGTCAGTACCTGCATCTACCCATCTTGCTGGTTAGGTGGTGTGGGGCGGGGAGACGGAGTTATAATAAGCTGGCCGTCAGCTTTTAGATGCTTATGGGGGCACGTGAGGGCGCGGCGGCTGAGGGCAGTGCAGAGAGGTTTTTATTGTGAGAGGGACTTGAAATGATCGATTGAACATCTTCTGCACAACAACAAAGTCCTGACTAGACTCCAGTGACTATCTCAAATAAGTGCATGGTGTAGCATCAATTGTTCTAGATCTTATCCGTTAAGCGAAAGAACGCCAACTAGAAAAATTATGTATGTATCAAACACCATGCCAATCAAACACGCTTAATAGCAAAAGCAACCCAAATATGTACGAATAAGAAGCCATCCATATTTTTTGGTTCGAAAAACTAATAACTATGTATGTATGTTCGCAGATGTCCTTCATCCGAATTCATCATACCATCCCATCCTTGCATTTGAAAAAGAAAAAAGAGAAAAGGAAATAAAACTCCTCATTAACACCGCCCTAAAAAAGTAAAGAGAAAGAAAAAAGAACAGAATCATTAGAGATCGAAAAATGGTATCCGTAAAATGCATCAAACATAAATCAACATGCTTAGAATCATAGATACCATGCATTTCGCGCAACATGACATAACAGAGCATAGACCCTCCCTAGATGAAGAAAAAGATGAAAATGAAAGATGATGTGCCAGAGGCTCGGTACAATCTGAAAAATCAGCAAGTAAGAGCGTGGCAGCAGAAAGCACAAGACGGGGGGAGAGTCAAATGAAAATAAAAGACAAAATGCACAATATGAATATGGTATAAAAGCGAAGGCGTGATAAAATAATCACAAGGCCAACCCGGCAGTGAAAACAAACGAAAAAACCCAACTCAAAAACAAAAAAACCCTACATGCTACACGCTTAATGCCAGTGGTAATTCAAACTTTTTTTTCGGACGAAAAGCCCTGTGGGGACCAGCGATTGTCGTCTCTTTCCCCTTATTCGTTTCGGTAAATCATAAACTTCGTCAAGTCCAGTTGTCCAATGTTCTGGCTCAGTAAATTCTTCATACTTTGTTTTTCATCCGATGAACTCGCCATTCGCCATTTCCCACCATGGCCTGTCCTCTTGCCATACTCGCTGCATCAGTAATCTAGCATGCCTCACCTAAAAAAGAGACGCGAAAAATGATTAGCCGAGATTACCGCGTTGAGGGAAGTAGGCAATTGACTTACCTGAGTCAGGCCACTCTTCTCCACCTCTATCATCCTCTGTAGAGTGTAGTCTCTATGTCTAACTTCCATCGCCTCGCACCCAGCGGAGAACAGCGGGAAAAGAAGACAATTTTCTGCTGTCCCTCCCTGCCGCACATCCTTCATAGCATTGACAATTTCATTAACCGCGTTCTGGACACTCCGGTTCATGGTGGGGTAGTTTAATACGCGACGGTATAAGTGAACCAATGCCGCCCAATGGAACGCGGTATTGGTCGCTAAAAGTTCCCCAGCGTCTAGTATATCCGTAGGCGAACCCATTTGGAAATGTTTTCCCTGATGGTGTGTGTGGCTACAGTGGCCAGACGCCTTGCCCCTAGCATCCTCCAATTCTTTTTGCAGCGCCATGGCCTGGCTTTTGATAGACTGCGAGGGGCTCCATGATTCCAATTGTTGGCGATAGCTGAAGTCATGGCTAGAAATTATGGAGGGATCATCCAACAGGAATCTCTTTTCCCTCTCGCACTGCCTCGCTAATTCTCCAATCTTCGCTAGAATGCTGACACATCTTCCTGTAAAGCCGAAGAAGCAATCGACGGCAAATTCCTCCTGTTCGTCGTCTTCTACATCGTCGTTGGTCCAGTACTTGCCGCTAAAAAAAGGCTCGTCGATTTCTCTTCCACTGAGGCTTCCCAACAGGTCTAGATACGCAAACCATCGCACCAAAAAGTAAGACACCTTGTCTCTACTGTGCATACCCTGGGCACCTCCGCGAGCAAGGATAATCTTCCGAGCAGCGCTCAGATGCGTTTGCCAGGTCAGGCCGCTCATGTGAAACGGATTAGGCGAGATGATTTGATATGACGATAGCATAATGGCAGTTGCGAGGGTCGAGTCGCTCTTGGCATCAGTGGGATCGTCCAGAGACGCATGAAGACTGCGAACAGTTTCATCCAGAAACCTACCAATTCGTTCGGTAGGCTCCTTGTGGTCGAGAAGTCGTGCCCGGTGGCTGGCAGAATATGCAAGCAGCAGATTCATCAGATGATCCGTTTGCACGGCCACTAAAAAGATACCGGATTATGTCAGCTGAAACCGCATGATTACCCAAATAAGCATCTCCACCCGGTGGAAGAATATGGCTTACTCTGAGGCAGAATGCTCTTGAACGGATTCTCGGAGCAATCGTGAGGTACCAACAACCTTGCAGTGTAATGCAGGTAATGGTGGAAATACATCATATTCTTCTTGTTTGATAATAGCAGTTGCGGCAGCGGATCGAGCCGTCGGGGAATGGTGATCTGTACGGGATAGAATGGCGAGTTGGGGTTCATATACATCCCATTACCTCGGGCACCACTAGGGTACATCCGCGAATTGTTGTATCTTCTCATGGTTTGGGAGTAGTCCCCAAAATTATGGCGCGGAATCTCTTCCACATCGCTGTCCCCATCCATATCTGGTATGCCATGATCTACACCAAAGCTCATAGCCTTCGGGCTTTCTACACCAAAACTCATGCCTTTCGGGCTATCTTCTTGCTTGAATTCATCCATCTCTGAGATGGAATATCTGTCAACATAACCGTAGCTGTTATCTGGGTTAGGTAAGGGTGCGGCAAGTAGATTCTCAACAGAAACCCTTCGCATGATGGTGTTTACTCCCACACCCGATACAGCGGAATGGTCCATGAACGCCATGTGGTGGTGTTCCATTGAAACGCCTGATGATGTTGGCATGTAATTCAAAGCTGTTCCAATCGAGGTAGTATGTGGCGGCATAGTCACGGGATGCCCATTCATATTGCCGTAAATATATGGTGAATTTGGAGTAGGTTGTGTAGGCGAAGTGCTAGTACGGATTCTCTTTGTAGGGGTTTGAAGAATTGGCGGCGGGGCATGGTATACCTTTTGTTGCTGATGCAATGGGGGCGAGTTTTGAGGCTGAGAATAGTGCGTGGGGCTAGTCACTGAGCCTGGAGGACTATGGACATATCCGTTCCCATGACTTGACACAGGTGACGCGATCTGTGTGACAAAAGACCCAGACACTGGCGTGTATGGGGTGTAGATACCCTGTTGATGATGCTCCGTCTTATAGACGATGTCGTCATTATAACCAGTTGAATGGGGAGTAGCAGTTGTAGGGGTGAGATTTTGTTCCCAGTCGTAAGGATTTGGCCTATTCTGCGGGTGCATTATAGGCGTTTGAGGCTGCAATGGAGGTGGACGCCCATTGGTCATCCTCAATTGGGGATCCAATTGTACTGTAGACGATTGCATCACAGGTTGAGGAGGGGTTTGAGGCTCTGCTACCGAAAACACAGTCTGGTAGTTTGACATTGTTGTCTTCTTTCCACTACCAACCCTGGGTACGGGGGCTTTCCGCGTTGTACCATTGTTATGCGTAGTCTGTACAAAGGTTTGCGGTGATGGGAAATGTTGATTAATGGAGAATTGGCCAGCACCGGGAATAAACTGTGACTGGTCGTCGGGATTAGGATCTTGACCGTTGGCCCCATTCTCAAGCTGCTTCTTCTTCAATGGGCGACCACCCCATGATAGCCGAATCTTATAATCGCAATCCTCATCGAGTCGCTCACAGTTACTGCAGCGAGGTTTCTCTTCTCCGCACTTCACCTTGCGAGCCTTGCAGTTCCTGCACAGATCGCGCTGTTAACATGTGCCATCTTTGTATATATCAACAGATTGGGAACGAAAGAAGGAATATATAATGAGCGAGGAAAGCAAAATGAATGAACAGAATAGGATGGATGTGATTGATTAAGGGAAATAGGACCATACCAACACCCATTCCTGCTACGACGACGAATTTCACGACCAGCGACTGGAGCTCGAGGCATTATTGAATTGTGTATCTAATTAGAATGAAAGAGGGGAATCGCTATAAGGCGACACTCGGGAGAGGAGTAGGGGAGAAGTAAGGTTCGATCCGATGTGGTGGCGATAACGTCACGAAAGATGGCGGGGTGGTAGGAAGAGAGGTTAATTCAACGACAACGCGACGAGGATGAGATCGTCGCGACAGGATAAGGCGGATAGACGCTGGGATAGAGGAAGAGATGGCCTGAAAGAGAGACTTCTGTAGTTACCACGTAGGAGAGGCAGCGACTGAGACCTCGATAATATTTTTTTTCTTCTTGTGAAGATATCGATTCCAGCGGACAGCAGGCGGGCACGCGGGGGGCGGGGGCGGGAAGGGGTTGGGTTGGCAATAAAAACTGAACCCCTTCGTTAAGAGTAGTAGTGGGCAGATAGTAAGTATTGTAGGATGATGTACGAGATACCGTTGATAGTCAGACAGCCCAGTATCAAGTAGGTAACTGTAGCAGGAGCCACAGCGAAGGTGGGAGGGGGGAGGGGGGGGGGTGCGATAGTAATGATAGAAGGGTATGTAGAGAGAAATAGTATCAGAGCAGCAACGAGGGAGGGTTCGAGCGCATGCAGTATATGATCCGGTGTTATATCTGGCCAGGCAAAACAGAAGGTACCAGTATCAAAACAAAATATTCGTAAAAAAAAAAACAAGGTGTAGTAGTGGTATTATTAGGCAGCGTTGCCTGCTGTGTGTGCCCGAAATTCGTACTCAGGTCGTAGCGTGCTGACTCCGATTGACTGACTGACGAACTGACTGAAGTCTGACTTGACAGACTGCGAAGGTACGGATCACTGAGAGAAGGATGTGGGAGAGAGAGGGTAGAGAACTGAAGTAGAAGTGCGAACCGGTGAATACAGAATCTGTAGAGGGGTGTGGAGAGTGGAGGGGGGGCCGGGGTGGCCAGTGGGTGTTGGTGGGAATGGATGGAAAGAGGGACGGCAGAGCAGGGTATGTACCTCTTTAGTTAGGTGCAGGGTCTCTAGGGAAGAAGACCAGGGAGGGTGTGTGAAGTGGCCGGGGGCAGCCTCTTCAGTCGATCACAGGCCTAGGGTGGGGGGGAGGAGGGTTAGAGATATTACGGTACGTACGAGAGGGGCGATTGCAAGAATCTACTGGACGAACCACCCAGGTGGAGTACACGGACGGACGAGGGCATGAATTGTGGAGAGGCCAGTCGGTATCTCCATATGTACGTCCGCTGTATCACGGGAAAGCGCACTCTAGCGAGGCGGCAGACTGGTAAATCGAGTAAAGCCGAGGGATTTGGAGCCGCTTGTCTGGCAACAACATCGTACATCGTGGTAATACTCTGCAACTCGTGGTAATATCCTCCATACTCCGAGAGAGACGTAGAGTACTTTACTGTGCATAGGCCCGTCCCTTGCTACTTTACTTCACTCCATGCATGCCGAAGTACATACTCTCCCAGCTTTGACTAGATTTCTTTATGTATCAGGTACATAGCACCTGTGTGCTCTAGAGTAGATTTTGCTAGGTATATACCTTCTTTAGGGTACTCCACGATGCCATGTACTTACCATACCATACATCATGTATCCTATGGTTTCTCCCTCTCTCACACCCCAGGGATATACTCCAACCTACTGGCTATATTTTCTTTCCTCCTCCCCGACCACCCCCTCTAGGAGAATAGAAAAAAATCCCCTGCTCCTTCTCAGGCATTGATCTCAATCGTCAAGATTAACGCCGCCAACCGCAGAGACGAACAGTAAATCGGTGGAGGAGAGGGGAAAGGGGACCCTATCGAACGGAGCGGAGAAGGGCAACAAGCCGATCAGGTTGTCGTTGGTAGGAAAACGAAGCCACAGTGGACGCCATGCGCGTGTCTATGAGACCATGTTCTACCTGCTCTAGTGACACACCTGAAAGCTGCGAGCTGCGGCAGGGATGAGGGGGTTTTCTCTAACGCACCTGTTGTCCAAGTAAAAACCCACATATCTAACCGCTTCGATACGCGACCACACCCCCTCCCTTCCCAGGCCCTCGAGGGCTAAATTTGTGATCCAGGTAGCTCGAGTGTATCGTGTGCATCTGGGCTCTGGAGTGCCGTGATGTACGTGATACCCGTACGTACAAGGTCGGCACAGACGCAACAATAGGTATGAGACAAGTAGCTAGTACAGCTTGTAAGTACATGGTAATAGATAACCGGTTAATGATGTCTCTCATTCTTTTTTCCCCCTTGACAACAGAATCGTCATGGGGAAATCTCGATCATCACTTGGAAGAATTGGACTCGTTGTGTGTGATTATTAGAGACTTTGCGCAGATGGAGCCAGCTCCATTTCTGACAACCTGATTGGTGCCGATCACACCATTAACCAATCAGATAATCAAAATAAAGAGCTGGCTCCATTTGCCCAAAGTCTCAAATAATAAGCATCGGGTTACCTCGGTACACGGCCCGGCTCAATAGTGGTGACCCAGTTCTACGCTTGCCACCCCCTTCGGAGCGGGCTCGCAAGAAGCCGAGAGAGACGCCCAGCGCTGCTGATTTATTTGCCGCCGCTAGGGTAGATAGGGTGGTAAGTACTCTAGAAGATAGAGTACTAGTAGGTATCGTACCGCCTGTAAGTCATTTGAGACTACTCTAACGCCATGGTCTGGTTGCATGCTTGATCCTCAGCATACTCAAATCCGTGCGTTTCTTTTTTTCGAAGCTTCTTTCCTAGATTCACTACGTCAGCCCTACAAGATCCAACCAGAGAGCCCTTGATAACACGTATGAGAGAATACGGAGTGTCTACCCGTAGCCGTCTTTGCTTTATCTACTGAGGTACAATACCTGTCTCACCTTTCTTCATTCCTACTGTGTTGCCAGTCAGCATCGGTTTCATCAAGCTTCATCTCTTCTATTCCCAATCTAAATTCTCTAATACAAGCAAGTCCAGAGGCCCGTTTTCTTGTATAGTAGGATCCAAGTACCCGCACAGACAACAACCATGAGCTACAGGAAGGATCACAGGACTCCTGGAAAAATAGGTGGAATCGATATTGTGTTTCCATATCGACCTGATAACGTCGAGAGCTCGCTCATCAAGAAGCATCCCCTTCAGCGGATTCATTCTCCATCACGGTCAATTTCAGCTTTTGTGCACGTAGGTCATTCTTCGGCTGAGCCCTTACCCGTTGTTTTTTTGTTTTCCCACGTTACACTTGTTTGATGAAACTCCCTCACCTCGAGTGGCGATGCGGCCAACCCCGTTGCTGCCTGCACATAGCTATTGGCGTCCCCAAATATGCAAGACCCTTGACATTGGATAATTTGTTCACACCCATGGCAGGCTACCGGACTCGTGAGCTTCTTTTATTCCTTCCAATGGTGAGTGAGCCACACCATCATCCACTTGTTCTGTGCCAAAGGTTGCCTAGCTAGCTAGCTGTGGAAATGAATGATTCTTCAAATAAGCTGTTATCACTCATAGCTGACACATTAATCTTATCATAATTCAGTTTACAATATTTTCCAGGTGAAATCGTTTATTTCGTCCTCCTTTGCCACTCATTCAGTGTTGCTGCATCCCTCATTTGATGGGGCTATTAAGCAAACCAAGCCTCATCTCCGATTGGAGCATGAAATGTATGCTGACATTCAATGGGCAAAAACACAGAAACGAGGCATACGGGTATGGTCGATCTTCTCATCTCCGGATTTCCCCCCTCAACCAAGGCAAACGTGGGGAAGGCTCCGTTTTATCCGAGCTTTCTTGGAATTAAAGAAAAAGGCATCTCTCATCTAGATAAACTGCTGACTGTACGATGCGCGAGGTGCTTCGAGGAGATGATACAGATGGCATTTCCAGTTTCTTACGTAATATCCCATTCTATTGCTCTTCTCTGAAGATTCTGGCTTCCATTGTCGGGCTAAAATTTCCTGTTTTTTTGCACATTTCCCCGCCTTAATCTTGATAACTGGGCTCACGGGCCACATTGCTACCCGTCCCATGCGGCTCAAATCCTTATCGGATCTTGTGCCCTTTTTTGTGGAGGCTCGAGCAACCAAGAAATATCATTTGGCTAAATACATACCTAACCTCATAATGCTCTTCTAGGATTATCGCTCTATCGATATCTACCTTGACTTTTATTTTCGGATTTCTTGCGGATATAACCCTCAATCAAAAGTTATTTTTGGTCAAGAATGCTCTAGCAGTGGCTAGCGCACCTTTGGAGGTGTTGATTAGTCTGCTGTACTGGGGCCTAACAGCTGTGAGTCTCACGTCCCTTTGTCCCTCATATGATTGTTTATATATTTCATTGGTATCGATATCATTCCCCCATTCTCTGGTCTTTGTGTCGCGTGTGCCCTGTGCCCTGCACCTGGGTCCACTCGGATACACGCGGCTTGTTGGACTCTTTAATTCTGAGCACACACTTCAGGCTCCTCTGGTCCAATATTACCCGATATTATACCCCAATCACTAGAGTGTATGAGATTGCGACAATAGTCATCCTAATTCATATCCATACTTCTTTCTCGCTAATCGTTGTTATCTGGGATTTGTGTTTCCTCTTCATTGTTTCTGCCCCCTCCTCCTAAATTTCTTCTCATCCAACCACGTTCAAACATATCATGCATCACAAAGCCGGGGGGGCCCCATGTGATAATCTGAATCTGCCTTACCACATCTCTATTAATTTCACCTTTACTTTTTATTTTCTTCCCAGTTTGTTAAATGTGAATGGGGAAAGGAGGAAATGAAGGATAAAACAACTAACGCCTCATGTGCATCGCTAGATCGACCGCACGCTAGTCATGCCGCCTGGAATGCATATTGATACATTTGTCGGTCAGTACATACATATTCCGGCCCGGCCCGATCAAATTTGCAAATCTATTTCCTTCATAATCTCGTGGTTTATCGTATCGCTTTTTTCCCGGTTTCATACCGAAAGATGTTAAAGTCTTAGACGGGGCTGTTGTGTTGTTGTCGTCGTCGTTGTCGTCGCGCCATATTTCAAATCACCACTGCTCACTCATCGATTCTAAAACCGGCATTTCTCAGATTGGAAGGCTTGGTACGTTTTATGTCAACTCGCTAACTCACTACAGATCTTAGCTTGCATCTTTTCCCTGCCGCCCTTCTCCTTACCGATGCGCTTTTGTTGTCTCCACCATGGACTGTCGGTGTCGTCCCTGCGCTCCTAGTTCCAGGTTGTCTCGCGACTTTCTACTGGTTTTGGCTGGAACACTGTTATTCCTATAATGGATGGTATCCGTACCCAATCATGGAAATCTTGAAGACCGAGCATAGGATCATCCTTTTTACCGGGTCGGCATTGACTATGAGCGCGAGCACACTGGCGTTGAAGTGGGCTTTTGCAAGATTCAATGGACAGCTTGGAAAAGCGGTCCCAGGAGATGAGAAGAGGAGATAGACGAATATAAGTCTCCGGCGGATACGATGTACTCAGGGATGTCGAAAAATGATGCGCATTCGGTGATATCTCAACAACGAGAGAATAAATGTTCACATGACGATATATCAAGGTCAGTTTGAGTGCGTAGGTTCTCTTGATGATGAAAAAAAAAAACATCTGTCTTCAATGCTTTTCTGTGTTCTTTAATATATTTTTACTGTCTCGCAGTGACCTTTGTCTTTAAAGTGAATTTAGGAGTGCTTTTCAAAATATAGAGATTTGGCTTTCCAGTCCAAAAATGTTCATTACTTTCCAACACCCCTGGATACATACATGTATATATGGTAGTTTACTTGATGGTAGTTGAGACCTGCAGTAAATGGTAGAGGGGAGTACATACTTACGGAATTAAGATATCTGTGCGTATCTGCGGTTTATCATGGGACATTTGGAGTTTTTTTTTTTTTTTTTTTTTTTATATCTATATATATCTGTACACGCATAGACATGTATCGCGAGGATGTTTACAGTTGAAAAGTATCTCAATTGCCTAGACTAAACTTTTAATGCTCATGACGCCGTAAGCAATGCCTAATTTACAAGACTTTTATTTTATTACACCAAATGGATCTCACAGCTCTTTAGAGCTAGCTCCCCCTTAGATCTAGATAAGACGCAGGGAGACCTTTCCATCCTTCTCCTTCTTCAAACACAGGGCACTCCACAAATCCCTCTGTACAACATCCGCGCCATGCGTCTTCTCCAACTGTTCAACCGCTTTCTTGACCTGCAACGGGTATGACCCCGGCTGGATCAGGTCAATGAAAGCCTGCCCCAGAACGCGCCTCTCGGCAACTTCTTTCGCAATCTCTTCCTTGGGCTTCTTTGACTTTCGCGCGCCCTCCTTCTCGTCCGCGCCTTCTTCGGCTTCAAGCTTGCGCTTCTGCTTGAGCTCCTTCTTTTGCAAGCGGGTCAGCTTAGGCTTTTCAGCTTCGGCTTCGGCTTCGGCCTCTTCGGTGGCAGCTTCTTTGGGCTCCTCGGTGGCGGATGCAGGCACCTCAGGGGTAACGACTTCAGCGTTGTGTTCTTCGGTAGCGGGTTCTTCCGCGCACTTCTCTTTGTTGTCCTTCTTGGGTTTCTTGTTCTTCTTAGATTTCTTGTCCCCCTTGTCCTCTTCAGCGACTGGCTCGGCCTCAGTGACTACTGGGGCTGCTTCGACGACCTCGGGATCGGCGGTGGGTGCTGGCTCTTCGGATTTCTTGCCCTTCTTGCCCTTCTTCTCCTTCTTTTCCTTCTTCTCCTTTTGAGGCGTGGCCTCTCCCTTAACCTCTTCAGCAGCAACTATCGGCTCAGCAGCACTCTCAACCACAGGCTCAACAGCCTCCTTCTCCTCCTTCTCCTTCTCCTTCTCCTCCTTCTCCTTCTTCTCCTTCTCCTCCTTCTCCTTCTTCTCCTTCTCCTCCTCCTTCTCCTCCTTCTCCTCCTTCCCCTTCTTCTCCTTCTTCCCCTTCTTCTCCTTCTTCTCCTTCTTCCCCTTCACCGCCTTCTCCTCCACCACAGGCTCCATCTTCTTCTCCTCGACCTGCACCACAGGCTCCTCTACCTGCGCAACCTCCTCGACCTTCTTCTCAATAACCACGGGGACAATGACCTGCTGCTGCGTAGCTTTTGCGCTCTTCTTGCCCTTGCCCTTCTCGGGCTTGTAGAGCGCGCCCTGGTACTTTTGAGCCTCCGAGATACAACTGGTGTGCGTCTTGTGGTCGTTACCGCTGAAGGTCGTGTTACAGTCGATGCATGTGAAGTAGGCGCCCCGACACTGGCCGCGGTGCGAGTCGAGCTTGGGCTTCTTGATTACGTCGTTGCAAACTTCGCAGGAGACTGTATAGTCGTTAGCGTTGGTCAGGCATTGTCAGTATTTTGCGGCAAGGGAATTGAGGGAGGATTGAACGGGAATGTGGAGAGGAGGGGGGGGGGGGGGAATACAAGAAACCATGGCGGGCGAATTGGAGGCTTTGGTGGAGTTTTTAGAGGTGGAGTTTTTTTCTCTGGGAATTTGAGAATATCGAGAGTTTGTGCACAACTTTTTTTTTCGGCACAAAGATAGCTGAGTCTTGGCAGGGCTCTAGTGCGACAACTTACAAGGGTCCTCCGCCCACGCGCTTAAGCTAACTAGATAATAGGTCCGGGCGCTAACCGTAAGCAGCAAATGTGCCCTAACCCTGAGAATTTAGGTTTTAGGACGCTTGGGTGCATGCGGCGGGAAGAAGGAAAAAGTTAATATTGGGTTTGATAAGGAGTATGTCGTGCGTGGAGGAGGGATTGTAGTGCAAAAAGGCCAATCGATTAATTGGCGGAAGGGCGGGCTGGTATCGAGACAGTGGGAATTAATTGGGATATCTGCTTGAGCTATGTAACTGTCGTTGAGGGTAGGGACATTCAGCTCTGTGGGCGCCCTTGACTGATGGGCTGTGATGTTTTTAGAATAACGGTAAGGCAAGGTACATGTACTTTGCGTAATTAAAGCCCCTCATAGCTGGCAATACAACATAAACAGGTATACATATGTAGTAGTACATAGCAGTTACTAAAAAGTCGTAGTATTAGCCGCCGTAAAAGGATACTTACCTACCAAGTCTAAGTAGTAGTCAGCTCACATTCATCCCTTACCTCCATCCAGCACGTAATCACCAAGTCTTATTGGGCCCGAAATAACCTCCTAGCCCTAGCCACCCACCCACCCTCTCCACCATAGGTAATCACGCGAGCCCTTACCTCCTCAATATGTAACATTGCACAACATGACTCGGTACTCGGCTCTTTGCATACCTGACCTCTACGTAGCATAGCATGTTCACCGCTCTCTCTGCGCTGCTTAAACGGTTCATCCGCGGACGCAAGACAGAGTTTTTACCCTCGCACCGATTGGTGCGGCAGTGATAAGCTTTTCGATTTCGGCTCAGGGCCGGACTAGGAATGGACTTGAAGTCGAGGGCTTGGGTTGGTTAGCTTGGACAGGACTGGATCGGACTGGGTTAGGGGCCGGGTACGTTATGTAGAGTAGAGAGGGCGGGTCTTAGTCTCAGATATCGATGCCCGTGACCGCCGATGGATAATCGAGAACCATCAATCGTCAAATCGTGGTGCGGGGGTGATTGATACTGCAGTATGTAAGTTGGACATGTGTGTGTGGGGGTTTGTCAAGTGGGGGTGGGGTCTGTGAGTGTGAGACTTATCCAAGCGAGACATTGTTTCGTTTCGGATGACGACAGTGACGGATGGTGATTGCGTCTGGACCTGTGGACCGTGTGCAGCAGCTCTGCCAATGTATGTATCGTAGCGCTGAGCCCTTTGGGAGTACTAGGAAGTTGAGATGGAGATGATAAGATCTGAATTGTGGGATCTCAATACCCCTATACCCCAATAACTCAATTTAACACTGATAGTGGATTTCTTGTTTCTAGCTCGGTGGACCGTGCCCTCGAGCTCCCATCCTTGTTACGAGCCGCGGTTTATGTTCCTTGAAATGGGGTCCTTTTTACTTCACCTGGTAGGGGTGTACATATATAATGTATGTAAATATATATGCGCAATACCCAAAGCTCTCAAGATCTCAAATTTCCCCTAGAATACATGTATATTCAAGCTATCTAGATGTAGTAATCTTATAACTAAATTTATACGTATCTAAGCTACCGTCCTCGTAGCGTAGACGATATTTGGCCTTTTGGATGATTGAGTCCCGCCATATATGTGCTTAGTTTTATCCTAAATGTAGTATTTCCCAGCACGTAGTAGACGTACGTACACACAACCAAGCACTCGGCGTGACACTGTTCTAGGAACACTACATGTAAAGCTATGAGGCCAGATATCTAGCTTCATGTAGGTAGCCACCTATCATTATAAATACTGGCTCTCTACCCCTTCTTCTCCCCTTCCTCCTCTTCTCCTCTTCTTCCTCTCTTATCCATATTTTTATCATACTCTTATCATATCGCGGCTTCATCAGCCATTAATCCCCAACCCCCCCTCCTCGTCCCTCCAAAGCTGCGGGGACAGGAGGATCCGCTCTCTTGTAGGGCGATTGTACTGCTACAAGCCTTAAGCTGATTGTATGTATCATTTTCTCTTCTTCTGATGGTGGTGATGAGAAAACTGTTTACTTTGGAGCAAAATCCTGACTGTACTGTAGTGGGTGATTTTACTGTTGTCACCCCTGGCGTGAGCTTTTTGTAAGTTTCCCCCTCTTTGCTATCTCTGTTTGTTCGTTCTCATTAAGTCCTCTCCCACTGACTTACATTGGTTTTAAGTAAACGAAATTATCCTGCGCTGGGGGTGCTGGCTTTGCAGGACTAATGGTCCAATGGTAAATTCCAAATCTCCTTCATTTTTCATTGCGATTGAATATTGTACTGACTGAAGAAAACAGTGAGCGAATTCCTCTATCGGTTTTTTGTATGCTTTCTCTCCCAGTCTATTCATTTCCTATCAATTGTCTCTTACTCACTGATATTTATACAAGCAGCTGCAGAGAAGATTCATCGCTGCCTGAGTTGGGAGTACGTTGGAGGAACTTATGGTTCGGAAGTAGGTTACAAATCCACTTTCTTCTCTGCTATACATACTGACTTACTACAACAGAAAGACAGCTGTTTGATAGATGCATTAGCTGTGTGACTGTGAAGGAGAGGGAAGCCTTCCATACGAGGGAGTACCACATGTACTACCTCGCATGGGGGCTTCCTACCTGCTCATAGTTATACTACTAATGCATCTGGGTTCTGCCCCTGGTGGGGGAAGGGGTTTTCGCTCGCGGTGCCCTAAGTTCCTCCGCGGTTTGTGCTCCCGTTTCGTTTTTTCTTTGCTCTTTTTTTTTTTGATCCCAATTGGAAGTTCCTACTAACACGTGGTGGGTTCATATAGAACAGAAACATGACTATTTGGTTCTGGGGATGCCATGACATCTTATCGTCCCCGGCACAACTCTACTACGGGATCGATCTCCGTTTCGTTTTCTGGAAGGGGTGTGGTCTTGAAGATTCACATCCAAAAAGTGAGTAATAAGATTTCTTCTCTTCATTACTTCCTTTTGTCGGCACGATTCTAGTTATGTACCCAGTCTTGCTGACCCATGGGCCAGGGTCAACCCAAAGTCAGATATGGATGCCCGGGTCTTTCTACCCGGGGGCCTGATAGAGTAGCCAGATATAACCAGGTCAGCCCCGTCGACGGTGTGGGGCTCTCTGGGGCATCTATTGTGCCACGTGAGGTGGGTGTGGAGTAGACAGGTCATAAATAGAAATACCATTAGGTTTTTGTGTTAGTTCTTGCTCCACTTACTTGAAATTGCCGTGAGTATATGACTCTAGGGTAATGAAAAATAATATAGGCACCATCCCAAAAGATTCTGTGCCACTCCACTTCATGGAATTGTCGATAGAATCTCCCGGACCAGTCTGATTTATTTTCCTTTGTTCAAGACAATAACACTGGGAAATATCTGCGATACCCCCGCGAAATTCTAATTGATATACTACATGTATCAATTATCCATTATTAATAACGCGAAATGTCGAAAATTGTTATAGCTGAGTGGCGGCTTGTGATTCCGCGTGAAGCTTTTTTTTTTGTTTAAATCATTAATTGCAATATTCCGCGTGAAGTTTTTTAATCTTATAGAGGGCTCCTTACTCTGTCTGGGCTGGTGGTTCGAAAGTCGTCGGTATTCTTTTACAGTTTCTCCGTTTTGTTTTAAAACAGACAATTTGAGGGCACCATGTGTAGAATGTTGTAGCTTGTTACCCGCAGCACTGTAACTCTTATTATTCTCCTTCCCAATGAGCCATGGTGTAATAATCGAACCCACAGTTTACTGTACTAATGCAGGCCACAGTGGGCTCTTTGACTTTGGAAAATATTGTTATATACCCGTCTATAGAGGCATTTTTCTCCGGGGACCGGGTAGTCTGGTCATTAAACTTTCAGGCCCGATGTAAATGAGTGCCACTAGCCGCATACAGCAGGTATAATATCGTGAACTCTATAACCAGAGGTATCTGGTACCCCTTGTTACGACCAGGTAATGATCTTACCGTGAGAGCATGAGCTCTTTAGGCATTCAACGCATCCTATCTACTATATGTAACTAGTGGCCTACATACGTTTACGTCAGGCCTGACGGGTTAAGGGAGAATCTATGGTAGATGCCCTGGCAGATATGCGCCCCGCGAATTTACTCATTTCTGATGCTTTGAAACATTGTGAGTAGCAGACATGAATATATTTCCGCGAGATTGGGCGGTGATCGCTTGTCCACCATTCTATGGGATTCGATAGGTTGATCCTGATGGTAAAGGTTTCGTCCGATAATTCCTCTCCATCACAAACCATGAAGGGGGTGGAAATGATATGAATGAGTTGTTAAGAGTGGTCAGTATTTGCCTCTTCTCCCGAAAAAGTCTTTCTTATACTTACGTTGAAATAGAGATTCTACTTAATTTGGTATCTATCCTGGAGGATATGCACCCATAAAGCAGCTACCTTAGGCATTGGGTTAGCAGGAGCAGCGGAGACGCATCAAATAAGGCGGCCGGCAGTCAGCTTAGTCGAGGCATTTATGCTAATTCTTCCATGTCTAGAAGCCTTGCTGTACCAGCTCATCGCCGTTAGTATTGGAGGTATAAGAACCGTACACTCTTCCTATCTCTCAAGCGCAATCAATGGGGGGGGGGGGCACTTAAATCACAGGGACTTCGCATCTCAAAATTGTAATAAAACCAGAGCATCCGACCATCATTATCGATATATCACCACCGGAGGTGGATAGTTAGCATACCTTTCTCTTCTCAAAGGCTGAGAAAAGAAAGAAAAAATGTGCATTTTAGTATCCCAAGACTCTGTCGAAATGGAAGCATCGGGTCACCGCCGTTACCATTGAGGGTTCATGACTAAATTAGCATGGATTTCTCTTCGCTATAGAAGGCAATAGAATGGATGCACTTAACTTCAGAATCTCAATGCCATATTGAGGTAGCAGTATCTAAGCATCAACGCCACTGCCGGGAGTGTACAATTAGCACAAGCACACTCTATCTCCTTATCCTGAAGCAGGAAAAGGATGTACCAGCTCAGTACCGCAACACCGTATCAAGATAAAGTACTCAATTTCCTTCACCGAAGGTATGTACCACTACGTTAGCACACTCTTATTCATAAAGCAGAAATGAAGATGCACTTACCAGCTCAGTACCTTGACACTATATTGGTGGGAAGTACCTATCTGTTACCATACCACAACCACGCGGAGGTGTACAATTAGCACGCTCTTCTCATCTCAGGATCGAGCATAAAATAAGAAAGAATACACCCACCGGCCCAGAGTCCGAACACCGTCAAGATAGAACCACTTTACCGCCACGATCAACACCGGAAGCATGCCATTAGCAAGTAGTACATGAGTTTTACGTCTCCGGCCGGCGAAGGAGAATGGGTAAACTGACTATCAGCATCTCAGCACCGTATCGAGAGAAAGTACCCAGCCAGCCATCACCATCATCATTCCCGGGAGTGTTTAACGAATCAATTAGCAAATCCCGCTCATCTCCATGTAGCAGACGGCAAGAGATAATAAACTTACAGCCGGTATTTCAACGTTAACACCACATTAAACCGAGAAGCACCCAGCTATATATATCACCGCTCCTACCAGAGGAATATATGTATGTACTTAGCACACCCCCCACCCCAACTCTTACTACCGAAGCTGGGAGAAGAATGAACTGACCGGTATTTCAACATTGTATCGAAACAGAAGTAATCGTTCATCGCTGCTATCATAAGAAGATATAATCAGAGAAACTCCATCTCTTTATTTCCAGGGTAGATGGGAAATATCGAATGGAGATGGAAAAGGAACCAACCTCTGCTGCAGCTGCAGCGGAAGTGTGTAATTAGCATATTATTCCTATCCACCATCAAAACCAGAAAGACAGAGTTAGTACCAGTCGGCTTATTATTACCTTGTCATGCTTCGTACTCCAGTATCGGCATTGGGGGATGGATAAATCCATTTAGGGATGGGAAAACAGGATGGTAGAGGATAGAGAATGGAAAGATGGAAGGGGTACGATAATGAGGCAGAGAGTAAGAGAAAGGAAAGGAAAGGAAAGGAAAGGAAAAGTTATGAGATAGCTCTTACCCGGCATGGCATGACATGTCCTTCCCGCTGTTAGTGTACCGTCGGGAATACTTATTCGGGGGTTGATTTCTTGGCACACACCGCGTGGCGGGGGCGTGAGTATTATCTTGGCCTCCTTCACCCTCTAGTTTGTGGTTTAGGTGTTATTTTTTTTTTTTAACCCGTGAAGGAGGATTTGGAAACTTTGATGATATGAGGGATGGCCATGGTGGCTGATCAGGAGGCGATATGGACTTGAGCGTGTTTATAATTATATCTTCCTGAAATAGATACAGCGTTTGAATTAAACACCTACAATGGAGCATACCATATCGTTCCCAGTTCATCGCCCTGTAGTTAAACACCTAACCCGCGATCCGCTCCTATAACATGTGCATTTGATTCACCTATCTCTCTACCGGATTAACATACCGCTTCTACGTGTGCTCGAATTCAGGAAACGTGCGTCATAGCACTCACTTCCAACGTGTAGTAGCAGTAGCTGGCGCAGTTATTCTGACATCAAGCAGGGCACACCCGCCCTCCATGGACGTCCCAGCTCTCGCATGGAGAAGACAATCTGCGAATTAACAGAAGCACCTCCATAACACCATAACACCGCATTTATCTGTCCGAGGAAAACAAACCCGCCAAAAGGGAAACGTAGAAAAGGCACCTGTGTCCCCCGACAGAGAAGATGTAGATAGAAGACTTTCTCAATCACAGGTCATCACTCGGACTATATATGGACCAATTAGTATACAGGATCGCTACTACACTCACATCCATCATCAATTCATCTACGCTATATATGTAACTCTTATGCAACCTTGAAAGGAGTCTTGGGCACTATATGGCCGGTAGAAGAACCGTGGTGGAGGCTGGATATCCAAATATCAGAGTGTATGGTGCAGAGCTACATTTACGTAGCTCAACTGAGGAACCCGAAACGAAGCTCCTAGGTTTAAGGGGAAAAAAAAACCATCCAATCTCGCGAATATAACAGTCTAGTTGGTTAAAGTGCTAGTTTAGCTCAGCACCCCACACTTTGGGTCTAACCATGAGCCATACTGGGATCGGAGAGTATGGGCATGGTTTCAAACTACCTGTACCGTTTTGCCGCTGAGCCGTGTTGCTCTCTAAACTGAATGTATCTATAAAGAGAGCCTTCTCACCCTTTCCCTTGATCTTCTAATCATCAACCCAGATCCAAATTTACCCCCTGGCCTGGTGAAAATCGCAGACCCCGGGACTTCCTATCTCAGCAGGTCTTTTCTTTTTATTCCGGTGGCGGGGTCACTGCTCCACAGTGATAGCTTGCGGCTCCCATGATACTAATAGTACGTGGAGTAATGCAGGCTTTTGCCATTAGAGAGCCCCGAAATCTGCAAGCAAGGGATCCCTTCCTTCATTTTTTCAGACCGTGGGGCTTAACTCAAGGCCGGACGACTGTGGCTCTTGGCGGCTGTAAATCGCCATTCAGGCGTTCTTACATGCCCCCGCGGCGAGCACCTTTACACCCTTGATTCGGTCCCCCCCCCCCCCCCCGCCCCCCCCTCTGAATAGCGTTCGAACTACACATGTACCAACCCCTCACTCCGCGAACCTTTTTTTACAAGCAGTCTTGGCACGAGTGAGCACCTGTGACGCAACCTCTACATCACACCGCGTACGAAGGGTCGGGAAGGGAGCGGTGTCGGTGCTTGGTGTGCGGGCCGGAGATTACAAGTAGCGAGCGAGGCACATGCATGACAGGACTGATGTTTTCGTCATCGGGTGTGGTGTCCTGGAGGGTGCCGGCGGCCGGGCCCGAACACACCATTGCTGCGATAAGCGTGTTGGGGAAATACACACCGTCTACCGCCGTAGCCCAGTGGCTGCGGTGTCGCCCAGAGGGGCCGAGGCCGGCGGTCCGAAACGCACACCTCCTAGGCTTGGTGGAAATGCTGTGTGACTGGGTCAGCTCAGAAGGGGCAGAGCGGGATGCTTCTCCTTGTTGTTGCTTTTGGGATTTTTTTTTATAGCGTTGTGTTGTGTTTGGATTGTGTGTCCTTTCGAGGGATGGTATATATGGCTACACATATTTTCAAGGGGGAAGTGTAGTGTAGTGCTGTATCAGACTATGGCATTTTTTTCTCTTTCTTTCTGATATCTCTATTCTAGTGTTCTCTGCTCTAAGGACTGCAATGTATCTCCAGCTGGAAGCAGAATCATTGCGAACAAGTACCACTCTGAAAATCCCCAAAGATGTCACACCACCCCGGCCCTACATGTATTTGGCACCAATCACCGCAAATCACTCGCACCAATCCTAGGCATATGTACTAGTGTATGTTTCAGTGTTCAGTTCCCCAGGTTACTGCAGACGGGCCGGCCGCTATAACTGGCATGTGTGGAGGTACGTACATATATATGCGTTAATTTGTGTTTATCTATCTATTTGTCTATGCACAGCTTGAGGTAGCCAGACTTTAGTTGTGTGGTGGCATAATCAAGTATCTTTCTATGTGTATCACTGCATGTAACTTGAACCGAGAGCAGAGGCTTCCATAGTATGGGTCCATACACGTACTCGTAGTATAGTATAGTCTTGAATTCGGCCGAAGCCATAGTACGGCTGGCTTACCCTGCCGCCCCCGAGCGGTCGGTTGATTCTTGCTGCAGCTGCTGGCTAGGAATTAAGACACTGGAAGAGAGCACATCTATCTATCGACCTGGACGTGTATATATATATTTGGTGGAGCACACAGTGAGTAGCTCACGGGGGAATCTATTATCGACATCGGCATCATCATCATCCTCGAAATCATCAGTAAGTGGCCCTATCCCCATCCCATCCCACCCACTTACGCACATCACGCATCCACCCACTAACTCATCCCCCTCCAGCGGACCCCCCCCCCTCTCCCCCGGGCACACCATGCCCCCCATGCCAGACCTCCACCGCACCCCCATCCCCACCCCCAACCTCCTCCTCCACCACCACCTCCCCACCTCCGCCTCCACCCCCACCCCCACGCCCACCCCCACCACCAACCCCCTTCCCCGCCGTCCCTTCTCCGAGCCGCGCAACCCCCCCCTCACCCCTCCCGACAACGCCCACCTCGAGTCCCTCCACCGCACCCTCGACACCCTCCTCTCCCCCGCCACCCCACCCGTCACCGTCACCACAACCCTCACCGCCTTCCGCCACGACCTCGACACCCCCCACTACCTCCTCCCCGTCGCCCTGCTCCAGCGCACATCAACCCTCCACCGCAAGATCCGCGCCACAAACGCCGCCCTCGCGCACGCAAACCGCGTCAGCAGCCGCCTCGAGCGCTTCCACGCCACGCTGCTCCTGCAGCGGCAGCAGCAGCAGGCCCCCACCACCACCACCTCCACCTCCACCGCCACCACAACAACCACAGCCCAGCGGCTGGTGGAGGTGCTCGGCGGCAGCGAGCAGTACGCAAATGTGCTTGATGCGGGGGTGCTGGCGGACGTGGTGTGGCTGAGGCGGGCGGCGGAGCGGGAGGCGGCGGTGCTGGAGGGGCGGCTGCGCGTGGTGAGGCGGGTGCTGGATGGGTTTTGGGCGGGGGGGATGCAGGGGAAGGGGGATGCGCTGTGGGGGGTGTTTGTGCTGGAGGCGGAGGTGAGGGTGGCCGCGGTGAATTTGTGGGCGGTGGAGGAGGCGAATAGGGTGTGGGTCATGAGGGTGGTGGGGAGGAGGGGGGTGTAGGGGGAGGGGGAGGGGGAAGGGGAGGTGTGGGATGTGGAATGTGGAGTGTGGAGGTGTTGTACATGTAGTTTCTGCCTGCTGGATGTGTGTTTCGAGTGTAACTTGTAATTGTTCTTGCAGCTAGCACGGCTGTCTAGATCTGCCCGTAAACAAACAAATAAACAAAAAACCCTTCATCCCCACCACATATGCCCATGATACCCCGACTACGAGCATATATATTTCGTAACCGAATGAGCAACCCCCCATAACATCTACGAGTGCCTTCCCCACACCACTATCCCAGCGCCCCGCAGTCAGAACAGACTCTTGTAAACCCACCACCAACCCAACCCAACCCACCCATAGAGCCTCTAGCTCCGATCCCCTTACGAGCAGCCACACTACCAGCACCCGGGCGGTAGCAATCGCATATAAACAGTACTGGCACAAAGCAAGAAAAGACTTTCAGCCACCGTGTAGCCAGGACACTGCACTCGAACAACAACAGCAACAACAACAACAACAACAACAACAACAGGCCTGTAATCGACCGAATAAATGTCCCGAGTGATAACCCGTGACTCGCTATTTTCCATCTTCATACATTATCACTCGCCCCCCCTTCACTTCGCTTCATCCCATCCCATCCCATCCCCAACTCACAATCCTACTTCCACAACACCACGACACAGAGCTAGCCACAACCCAGCCGGGTATATGTATATACGCGGCGGATAGTCGAATCTCCCCCCCCTCACACGCTTATGGAGGAGAAGTGTGTCAAGACTCGGCATGCCTATGTAACCCCCCACCCTACCACCACGGGGCCGACAACACCGGCAAGACTCTGCCCCCCTCCCCCCAACCCAACGCGGCAGGTGAGGCGATCCACCGATATATTGCATCATAGGCGCTCACTCGCGCCAAGACTGCGGCATTGGCCATTGGCCCTCGAACAACACATCGCGCCAGTACACCTAATACCTAATATAAGCCACGCCTTCAGCTCGATTACTACAAGCAGTGCTGCATGTAGTACTGGTATGCTGCCGCCGTGGTGGTTTCTTGGTACTGCATGTAACTTCACACTCCACCCCCACCCCCCCACCCATAGTCAGCTAGGAACTACAAGTATCCATTAAGGCAGACACATCTGCAATGGTAGTGTCTGTATTTGTGTTTATACGCATCTAATAATATTATTATTACTACCCCCCCTCTCACTCCCACTCCCACTCCCACTTCCCACTCCCACTCCCACTCCCACTTCCCACTCCCACTCCCACTCCCACTCCCACTCCCACTCCCACTCCCCCCCCTCCCCCCCCCACCGCGCGCTAGTAACACACTACTCCCCTTACTGCAAATACTCCACCGCGGCCAACAGCCTCCGCATCGAACCCTCCCCCCCCTCCACCGCCGCCAGAACCGCCTTCGCCCTACATTACTTCTCATTAGCCCCCCGCGCATATCCAAAGAAGAGCACTCACCAGCCCATCGTCTCCCGCTCCTTCATCTCCGCCTCCAGCTGCGCCGACTTCTGCCTCGCCACCGCCAGACACCGCTCAGGCAGCCCCGCGAGCCGCGCGACATTGAGCCCGTAGCTGCGGCTGGCCACGCCCTCGCCGAGCTCGTAGAGGAACGTGATATCGTCGCTGCCGTCTATTACCCCCCCTCACACACATTAGCCACACGCCCACCAACCCCCCCCACCCCCCCCACACACCAAGAAGAAGAAGAAGAAGAAGAAGAAGAAGAAGAAGAAAGCAAACCATACCCTCCGGCACCTCAAACCTCATAAACCTCGCCGCCACCCCCTTCCCCCGCGCCCCGCGCGCCCCGCCAACGCCGCATAATGCGTCGCAAACAGACACAAACACCCCCTCTCCAGCACGCACTCCAGCACCGCCCCCGCAATCGCCACGCCATCACACGTGCTCGTGCCCCTCCCCAGCTCGTCCAGCACCACCAGGCTGCGCGCCGTCGCGCACCGCAATATCGCCGCCGTCTCGGTGAGCTCCACCATGAAGGTGCTCTCGGCACTCATCATGTTGTCGCGCGCGCCCATGCGCGTGTAGACGGCGTCGACGACGCCCAGGCGCGCCGCCGCCGCGGGCACGTATGAGCCGATCTGCGCCATGATTGCGATGAGGGCGAGCATGCGCAGGTAGGACGACTTGCCGCCCATGTTTGGGCCTGTGATGACGAGGGCGCGGGTGGCGTCGGCGGCGAGGGCCGTGGTGGTGGGGATGTAGGGGGTTGTGGCGAGGAGCTTCTCGATCATGGGGTGGCGGGCGTCGACGATGTTGATGGTTGGGGTTGTGGGCGTGAAGGTGGGCTTGCAGTAGCCGGGCTGGGCGGCGACGGCGGCGAGGGAGAAGAGGCAGTCGAGGGTTGCGAGGGCGGTGAGGGTGTCGCGCAGGGGGTGGTAGTGCGCGGCGATCTGCGCGAGGAGGGCGGCGTAGGCGGTGTTGCAGGCGGCCGTGAGCGACTCTTTGTGTTGGTCGCGTTCGCGCAGGAGGCGGGTGGTGGTGGGCGTGTGGAAGCGCGAGACGCGCTTGGTGCCGCTGATTTTGGCCCAGGTGGCGGGCACGAGGGAGAGGGAGGTTTTGTCGTTGGGGACTTCGATCAGGTACTGCGGGGGGGAGGGGGGGAGGTTAGTTGGGGGATTGACCTTGGAGAGGGGAAGAAATGTGGGGATTTGATCATTGGCCCTTGGGGGAAGCGGGGTGTTTGGTCATTACCTCCACGCCCGACACCGAGACATATATGACCTTTGGCTTCCTCAGCGTCTTTGCAATCTCCTTCAGATGCTCCTTCAGCTCCGCCTCCACCGCCGCAATCCCCTAGCACCCAGCAGTCAGTCAGCATCATTACCCCCCCCCCCCCCCCACACATCCACCCAGAAGCCAACCTACCAGCTTATACTCCACAATATCCTCATACTCACTCTCGTCCCGAAAGAACGCATACCGATCATCCCTCGCCGCCGCCCTCTGATCCATCACGCCCAAAAACTCGGCCACCACGCCCCGCACCCTCGGCAGCGCCGCCACCGCCTCATTCAACAGCCTGCTCCCAAACCCGACCTCCTCCGCGCCCACCCCATCCCCCACCGGCTCAAACGCGCCCGCGATCCTCTCCAGCGCCAGCAGCGTCGCCAGCAGCTCTGGCCGCGTGCACTTGCCATAATAGATCCTGATGAGCCCCTTCTCGAGGTCTGCGCCCACGCGCGCCAGCAGGCCCCTCACGCGCTCCAGCTTCTCGTCGCGCCCCGCCAGGATCTCCTCGACGGCGGCGATGCGCGCCTCGAGCGCGTCCAGCTGCAGCAGCGGCCGGCCGACCCACTTGCGCAGCAGGCGCCGGCCGGGCTTGGTCCGTGTGCGGTCGAGGGCCCAGAAGAGCGATGCGTGGGTGGTGTTGTCGGTCTGGTTGCGGTAGATCTCGAGCGAGGCGAGGGTGTTTGCGGCGAGGTGCATGTGGCCGCGGGCGCTGAAGGGCGCAAAGTAGGCGGTGAGGTCAAACACGTGCTCGAGGCCGTAGGCGGTCAGGTGCGTGATCAGCGCCGACAGACACACCGTCGCCAGGTCGGGCAGCGCCACCACGTCGTCGAGGCGCCTGCCCGCCTCTGCCTCTGCCTCCGCCCCCGCGTTGTGCTTGTGCTTGTGGGCCTTGAGCTTGTCGGCGTAGAAGGCGGCGACATGGGCGTTTGCGTGCGCGATGGCGGCGCCCTTCTTCTCGCTGCGCGGGACACGCTCGATGCGCACCGCATCGCCAAACACGCTCGCGGCCGTCGCGCCGCCCGCCAGGTGCGTCACAATCTTCTCCGTGGCCCTCGTCAGCTCGCCCACGACCAGCAGCTCGCACGGCGCAATGTGCAGCAGCCGCGTCTCAATCTCGCTGCGCGTGAAGCCGTCGTCAAACTCGTCGTACACCACGTCGCCCGTGGCCGGCTGCACCGCCACAATCCCCACATGCGCCTTCTCGTCCGTGCCCGTGCCGCCGCCCGGCTTCTCCGTGATGCACAGAATGTACCCCGTGTTCTGTGCGCCGCCGCCGGCGGCGGTGGTGCTGTCGACGTCGTCCATGGTGTCGGCGTCGTCAATGTACGTGCCCTTTGTGTAGAGCTCTGCGAGCTCGCGCACGAACGGCGCGTTCCTGTTGTCGCCCGCGGCCTTGAGGGCGGCCGTCTCGCGCTGGCGCACGACGCCGACCTTGTGGCCGGCGGCGACGAGGCGCTTGACGTGCACGTGCAGGCGCGGCACGGGGATGCTGGCCGAGGCGAAGCGGTCGAGGTGCGCCTCGGACGGGTGGTCGTCGAAGCGCAGCTTGCCCGGGATGCACATGATGCTGAGGGCGGTGCTGGCGATGCGCGCGTCCTGGCCAAAGAAGCGGTACTTGTAGCCCACCTCGACGAGCAGCAGCGTGTCTGGGTGCTGGCGCTTGATGTCCACGACCTGCTGCTCGAGCGGGGTGAGCTTTGCGCGGGGCTTCTTGCCCTTTGCGGTGGAGGTGGCGGTAGGTTTTTTGGCGCCCTTGCCAAACCTCTTTGCGATGGGACCCGGGGAGTCGTCTTCGTCGTCCTCCTGCTGGTCGTCCTGCTGCTCCTCTCCGCCCCCTTCCTCCTCTTCCTCGTCCCCATTGCGGCGGGCATCAAGCACGGAATCCGGCCTCCCGAGCTTCTGCACAAACCGCCGATGCAGCTGTGCCTTGCGTCTCTTGATTGCCTCATCCTTCTTCCTCTCCTCGTCCTTCTTTCCATCCTCCTGCCCTTGCTCTTGCTCCTCCTCCTTCTCCTCCTCCTCTTCATCAACCCGGATCCTCTCCCCCGCCTCCCCCTCCTTCTGCGACCCAAACCAGTACCTCGACGACGCCGCCTTCCTCCCCAGCGCAGCGCCGCCAGCAGGCACAGTGCACTCCCTCTCATCGTCTGCCTCTGCCTCTCCAGCCTCTCGCCCCCCCACCGGCGCCCCCCTTCCCCGCCGCTTCGCCGGCGGCTGCACACTATACAGGTTGTTGTCGCCGCTGTCGTCGTCCTCGGGCAGCACCCGCTTCAGCGGAGCTCTACGCGCGTGCGTGCGCGGGGTAGCAGTAGTAGTAGTAGCAGCGGGGGGAGGGCGGGGCAGCGCCGCCTCGGGCTCGGGCTCAGAGTAGGCGGGGTCCTTGTCGTCGTCCTCCTCCGAGGACTCTTCCTCTGGCTCTGACTCTGGCTCGGGGAGGGGAGGGAGGGTGGGGGCTGTTTCTTGGCGGCTGGGGGGGGCTGCTTCTTTGCGGCTGGGGCGGGCTTCTTCGTGCCGGGCGCTGCGGGCCTGGGCGTGAAGAAGCTGGAGATTGTGCGCTGCGCGGGCTGCTGCTGCTGGCTGCTGGGCTTGCCGGCCTTCTTGGTGCGGGTGGCCATTGGTAGTGTGGTTGTGTGGGTGGGCGGGATTGATGCGTGTGAGGGGGGGGGTCGCGGTGTGTGGATGTGGAGTTGAGGTGAATTGCTGTGATGGCGGCGCGACTTCGAGGAACGAACGGGCTGGCTGACGCGTGACGTGTGGCCGACGCGTTGAGTGGCGCTGCACGGGGGCTTGGCGGCGTGCATCATGGGATGTCACTCGGGGTGGCGGTGACATCTCGTGCTCGCAGGAACTGGGCTGGAGTACATGGCACACAGCTCTCCTGCTGTATCAAAATAACACCCAACTAACTACATACATAATTGCAAACACACCACCGTTAACCACAGGCCTTACACGTTATGTTTTGTAAACTAAGCTAGCTACAGACAAAGGAACAAAAGGAACTACCCAAAAGCTAGGGTCGGGGGGGCGGGAAGAAGAAAAGACTAAAATAAAAATAAAAAAGAAACCGCCCACTTCATCATTGCTACTAAATATAATTGGGAATATATATATACGTTGTATGCACACCGCACCGCAAAACCCGAGTATATATACATGTATGTACATATGTATGTATGTATGTTGCGAGACAGCAACCAGAGGCATAGATACAGGCCAACCAGAGGCAGTCTTTGAACGCCAATATGCAAGTTTTCGTGTAAAATATCCCTGCTGCAGCGCAACATATATTGGGTAGCATTTCAAGCAACCCCCCGCACATAACCGCACTGCCACCCGCCCATCCACTACCGACCAACGGCCCGACCCAAACGCCCAAACGCCCAAACGCCCATGGCCATATATGGCCTGTCCCGGCCGGGCTTAACCAATTAATTACTTAACTACTTCAGCCTAGCCCCAGCGGCATGCGTGATTGACACTACACTACTACAGCTGTGAGTACTATCTGTCTGTCTGGCTGTCTGGCTGGGTGGGTGGGTGGCTGGCTGTAAAGGAGCAGAGCAGAGCAGTTGGAGACGCCTCTTCTTTTCGCTAGCTACCCCCCAGCTACGTTTAGCAAGCTGGTATACTACTATACAGGCACATAGCCACGTGTATCCCGCCCTTGCTTCAGACAGAGGGCCCGCAGGGGGTGTTGGTTGTGTCTCCAGTCTACTCTACTCTACAAAACACCCACACCTACACCCACACCTATCGAAGTAGCCCACCTTGCATTACAGCCTTGGCGCGAGTGAGCACCTGTGACGCACATCCACACCCTGCCGCAACCACAAAAGCACACACACGCACAATTAAATTAAAAAAAAAAAAAAAAAAAAAACACAAACACACCACTCGATTGCAAATACAAATACACCATCTAGATCTACAAACACACACACGGTATCCTACACCACCCCCCCCTGCCCCGCCCGCTTCCTCCCAAACTAAAACCAACCTAGCTCTACAAAACCGAGATATTAATAATCTTTACATCCTCCTCCGGCTTCTCCTTGAACGTGCGCACATTCTCAATCTTGTTGACCACGTCCAGGCCCTGTATGGTGCGCCCAAAGATGGTATGCTTCCCGTCCAGCCACGGCGTCTTCTCGGTCGTGATAAAGAACTGGGACCCGTTCGTGTCTGTTTTGTGCCGTGTTAGCCTCTCACTCTCCCCCCCACACACCCCAATGAAAAAGAGAGAGAGAGAGAGAGATGCAAGGAAAGTCGAGATACAAGGCAAGTACAGCTGGCAAGGAAGGCAAGAAAGTAGGACAAAAAAAAAAAAAAAAAAAAAAAAACTCACTAGGCCCCGCATTCGCCATACTCAGCGTATACGGCTTATCATGCCTCAGCGTCGAAAACTCATCCTCAAACTCGCCGCCCCAGATGCTCTCCCCGCCCGTCCCATCCCCACAGGGGTCCCCCCCCTGCACCATAAACTTGCGAATCACGCGATGGAAGATTGTGCCATTATAGTACCCGTTGCGCGCATGCGTCACAAAGTTCTCCACCGTGCGCGGCGCCGCCTCGGGAAACAGCCGCACATGGATGTCGCCCATGCTCGTGTGGATCACCGCCGCCTTGCCGCTCTCCTTGGGCTGCAGGTCGCCCGCCGCGGCGGAAGCAGAGCCGCCGCTGCCCGACGCGGCGGGGAGCGGCTTCTCGTTGAGGATGTCGCGGTCCTTTGCGCTTGGGGCCGCGGTGTCGCGCGTAAAGATGTAGAAGCGCTGCTTGGCCGCGGCGGTGCAGAAGAGCATTGGGTCGCGGGACTCGGCCTCGGAGAGGAGGGGGTTCGCGGACGCGGCCATCTCGACGGTGACGAGGTCCTTTTTGTTGGGCGCGCCCTGGTAGAGGGCGATGTTGAGCGGCCGGAGGGCCTCCTCCTTGCCGAGGGTGCGGACGACGGTGTTTGTTTTTGTGTTGAGGACCTTGATGCCCGCGAGGGAGCCGTAGATGATAAAGTTGCCCGACTCGTCAAAGACGGTGTTTGCCTTTGCGAGGTGGCTTGTGGTGAGGGGTGTTGGCGGGGTGGCGGCGGTCGTGGCGGGCGAGGAGAGGTCGGCTTCGAGGGCGATGCGCCGGCCAAACTCAATGTCGGGGAGCTTGGTGGCTGCGGGGGCGGCCTGCTGCATGGTCGTGAGGGTGGCCACGGACTCGTCGTAGGTGCGCGTGAGGCGCGCGCTGGAGAAGTCGAAGACGCGGATCTGGCGGTCCGGATGCGAGAAGGTGGCGAAGGACTCGTACGTGGGCGAGATTGTGAGGGACGTGGGCACCGATTTGGCCTGTGGGCATTGCTATATATTAGCTGTCTGGATGGAGAGAGGGGGGGGGGGGGGAAGCCAATGATTGGAAAGTAGTAGAGAGACTCGCCCTCTTGAACTCAAACAGCCCCGTGTTGCTCTTGTACTCAAACACGTTGTCGGGCTTCTCAAACTCGCGCTCCGGCCGCGGCGACCAGTACTCGACCATGCCGCTCTCGTCGCACGACACCACGCAGTTGTACTTGTCGTTGAAGGCCATGAGATGCACGATGCTGCGGTGCATGTGCTCGACCGTGTACAGCACCTTTGGGCTGTCGCCCCGCCCGTCGTAGATGACAATGTGCGGGCTCACCACGTCCGACACGGCCAGCAGCGGCAGCGAGGACCCGCGCCGGTGCACCCAGCAGATTGCCTTTGGCGCGTTTGGCAGCGTTATTGTCGTCAACAAGTCTACAATCCATCAGATTAGCCCAAGCCCACTACCACTGCCCACTGCCCACTGCCCACTGCCCACTACCCCCCTCCTGCTCTTCCACACACACACACACAACCACCACCACCACCCCTCCAGAAAAAGGCACCCACCAAAAGTAACCACATCAAAGATCGCGACCCGCGCGTCCACGCCCGCCGACGCAAAGCTGCGCCCATCCGTGCTCACAGCCACAGCCACAATCTCGCCCTGGTGCGCGCGAAACATCTTTACAAACTCGATCCCCACGGCCATCTTCTTCCAGAACTTTACCACGCCGTCGACGCTCGTCGTGATGAGAAAGTCCGTGAAGGGCGTCATGGTCACAAACGCGAGGTGGTCCCGGTGCATGAGCGACTTTGAGTAGCGCGGCGCCGTGGGCAGCGCCGCCAGGTACAGCCCCTCGTGCGCCAGCGTGCGCCGCTTCTTCTTCTTTGTGGTGGCGGAGGCGCCGGCGGCGGGGGGCAGCGTGGGGCCGATGTTGTCGTCGTCCGAGGAGCTGTCTGTGGGAGGTAGGGGGGAGTAAATATTAGCTGTGGTCTGACTGCACTGCCTGTACCGCCGTACTTTGTGAATGGCACCTTGCCGGAGGGGGGTGGGAGGGGGAATGTACCATCTTCTTCGACCTCGGGGGCGGACTTCATCTTCTTGTCTGGCTGTGCTGGGAGCGCGGGATTGCTGTCAGTACGGGCACGCTTGCCGGCATGCGTGCTGGCATCTGAAGCCGATTCGTTCTCTGAGGCCATTGGGGGGGATTAGGGGGGGAGGGCGAGATTGCGGGTGTTGGGGGAGTTGTTGTTGTTGTTTTTGGGGGGGAGGAGAGAT
Organism: Morchella sp. 2018-W38C; assembly: GCA_024713705.1. Taxonomy (NCBI): domain Eukaryota; kingdom Fungi; phylum Ascomycota; class Pezizomycetes; order Pezizales; family Morchellaceae; genus Morchella; species Morchella sp. 2018-W38C. Next base: position 315,499 of record JAMJEX010000025.1, on the reverse strand, counting down.
GAGATTCTCGGGGGTGTCGAGTGGTTGACGTGACGTTGTTCTGTGGCTGGGGAGGGAAGCTGCTGTGCACGAGCCACTCGAGCCGCACCAGCCGCAGTCGTCGGGGGAGAGAACTTTGAACATCTCCGCCACACCTCGACCTAACCTCCACACATCCACACATCCACACACACACACACATATTCACATATTCACACTCCCCACAGCCAACCACCCACACAGCGCCCAGATGGTCTGTCTGCCCAATCCCCCCCCCCCCAGCTGCAAGCTAACCTCCCCCCAGGCACCCACAAAGCCCAGCAAACGCCCCTCCCTCCGCACCCGCCCCTCCTGCCCCCCACCTCCACCTCCACCACCACCACCCCCACCCCCCCCACCAAAAAGCCAAACAGCACACCCGCCGCACCACCTTCCTCTCCCGCATCACCAAGCCCACCCCCACCCCCGCCACAACACGCACCCGCACCCGCCGCCGCCGCGCCCCACCCACACAGCTAGCCCTCGACTCGCTCGCCTCCGCGCTCGACGACGCCGTCGCCACGACGCAGCAGCCCAAGCCCGCGGGGGGCGGGGGCGGCGTGGGCGTGGGCAGCAAGACCATCAGGAGCCGCCCGGGCGCCATGAAGCGCAAGGAGCGGGTGGTCCGCAACGAGTGCGAGCGCTTTGGCAAGAACTTGGCGATTATGGCGGCGGGTGTGGCAGCTGCGGCGGCAGTGGAGGGGGGTGAGGCGGTGCGGGGGCCGTCGACGTGGGAGGCGTTGAGGGGGTTTATTGAGGGGACGATGGAGCGGAAGGAGGAGTTTGTGAAGAAGGCCGAGGAGGGGGAGGGGGAGGAGATGGTGTTGTAGATAGTGGGCGGGGGTATATATAAAAAGTTTTGTTTTCTGGGGTTTTTTTATGGTCTTTTTTTTGTGTGGTGAGGGGGGGGTAGGTCCTTTCTTTCTTTCATCGCGACCCAATGTACGCAACCACACAGCAATTCCCCTCTTCTGTCGGCGGGGGGCGAATCCGTAACTGCAAGAGCCTGCATCATACCATATCATATCATACCACAGGGCACCACCCCTATATACCAAAATCGGCACTCGACCACGCAGCCCAGCGCCGAGTGATCCGCAGTGATTGCCCCCCACACCCCACGTCACACCCCATCACTCGGCCCTCCCCCACCCCCCACACCAACCTGTAGCGGGTATACGCCCAGGTAAGATACACAGCTACGTACCAGGCAAGCTACCTACCTACTGGGCCAACACGCAGCGCGGGGGGGCCAAAACCAGATTAACGTGGCCCATCGCGCGATCTATGTAGCTAGATCTCAATTGAGTCTTGATCTAGTATGGCTAGATGGCTAGCCTCGGATTCGAGCGAGCATATATGTATACCATGGCACATACCTGGCTTACTCAATACCAATAGTAATGGCATAGCATAGCATAGCATGGTATAGCATGGTATAGCATAGCATAGCATAGCAAGATGTGCTTACCTGTAGCTAGCTACATGTATCGAGGTGGCCCAGTACAGTACAGTACAGTCTAGTTAGCTTGCAGCTTGCAAACCTATTCGGAAGGCATCTATAGCCTACATCAACTAGTATCGCACTTGTTGATACGTGACGTGATGCATTGGTTTTCTTACATGTACCGAAATGTGGTTATATCAGCCCTTTCCTTTCCCTTCCCTTCCCTTCCTTTCTCTCCGCCTCTCTTCCACCCGCCCACCTAGCCACACGTATATACACGTATATACAAGCTATCACTACACACCACAGCCAGCTTCAGGGGTGTGGGGGGCGGGGGGGTAGCGGTTAGCACAGCGGGATCACAGACCATCACTCGCCCGCAACCCCGGCCCACGCTCGACCGATCATCCAAGGCAGTACAGTAAAACGCCACGATGCCGAATCAACGGGGGGAAGACCGGTGTGCGGACTCGGCTGCAGCCAATACAATAGACTAGACCAGACCGCCAGCTAGCCCGATCCCGCAGGGGCTGCTCTGCTATATACTACATATATAACAAATTTAATTGGCCATTGATGGATGCATGCAACTGTCTTGAGTTCTGCAGTCATGGCAGTTGCCTAGCTGGACTATATATGGGTGTCGTTCTAGGAAAAGGTACCTGTGTGGCAACGCAACAAGGCCTCACCAGCTCGCTACCGCACTCTACAGGCTCCAATTTATGGAACCAATGTCAGAAAAATTAATTCTGGGCTCTCACCAAGGTCCTCTGAGCTTTATGAAAATTTGGAGTTTATTGGTTGTTTGGTTCATCGGAATAAGGATTTGGCTGTGCGGACGGTTTTCCTAGAACGACACCCATATATATGTGTGTGTACTCCCGGGGCGGGACCAGAGATGCACGAGCGATTGATCGAAGAAAAGAGCGGTGGGGAGTTAGATTTCGCTGAGTCGGCGGTGCAGTGAAGTAGATAAACAAATTATGATTATAAAAGCAGTTACGGGTACATTACATCCTAGCTACAGTAATAGCACTCCGTAGTACAGCAGCGCCGTATGCCATTCCCGAGCGCACTGTACTGCTTGCACAAAAAGCCCAAACAGGAAGAAGCATAACCACCCACACCCATACCGTTAAAATAAAAACAAAAAAATAAAATAAATAAAAGCAGGACCATCATCACCGCATCACAAAAAAACATAAACATAAAAACAGACGCTCCCTCCCTCCCCCCCCCCTCTCAAACACTCGACCAGAACTATCACCCCCCCCCCATCCCAGTTACACCGCCCTGCCCCCCCCCGGCCCCCAGACAACACATATCCACCGCCACCAAACCTACCCCCCCCTCCCGCCCTGCGCCCTCCTCCGCGCCTTATCCTCCTCGATATTCGCGAGTATGCGCCTCCGCTCCGCCGCCGCCGCCTCGCGCGCCCGCCTCTGCTCCGCCAAATACTTTACGCGCTGCGGCGATGGCGGCGCGGGCGGCGGCACCGGCCCATGGAACGGGCGTGCCGGGGGGCGGCCCACGTTTGCGTTTGCGTTTGGGGTTGGCCATGGACGCTGGGCTGGGAACAGCGGCGGTGGTGGTGGGGTGGGTGGGGGCGGCGGTGGGTGGGGTTGGGGTTGGGGTTGGGGGCGGGCGGCGCGTGAAGTCGAAGGGCGTCTGGGCATGGGCATGGGCGGGCGGCGGTGGGGGGTTGTATAGCTGGGCTTTGGGCGGGGCCGGTGGTGGTGGTGGTGGGGTGCGTTCGTGCTGGTGGTGGTGGTGGAGGCGGCGGCGGCGGATTGCGGCGAGTTCGGCGAGGAGGGGGTTTGCTACGGGGGTGTCTGGGTCTGACATGGCTGGTACCGGTAGGTATATAGCTAGCTAGCTGGATCAAAGTGTTGTATGTGTAGGATATATACGCTGTAGATTGCAGTGCACTGGCAGGTAATGAACAGCAGGAGGGAGCTCGAGAGTTAGAGAGCGGACTGCAGCTCTGGGTAGGGCGTCGGTGGGCTTTATAACTAGCCAGCCATCGCCAACCCAGCCATCCCAGACAGCCATCCCAGACAGCTACATCTCACCAAACCGGGCCTTTACATTCTATGCCCAACCCCCCCCTCCCAGGCAAGCAAGTTTGCACCACGCCCAGCTTCTACCAGAACGCCGGAGATCCGGGGTGGGGGGGGGGGGGGGTGTACAGGCGGTGGACCATAGAATGGGGGTCGGTTCCCTCCACGCCTCGAGGCTTCTGGGGGTGCTCTGATAGGTCTACATGCCACCGGGCCAGGTTATACAAGATCTGGTGTTGATGTACCGGTCGTTCAGCATAAGTCTGAAGAACTCGATCTGCCGATTTTGCTGGTATTTATCTTATCAGATTCTTCAGACTTTAGGTGAACCCCCGGTACTACTGCGTCGGGTGTGTGTGTGTGGGTCATGGGATGTCACTCGCCCGGTTTTGGCCGGGGGAGTAGCTAAGAGCTTGTGGGTTCTGCAGATGGCCTTCAACCGGGGCGCGCGTGAGATGATGTGTATGAGGACAGTGGCAGCTGTGTGAGGCCGTAGTGACCTGTCGAGGCCGATTGTAAGGCTGGCTGGGCTGGTGTATGTACTTGGGGGGGGGGGGGGTGCACAATAACTTTACCACGCAGATGGTAGCCCAGGCAGCCACGGAAGCCTACTATACTTGCTCGCAAACTCTGCACTGAATACACCAGAGCACTACAGACTGTGGGGTCTGAAAAATCCATTGGCCGGGTCGCTCACGCTCAGATCTGCTGCCGCCCGGGTTGGGTGCGGGTTTTTAAGGTGTCGGGACCAGCTGGCACTTTTCTTGAGTACGTGCGGGGAAACCATATGTCTCGTGAGCTAGCGAGGAGGGGGGTAATGAACGAGTGATGACCCATGACCAACTCATACTACTCTCTCGCATGCAAAGAACCGGCCAGAAACAAGTCAGAAACTCTTCCATACGGAGTCTCTCGCTCACATATTAGTGCCGTTATTCCTATAGATAGACCTGCGCCATGGCTGCTGCCGGCCGACCATCATGTATTTACTTTGTAGAGTATGTACATGTATACATGTATATATACTACATGTAGTACAACCATGTCCAATAAGCTTATACATACATAATAGTGGTTTAATCCGCTATCAAATTAATTCTAAAGATTCCCGATATACCCTTGCGCGTACCCAGCACGTACTGGCAGGGCCTACGAGGTCTATACTAGTAGTGGCTCCGAGCCCGTGGTGGAGGAGCGGGTACATGTATCCATCGGTCGAGCAGCACACCCACACACCCACACACCCACTATAGCTATCTAGAGGCCCCGACCGAGCTCACAATGTACACAACCTGGAGTTCCCCCTTTTCTTTCGCCCTCCCGATACAAACCGCAGCACGCGAATACACCACCACATTTTAGTATCTAGGGGCGGGGGGTCCATAGTGCTTCCACCAGCCACTAGAGCCGTCGAACCGTTGCGACGCTTGCAAATCCGCCAGAACACCTTGGAAGGCCTTTTTTTCCACTCCAACCATAACCATGGCCGTGTCTCAAGCAAGACCCAACACATAACCGATGCCCCCCCCCGCCCCTCTAGCTTTCTCTAGCAAATGCTACCTACCTACATGTACCTGTGCTGGGTTACGGGACTGGGGCCATGCAGATAAGTACATACATACATACATACACATACCACACCGAGGCCCGGCCCTTTGAGGATGGGTTCCTCCACAATCAATAATTACCTTATGGGCGGGGCTCCACCGCGCGCGCGCGCCACATCCACCCTCGCCATGGCCGGGGGCTCCCACCTACAGTAGTTTATAGGCCAGAGGAGTACAAGGCGACCGAACCTAGATCGACAGAGTTCAGGTCATTTGTCTGTCGTTGGCCTATGGATATTGTAGCTTTTCACTTCTTCCATGTATCCATATATGTATGGTATGGTACATGTATGTATGTATGTACAGCGGTGGGTAATAAGTCATCGGACGGAACGCCACCAAAACACGCATCTGCAGGTAAAATTGTGGCTAGGTCATCCGATGAGTACATGTACTTATTATTACCCACCGCTGTACATACATATACCATGTGCCATATATAGATAGGGTTTCCGATATATGTATATACCATGCACAAGGTTCTCCTCTACGGAAATATATTCTTTCCTAGCTAGCCTCCGAGACGTATGCCATAGCTTTTTTTTATTATTAACAATTGTCCACACCCACCGCCGCCCGCGCCTTGGTCGGTCTAGATATGTACCTGGCCCCCTCTATGTGTGTGTGTGAAGTAGATATAGCGACACCTCCTCACCCCCGGCTTAATTAACCTTTGGCACCATATCTTCTGCGCCATCCATAAAAGATGATAACTCGATTTTTATATATAGCCTTCACAAGATATCACTCGATGATCTGCCACGCTCCAGGCCAACCCCACAGACATTGTACCAGCACACAGATCACAGAGAGAGTTGGAGTTCGAGTCATGATATCAGCTCAAATTCATTAGCATACATCAGGTTGAGGACTTGGGCAGCTAGCTAGGCGAATGAAAGGAATGGGGTACAACAACGACGGAAAAACACTTTTGATGGATAAGGTACCCTAACAACCCACAGAAAAGCAGGGAGAAAGGGTCGAGGAAATATAAGGAGGGAGCCCTGTTTGTATGATAGCCATGCAGTACTCGGCACAGTTCTACGCCTTGAACCTGCCCCCCCCCCCCCAGAAGCCCCCCCACACACCATCATATCAATACCACAAACATAACTCATATAACCTGAGTCTTCAACCAGACGACCCCTTCACCCCTCCACCCACAGTCCTTCATCACCACACCACACTCCACCGCATCATCATAGTACCAACTCTTCGGCCTCCCATCCTGGCCCCCCCAGACCACCTGAGAGAGACAGAACCACCCCTCAACCTCGTGGCAAGCCACAACCTCAAACACCCTAGCCAGCCTAGTATCCTCCCTGACCCACAAGGTCACGAACCTTGTGTTTGGGTCATGCGGGCCCTCGCCCCAGGTCAAGCCAATATTGACAACCCACCACTTCCCCTTCTCGAGGGCGCCAGCCATCGGCAGGCACAGATGGGCCCTCTGGAGATAGACGAGGAGGTTCCAAACACACCACCTGACGCTCTGGACGCTGGCAGCAAAGAACTCGTGCCTCTTGACGCTGCCGCCGGCGTCGCTGCCGGGCCGGTGCTGCTCGGTGTACCATTGGGTGATTCCGCGTGAGGAGACGAGATGGTAGCGCTGGCCGCGGGAATGGAAGTCGACGGTGAAGAGCGGGGTGATGGGGTGGCTCGGGTGCTGGAGGTGCAGCTGGGCAGAGGTGTCGGAGCGCTCGTGGGCGAGGTTGTTGTTGACAAGATCATGGAGATCCTGGGGGGCCCCGTGGGGGGGGGAGGCGTAGATGACAATGTAATGCGTGAGGGTTTTGTCGGCCGTGATGCGGACATTGACGGGTGTGATGGAGGAGGTGTAGATAGGCGGGGCGGCAGTGAGGTATGGCATTTTGATAACGTGTGATATCCGACGACGACGACGACGATGATGGTGATGATGATATTATTATATAGTGTGAGCTTCAGTGGCTCAAGTGGGAAGGTGGTAGCTATGATGTGAGGCGGTGAGAGGAACAGGAGGGATGGGAGTTGATGAGTAAAGTAGAGGATTGAGACGAATGAACGCTGATATCTAGGATCCGTAATCTTCACGTCGCATGCATTGAAGATTCGGACCTTGAAGGGAGAGAAGTGGCGAGTGACAGCAGGTGATTTCACGATTGGGGGCCTCACAACAATGAGCAGTTGGCCCTGCAGGGTGACTGTGAAGACAGCGCAGGTACCTATTGAAGTGTTTTCCCCGATGCTTAGCATATCCAGAATCTAGGTCATTATGTCGTTATCTTCTTCTTACTGTATTGGTGGTTGGTTGGCAACGACTATTCTTGTTTTGCTTATGTCAATGATTTCGTAGTAGGAAACACTACGTGTAGCTATAGCCAACACGTGATGCGAACATACTTGGCTTGAAACAGTAAAGGGCATAGGATTTATAAAAAAGTAAGAAAGAGCAAACAAAATAGGATAGTACGGCCTCATCAAAAACGTTTCCGGAATATCATGAATTTCATAACAAACTTTCCCTGTATCAACGATTATTGAGACTTTATAAAAAATCTCTCTATTCGTATGTGACTCCAAAGCTCGACGACGGCAAGACAACTCATATCACTTCTATAAATTTGAAACAGTCAAATTTATATCACTTCAATTAAACAAAAATTAAAAGAATTTCAATAGGCTTAAATCATATAATACAAAAAGTCCTGTTTTTGATTTACGCGGGTCTCGACGGAACATTCACTATTCCGGAAACAATCCAGTGCATATCATCTCATACCTCAAATCCTCGTAAAATCCTATTCGAGAATCTCACTGTTTCCATTCAAAAAAAACCCCCACACAATCCCTCAAACAAGATACCCCTTGTATATCCGCCCCCACAACCCCAAGTCTGCATTCGCTCAATCAAAATGACATTCCTAGACCGGCAATGCCAAGAAAATTGCTTTTTTTGCGGAACTGGTGTTTCATATTGCTGCATTGGCCCGCGTATGTATAATTTTCTGTGGATACGGGTTTTACGTTGGAATGCCGGCACCCGTTGTAGAAATTGCTTGTTGCCGCTCGCGCCAGGGAACGATGCGGGGCGGAGTTTCAGGGCGGCCATACTCCTGAGTTTAGTAGTGGTCTTCACATAATGATATGGATGTAATTTTTCCCTTAGTGGGCTGGGGGGTTTCGTAGAGGCTCTTTTTTGTTGGGTCGGTTGGCTTTTTTTTTTTATTTTTTTTCGCCAAAGAACACACTCATATTGAAAGTTTTGAAAGTAATGAAAGATATAAAAAAATGGAAAGGTATCACCTAAACCCTCTCCCGCAGCTCTCTACAGCGTACAGCAAGGTGTTGCCTGTCCGTATAGGAGTTTACAGGTAGATTATACTACCGCTCGAACCTTTCCCTGTGTGCAGAGAAATCAACAAATCCAGGATCTGGACCCACCGAATACCTTACCTTTGCTTCAATCGCACCTATCTCTGGAGAGAGGGGGATAAAGAAGAAAATCCTGTTAAATAAAATTAATCTTCCCTAATATTTGTATCCCACAAACGGACCGTCACCCTGTTCCACCACTGCCGCCGTTGCCTTATCACCTCCCTCTTTCTTGATCACAGTATCTAACCACTCGAGTAGCGGCCTATATCTGGTCTGCTTCCTGTAAAGCACCTTCTTAAACGCTTGCGCACCTAGCCATCGAACCTGGCTTCTCGCCACTGTGCACTTGAAGTTGCCTTTTTGTAGCATGTTGTACGCAAGATCCAGCAGTTCTGATGTGATCTTGATGAGGAGTTTCTGACCGGGAGACTTCGGTCCCCGTAATGAGGCGGCGGACCGGTATAATTTCATGGCGGCTTCGGTGAAATTGTGATAGATATTGGAGAGAACGGTATGGGTGCTGTTTAGCGTACTGTCAAAATACATAGGATGTGCCTGCATTTTGAAGGCGCTAAAGGAGATTAGTTGGATGTAGATAGGAACTAGGTATAAATAAACTCTTACCCAATTGCTTTGCGTTGAAGGGATCTGCCGGGATTTTTAGAGTACTCAACTGTGAGGAGATCATTTACATCTACACATTTTATTAACTAGGCCTCCTTTTATCTCCTCAACTATGTCCAAGGACTTACTGGTTTGAGTTTTTCCGCCTCTATCCTTCCTAATCTCCAATGTCCTCGTGTTGAGGAGATTACCGCAATACGGGAACTCTTCGGTATCTAACAACCTGGCCACCTTCCTCCCGCCCACACTAGTCTCAAAGTTGACCAACGTTTTCTGTGCACTCACGAAAGCCCCGTACTCCGGCATCCCGCCATGCATTACCTCTAGAAACTTTTGTGCCTTCTCGCGCGTTGGCGTAATGTATAAAAAGTCGTCCACAAGCCTCATCAGAATACCGTCATCTTCAAATGCAAAGGAGAGTTTCTTGTTCTCTAGATCGCCGTAGAAGAAGTTGCACAATATACTCGACAATACAGACCCTTGTGGGATACCATTCTTCTGTCGATAAAATTTCTTCCCAATCTTGATGATGTTCCTACGGACATGCTCCTCAAGCAGATCTAGCAAGGAGTCGGAGTCCTGGAATTTGTGAACGACATCGTCAACGAAAACGGTTTTGCTCACGCCTCTACGCTTGACCTCAGCTTGTGCAAAGTCAGCGAACCGCTTGACCTTTCCCAGGAGTTGGGCTCTGGCTATAAAGTGGCGGATAGGCTTTTTGCTGCCTACGGAAGCCGGGGGGCGAATCTCGGTGTGCTTTTCAAGGCGGTATTCGGGCTCGGTAATGATGGATTCGATAAGCTTTATGAGTGCGCCCTGCGGAATGGTATCAAAGCAGGTGGCAATATCAACTTTAACGAAGAAGAGCTTCGGAATGGTGGGCCCGGTGGTGCGAAGACGTTTTTGGAAGATTTTGATGCGGGAGTAAATATCACCGACGGAGAACATGGCGGCTCCGAGCTTTTCGGCTTTGCGAGACTTTTCGAATACCAACACATTATGAATAGGTTTTAGAATTGTGTTAATACTCGGAGCCAATACTTCTCTACCTTTGTGCTTGTCCTGTTCAGGATTAGCATTCAAGCATCAAAAATCACTCGCCCGTCAACAGCCCCACAATGACTCACCTGCCGTAAGACCCTTCTCTTTAGGTTCATAACTGGCCTCACGCCATTGACCTTCGGTAGCAGCCGTACTTGTGTATACCCTAACGCTCTCTGGTCCAATATCTTTTTGGCTCTCTCCATCTTCAGCTCTTGGAATGTGTCGGTCTTGAGCCTGATCAGCACCGGTTCACTGATCTTCTTCCATACATCATGCCGGAAGTAGAACAGCCTATTGCGTTGCGCGTTGCTCTCAGTGATGTAGAAATGGAACCGTAATAGCGGGACCAAGAATGAATCGAATAACCAGAACAAGAACTCAGCCAGGAGCTGCCGGCGCTTCTGTGTGTCTGACAAGCAGAGCTTTGCGGAAGGGGAAGTTCCAGCGGGGCAAAGCCATAAGAACTCGGTAAGCTTCAGACCCTGCATGACTTCATGGAGCGAATAGCTTTCGTAGCGTCGTAGCTTGACGAATTGGTCGACGTTAGACATAATCAGCTTCTTATTGTTATCTCCTTTGCCCCAGAAATCACGAGGGATCACTTTAGAGATGACAGCGCGGGCAAAGGCCGAGACCTCGACGTTTGACGAGGCAAAGTCCGTGAATGCCTCGCCTGCCTCGCCTGCCTCGACATCCTTGACGATCTCCTCGTCAGACTTGGGGGGTGGTGAAGGCCCAAAAACCACCGGTATCTCTGGAGTGGTCTGGGTGGCGAGCTTATTATCACTGCGGGTGGTTGAAAGGTTATTGGTTGGAGCTGCGGCGGTGACAGCCTTTTGAACGACGCCATCACAGAGCTATTTATAAACCAACATATGTATCAGCCACTGCCTGTCAAGGAGGTGCATACCAAATCTACCTTGACTGGGCAGTAATATTTCACAAGTGCATGATAAGAGCATCTCTTATGCAATTTCTGCATTCTAGCCACCAGCCCAAACACAGTCCCTCTTAATCTCTTTGGGACACTAAGAACTTCAAGCTTACCGCTCAGAGCAGCAACAGCAGCGATCTCCTTTTCTCGCATTGTGTAGTCTTTGAGTGGCTGCACCGTCTCCCGCCTGTCAACAACAGAGGTGAAGGCATTGTGGAGATTGAATTGACGGGGGAATATATATTTCAATATCTGCACCGTGTGGGAATTCACCGATGGGTCGGGGAAGCGGTTTAAGACGTCTATAATTAATCAATTATTATTTATTTTCATTTTTATTTGTTTTTGTTTCGATTTTTGAGCGAGATGTGGGCCAGTCAGAAATGTAACGGCGAGGTGAAATAAAGTGCTGTTTATGAGGATTTGCAATTGGGTATATGACGCTGGTTCCACAAGCTTTTGAAGGTTATGTTGTGGATAGGGTTACAAAATGCACGTGATACCGTGCGGCAAGACAGGAAAAGCAAAACAGCGGATGAGGAGAAAAGGAAAAGAAGGAGAAGAAGGAGGAGAAGAACACACGGATATGACGTAAGCCAAATTCAACCTCTCCACGCCCGTTATAAGCCGGCTTTGAATAAAACATTCGAGATCGTACAAAAATGATCTCTCCAAGCGTCCTCAAGTCTCGCTGTACCACGGTTGCATTTTTACTTGCATTCGGTTTGTTATTACATGTACATGTATTATTACATGTTTTTGCTACATGTGGTTCTTGTTTACCGGAGTGCAAACATTTTACACCACTCTTGCTATCATTGGTAATAGCGGGAGTGGTTGTGCCCCTACGGTTTGTAATATTGGTGGTATTGGTAAGTTCAAGACCTTCGGCGGCAGCGGGACGAAGACGGTTCGGTCTAATCTTCTTGTCGACGTTCTTGGCGTCCGCACCATCAATTTCCGACAAGCAGCGTTTCAAGGGTGCACCAGCACCAGCGGGACGGGTGCTACTAGTGTGAAGTGGTGGTAGTACTGGCTGTGCTACCGGGTTGTTTAAGAAATCCGAGAGTGATGGCCCTAAAATGAGTGAAAAGAGGTTACAGTCTTGATAACGCATAAACCGACGCCGTGGGTGAAAAAGGGGACAAGAAACTTAGAAGACAACAGAGGAACCGAAGTCGGGTATCGGATGACTTGCATACACAAGCATTATTAAATCATAACCGAATGGGGAAGTTGTAAGAAATAAAGAGAAAAAAACATAATCGTCAGGAAAGTGAAAAAAAAATAAAGAAAAACTCGATTCATTTACCGAAACATGACTATGTGACCAGACCCTCCCTCCCTACAAGTAGCATCGGAAGGATCATTAGGGAAGGGAGAAAGGAAATAGAGAGAAAAAATTAAATTGCAAGCACGGGCGGAAAAGAAAAAAAATTGTTATTGCCATTGTCATTACTATGTAATCGGTTGACTGACTGACCTGCAAGTTGGTAGTAGTTTGCTTTTGCAACATCGTACTGGTCACCGTGCGGGCCATCCAGTTGAAGGAATATGCTTGTATTGAGCAGCAGATCCAGCATCGCCTCATCCCCTATGATCCCCAGTAACTGACCCCACACTGGGGATTTCAATGTGCCGATATGAGCATTTGGATACAAGTTCACGACATCGACTCCAAGCAAGCCCGCATTGATTCCCGGTGCTGCTGCAATGCGGTGGTTATTCAAAGCGTAACCTTGTGCCAGGATATTATTTGGCTTTCCTGGATAAACTGCGCTATTTGATCTCTTCGTTGATAAGGATCGATAGAAGAGAGTATGGAGGGTTAGATCTACAATCTACCGAGAAGATTAGAGTGGATTGGCCTGCGTCAGGGGTAATCCACGTCAGGAACAATATGTAGGTACCTCAGATTGGGTGGACGATGACTGACGGGAGCCTCCGGTTGATTGGGTGGCATCTTCAATGTCCAGTAGTGCATTTGATACACGCAGTTTCTTCAGGCCCACGACGGAGGTTTTTAGTAGTAATGCCAGATCCTTATCGGACCCCTTACCAGCAACAACTTCCTCGAGTTTTCTAAGAGCAATCTTGGGCTTATAGGTGAACGAGAGGGCCTGTTGAAGGAAGGAATGAAGCGGTAACAGGTGGGGGAAATATAACGAAAGCACCGGGTGTTGAAGAAGTAAGGGAGTGGGGGTAAAGGGCAATTGCGTTCTTTGAGGGTGCTGGCCTCGGAATTTCTTTGTTGGAGGACGAGGTTCAGGGGGAGCAGTCTGGTTGAGTGGAGGCTCAGCCGTGAGCGAGTCTTTACCATGGACTTTTGATGTTGCTGGCGCTGCTACTGCCGCCGCTCCTGCTTTTGGTGCACCTCCTGATTTGCCATTGGCTAGACTCTTTGCTCGTTTTCGTTTCCTATTAGATGCCATAGTGGTATTCGATAAATAGTCGTTGTGTAGGTATTGTAGTTTAGGATTCTTTATTATAGAAACGACCTGAAGGAAGGGGTGATTGCAATTGGAATTTGACTTTGAGGTGTGTAGGGCTTGTGGTTGCAGTTACGCCGATCTCGAACGACGGGCGCGTTTCCAGGAAAGTAGCACACTTAAACGAAACGCGTCCCAAAATTAGTCTCACATCGCAAAAAAGATAGTCCCTGTGGTATGGGCAGAGTTGATAGCGTGCCAAGGGGTGGGAGGGGGCATCGAGAGGCTGCAGCACCCACGAAACCAACACACCAATCATAGTAATGACGCTCATGCCCACGAATGCCTGTAGGCTTCCCGGACAGCAACCCCTTGCCTCACCATCAGGTTCTGAGTGGTAGAAGTTTTGCCAGAAAACCCAGGCCTGTTCAAAGGCCCAGGTTGCGCAACTCACCCAAGCTGGATGGACGGATGATGATGGTGATGGACGGATAGGTAAATTATGTGGAAACTACAGCGAGTAAGAGCGACGGGAATAAAGTAGAGGCAGGAAGTCACTGGATTAGTTAACTTGACTCTTAACGCCTCAATCAATCAGCACTGATACCAGCTCGTAGTCTTTGCGCCTGTCAGTCAGGCATTTGGCACTCGCCCTTTCGGGAGGGAGAAAGAGTAGGGTAGAAATCATCAGTATGATTCAAGGATTTTGCCCCTCAAACCCATCTCTGCCTGGGCTCCCCCATTCATCAATCGAAAGATCAGTCCAATCAATCAATCACGACACTCTGGCATCGAGTGCCCCATCCCCTCATCCAACCCGTATCCCCCTCCATCCCACCCACATATCCATCCCCAGTCATTCCCACCCTCATCTTTTCATTCCTCAGGACCTGAGCTGTTACCGCAACTCAGCCTGGGATTCCGGATAGTAGCATACATACATTTATACATACATAGGCCGTCCTGTGGGTGGTGGTTCGTCGTATCTCTTCCCCTTTACCCATACAGGGCCTGTACCTATCTTTTCTCTCGTAAAGTGCAGGCAGGGGGGTGCATTCCCTCTCGCGGGCTTCCTTCCTTTCTGCCCGACACTTGCTTCCTGTTCAAAACCTTTCCCGATCTAGCTCCGACATCCATCCTTCTTTCCCCTCCGCGACCTAGTTGAGAAGAGTAGAGAGAGGGAGAGAGAGAGAGAGAGAGAGGAAACGGATTTGTGAGGGACGGTGATACATCGAAACCAACTAAGAAGGGAAGGCAATAACACGCATAAACGGTGAGAATAGATTACTACTGCAGCTAACTGCTATACCCCCCCCCCTCCCTACTACTACTACTACTACTACAATACTACTACTACTACTATTTACTACTACTGCTGTTACTGCCCAGCATCTTCCTTCTCCGTTTCCAGAATATCAGCTGCCCGCACTACCTCTATCTACATGCCTACATACAGTACCGTACACACACTACTACACAGACCCCCCGCCTGCCTGCACTCTCCCTCCTCCCCCTCCACTCCCTCCTGTCTTCATCGATTCCCGCCCAATCTGACCTTCCTTGCTGATTTGGACCGCAGTTCCGAAAAGCGAGAAAGCAATCACGGACGCGGGGGGATCCTCACTGCATACGCCCTACCTCTATCTTCACTCACGCACTTACACGCCCACACAAACTCAGCAACACAAACCTCTTAGAGTAACGGTCAAATCTAACAACCTTTTACGGTCAAAACTTACAAACGGCCATTTCCTCTTATAGGAGACCCTATATAGCTATATCCTCGTGCTGAGCAGTGAACCATTAGCATACATAGCGCTTCCCCAGGGGGAAAAAAAAGGCCCACATACTTATCCACATAACATTCCTGGTGCATGCCCTCCACTTACCTACATCATACATTACAGTACCCCCGGTCCCTAGCTACTAGTAGCCAACCCACAGGCAGCAGCAGTCCCCAGCACGGCCCCTCCCTCATCATCTATCAGCTCCTCCATCGAAAGCAAACAAAACAACCAAATCCTTCTTCTCTGCAAACCTAGGCAGCCTTCTCTAATATCATTACATTTACAGGATTTTTCCTTTCCTCCCATTCCCTTTTCCTTCCGTCGGTCGTTTCCCCCTCCCATCCCTTCCGTGTGCATTTCTGATATACATCCCCCACATGTCCCGAAGCAATGCCTTCAAGTACCGGTACAAGTCATGAAGAACCTGCGCGCCCACCTCCGGCTGGTCCTCTCCCAGACCCACCCTCATCCACGTCTAACTCTACTACCTCCTCTACCCTCCCAAAGCAGCGTACCATCGTCCCAAAATCCTCAACGATAAACGCAAAGACCAGCTACGTCTCGCCATATCGCCAGCAGACTCCCAGTAGATCTGTATCCACACCACTGCTCCCTAAAACCACCGGCGTTACAAATACCCATTCGCCAAACTTTAAAAACATAGTCAGTAGATTCAACGAGACAAAGGATGAAAAGATCCCAAATCCAAGCAATAGAATTCCTGCCGTAGCGGCAGGTCCCGCTCCACCAGGATTCCGTACAAGGAAGACTCCGCAGTGGAAACCTGCAGGTAGCAGCGGAAATGGAAATAGGCAGCAGCCGCAACAGCAGACAGGCCCGAGATCGAATTCGTCAAACTCTAACAGTAATAGCAATAGCGGGAGAGGTGAAACTCTTCCTGCGCCGCTGGGAAGGGTGAAGTCTGAGAGGTCGTTGTCTGTCCATGATATACCTGCCGGAGGAGCCGGGGGCGTGGGTGGATCGCAACGGACAAGGACTCGTAAGATGTCGGAGGGTATGCTGAAGAGTCTACCGCCATTGGATACGACGGTGAACGATAGACATCTCAGCGTGAACCGCCATAGGCGTAGTCGCTCGGCGCTGCAGTTATATTCGCCTTCTGCAGCGTCAATGGCAGATACGGAGGAGCTGGATGATGCCCCGGGCGGTAGTGGCGGGATTGGTACTACCACTACTCCTCCTGCAAATTCCGCGGGAAGATCGTTACGCCATCGGAGGAGCAGGTCGGATGTGGGAAGCTACGGGTCTCCGGAGGAATTCGAATTTACGGATATGATCTACACTGCATCCCCACAGGAAGCTTCACCAAGGGTTGTACAGGCGGTACGATCTGGGATTCCACTACCAAAATCTCGGATCGCGTCACCTACATCTCCCGGTACGAAGCGTAAAGGGGGGAGAGACTCAAAAGCTGAGACGTTGGCACCTATCGCCGTGTCTTCACATGGATCACGACGTTCCCCACAACCTATTAGTAGTCCCAGACTACAAGCGTATATATCAGCGCCTCTTCCCGCAAAATCACCGCCCCTACGGTCATCACGACAACGTTTACAGCAATCAGCAGGCTCGGCAGCTGCTTCGTCAAGGCAAAAGTTCCAAAATAATTCGTCTCCAACAACACCATCGTCATATGCGAAAGATGTGGGAATTCAACGCGGCCGGGGCGCAAGGAGCTCTAGCGTCGGCGAAAACAGGGGCAGGGATGTCAAGAAGAAGATACCAGAGCTAGGGACTGTGGACTTTGCTGCAAGGAGAGCACGCATTCAGAGTGCCTTTAATAAGACATTGAAGGAAACTAATGAAGGGAAGGCCAAAATTGTTCCTGCTGTCAGGACATCTAAACATAGTATGCAGGGAGAGTTTGATTGTCCAACACCAAGAAGTGCTGTTAGCCAGAGGATCGATGAAGAGGATGAGGATGAGGACGAGGCTGAACAACCATTTCAGCCACAATTTACAAATCAGGCTGATATGCAGGCAGGGGCAGAGATAGGAGAAGAGGCCCTAGAGCTTCCCACGCCAATTGACATTGATGATGACTCTGATAGTCCCGATGAGCAACCTTTAGAGGCAGTGAGCTTTGTGCAGGAGGACGACGAGGAAAGACCTGTGTTTCGGCACCAGGTTTTTGATAGGCCATCGTCGCAAGCGTCATCAACATCGACGACCAGTGATAGTTCAGATTCATCGTCATCTTTTGACGACGATTTAGCAGCACAAGGTAGGAGTGAAATCGATTTTTGAAACATGTTCAACCACTAAGCTTTGATGAAGATACTATTTCTCCGATGTCACGGCAGAGACCCTTCTCGTTAATCGAGCCCAAGCGTGCAGAGCCATCATCTATCCCTTTGATTGTTACACCAGACTCACCAGGAGAGCCTCCATTCCTTGCAGCATCGACTTTCCTCAGACCTAATTCGAACTGGTCGGGTTACAGCATCGACTCTGAATATACTCGAGAGCCCACAATTCCAGAAATGCCAGCACATCAGATGTTTGGCTCCGTTGGCGGCGGCGTTGCGGTAGAGCCCCCTACAAGCGACCAACAGGATGCAACCACGAGCCCCACTGAAGCATACATCCCGATAATGCTCAGTAACACACTTGACGCTGCTATGCGAGGTAATATTATGGCACAAGCAGAGGTATATGGAAAGGCACAAACGAAACCTGGTTTATCTCCGGTACCAGCTTCAGTGTCTTCCCCCACTGACGCGTCAGACACGCCCGTGGACACCGTAGTAGGTGTCTTTGAGGACTACGATGAGCCCAGGGAGGATTTTTTTAATTCTTATGAAAACACGCCGGTAGATTACAGCCTCAGGGACAGATATTCAGGGGAACTTGAGCTAGTGACTCCAGGTGGATATCAAGTGGACGATGAAGGGGGTGACCAGGAGACAGAAACAGAGATGGATTCGGGGACAGAGACAGGGTCAAGTGGAGAAACAGAAATGGAGGCAGAGGGAACAGAGCCCGAGTATCAGGATACAGAGGCAGGATATACAGAGACCGAGGGAGGATATCAAGACGAAACAGAGACGGAGGGTGAATATTCGCATTGTGATGGAGAATATGACGAACAGTATGATTCCACGTCTTGTTCGGAGATGCCGGATTCGGCCCATCCAGGATTAGATGATCAATCAGACAATCAATCAGACGGGTGGACGTCTGCGTCCGCTAGCCCTGAGATGGAAGATCACCCGGCTAGAAGATTATCCATGCAGCTAAATGATTCGCCAACAACACCGCGTCAATATTTCGAAGAGATAGAATCCCCGCTTCCCCCAACGCCGCCGCCAAAAGATTCCCACTTCTTACCGGCGGCTCCTGTGAACTTGTTGCCGGCCCCTGTTCCACCTGCAAAGGATCCA
The DNA here is from genome assembly GCA_024713705.1 of Morchella sp. 2018-W38C. NCBI lineage: Eukaryota > Fungi > Ascomycota > Pezizomycetes > Pezizales > Morchellaceae > Morchella > Morchella sp. 2018-W38C. The sequence continues at coordinate 296,788 of JAMJEX010000025.1, read as the reverse complement.
CCGCGAGCTGTCTCACCATCACCATCTGCAATGAGCGCGCCGCCCCCGGCTCATTCTACCCACTCGGGCTATACAAGCCATAGAATTCCAACCTACGGGTTCCCATCATACCCTTTGCAGTTACCTGAAATACAAAGGGACACAGAACCCTTGGGTTTGGCCATTCAAGTGATGCCTGACAACTCCCCGGAACTACCTCCAGTCCCACCAAACAAAAGACCAGGTTTTGATAGATGGCATACTGTCGCAAACATGGAAAACACTACTGATAGCGCCAGACCAAGCCTTGAGTATCATCACTCATACCAAAGCTCAAGACAAAGCTTAGATCAATACTCCAACCACAGACCAAGTCTAGATCAATATCCAGCGGGATCACCATCCTCCAGCTTCCACTCCGAAATAGAATCAAGGCTTAGTAACATCACGAACCAGAATGGCAACCGACACTCGGAAACCCCAGCATCATCCACTGCACCAACTAATCGCGGATCGTCTTCAATACACTCTCAGGACCAGATTTTACCACAAGTTCCGCCTGAGCAGAAGATGCTTATTAAGCGTCGGCACCTACTAAAGGAGCTAGTTGACACAGAGAGTTCCTACTTTCGAGACATGACAGTCGCGATGGAGATTTACAAAGGATCTGCAAACGCATGTGCCGCAATTACCATGGATGATATCAAAGTTCTATTTGGAAACACCGAGGCGATTGTTGCCTTCTCAAAATCTTTTTTGGAGTCTTTGAGGAAGGCTGTAAAGAGCGTCTATGTAATGCAACGAGCAAGGAGCGGCGCCACAAGTAGCGCTGCTAGTATCTCGAATTCAATCATCAGCACCGATGATCGGAATAGCAGTACTATGGATGACTTCGCCTTTGAAGAAGAAAAAGATCGAAAAACCTTCGTTGGCGAGGTCTTTATGGACATGTTTTACCAAATGGAGAAAGTATATGGTGAATACTGCAAAAATCACGATGCTGCGGTAGGACGATTGGCAAAATTGGAAAGCAATAAGGGCATTGCGATTTGGCTATCAGTATGCTTTCCTATTCTCCTAACCCGTTCCGTACATCCCATAGAATGGGTACTAATCACATGATAGGAGTGCAAAGCTTGTGCCGAGGACCTTACAAATGCCTGGAATCTGGAATCATTACTCATCAAGCCAGTACAGAGGATATTGAAATATCCTCTGCTACTCACGCAGCTACTCGAATGTACTCCCAGGAATCACCCTGACTTCATACAACTAGAGGTAGCGGCCAAGGAGATGAAATTCGTTGCTGATCGAATCAATGAAATGAAAAAACGGAAGGACATGGTTGAGAAAATAGTAGGACGGAAGAGACAGGAATCAGACATCGGACATGGGATCACAAAGGCCTTTGCTCGCCAAGCAGAGAAACTAAAACAATCCGTTGGATTGTCCGAAGTTGTTGTCGATGAGACATATAATAAATATTTCGAAAATTATAACATGCACTTCGTACAGGTGCAGGTTATCATCCGAGATATAGAGATTTACAAGGACGACATCCAAGGTCATGTGGACAAATTCCTCGAATACACACAAACAATAAAGGAATTTATTGATGTTTCCCACTCACAACATCCAGAGGTTGAAACGAAATGGAGGAAGTTTGACAGTGCAATGCGAGAGCTTGCAACATCCTATCTCGCTGAACATGTAATACTTGATCTCAAAACTTTTACACGTGGATTTACTGACATTTTTAGAAACACCGTGTTCAAAAACACTCCATCGAACCTCTAACAATGCTTCTGAAACTGCACGAAAGTCCTCAGCGAATTATGACAAAACGCAACAAGAAGGCAGTCGACTACGCTCGCTTTAAAGCTATCATAGAGCGTGGTGATGCGCCGGACAAGAAAACGAAGGACCTAGCAGATGCCTATCTGGCACTTAACGAAACATTGATTGACGAGCTTCCGAAACTTTTTAAGTTGACAAAGAAGATGGTGGATGCAGTTCTCCTGAACTTTGTAGAATTACAAGGCATCTGGATGAACGATTGGGCATCAAAGATAAAGATGACCTTCCCAGAGTTCGCAACTCTGCCAGTTAAACTGGAAGAGGTTGTCAAAGACTTCACAGTCGACTTCTCCTACAATGAACAGAGCCTCAACCATCTGGGAATTTGCAACGGTGAGTTATGATCTCCTCCGACGATAAAATGGCATAAACTGACCCTCAGAAGGATCAATGAAAGCAAAATACATGTCACTGGTCCCTATCGCATCACCCTCGATGACAACATTATCTCTGGATGCATTTGACGACGCATCCAGTTATCGGAGACCCTCAACTGCAATTGAAGAAGCAACACGAGACTCATCCCCTGGAATACGTGACAGGGCTATGTCTCTTACTAGCAACTCACCCACGGCAGGCTCGTTCTATGACAAACCTGAGCGGTTCTACGAGACTAAACCCGAGCGCCGATATAGCGGCGGAGGGTCAACCCTCTCACCACTAGTAGCGATGGGTACTCCGGGCTTAAATATGATACCTCAAGTGGCACAGAGCCTGGCCCAGAATAGCCGGAATCGAGCCACTTCGGTTGCGCTTCCTCATAGGAGCCCATCTACAAGTAGCTTGAAATTGAATCCCCAGGTCCAAAGATCATTCTCGGAGAGGCAAACACCCACCCGTGATTTTGCCTCCCGACCATCGTCTAGGACTTACTCACTTGCTGAAACCATATTTGATGGACCAGAAACCCATGCAGCATATGCCTCTAGTGCTGCACTCGTCGACCCCCGTGTGGAAAGCCGGACTCCCTCGCGAACAAATTCACCAGCTCCTATTTTTTCTTCAGCGATGCCCATGGATGACGACAGGGATATCAAGCGTGATGACACGCCTTCCGGATCACCAATGATGCAATCAAGACCGCCTTCAAGAGCCCCTTCCATTGCAAGCTCGATGCATAGTCAAAGGAGAACCCTCACATTGTCGGGCACTAGCACCCCGATCTTTGTGGCAGCAAGCTTATACGAATTCAATATCGACAAGCAGCGGAGGGAGGGGGGATTCCCGTATTTGACTTATGTCCAAGGCGAGATCTTTGATGTGGGTTTTGTTATCTTTGATACACGTGAAGGCATTTGCTAACTATTCTTTCAGGTTGTTGGAACCAAGGGTGAAATCTGGCTAGCCAAGAATCAAGACGATAAGAACGGGGAGCTTGGTTGGATCTGGTGCAAGCACTTTGCGAAGCTATAATGGCGAAAGCAGGACCTGCAATATTTGAACAGCAAAAAAGCATAATAGGGGGCATCTTATATCATTTGGAGGGCGTACTACTACTACTTCTTGTCAATTTCAGTTTTCTTCCCCCTTCTATAAATATTTTTGGTTTTATAAGCACGACCGACGGCGTCACCAGATTCATTTTTTTATTTGTCCTACATGATCGCTTCATAACTCGCACTATTCTTCTTCATTTGATCATTTTTCATTTCTTTCTTATCTGCACTTTGGGATCGGGTTTTTGTTTTGCGTTTTTTTTTTTGATTTATTTTCAGGCGGAATGGAGAAAACATGGAGCCCTTTTGCATTTCCTTAACCTTTTTACTGGAGCATTGTTTTCTTTTTGTCACTTTCATCGTATAGCGGGCGGCGTCTCTATCTTATATCCACTACTACTACTAAACTATTATTACTACTTTACTTTCTTAAATCCATTTTCTGTGCCACCTCTTTCTTTGGTTTCGGTAGTGGGGTTTGGTAAAGAAAACAGGATTTCTCTTACTCTTTTCCGGAACTATTGGTAATTCTTTGCATGCACATAATGAATACCCTCTCGATCTGTGTACGTGTGTATGTACTTTATTATTATCCCGAATGTGCGCTGTGAAATACTTGGTAGATATTAAACTCGGATAGCACAACGGCGGTAGACGAATGAGAACTGATAAGATGTTGCTATCCGATGTACTCATTTTTGTACGCTGTATATAATACCAACAGACTTTCAAAGTCTAGATAAACTCATATATTCTACAAGCATGTACTCAGATCCAGAGAAAACCAGCAAGCCCCTGCATTACCGAGACAAAGAGAAGAGCCACCCTAAAGACATTCGCAACGTAGAAATAAACGACATGTGGTCTTTGTCCCAGTAAGATGGGAGAGAGGCATGATTTAGGCTATTACACATGCCCTCAGATTTGTTGCACTTGATTATGGATGGGGGAAACTCACGAAATATCACTCGGAATACTAACCCGACCCAGACTCCTCCATACTGTCTGAAGCACAACTTAACAACGCAGCATCACCCAGGATAATATTTCATGTATCCATCCACCAACTTACTACACACTATCATTGAACTTGAGTGTCTCTCATTGCAATTCGAAGCTCACCGCAATTGCATCTTCTTGGAAAAACACAAAAGCTTCTCAACCACCTCTATCCGTAGCAACTGAGTTATCCAAAGGGCACTTGAGGGATAAAGCTCTTGCCTCTTGTATTGACAGAGGCATATGATTAGTCGTGCGCGGGTGCTCAGTATTTTGATGTGTCGTGCTAACTAAACCACCCCTATCGCAGTCGACCAATCAGACTACAAGGAGTTCAGAAAAACCATATTCCAGTAGAGTACGTAGTAGAGATAGTAGATAGAACAGGAGGATACGTCTCACTCATCACACGTCCATGTTAGTCTCTGTTGCTATCTATTTTGTTGTTTTCCGAAATAGCAAGTTGTTCCTGAGTGAACCGCGTTCATCAATAAACTAGAATAGCGCCACCCAAGCTCTCTATTCCGCTTCTAAGTAATGAAAAGAGCAATTCCTTTAAACCCACTACGCCCGAGTCCTATCATTGCCGCAAGGGGATGCCCCGGGGATCGCCTTGGTTCCTCTGCGAACATTCCGTAATACCTCCCCAGAGCGGCCGTGAGAGCTAAGACTCTCGACTAGTATTACCTCCACTATTACTATTCCATGCGTTCAGTTAGCATATGCACAATTGCCCTGGTAAAATCAAAACCCACACAAAATAACAATTCCACAAACCACCGAAACCAGTAGGCATCACTCCTTCTTATGTGCTCTATCCCAGTTGCGTTCATTGGCGTGGAGATCGCAGCCTACTTTCACCACCACACCTCCGACAATAAGGTACATCAACTGATCAAACCTTGAGTCAACCTTCTTGCTAAGGTCCTTGATGGCTGCTTGGACTGTATCCATCTTGGTGTTCAAAATCGCCACGTCCTAAGAACTCGTTAACAATTTCATACATCCCAATGATGGACTACAAGATTACCTTGTCAAGCTGATAGATAGAGCCGCTCCGATGTAGCATGTGATGTCTTGGTCTCTTCGTTCGTCGTTTGCATCACAGTCCTGCTCACGGTTTATCTAAGCCACTAAATTATGTGAGTAACTTAGGGACTACCGATGCTTTGAATAACTTACTCGAGTAGGTGCAAAACTGACCAACTTATTCCACTTGTTACACAGAATTGGGTAATGTTTATCACTTATCGTTCAAATTCCTGTCTATCACCACGCCGTTTCTTCGGCAGAAAGTTGTGAATCGCGGGAACAGACGAAGGGATAACGCAAACGCTGATTCCAGAGGCCCACAGGCAAACGGCCGATTTTCAAACAAGACATTCCGATGTGGGTAGTGGTGAGATGATGATGATGATGATGAAAGAGGATGAAAACGAAGGGGGGGAAGGCTGGCTGGGGGGTAAATCACTACGTTAACGCTCAATGTGCGACACCATCGAACGCTCCACCGATCTAAACTTTTGAGCAGTTGCTACAGAGGATGTGCGTTAGCTCTTACCACCACCACCACGCTTTCATTGCTCCGCAATAACACTCAGAACATATTAGAATGATGAAGTCCTAATCATGAACCATCACTCGGTTTCCGCTATCACCTTCGGAGGTAATTACCTCACACAACACAGATATCCTGAGAGCATAATGCTATTTCGACGTTACCCGGACATGTAGATTATCCACAGATTATGAGTATCATGATTATCATTTTCGCTACCTGATAACCCAGTCTGTCCATCAATCCGAAGAAATAATCTAAGGTTGTCCGAACGGGCCCATAATTGTAAGGGAAATGAACAGGCCAGGGTTTTGGTTTCTCGTGGCTGGCTTTGGTGATATATAACGCAGCAAAGACTCGCCCCCATACATACACGGCTCTCGACCGGGACCTCAGCACCATGACACCAATCCTTTAAACTCGATAAACTAGATTCTATTTGCCAAGTTCAAGTCTAAAACCAACCCTCATTATACATGATAGAGTAGTATAAAAGTACAGATTATACAGCCCCCCCCCCCCCCCCCTTTCCTCTAGGTATTAAATAGTAGTACATAGTGAAAAGAAAACAAAAATCCAATGCTCCGACGAAAGATGCATGCATGCAAATTATCTAACAAACTATCACAAAGAAAACAGTAGACAGATGCAATTAAAGTAAAGTCTTTTTCCGAAACAAAATACGACCGAACGCCTTTGAAAACCCAAAAATTCGAACTATAGGCCACCGCCCTTGACCCTCTAAAACGTGCTGTTATGTAATTTTAGTAGAGGTCCTCCCTCGATCCTCGATATCTTTTTCCCCTTTTCGTGAATGTCGTGATAAGTTGCGTCATATTTTCTAGCCCTTCCTTTTTCCTTGAATGAAGCAATAGGAAGATAGAATAGGAGGGGGTAGACCCTCTCTCCACCCAAAATAAAATAGGCTATTAGGCCAAAGGAAAAGTTAAATATAAGGAAAGTTTTATCAAAGGAGCGATGGTATATCCCAACCCCAATAGTCCACAAGCCCAACCACCAGTCGTCGTCGACCGGCAACGAAAACGGTTGAACCAACAATATTAGTAAAATACCATTTTCACTTCCTCTCCTCTTCACCATCTCTTGATAGTCACCAATTAGGTCCAACCTCGTCCTCTTTTGTCTCTCTTCCGGCTGCCCGGACCGCTCCCATGAACGAGTCCTCAGTGCCCACGTCCCACTTGACTTTAGCTCCCTGCCATCCTAATAACCTAACAACTTCTTCCGCGCTCCCATATAGCTTGCTTTCAAGCACTGTCAGTACGCCAATCGCGCACCTGACCAGGAACGCATCTCCTTCGAATCCATACACATCCCAGATTCTGCACACAATATCCAGCGGGCAATGCAGCGAGAACAATGTTAAAAACATTGCCTCGAGATACTGCGCCGGCTGCAATTTTAGTGTGGCGGTAATGTGAGCGTGTAGTGAGGGAAGTTTATATTGAAACGCCTTAAGAAAGAGACTGTAGACACGTGACATCGCACCGGAGTCTTGTGTGTAAAAGGCAAGCGGGAGAGGACGATTTAGGAGATTAACAAGTGTTGTGAATGTTTCTGGTGGGGATTGGTTTAAGAGGAGGAGGCCAGCAACAGTGTGTGTGCCGTAAACATAACCAACGTCCGAGCGGTACATGGAATAGGCTTGAAGAACTTCCAGAAGCGACTCATGAAGCGGGCCATTTTCCTAATTTCCGTTAGTTTCGGGCGCTATTTATAGAAGCCGGGGAGGGGGGGGGGGGGAACCCGGGGGAGTTATACTTGGAAAATCTTCAACTCAGGGAAGGTCTTATTGACGTCTTTCCGGATTGAGTCAAACAGTTCCCGCTCTTTGAAGGAGTACATAGTTGGGCTCTTTTTCACACCTTGTTCTACATCTCGTGCGCGCTTGAGAGCGAGCTTAAAGGTCTCGGGGCCCACCGTAAGATGATTTCCGAACGCCATGTTCCACACTTTACCTCTACACCTTGGGGCTACACCGCGCCACCAGAGCTCGCGGGTTTCTTCGGTGCGCACCATAGTGTCCCAATTGGGAATTATGTGTTGATTCCACAGTTTATGAGTGTCAGTCTTCATGCGATCCTTCTCAGCCTGTTCGGCGCGTTCTTTTTCCACGCGTTTGCGTTCTAGTGTCCAGGTTAGATTTCCGATATCTTTCCGGGGGCGGGTCCTAAGTACCAGCTTCTTGCGATAAACGCATCATCTTCTGGTACTCCTTCAAGTGTCTCTTCTCCTCCTCTTTGCTCTTCGGAGGCAACCAGCTCGGTCTCGTCCTTGACAAGACTTCAGCCTTCTCTTTACTTATCGGCAATGGATCAATCATCCCATTCTGCATCTGTATCGGCGGTAGATCCACCGGAGCTGCTTTTGTGGGCAATGCATTCTTGTGTTGCGGTTCCGCCTTTCCCAGAGCAAGTCGTTTCTCTGTCTTTTCACTCTCAATTTCGGCATATACTTCTAGCGCTTCGCTGAGCTCCTTTGCCTCAGTTCCCAGCTCACTCATTGCATCGCTCCAGCTCTTGGCGCGATATTGCATACGCCCCCTGATTGAATCTCCATGTGCAGGCTCCCCGGCAATCGGAATATTACTTGTTGACCCTCGCAGAGTTGGTGGCCGTATAGCTGACGGCGTAGGGCCTGCGTTTCCAGGACACCCTCCAAGCGGAGAATCTAACATTGTAGTCCGGTCCGGGCTCGGTGTAGCGCTTAATACCCTTGCTGAGCGCGGTGATACTGGAACATTGTAGAAAATTGTATCCGCGGGTATGTCGTCATCTGAATCACACTCATTTTCGAGCTCCTCGACTGTTTTCCTTGTAGCCTGCCATGAGCGACGGCCTGGTGCCATTCCTGGGCCATTAGAGGTCGTTGGGCGTCCTGGAAGCACTGGGTTCAAAGGGGAGGGTGATGGGGAGCGATTTGTGAGTGAGAGCCTGTTGAGACCAGTAGTTGAAACAGCGCGTCTGCTACTGGGAGTGTAGGGGACTAGGTGATCGGACTGCGGAGTGTGGACTTGGGGTTGAAGACTTTTGTGTGCAGGTCGTCTACCGCTTGTAAGGTCGCGACTGCCAAGAGAATTTTGAGATTGGGGACCCATACTGCTGAGAGGGCGGGACATCATGGGGCCTCGGGGGGGTTGCTTCTGGGATGTGAGACGGTTATACTCCTTGATATCCTCGTCATCGAGGCCGATTTCCTCAAAGTGTCCATCAAGGTCGTTAAGAATACCACCATCGTCGAGCTGGAAGGATGAGGGGAAAGACGAGGAGGATCCGACGGTAGAGGAAGGGTCAGGGGGTGAGATCCAGCCGATCATTTGGATACTGTAAGGTGGATTGTAGTGTGAAGGGTGAGGTTCTGGGTGTTCGTGGAATTCTGAGTGAGACTCCGGAGCTGGATTGTAGGTAGAATTTTGGCGATTGGGCTTGAAATTTAAAGTATAGGTATTCTATACTGATCAAGGTTGACCTGAGCCTTGGTGCCGCTGATTATAGTAGAACTGAAGTACTAGTAGTGTATAGTTATTGGTTTCTAAGTCGGTATTCTCTTCTTCAAAGATTTCCTCCAGCTCCTATTACCCCGTGTTTATGTTGTAGAATTTCCCGTGCCGCAAGAATAGACGAAGGGGCTAGTGCTTGAATATCCCCTTATCAACAATCCTATGGACTCCTATTATCCCTCTCCTTTTTTCTTCTTTACCCTACTTTAGGCCGAGATTACTTAACTCCGCACGCTATCAAAGACAACGGAGCCTTCGTCAGTGGTAGTGTATTCTTGTATACTTATGTTTGCGTGGGCATCCTTCAGGGGGGCTCTGCTCTGCTCTGCTGTTGAGGCGGAGTGGGAGCAATTGTGAAATAGCGAATGACGTCGACTCCCGGAATAACAAAAAAAGAATCAATTGAGACTGCACCTGTACAGCAGATATATAGACAGATGGAGAGCACAGTCTTAGCTATGTATGTAGACAAATAATGTGAAGTGGGAATGTAAAGAACGACAAAATAGGCAAGGCAAGGCAAGGCAAGGAAGGATGAGAGAAGAAAGAAAGAAGGGAGGGAAGAAAACAAGAGTCCAAGGAGAGAAGGCAAAAACACCCAGACACGGACACAAAAAGCAAAGCTTAACACGATCTTGTAAAGTGAGGCGTTTTTTCTATCGGATCTAGCCTTCAAGTGCACAATACCTATAGCGATAGGAATGATCTATGGAAAAACAGGGGGGGGCGAAATTGTATGGCGAAATGTCCGTGCACCATATAACTTACCTTGTAGCTAGAGTTGCAGTCTACAAATTCCCTTATGCAGGAACCACTGGCGCGAATCTCTGTTTCTTGCTGCTGTACCACACCAGTCTGGCTACAAGAGCAGTGCCTGATGCGATTTTGCCAAGAATTTTCACCTGACAATTGACCAACCAAAACGTGTATCTGTTCAGGTAAGGTACCATGTACCTACCTATGTATTTTACACCCCTGACTGATCCTTTTGTGAACCCCTTGTTTGACTCACACCCCAGCGCGCACACACCACCCAATCTACATCTAGTACAGCTGGGGACACCTGTACCCGGGGGTCCGCGACATTCATTTTGGATGATCAATTACCGTATTGAGTAATTCTTATAATAAATAAGGGATAATATCCTGGGAACTAATGTACTTGCCCAGATTGGGCTATTTATATCCAAACTAGGCAGGGACAGACCAAAATATTACTCGATTAGGCAATAAATGATGCGACATTGGGGGCCGCTACACCAAAAGTACACCAACTTCAAACCCCTTTAGCACCCCATCCAAAAGATTTGAATTAATTTTCTTTCTATAGAATGATTATTTGCCTTCTGCTCTACAATTCTATAAAGTCAAAATAATTTTAGGTGTTGTGGTGGTGGTGGGAGTTGGGACACAAAGTGCTCCGGTTATAGGTGTCCCCCTGTCGTCTCCTATTTAGTATCACTACATGTATTTAATGAGCTCTTGGCGTGCTAAGGAGTCTTTTCTTCTTCCGGGGGCCCGGGGGCTCGGCTCGGGATTTATGCAGACGCGATTGATTCGAGATGGAAAAGAGTTCTGGCACTAAAAAGAACTTGGAGGTTAGTGGTGCGGGAATTTCCGAAACGGTAGTGTAGTGGACTACTGGTGGTAGTGGGTGAGATGGGATTAGGTGCTGAGACGGTAGTGGTCCATAGAACCACTTAGACTCGTTCGAGTGGCAATTTCCATCTGCTCCGTCAACTACTCCGATTTGCGAGTAGATATTTGTATCTCTAGCCCATCTCACTAGGTATACTAAAGGTAACCGTGGAACATTCTTTAGAACGATGTTGTATCTTCTTTTTTCGTGCCCGCTTCTTGACGTGACGTAGAGTATACATGCCATAATTGCTTTATGCGGGCTCGTAATAAGGCGTGAGGTGCAGCTCCCAAGACTTGCAAGCCAGGTTTTGAAGGAGACTGCTCTTAAAGAGTTTGGTTCGTACAACCACACGGTCTTCATGATCTGGCTGATCATGTAGGCTTTATCCAGATGCGTACAGATAACCATTGGAACCAAGAATCTGTATTGTATGCAGGTGTGTTCCGCATAGCATACAATTGATTCTTGGCAGACTCAATCCAGCCATGGTATGGGGCTAATTCTCGGTACGTAAGGAACCCGCTCGACTAGTAGGTACATGTACTTATCATAAGTCCATAGTAGAGAAGGGATACTGAGAGGCGCCGCTGCTGCTTGTGCTGGTGGCAGTCTGTAAACTACGGTTTTCTACTAATGTCTTCAGATAAATCTGTGCTCCTATCCCAGGACATCTTGGCTTACTAGAAAGCCTATTTCCGTAGAGAAATACTCGCGCGTTAATTAAGTTGTGGGAAATCGTCGCAACCATGGATTTAGCTTCACGGCGCAACTCAACTCTACAACGAAACGGGTAGGAAATATATTGTAGTGGAATCAATAGTAATAAGAGTAATACTAAAGATGTAAATAATGAGAAGAAAATATTCTTCAGTGAGTAGGTTGGGTCTACCGTATCACGTTGCAATTGAGTTGATTTCCCACAACTTAATTAAATGATCATGTATGGTCAAGGTGTCCGACTAGGGACTGTTAGTTCCGTTAATCTTTCATGCACGCACGCCCTTTAGCCAATGAAAGTTTACATACAGTACCAGAAATGGGGGGTGGTTTTCGTACCGTAGTGCTACCGTATTGCTACGGTATTATACGTACAATACCGCGTTCATACAAATACGGAGGTAATACGGTATTGTTAGTGTATTTGGGGGAATACCGTAGGAATACTTAGTGTGTAACTGGCTGATAGGTTACGGTTAACTGGTTAACTGCTAGGCAAGGGTATAGGGCGGGGACTGGGGCGGGGACGGGTATGTGGATGGGGACCGTTGCGGGACCATTTCCGCTTCTACAACACCATAGTATAATTGGTATTTGATGATCATGATCATCACCTATCATGATCAGGAAAGCTGTAGCACGAACTACTGATAGATCAACTGTGGTAGACTGAGACCCACGAGTGGGGGAAAATTTAATTTTAAGAAGTATTCCCTAAATCTTTATCACCCGGTGATGAAAGACTAAAAATGAGCAAACTGTTGATGATAAATTCCGTGATGCTTCATGATGCATTAGGCCCTGGGAAACCTTCTCTAGGTGTACATCCAAATCTAGCACTACCAGCCTCCTACCCGAAATACTCCACCAATGCTACTGCTACACTACCAATACTACTACCCCCTGTACCAATGCTGTAGTAATGCGATATTTACTTAAATGCAGCATAGATATCACCCCTATTTCTGCTACTGTACTTTCATGAATCCTTCACTAGGGCAGGGTCAACACGGGAGTATGGACAATTGCAATCTCAAACATACGCCGGAGTGATATATACTGTAGCCTTGTAGTATTTTGTTAGGTATGGTAGTACGTACATGTACTGTATACAAAAACGGGCTCGGGCGATACTTTACAGATCATGCCACCTACATACTTCCGGCCCCGCTATATCACACGGATATGTTACTATCACATATCAGTAATGGTGAACACTCTAGTATTCTCTCCCGGAGAGCTAGCGATGAAGACCATTGGTTAACAGAATCCAACGACGTACTTGGCGCATAACATTGTATAAGGTGAAGATACCCCCTCCATTTCAAAGAAAACACACAGCTCGAGTGCAACACTTAACCGCATCATAATTATATATATAAATCTACCTTGCTCTTTGGGGATCTATGGAGAAAATGGTGAGGATGCTATTTGCTATTGTTTGTGTAGATGGACCTGATATACGGAGAGGTGTCGGTGGTCACTATGGGAATAAGAGGTATTTATTAGCTAAAACACATCAACGAAACGCTGATTTCCTACTTTTTACCCGATGAATTCTCGACCGCCTGGTCTAAATTGCGTTCCTGAAAACACATTTCATGGGTCACAAACGATCACTTTGCGTCGACCCTTAAATATCTCCACAAGGCTTGAATTAGTCAATAAGGCTTCTCTGTAGCTCTGAATACTACTACATGTATGTAGCTAGTACTAGTAGGGAGCTCACGAATGGTCTAAAATGGCATGAATACTAATTGCCAAGTACTCTAGATTACATAAGTCCTAGAGCTTACCAGTTGGGCAACGATCTACTTCAATGGTAGAACGACCACTAGAATAAGTGTCCCTGGATCCAGGTACATACGGCATTGGTTTATAATTATGGAGTGCGCGTGCAACATTAGGCTGATAAATGTTTAACACCAGACGATGTGTTTTATGTGCACGCGGTAGGCGCTGCGCGTATCCGATCTAATAAATGCACGCCGATTGGGCTTTACAATACAACTCATCTTCAGCTCGCAATCTGCCCAGCTTATCGTGGCATGTTGATGGTTGGGTTGTCAAAAGCACTGGCAACACACACCCCATTGCTTTTTATTCGGTAGGCGTTAATTTGAATCGCTAAAGATGCATTAACCAATGATAGGCAATATTCACTCGAGACGTGGACACCTTGTGAAACACTACCGATGGCGATGGCCATAAATAAATAAAAACGTCCACTCACGTTGCGTACTCATTGTCCCGCGTGCATACGCATCGGCAGTAGGGAGGTAGAGTACTCTAGAGCTCTATGGAGTGATCTACCTAGAGTACCCCTCACACCCTCATACAGCTCATACAGCTACTACCTACATAGCTCTCGCAGCTGCCAAAAAGAAGGCTACCACAGACACTTACGTCAAACATCATCATCACTCGCCAGTTCTGCGAAATGGCCGAAGAAACGAGCTACTATGAACTTCTTGGTGTTGATGAAAATGCAACGGCACTTGAGATAAAGAAAGCTTATCGCAAGCAAGCTATTATCCATCATCCCGACAAGAATCTGGATGACCCCGACGCCCCAATACGATTTCAGGAGGTATGAAATATATTTTAGTGTACCGGGGTCCCTGGTTTAGCTGACAGTCAGGTGAAGATTGGAGAAGCATACCAAGGTAACAACACAACGCCATGTATGCGCCGGGGGCCTAATTCTGACACTTTATAGTATTGAGCGACCCAGCTCTTCGTAGGAAATATGATACCTTAGGAAAGGAACACGCTAGACCTGAGGCTGGTTTCGGTATAGCTTCATCTACATTCAGTTGTATATTCAAAGGTTTGCTGAGTATTACACAGACGATGCACTTGAACTTTTCAACAAAATATTTGGTGGCGACGCTTTTCAGGACTGGTGATTCACATCTACATCCATGCTGTACCGTACATCTAACTAATCTTTTGAAGGGTTGGTGAAATATCCCTATTCAAAGATATAATAGCAATAATGGAAATCAAAAACCGCGAAATTGACCCCGATGAACCCGAATCTCCGTCGCATAGCTCTACATCTAAACCTCCACAGTTTACGATTACTGGTATGCCAACCAACTCTTTACGCGGTTCTTTACTATTTCATATGAGTAATAATGAGTCTGATAGATCAAGCTCAAGAATTTCCTGAGGAAACTCGTGCCGCTAGAAGGGCCAGGCGGAGGAGTGGGGGTTCAAAGGCAGTACCATCGATGAGTAGAGAAGCTAGGGCGGAAGCGCGAAAGAAGGCAGAACTCGCCAAATATGAGGAAGAGAGACAAAGAGCACGCGAAGAGAGAGTTGAGACTTTATCAAATAACCTGATCCGAAAACTTAGTATCCTAACAGATACCAAAATGAAAGCCTCTGATATCCGGCGTTTCAAGAGAACCATTCAGGTACCAATATTTATTATGTCACTCTTTATCTTTTATAACGGTGATACTAACTATGCTTTTTCTTCCATAATGAAGGGAGAGGCTGAATCTCTTAAACTCGAATCATTTGGCCTCCACCTTTTGCATACCCTTGGTGATATTTATCAATCCAGAGGCCACGCCTTCCTCGATAATTCAATCCCTGTAGTAGGTTCAATTGGCTTCTGTGCGATGTTCAATTACGTGATAGAAAAGACCACCGATATTACCGAAACGTGGGGGACTCTCTCTTGCGCTATGGGTGCACAGACTGCAGTCAATCAAATGCATAAAGCAGAGGAAATGGGTGGAGACGAGTGGACGGTAGAAAAAAAGGCGGAGATTGAGCAACTGACAACCGGAAAGATCTTGTTGGCGTGTTGGAGGAGCACAAAATTAGAGCTGCGAAAAATTATCCGGTACTTTACTCCAGCTTGGCTAGCTATGAAAACTATATAAGCTAATGAGGATGAAGTGATGTTTGTGATCGCGTTCTCAACGAAGATGAGGAGTATGACTTGCAGAGACGGAGGGCCGAGGCTTTGATAATCGTCGGGGAAGTTTTTAATTCTGTAAGATACTCTCGTACGCCAAGATGCACATTATTAGTTTACTAATGCTAATATCTATTGCTATAGACATATCGAGACTCTTCGGACGATTCCACCGATAATATTTACGAGGCGTTGCTTTATGGGGCGTCTGGCTGAGAGATAAAGTTAGTGGAATATATAGTTTATGTAGTTTATGGCCTATTTACTTCCTCTTGGTGTATGGTCTCCTGGAGTGACACATTACCTTTAATTATTAACATTATTAACACCAATATTGAATCGTTTTTTTCTTTTTCTCTCTTTTTTTGCTTTATAAGTACCGTTATCGTCTCTCCACTATACTGTATTCGGAATAAGACTTTGGTACCTCCAGATACTTCAAATCAGCTTACTGAGGTACATGCAATCATTAGTAGAAAAGGGTCAACACGCAGATTCGGCGGGAAAGATGGTTCTGGACAAAGAGTAATCAGTGGGAAATATCGGTCTGACAGCTCACCGTGCCAAGAGTCCTTATTTACCAACCGCCAGCGTTGGTGAACGGCTGAGGTTCATGAAAGGTTAATGTAGTTATTAAGCCGACCCTAGCTCTTATCACCTCGCCCGGGCCAAGCGCGGGGGTATTATCTCAAATCAATCAGACGTTTCTCATGTGTCTGGGCTCGGCCTTGTGTTCATTCCTGGCCCAGGAAAAGCAACGAAATTAACTACTTCTCCAGTTTTAATACGTAGAGAAGAAGAAGTAGAGTCAATATGGCTCAGTGGACACTACCTATGTACAGGTTCGGCCCCTGGGTAAAACATTAACATATTTCATTTTTTATTATTATTATTTCCAACACCGGACGTCTCTGGACACAATAGATAAACACATTCTTGTGCTCTCCGAGTGATAAGTCATGATTTCACTAGCCTCTTTTTATTTATCTTATATTTGATTCATTAATTAATGATTCCACTAGCTGCTACAAGTCTATTTCTCTTTGTTTAACTCATTAGCTGCTACCAGTCGCTATCCAAATAAAGTTAAGGATTTATAGGTGATTTGTTATTCTTGAGTAAAGCAAACTATAGTTTTTCTACTGATATTTTTGCTCTAATCTGTGATCATGATTACGCCTTAGGTTTGAGCTAACTACATGTACTTATAAACTTATTACAAGCTTTAGCTACAATATCGGCTTCAAAGGGTCATACACAGGAATATTTTTGTTGCAAATTGCCAATTGCAGCGGCATCATTGTTCACATACCTATTCTGATTACACCACGCCAAAATTACTGCAATTGCTCCCCAATGTATTTTATACACAACAGCAGCAACAATCTATGCTGTGCCTTATTTCGGAAAAACATTGCATGCGCTCAACATAAGGTTCATAACTATATATAATTCATTTCGGCATAAACAAATCTGCGCAGTCTCACTAACGATAATGCGGCGGTTTGTAGTGCGATCCCGCATATGGCTGTTGGGTCCCCGAATATACCGGCTGTGGCGAGGGAAGCACCTGTACAAAACATTCCTCTCCCGCACTATAGACCAACGGCGAATGTGGCTGTGGCGGTAATGATTGTATGGCGGTCTTTGCGTTTACAAACTCAAACTCATTATCAGCCAGGACAGCTTTCCCAGGCCCATGTTCACGGTGGGCTATTCTCCCGATGAAGTAGGATGATAAGAAGACAAAGCTATCGTTTCCAGAGGGTTATTAAGTGTAATGGAAGAGAGAATGAAGGCGGGGGGTAGATCATACAAAGTAACAGATGATACGACGAATACCGCGTACTGAGCTGGATTGTAGCGCACTTTATGGGCCCAGGCATCGGCCTCTACCATACCGATAGCGCAGCAGACCACCAACGCGAGCCATAGAACCATGAATACTATATCCCATCCCATGGATATCTTGGGTCGAAGGGTGTGGCGTAGATATTCCCACAATGCATAAACACACCATACTATGGTCAATGCAGCCTATATCACTCGTTTGTTAATTTTGATTTTGTTATTTCTTTTGGCTAGAAGGACCTACAGCAGCCATGCCGAGAAAAGGGGTGACATATCGTGCATAGGTTTGTCCAGAGTCACCTTCATCCCCCCCGTCACCATTTGAGGATGATGAATTGGATCCTCCTCCACGCTTCGGCTCAAAAAGTAAACTTCGTTTTTGAAGAGGGTAGCCGTAGCTGGGGCCAGGTTTTGGAACCACTATGGCGAGGATAGCAATTGCGAGAAGGACCTGTAATGTTCGAAGTACAACGAAAGTTGGTGATCGCCATTGAATCCTGGTTCTGCCTGCCATATTCTCCTCGTTTTTCCAGAACGTAAATAATTAGAAGGGGATTTTTTTTTGAAAGGAAGTGGAGAGAGAAGACGCATATATGGCTTTCTTGACAAAGGAACCGGGCAGGACAGTTTTTAAGGTTGTCATGTTGAGGGGGCGTTTTTTGTCGCACAAAATAGTTGCACAGACAATATGTATGTAGGATTGATCTGTTGCACGTTGTCAGACAATACAGGGAACACATACGAATGTTTCACAAAAATCGTCCAAAAGAGACTAAGTCGATAGTAGCCATAGTCTCTGGGTTGGTTAAGATGTATGTGATATAGGATGGTTGTGGCTAGGTGTCCCGCCCTCCTCACATTCTTAGACCTTTACGGCCTGTCTCAAGACCTAAAATGTCAAAACCAGGAAACTCCCGAGGCCTGACGGCTTCACCGAAAGGCCTTGTCTGTCTATCTGAACATAAAGGTGGTCAATATTACTGGGGTGGGGGTAGGATAATCTTAAAGGTTAGGACGACCCCTGAAAAAGTTGGGCCAACCTCTTTCGAGAGTCCTACACATCCATGCAAGTTGCGGGGTGCCAATTGATATGTAGAGTCATCTGAATCAGGTTCGTTATTGACGAATGATTGATAACCTGCAACAGCAAATGATGTGTTTCACATCTACCAAGCTAATGTAGTGTGAAAGACATCATTGATCTCATGAGGGACCGCGAGAGTCCTCTATGAGACTTTTAGAAGACCAATTGTCTTCACGTGGAGAGCTGTAGGTTTATACTTATTAAACACAAACCTTCCACAGCGCCGAGACGTAAAAACTTCAATCAATTAAAGTATGGAAAAGTGCTTATCAATATCAAGCGAGATCGATCGGGGTAGGTAGGCATGCTCGCTTCCTCTCTTCGCCCCCTTTAAATTTACTCGGGATCATCTCCGAGATTCGGTGCAGCGCATCAATCAACCTTATTTTGACGCATAACTGATTGAGTCGACCTACTCTACAAAGTAGTAGTAGTAGCAGCAGCAGCAGTAGTAGTAAAAGAAGAGAAGAGGCTGTAGTGTTCGGTGTGGTAAGCCCTAACACATTACGCCGAACCAATTAAAGAATCAAGAACTTCATAAAGCTTTGACGTCCGACGGTACAGGATTAAGCTCTTGGCCTGCCTGAGATACCGGCTCAAATATGGTCCGAACAAAGATAGCCCTAGATAGAGCACATACTGGGTAGAGTGCGTACCTGAATAGAGGTTCCCGAGCCTATAGAGAGAAGTCCCAATTAATACTCTTACCAGAATAGAATACCCAAGCAAGCTCCCCCGGATTTTATACCTACATATGTATTCCAACTTCAGGACCTGAACCACATTTGGTTTGGAAGATTTTGTTGTAGATATCAAAGATGGCCAAGAAGATTGGCCCGTAATCATGTTTGAAAGCCAATTTTTGGTTCAAGATGATCATGAGACGTCCCTTGAGGAAGATGCCTTAGAAGATCTAAGTTGTAGGTCCGAAAAAAAATTGATAATAGCACATTTAGATTGGCTATCCAGACAAGCCCGGCGACCTAGATATGAAAATATTCGTCCTCATCACGCGATAACGTAGCTCGAGCCCAGGCTCAAGCTCTTCCCTAGCCTTCTCCACGGAATAGCCTGCATATATATCAGTGCACGAACCATGGGCACGAACTTTATAATTTGAGCGCAAACGCCCCAATCCCAATATTTTATAATCCGAACCTATCCGACGAATCCAATCCCACATGGCAACAGCCGATGAGAGCCATCTTTGTTCTTACTCGATTGAGGTATGAAGCAGTCAGAGGAATGTGGCACCCGGTTCTTTGGGCCAGTGCATCCGGAATAGATGAGCTCGAGGAATGGCTAATGGTAGAAGGTGAAAATCTGTTTGAAGGTTGAGGTTGAGGTTGAGGTTGAGGATGAATATTTCTACTCGAGAAATCTTTTTTTTCAAAGTAAACGTTTAGTGTATTTCTAGATCAGATGGGTGACATGTGCTGTTTGCCAAAAGTTTCCCAGATTGGCTCGGTCATACGGCTAGTATACACACATCATGATAGATCACTCGACTCGATCCTCATCACACCGCTGTGTTTTTATTCAAGCCAGACGTTGGCTTAGGGGAAACACAAGCAGCACACACATACATGTAAGTACCCACCAGTATGAAAATTGGGCGTACGTAGGTGCGTGCGTATTCGCGGTACAAGATACGGTGACAGCCGCGAACGTGGCACGTGCATGGGAAATATACGCCTCTTTAGCAGGCTAGCTACTCAATTGATCAGTAGCACGATCCGTGGGGGCCGGTAGGGGGTTAAGTTTCGGGGGGTTATGTGCCTACACGTACATGTTTGTGATTGAGAGCCGTTGCTCCTATTGACTCCAGCCAACGGTCTCAACTTCCAAATCAACACTTCAAAACTGCCTTTGATCCGTTTATCTCCATCAATGCAGGAAGACCCGGGAAAAGATACCCTTTCATCCTTCAATCAGTTTTCTTGAAAATTTTGACTACAGGCACATACTGCCGTCAATCAAGCGACGTCACAAGACATAGTTTTAAGGATTGGATTCGATATTCATAAGATTGTAGCTACATATCAATATCCAGGGCCGGTCTCGTGCTCAACGTTTTATGTCTGCAGAAGCTGCGACAAAGGCACATATGGGACTAAATAAAACCTTCGTCACTCATCAACTAGGGATCCCCCAATCACAAGAAAAGTACCTTGGGATCTATGATAAAGAACAAAGCCAGACGATTCAACTGGTTAAATTGTATGTTTGAGCTTCCTCTGAAAGAAAGATCTCCTACGTGCATGCTACTATCATGAGCAGGTTCGGGTGTAGGCTTATCCCGTCCGGTAATATGCATCTTTTTCCAGCTACCAGTGGTTGGTACCTGTCTAGCCGGAGATGGCTTGATTTCAGAAACATGTCTTTACCTGCAGGTTTTGGATTTTCAAAAGGTCTTCTGAACTCTTCCGTTTGTGATAGCACGCTTGAATCTTGGAAATGGCTTCGAAAGCCACCGCCTTATAATTACTAGCAAACGGTTATTCTAATCCCTCAAAAGATTTTCCGACTGCCCCCATGTGGTATACACCTTAGAAAGGGGTTGTACAAAGCCTGGCGCGGGCCTCTGGGCCAAATCGACTGCCGGCTGTAGCGTAAAAAGTTCTCGCCCTTGACATGGATTCATTAAATGCTACAGAGTATCATTGACACTATTCACTTGGCACCGACTGACACATATCACATATCACATATCACCATATCAACCTCACGTCTCATCAAAGAATATAAAACTTTTCCAATTCCCTCTATCTGACCAAACCGAAAAAGCAAAATACCCCCTAGTTATTATCCAGAAAAGACTAACAAGATAGCGAAGCAAAGAAATCTATATCCTCCTCCTTCTCTGGGCGTTTTTCAACTGCGCACTAGCACTCGAATACACGTCTTCTCCGTCACTCTCCCTACCACCTTTAGACCTCTTATTTGAGGAGCTTGGGATGCTGGGATGAGTGCCAGGATAGTAGCTTCCCCCTGGTGCAAGTTCTGCACCAGTGGGCGTGGAGTTTGAAGGTTTGCGGGTGTGTTTGCTGTCGCGGGTCAATGAGCTTGATCGTGAACCCGAACGGCGCGGCACAGTAGATGGTGTTGGAGAGGACTTGGTAGAAGGGAAATAGCTGGGAGAGTGCGCGGGGGACGCTTGTTGGCCGCGAAATGATGAAGGCGAGTATGAGGATTCACGGTTTGGAGTAGGGCGGAGACCCTGCGCATATAGAGAATCGGTGGAATCAGGCATGAGCCGTTGCTGCCGCCCAGGTCTTGCGAGGGAGGACGACGACGAAGAGTTGGACGAATATAGAGATTGAGATCCCCCAAGTCCCGTGAATGTTTGATCAACCATGAATCCTGGTTCCCCTCTGGTGGGAGGGTCGAGAGCGCCGCTCCGTCGCAATTCATCTAATTCTCGTTGCAATTCCTCGGCTCTTGCCATGTCTCGTTGACGTTGCACTTCTCGCTCAATCTCCCGTTCGACAACCCGCTTCTCCACTTCACGCTCAATGGACTCGTGAAGTTTCCATGCTTGCCACTCTCGCTCTCCCATCTCCACGACACCGTCACCGCGCTGACTTGCGGCCTTGACGGCTGCCAAAGCGCGCTGCAGAAACACCTCCTCGCCAACTGCCCCCTCATCTTGCCAGCCGTCCCCATCGTTACCAATTACTCCCCTCCTTTTACTATTGCTACTGTTCAAAAAATTAAAAACTTCGCCCTCAACATTATTAGTATTTCCGCCTTCAAACATCCTGCGCTGTTGTACCAACATATCCGTACTCCTCCCCTCTGATGGTCCATATCTTTTTTGTATTTGTAGAGTTCGCGGAGAGACCATCCCTAGACCGCCTCCTCGGAAAAAGCATTCTCGATTGGCTTATCCATGAAGCTGGCATGGGCCATAATGCAGGTTCCGCTGGCACCGATGAGCCAAAGGATTGTGGAAATTGGGGACGCAAAGATCCCGAGAGGCACAGTAATCACAAGAAGAGTGGTGTACAGTTGAGAGGTGGTGGCATTAACAGGACCTACAATTATGATTAGCCTCTATCTTCATTCCACTCATCATTCCCAGAATACTAACCGATTTCCAGATTTCTACCGCCTAATTTTCCAATACCCCACATGCCTCCAATTACAAGTAGGATCACAAACAGCAACAGCAAGTTTGTCAACAAACTGTAGATGCTGAGCATGGCAAATACCACGGCATAATTGCTCGCATAGTAGCTCAAGTTGTAGCTTGCACGACTCTGTACCTCTCCAAAATTTGCGGGCTTGGATAATCGCTTGAAGTCAAAAAACTCTCCGAGAGGCTTCAAGTTGCTGAAGCGGGATGCCAGAGGCATCTGTCTTCCCTCCTACTGGGCATTAGCACGATGACTTGGGTGGGGTTCAGATGAAGATGAGGCCACTTACGGTGAAGCGACCAAGATTGAAGCGGTCAGTTAACATAGAGATTGGGATTGACATCCTTGACATTTAGTTGCAGTAACCCTTGAAGCTATTCACGGGACTGTGGATTGATGAACAGACACAAAGAAAAAAGCGGCTGAAATCGCTCGCTCTTGGTGAGAAGGCTTCTTGGAAGAAAGTGGGAGCGGGGAATGGGTGCGCGGCGGTCTTATGCAGAGAAGAAGGGAGTTATTGGTCGGTTGAGATATCAGTGGTTACTATAAGGTCTACGTGGCCGATCGGTGGGTTGGTGGAGGGTTTGAGGTGACGGACGGATAAGGGGTCTTAAACTTAATGCCCAGGAGAACATTGTGGCTGTGTTGTGTGTGGCACACCAGAGGCCACGAATCAACCGAGTGATTACGCAAGACTCGAGACCACTAGGGAGGAAATAAGCGATTCTATGATTTCAGGGATTCTGGGTAGGGCTGCGACGGATTCATCCGAAATGTCCTCTACGTGACACAGATAACTACTCGGGGCCTGTCTAGATTGATAGTCAAGATACTCTAATCTACACATTCAGGCTTCAAGAGTTGGGAACTGAACTGTGAGGGAGATCTGAAATCGAGCTCCAAAGGGTAGATCGCGTGCTCTTCATAGGGTCTTACTCGAGGGGGGGTTTGTGGAAACAAAGGGCAACACTCATGGGGCGCCAAACAAAATATCAATGTGTATCTAAGCTTATGTATGTACTCTATCGATATCGGCGCTTTCGAGATAATCTATCTATCGTCAAGTCATTCTGGTGTTACACTTCCTCCATCTCGTATTCGAACGCGAGTGCTTTCTGCCTGCCTGTCCTCTTCGTCTTACGCGTTAGTATTACTCGTAACAGCAACCTAATCCAAACATAAACACCGCAAGTATTATAACCGCACCACTCACTGTCATTCTCGCTGCCGTTGGTGGTGTTGCGTCCCCCCACCATCACCCGCCATCCCCCATCACAAGCCAATGACCACTGCTGCAAGCAAAAATAACACCCACATGCCATGCACCGAGCGTTGTAACTTGTTTCTGCCTGTCTTCTCACATCCCCGAAAGTCCCCTCCCCCACAACATCAAAACCGAACCGAACCGGTGTGCTTCCAGACTTTCCAATGCGACAGAAACTCAATCTGTAGACTTGCGACTACCCTGCCACGTAGTTGTTTAACTATGGGTAGCATTAAGCGGCTGTTGTGAATGGGAGATTATTATCGATTAAGGGAGGCGGCTACACTCCCATCGGTTGGGGTTGGGGTTGGGTTGGTTTTGGTATGTGATGGATGCTGCTTAGTGACTGTATGTAGGTACAACTGTCAGTCAAGCGCGCATTAGTGAGTTAGTAGGGCAGTGCGGGTGCGGATACGGGGATGGGTGCGGGTTTTAGACTCGTTTGTTGTGGGTGTTCTTGTTTTTCCACGGCTTTCCCCATGATAAAAGAGGTGGGGATCCCGCGAGGGTGTAGACTCCTGATATCAGTACATACGGAATCTTTGTGAACATAATATTTATTTCCTGGCGAAATACCACTCCCCACTGAACCCATAACAAAGCAAGCAAAAAAGAGAAAAACACTGAAATCTACAACCATTTCATTACATACGATGTCGTCCTTCAGGCCCTCTACTTCTTCGTCTTCCACTTCTACCTCCACCTTTTCCTCCAGTTCAAGTTCTCGCTCCTCCACAAAGTCCTCAGAAGTGCGGCTGTTAATGTGGTGGCTGGTGCTCAAAGTTCGCGCCACAGAAAACAAATACCGTCGTCAAAATGCGAAAAAATGCACAAAATCACGTCTAGACAATCTTCCTCCCACCTCTACATATGCATAAATATTTCCTCAGTGTTTTGTCTTTTGTTGTCATCATTCCTATGTATAACTGTTGCGACACTGCGCCTCATGACGGCGGGCCATCTGGGGCGCAACGCAACGATGTTGCCAGATCTTTTTTAGACTTTCCTCTACCGAGGTGCTACCCTGTCCTCTCTGTGCCCTTTAAAAGCTCTCTGCTGCCAGCAGCGATAACCAACGACAATCAACGAATATCTTCATCCGTATCAATTCGATTACAACAGCCTCTAACTTGACGCGATGAGGTTTTCTATCCTCGTTTCGTTTCTACTCGTCGCATTAGCGACAACTGTTCTTGCATCTTGGTCTGCTGAAGGTGTGTGCTTTTGATCTGTCTGACTTTTGAGCTTGGACGGGATTTGGGACTGACAGCTATTCTACTAGACCAGGAGATCTTCCGAGTGCGTGACGAGCTGGAGCTCGCCGAGGGTGAAGGGACCACCTTCTATGGTATGTTATTATTGTTATTTAATATATTTGGATTTGTACTAATATTCCCCAGAATTTATTGGTCTTGGAAAGAATCACGGAGCTTCGCAGGAGGACATTGGTCGCGCCTACAAGAAGCAATCGATTCGCCTACACCCCGACAAGCAAAAGCACATTCCTCCCCCTGGCCAAAAGAAGTTCACCAAAGCGCAACTCGCCGAGTCCAAGAAGCGTGCCGAGGAACGTTTTGCCCGCCTGGCCATTATTGCTGATGTTCTTCGTGGAGAGGGTCGTGCGCGCTACGACCACTTTCTTAAGAACGGTTTTCCGCTCTGGAGAGGCACCGGGTACTACTATGCCCGTTACCGCCCCGGCCTCACCAGTGTCCTGATCGGTCTGTTTGTCTTCTGCGGCGGTGGATTACATTATTGTATTTTGTGGCTCAATGCTAGGCAGCAAATGGCCTTTATGGAACGCTACATCAAGCACGCCCGCACTGCAGCATGGGGTGAGGCTGGTGTCCCGGGTATTGCAGATATCCAGGCCGCCGAAGATTCTGGCTCCTCCGGCGAGGCTACCCCACAACAACCGATGAATCGTGCACAGCGCCGGACAAACAAGGTTGCAAAAGGCGGTTCCGGAACTTCGACTCCTGTCCCTGGTCCCAAGGGTGCAGGTAAGCGCAAGGTTGTTGCTGAGAATGGAAAGATTCTTATCGTGGACTCCGCTGGTAATGTCTTTCTCGAGGCAAAGGATGAGGATGGCAACAACGCCCAATACCCACTGGACATCAATGATATCGAGGGGCCGAAGGTTCGCAACACATTTCTCGTTAGACTGCCAATGTGGTTCTTCAACATCACTATTGGCCGCTTCCTCCCGGCGAAGAAGGTTGTTGATGAGTACGAAGAGTACGAGGAGGAGGATGAAGAGGAGCTTGTCGAGGAAGAAACTGCAACCGCCGGTGAACCAAAGGTTGTGAAGCCTAAGAAGAAGGGCGTCCCAAAGAAGGTTGAGAGTAGAGGAAATGGCATGCCAAGGAGGAAGGTGGTTGCGAGGCCGGCTAAGAAGCAAAAGTAGATCTTTGTTTTCCTTCCTTCCGTTATATAGATTGCTTTACATTATGTTTTTATACCTTACGGATTGGGAAAAGTTTGCCAATGTTTGGAGATTGTTTCGTGTGTGTGAATCTTGTACCTATCTCCGCGCTGCAGTTAGTCAATTGGTGAGGAGAACGAAGTGGAGTGGTACTATGATGTAATTCACTATGGACGTTTCAAAATCTATGCGGTGCTACGGGGAAGGATGTTTTTGGTACCCATCGAATAAACTTAAACGTACAGGTTTAGGTAAGTATTTACAACGTCGGTACATATATACTGTGGCACTATCACACACCAACGGCTCAACGCCAGGATTCTTACCCACTAGGTCGCCGTATATACCGGAGACGGTAGAACAGACGTAAATGAAGTTATAAAGGGTCCATTTACCATGATTATAGGTACTTCCTGTGGGCTTACCCTCCATCAAGATACTCGGTATATACCGCACCAACGATCATTACATTAGCACAGTGCCAGTGTTGACTACAGTGAGTTGAGATGCCTTTGTTGGCCACAATCGAGATCTAGCCCGAAAACCCCCAGCCTCTGACCTTCGTCGCAGTGGTGGATTGCAAGTTAAGCTGGAAGCTCAATAACTCCATTAAGTGAAAGCAAGGAGCATTGCCTCTTAGAGAGATAGGTAGCTGATAGAGGGTCAAAACATTATACCAGCCAGGGGGATAGAGGGTGGGAGGGCGGGTGGTAGACTCAATAATCTCTTTAGAGACCGCCTTGCCGGTTCTTCCTCGGGTCCCGCGAAACACTCTCTTCTTCTATACCTATATGCCGATCTCGAACCCCGGGGATAGCGCCCCCTACTTATATAACCCCACTGTCTCTTCGTTAGGCGCCGCCGTCATGGGCATCTGGACGTCAAGCTAGGTGAATGGACTCACCCGGGCACCCCTCACCCGGACAGTTACCATAACAAGAGGATCTACCTTATAACTACAGTCGTCTTGGGGGCAACGACGAAACTGGTTGAACGACGAACAGGGTCTTGTCAGTCAAGACAGTGGCGCTCAGGCTGGTAAGCAACCACTTCTTTGGCTGGAATCTGTGTTTTCGTCGTTGTCCCAGGTTCGTCTTTGCTCCAAAGTTGACTGCAGCTTTTCACTCGTTTGAACCAATCACCATCAACTGTCCGGGTGAGTGGTGGAAGCGTCTATCTACAAAAAGGTTTCGGCCATGGGATATCACTCGGTCTCACACCACCGAGCTAGGGCTATCCTTTAGTTTTTAGTTTTTTACGGTTCATTTAGTACAGCTTTTCGGCTACGATGCCCGAGAGGAAGACTGGTATTGTTATTGACTCTCAAGTAGGAAATTAAGGGTAGCTTTGATGGAGCCTACGTTTGAGTGGCCTAGTTGAGTCGTTCATATACAGCGGTATATAGTAGTATGCGCACTCGGCCCATCCCATAATTCTCTTTGGTGGAGCTTTTGAGAGCCCCTTCAAAGATTTTGTTCGTACCACATACTTTGGTTGGGCCGAGACAAGTACATGTATGTATATACATTATATGTAGTGGCAACACTTCTAGAAAAAAAATGTATGAGATAATCTTTCTGTGACCACTAGGTTATTCAAAATCTAACTAAAATTCCAGCATTTCTAGATTCTCACAAGGCCCACAGGTCTCGGGAGATGGCTCCATCCCCCAACCAGAACTACATGTATATGCAACCCAAAAAAGTTTCAGATTCGCTGAGGGAAAGATCGAGCTTACGACACTCCAACCTGCCGTCCTGGGCACGAAGGTTAAATCAACGGGTACGTAATTAAGTATCATGCATTATGCAAGCCGCGACACTTACATATCTGAGCGAACTTGAGCTACTTCTTGCAGATATAATATACACTTGCAGCTGGTATCCTATGGTATGACGTGAGTTCCCATATTTTAGGAAAACATGGGCGTTTGGAGAACAGATGACTACATCACTACTCCCAAACACCACATATCATACAGTTGCTCGTACAACTTGTCTCTTTCCAGCAAGATCAACCGCTACCATCAACTCTTCTTATAATAACCCACAAGGCATCACCTCCCTAGCTTGTCTCTATCGGACTGCAATTAATTCGTCATCTTCGTTTCATTTCATTGCCGATCCGATGGGTTGTTTCGTTGAAATTTGGGC
Source organism: Morchella sp. 2018-W38C (assembly GCA_024713705.1). Taxonomy (NCBI): domain Eukaryota; kingdom Fungi; phylum Ascomycota; class Pezizomycetes; order Pezizales; family Morchellaceae; genus Morchella; species Morchella sp. 2018-W38C. The sequence continues at coordinate 268,230 of JAMJEX010000025.1, read as the reverse complement.
CAGAGTAAGGGGATTCACTTTTGCAGCGCGTTGGGCTTACATCCAGAATTGGGTTTCGTTCAAATATGATGTCTACAGTGAAATTCTTTTCTGTTATGGAGGAGGCGGAGGACGCTGAGGAAGTGGATAATATTGAGTAGGTGGAGTGAACTGAGGGGTTGAGAGACACTGGGTATGCCGAGTTCGACTCGAGCCAAAAGAGTTTGGGTTTGAGACATTAACACGTAGGAGTTAATACAAGTCTCAATTTACTACGCTTTCAGTTGGCTGGTTTGTGGAACATCCCAACTGCAATTATACCACAAAATCATTGACAGACGAGTGTCTCAACCGTTGCGCCTTCACCCAGTTAATGAAAGTGGCAAGAGCAACTACCAAAACCACAACCCCATTCTAACTAGGTCCGAACCAGCCAAGGATCACCCTTCACCTAACCTCCTACCCCCAGTCGACCTCCATCCAATAGGCCTTATACTCCATTTTCGTTATGGATAACGGACGAACCCGAGTAATCAACACTGCTCGTGGTTGAGCTGATAGCTTCGGAGAGCTCTCTGGTTGGATATGTGGTAGGCTCTCCCAGAGTAGTTCTTGGTGCCGGAAAGCCGAAATCTCATGATTTCATCTATCTTTATGAGTATTCATAAACTAGTACCATAAATTAGCGACATATACCCTCATATATACTTCCAATCCCTCCTAATACGTACTCAACTTATGCCGATGATAGCGTCATTTATAAATCGGATCCATACCGCATCAATACCGATGTCGGGTTGGCCTTTAGGTGTAGACTTGCTAAAGGGCTGTTGCGGGGTCCGCGATGAGAATTGATATGTGTATGTTCTGGGGGGAAGGAAACACTGAGATAAAAGAATGCAATAATAATAGCCAGGGTTAGGGTTGAATAAGCAACGTTTTTGGTAAAGGTGGGGGCGGCGAAGGTGGTGTACATTTTGATAGTAATGACAGAGACGTTTTATAGGATGAAGAATGAAGAAAAGCCAGAAGAAAGAGAGGCAATATATACCCAGTTTTCCTTTCCTGTGTCCTCCACTCCACGAGCCCACCGGCGGCAGTGAACTGCGGCGTTGGGCCTCATTCCGGAGTAAAATAATTATTATTACTATGACCCCCTAGCCAAGATAATGTAAGACAACATACATGTATGTAGCCTCTATCTAGCAACATCACCGAATGAATCACCGCGCCCCGGGCGTGTTGTTGCACCTTTCTTTGATATGCGCGAACGTGCGCGATAGAGAAGGTTTTTGTTAATCCGGGGTAGTACCATGTCCATACCGTCTTGCCGGATGTGGGAATGGATAAGGAATAGTCCTAATAAAGATTGTATGGATCTTTCCTGAAGAATTCAGGTGTTAACATGTTCTAGACTTGCTCTTATCTTATAATGGGTCAGTAGTGGGTCTTACATTGTTACGAAAATCTCAACTGAAGAAACTCGTGGCTTTGATTCGGAATTCTACCAGGTACAAGGTAGAACCACGAGAGCGAATTAGTCCATGCGTACATATCAACACAAGCCATGATTTGTCGCCTTTATACCCAGTGTTCGAAAAAAAAGTGCACGGAATAACGTATAACATTGATTTCAAGCTTGATCATGAGTGCCACGCCTTAACACCAGTTTTCCTGGCACTGGTGACTTCTTCTAAAACCCAACTTTTAACTAAACGCATATACCTATCAGGACACAATATTAATAGCAATTAAAGATGAAGAGCACGGAGTAACCTGCAGCATGGGTTCACGTTCAAGTAAATGATCGCAAACAGTACTAATATCGAGACGAAAGCACGATACAGCCATGTGGAAATGGCGTTGGTGACTACCGACTCGACACGATCCATAACGGCTGGGGTTAAAAATAAGCTTTTATATTGGGATGCCTGAACTGGGCGGATGCCTAAATAACCGAATATGTAGGTAATTGGTGAGACAAGAATGGATTGTTGGGTGATTCTATATTCGTTTTATTTTATGATACGTGTCTTTGTCTTGGGCAATTGTGTTCATTAGTATCTGTTATCTTATACATTAGTATCTGTTATCTTACAAAATTCGAGATAGATACATGTATATACATGTAGCTACATCTCCGCGTAGAAACACAAATCGATATGTGCATGCGTGCTGCTCATGCGCATACAGTACCAAAAAAAGCGGGTGGATCCAGTACCGCACCTAACAAAATACTGCAAAACTACGGTATTGATGCGGTATTGCTACGGTATGATAATTAGGATTGCGATTTAACTCGGAAGTTTTACACAATTCCGCATTGATATAGTACGTATTACATCCCCTTTTTTGGTACTGTATATATATGCGTACTAGTATTTCTCTGACGTTTTTGAGCTGGGCCATTATATAATTATTGCATACACCCAAAATCATGAGCTTGGCATATTTTTTGTATGGCATGCAATATCAGTCACGTCCACAAACGTCAGTAGATTTCATAAATCTTGGTACGTGTTCGTACCACACCATGTACGATTTTTAAGAAGTCTAACCAGCTAGCGCTGCAATTAAATTGAAAGGAGGCCATACTACATCTATATATAACTAACAACCATAATATATATATGCAACGCCAATATCAAACCACTCAAGCCCTCTATATCTATAGATCTCCGGCCTATGGATTCACACAAGGAGAGGTATCAGTAATAAATGGAAGCCTTAAAACAATTTTTTCGAATCAATAATTTCCAATGCACCCAATCGAAAGGAAGTTAATCTACCAGCCAATATGCAATTGCCGCGATCGCGGGGCATATTTATGCGGGGTTTTGATAGTAAATTCACTGGGGAAAAAAGTAGAAAATGGATTCTGCCACTCTAATTGAAATGGTCTAGGTGCATACAATTGCGTAACACTTAATTATGCATTTCTTTCAATCTGACTATAGTGCCACCAGTCTTAAATTGTAAAGGTAACATAGCTTTTCAACCACCACAGGTATTAAAAGTTCGTACAATAAACCCTTCTTCATCACGGTACCCAGCCTTTTATTGTACGGACCCCAATGTCTGCTGTGGTTGGGAGGCTATTCGAGACTTGGGTTTTTTTTTATGTGACCTTTATAGTTTTGAGACTGGGGGCACCATATATCTGACTATATGACTAAAAGCGATTTAGTAGTTCATGGTTTAATGCAGTGGAGCCGGGAAAGGTTTCGAATCTCGAGCACATCCACACATTTAGTAAAGCCATTAAACCAGAATATGTATGTAGGTACTCGCGGTGAAAGTGTATACCCGACTGGTATCCAATCAAAAGAGAGGTATGTAATTAATGCGTTAAACAAAAAAAAAATCAAAAGAAAGGTGGGCACGAACCAGCTAGCTGCAGGTATGTATGCACATAGCCGTGATCATGTGAAAGGTATTAATTATATTAGATCTACATATATACAGTCATCTAGCTATGGTACGTGGAGTATAGCCACTCTGCACAAGTGTTCGTAATTTAGATATCGGAGTGAGACATTTCATGTAATCGTGGCGGACCATAAAAAGAAACCCCAATGGAAGACTTTCCCTGTGACCAATGGCACCCGAAATCAATGAAGAATAAGATCATTGAACATCTTCTTTTATCTATAGTCACGAACTGTGTTATATATTTTCCGCTATTTTGAGTCTCAATATTAAAGGTAACCAACATTTCGGGCGCGCCACACTGCACACTGACATTAAAACCAAATCACGAACACTTTTTCTGAGTAGCTGTATATCTCATTGCTCCTGGGCCTCACTACAGTGCGGTGCATTTTAACGATTTTTAAGGTCTTGATAAAAGGTGGAAGAAGTCTCTGGCCTTATCAAGGACTAATAATGGAAAGACTTGAGGACCTGCTATATATAGAGGAACTGTTAACGGCTGAATTGTCATACGTACACGTGACTTGTAACTGTGCCTCCATGAGCAATATTTATCTAGCTCGGGGTTCGTTTATAATGCAACGTTCTTGGCTGCTTCCTAATGCCACTAGTAGTTTAAGAGTATATGTATAGAAAAATCGATTAAAGGATCAGTACAAGGAGGTCAGCGACATGACTAGAATGCCGTCCATTATAGTTATAGAGACTTCTCGAGGTGAATAGAATAAACATCTTGTAGTGTCTTTATTTCAAATGCTATTAGCTGTCTATGCGCGCATTTTTTGATTAAAGCCTTGTGTTGGGGTACGGGTGTGTAAGTCAAGGTGTCATTAGAAAGTGGTGGAATTAAGGAAAGACTCGATTTTCTGTATGTCGTTTGTATTAGACCACAAGTTCATTCACTCACTTCTGGGGGCTTTAAGATTAAGACAATAAGAGAACACTGCGTACATGTGGGTATTATAGTATGGGGTCTCAAGGTCCTCAGCGGGCCAATAAGGACTATAAGGTTCAAATGATCTGAAAATGATACCTTGAGCTGGAAACCTTTGGAATTACACCTCAATTTATTTAAATAGGCGTATGTGATATACTGATAATTATAATTACATGCACGCTCATAGTTATGGCTATATATACAGGTCTTTATTGTCTCCCGTAATAGCAGTCATTGACATCACCATAATTACTTTTGAGCATGAAATAACCATAACTTTAATACATTTAGTTTAGCTATTGGTTGTGGCTTTATATGGTCTTAATTTTGGTGGGGTTGAACGGCATTGATTTCGCAACAAGTATGCATCAAGTAAAAAATGAACGGGCTCAACCATGGGAAGCTTTTTAGGATTTTTAAGGCTTCCTAAATTTGTTAGTCTTAGTTTCTGAAAAAGAAAAAGGGATACGGGCCGCTTGGGTGTGGGTAGTAGGAATTTCCGCTCAGGTGTTATTACTTTACTTCCATGGCCGAGTGATATTCCATGACCAAGATTGATCTCCCACCCCGCAAAGGCCCTTGCGTGAGTGAGTATGCAGTCATGAGAAGGAAGAACAAGGGACTAATTGGAAACAAAATTTTATTGCAATACATCGGCAATACAAATGGCAATAACCCATTCCCTCCTAGCTACGGCCCCGATTTCAACACTGGTGTGAATTAGTGCGTGTTTCAAGCCACCAGCAGAACCAAACGATGCACTCTATATCATCACAAATCAGCCAAGTAAGTAGGCATCGCACCGAAAGAACTTCTGTCGTGTATATTGTTTGTAAGAAACATATATAGCCGGTCATGGAACCATGCCCCACCACTTCGAACCAAGTCTCAATCTCTCTTCAAGTCAATACATCCGGCGCTCTACTTGACCAAACAGTCCATCTCCTTACTCCCCTAACGAGAGTATTATACTTGTGGCATCTGAAGACTGTGGACAAGAGATCCAGGGAGTGATTCAGAAAGTTGATGTTATATCCAAAATATACCTCCACCAATTTTCTTGGCATGCTTTACCAGTATTCATGCCATGGTACGTAGTCTGGCCATGGGGCGATAGAAGTACATGTATATTACAATAATATGAAGATCTCCTCTATAGAGTCGCAGGTAGGCTGGTGGAAACAAAACTATATCTTGCTGATTTGGGTAAATGGCATTAATATTGCATCGTCTGGGTCAGCCTAGCTTCTCGATCTCGGGACTATACTAGAATTGCGGACGGGCGCCCCACCAGAGGTTGGCTTAGTAAGGGCGGCTGGCGCGTGGAATGGGCAACTTCTTTTGTAACCCAACCAAACACAAATTTCATATGGTGACATTGGCAGGGTGGTGATATATGGCTACGCAGACTGAAGATGGTCCCGGTCCCCCGCTGCTGTATATATCTAGCTAGGCCTGATAGAAAATGGATCTAGAAACGTTGGGATATCTTAAGCAGTGCGGCCATCGTCGACTCCCACCCAACAGCTTATTATCTGTCGGTCCCACATGCGCCCGAAGTTTCAGATGCCTAGTTTAATTTGTGACGCAGATATGTTAGCCTTGCGGATGAACAGTGCGCCGTCTCTGCAATCTGGTCACCATCTCTGCATACCAACTGCAGTACTATTGGAAAGTGAGCAAGAAGGTCATACTGCCGGGTCAGCCAGAAGTGATGGAGATGAGGGGGATATTGGTACGGAGATACGGATTCGAGGCCGGATACGATGGCGGTCCAGATACCTGGGCATGTGGGGGAGTATTGTTATGTCGGCGTACAGGATGAGCACTACGCTCTAGAGATGAGAAGGTAGGGGTAGAAGCTGATGATTCCGCTCTTCAAGGCGACTTTGTGTCAGAATAACTTGATATATGAGGACTAGGTTTTTGGCTGGTGTAAGTAAGGCGCGCGGGGTGAATGACGTCGCTAGTGTAACGGTATTTTGTGCACAATCACAAAATAAAATAAAAAAAATAGGGAACGAGACTATGGAATGTTGATAGATGCACTTGAGGAAAAGGAATATGTGTAGGGAACATCGAGTGAGAATATATGACTCCGAACAAGACTAAAAGTAATCACATGATATGGTACAGCCAAGCTATTCCTAAACTTTTATCCACAAACACCCAAGAATTAAACTAAGTCTACTCCTCTTCATCGTCATCATCGTCGGTGTCGCTATCACTATCCTCTTCTACAGCTTCCTCGGGCTCATCAACCTCTTCGCCAACCTCCATCTCCATAGCTCCCAGGCACGTTATTCTTCTTTCTGTCTCGTAGATCCCCACCAACTTGCCAACCTGTCTCTCAGTGACTTCCTTCTCATCCACCCGGATCTTCTTTATCTCCCTATCCTCAGTATTATCAAGCTCCCATACTCGGACAACACCGCTTGAGCTCGCTGTGATTACGAATAGTTTCCCAGAAGCCTTAACTGTAGCAAAATCTTTTACACGACCAACCATGCCGATTGATTTACCTCCAAGTACTCCGAGAAGAGTGGGGGAATCAATACCGGGAGTATCGTCCTCCGATGCAGGTTTCGGGAGTGCGGTGGAGTAAAAGAGGATACGACCATCTTCAGTTGACACTGCCAAGACCTCTTCCTCGTCCTTCTCGGTAGAGGCACCAGGGCGGGTAAGGGTTGACGGAAGGCTCATGTAATGGATCTTGTGGATCTTGGAGACTGGAGTTGCGCTTATTCGGCATTTCGGCTTTGAGTCCGCTCCAAAAACAACCACACCTCTCTCGAACGCAACAGCATACTCGCTTCCCTCGCTTGACCATTCCACCTTGGTACTCTCTCGTCCAAACTTATGAGGTACGTCATCGCGGCCAAACATCAAAACACCGGCTTTACGACCAGTCATTAAATTCCACATCCGAACTCCCCTCTCGCCCTTCCCTACTGAAAGTAGAATCTTTTGACTGGGATGTAGAGCGACGTCATTAACACCCCCGGCTCCGCCGCCATACACGCCCTCGGAGCTGAAGGTCTCGATTCTAGGTCCGTAGCCATCCGTGTAGTTTTTGGCGTAATTTATGGGTTTAGCTTTGGGTTTGGGGCATTTCAGCGTTGACATGAGTGCCCAGTCGCGACAGCGGAGGATGTGGATTTGACCATCGAGACCGGCAGAGATGAGCTTTGAGCGGGTGGGGGTGAAGACAAGGGCAGTGGGAGTATTGAGGTGGTGTGTAAGAGTTCCCAAGTGCTTGTTCTTGGGATTGGAAGCAGTGGCGGTTGTGGAGGGTTTTAAAATCCTCTTAGTAGAGGATGTAGTGCGTGAGAGTATTGAGCTCAGGGTGTAGAGATGGATGTGCTCGTCGGCAGAAGATGTAGCGAGAATTCGTTTGCCAAAACCAGAGCCAGTTCCAACAGGGGATATTGAGAGCGTTTCTATGGGCGCCGTGTGAGCAGTGAAGAGAAACGAATCTGCAAATGTCGCTGGAAGAGAGATTGAGTTCGTATCTGTCTCGGTGGTCTCTGCAGCTGGTGTTTCGGGGATAGTGACGACAAATCCGTGGAGAGTCTTCTCATAGGAGCCTGTAATGACCTGGAAGTTGATTCCTCCAGCAGGTGAGTCTGAAAGTGAGAGATTGCCGACTGCTGGCAGTAGTGGAAGTTTTGTAGTGGGCACTGCAATTGGCTTATTTGTGTTGACTGGGAGCTCGCTCTTCTCCAAAGTAGCCTCTGCAGCAGCAACAGCAGCGGTGGATTGTCTCTTTCTTTTTGCCATTGCGATTAGAATAAGGGCAGGAAATTGGGCGGATGAGATGTGATCACCTAACTCCTCTTCTTAGTATCGCAAACGCAAGAGAGAATTATTTTCCAAATGCCAAGATTTTCTCACGTGACAACGCTTATCCCGCCACGCTGTTCCCTAATCGGCAGGCTGCTTGCTGTTGCCCCCACTCCCAGCCTAACCCATTCTTTGCTTCATTCCTCCTCTCGTTGTGCCCAGCCAACCAAGTTGGTGTCCCCTCGCAACCTCTCCCAACCTTCCGCCGCCAGAAGAGAGAGAACTCCACAGAGAGCCCACACCACACCTGCGACCAGAGAAACCCTAACCCTTCCTCTCCCCCAACGTCACCTCATCCCCCTCAACTACCTCTGTCCCCATATCCACGACAACAACCCCTCTACACAGGCTGCTATATACGGTAATCGTTTTCTCCGGCTCTGTTTACCCTATCCCCCTCGTAGTTATATCATTTTTCGATGTCTGGTGCTGACTGAGCCGCAGAGTCGGCCCTAAGCGAGAGGAGTGTTCTGTATATATCTTCTATGCGACAGGACCGGGCGGAGGAGATATGGTCGAGAAGATCACCATCGAGAATCTGCGGAAAGATGCCCTCAACGCTGTTTGCGACGAGCGGAAGTGAGTTCTAATTTTTCCCTTTCGTTGTGCTCATATCTTTGAGCTTTCTACTTCGCTTCGGGGGGTGCGTTGGTTGCCGCCCCCCAGCTCGGTAACCGTTGCGACGACACGTCGCGTACTTTGAATATCAAAATAGTCAATTTATCGCGACACGACAACACTCGAGGGTCAACAACTGTCAACTATAATTGTTAACTACCGAGTACAATTACATAATTTCGCACATGGCTAATTAAAAAAATTTTTAATTTTCAGATCTATTATAATCTCAAGGAAACGTAAACTACAAGAGCTCTACGCAGTATGTCGTCACGTCGAGCGCTCAAAGGAATTCCCCAATGCCGATATTATGGCGGCTTGGGGAACAATAGAGGACTATGGCGCAGCAAACATGGAGGACGCCGAAAAGCGCTTCCTTGAAGAGAATGATATTGAGAAGTAGGCATCAATTGTTAAATCTCACACTTCCCTCGCTAACAATACACAGAGGTAGGTTATTTAAAGAGTCTACTTTACCACAACATTCTTCGTACCTTCCCGAGCCTGGTGGGCTTCCAAAGGCAGCTCCTACTCGTGTACTGTCGCACCCATCTGTATCCCCCGGAACATCAACGCCCCCAAAACCCACAGCGCAGACTTCAATTCACATTTCTTCAACGGTTGTTAAACAGTCAAAAGCCCGACCAGAGTCTACAAATTCGCCCGAGTTACCTGTCGAGAAGAGGCAACGTCGTGATCCTAACGACGAACCAGTACGACATGAGTCAACTGTTGAGCTACCGGTATTGAATGGGAATAGAACAGATGGAGATTCGACTATGGAAGAGGAATCAACACAACCTTTAGACCAAGATCATCCCAGTATAGTTTCCTCAAGCAAGCCTTCACCAGCTGTTGAGGATTCTCGATCGGAACCTTTGGCACCAATATTCAATCTTGGAGGTGTCCCAGTGATCCAAGAGGCTACAACCAAGGTACCTGACGAGAAGGAAGAAGCTTTGGGTGTTCGTCCGCCGCCAATACCAAAGGCGCTCACAGAACGGCCAGGGGAGGATGTTTCCATGCAAGATACTGCGCCTTCAGATAAACCACTAACTGCATCAACCGAAACTGTTCGGGATCTTGAGAAACTGGAAGAAGCATCACCATTACCGAAACCCGCCGAAACAGAAGCTCTTGTCTCTCAAGAATCATCCGTAGTACTGGCCGCCCCGCCCGTTCGACCTATGGCCAAGATATTTGAAAACAGAGAGGAAGCTCGTCTGCCCGCTCACCCATCTCAGCTACAACAGCTTCCGCCTCATGCCCCACTTGTCGTGTTAACTGGACAACACAACCGGCCTTACCCGATAGCTTTTGCCTCAACAGAAAAAGAAGGATCGGCACACCCAGAGGTATCTTCTCCCACCTCGTCTGTAGATGGAGGGGATGGATTCGGAACACCGGGAAATGCTGCATTGTCTTCTGCAACAAGTCCGGATGCAAGCCACATGGCCTTAGAAAGCCAAAGTTCCGGAACAGACAAGAAAGATACTCGAGAAGTGGTTACCGAGAATGGTGGTGACAGAATTGCGTCTGTTTCATCATCACAGGCGGAGGAGGATGAAAACACTGGTGTCGTGGTGGAGAAGGAACCAGAATGCTGTGGCGACCGGCCAGATGCCGTTCTACCTTCGGTTTCGATGTCCAAAGAGGTTGTGGGGGCGGAGGTGGATACTGAACTAATACTCCCGGCAATTCCACCGCGAGAAATTCCGGTAGAAGATCGGGGTCTGCAAGAGCAAGAAAAGAAGGAAATATCTTCTCTACCTAATGCGCAATGCGTGGATGGAGTGGAGGATCAGCAGGCTACAAATCCACTAACACAGGAAGCCCCAGCAGTACCTATAAAGGACAAAGAGCCAACAACCCCAATAACTTCTAAGCCTATGGAGTCTGTCGTTGCAGTTTCATTAGCTGGTCAGCAGTCCCCCGATCCTTCTGCGCAATTGAGGCTAGAACATCAATTGGCAAATGGCGAACCTATCGTCCCATCTACTGTTACCACAAATCAAGTCGCCTCGTTTAACACTGAGATCAAAGCTGCACCAGAATTGGTGATCTCCCATGCTCACGATGAGGAGGATGATGAAGACCAAGTACAGCTTGTGGGCAGTCGAGAACCAGAGCCGCTTTCCGTACGAAGGAAGGCCCCAGCAGAACTCCCAGCCCAGCCTAACGCAGAAATAGTTGAGGCAGTGGAGGAGACTGTCAAGGAGGTGCTCTCAACGCAAGAGAAGGAAGTACCAATTCATATACCCTCCCCCGAACCAGAAGTACAAGCCCCTATTGAGATTAAACAAAAGACACCAGAACCTGTAAAGGTGAGGGTTGGGGCGGGGATCAAAGAAGACAAGGAGGACAAAGAGGGAGAAGAGGAGGAGGAAGAGGAGGAGGAGGAGGAGGAGGAGGAGGAGGAGGAGGAGGAGGAGGAGGAGGAGGAGGAGGAGGAGGAGGAGGAGGAGTTGGTGGTGGGGAAGGAGGTGGTGGTGGAGGAGGAGGTGGAAGTGGAGGAGGAGGTGGAAGAGGAGGAGGAGGTGGAAGTGGAGCAAGAGGAGGAGGTGGGGGAGGAGGAAGAGGAGGAGGGTGATGTGGAAATGGGAGAAGCTGAGCACAATGATCCCGAAGCGATTTCGGTTCCCTATCAACCTAGTCCCGAGCCAGAACCGGAAGGTGGTGATGAGCTGGACGATGAGTCCCTGAAGAGAGACGAGATACCTGGTGAAGATGAGCGAATGGAAATTGCAGAAGAGAAGGCGCCAGAGATGCCCCTAGATCATCCATCAGTAATCCCAGCTACGGCTGAAGAATCAAGTGCTCCGGCAACTGAGTCTGCAGAGAAACCAAACCTTGTTCAACATATTCCGGTTACCAATACAACCGCTATGGATATCAACCTTCCAACTCCTGATGCGACTCGAGCTTCAGTACCCACCTCGACTAAGTCCGTTTCTCCACCACGACCGAAGGCATCAAAGACAATAGGCCGGAATAAGCAAAGAGAGAAATCGCGGGCAAAGTTGCACAAAGTCGTGATTTCGTCCGCACACTACGCAGCGGCGGCCGCAGAAGCAGAGGCCCAGCGATTGCGCGAGGATCAGGAAAACCAGGGCATGATAGTCGTTGCACGTCGTCGCGATCAAGCAGCAGCAGCAAGAGGAAGAAGTGCGCAATTCCCACCCGGCAGTAAAACTGATGTTCTCACTCGATACAGCATTGCTGACCCGCCACCAACAGACGGGGACAAGAAGAAAAACCTGGAAATGTTCGATGTGCTGTATACCGTGAAATCAGCTCACACCTCTGCAAAGGAACTCATCAGTAGAGCTAATAAGACTGTGAGCACGAGCAACCATCAAGTGCATTATTTTGAGTCTCAGGCCGCGAGGATTTTGGAAATGATCCAGAAGAATCAAGATATGGGCATCTCTAGCTTGAGGCAGATTGCGAGAGCAAGGGAGCCTAAGAGAAGGAAATGCCATTGGGATTATCTCATTGAGGAAGCAAAATGGTTGAGAGAAGATTTCAGGGAAGAGAGAAAGTGGAAGATTGCGATCGCCAAGCAAGTTGCAGATTGGTGTGCGGAATGGCACGAAATAGGCGAAGATAAACAGGAGTTGGTTGTGGATAAACGGAAATGGGGAGTAGTTCCGAAGGGGACAAGAGACGAGAGAAAAAAAATTGCTAGTGGAGGCGACGTGGAAATGGGAGGCGCAGGGTCCTTTTCAGAATTAAACCAGCCCACACCGGAGTTGGTTGTTGGGGGTGCGACTCCAGACGATGAGGGAAGCGAAGATTATTTTCCGAACGGAATCGAACAAACTGGAGGCGTGGGATGGGGAATACCAGACTTTTTTGGGTATCTTCAAGATCCGCCTCCAGCTGCACTATTCGCCCTTTCGCCCGATGAGACTATATTTGGGGTTGCACCAACTAAGGCCGCAGAGGACATGCTGGGACAATTACCACTATTTGCACCCCCAAAACCACCCAATGCTGAAAGTCGAAGATTTGAGCATGTCGACGAAGAATGGATGACGCCTATCATTCCAGTGACTAAGTACTGCACGGGTAAATTATCGTTGAAACAAGAGGAAGAAGGCCCTCCCCGGAAGAAAAGCCGTTACGAATATGATGAGAACTATGAGCAATTCGCCGATGACTCAGACGAAGACGATATTACCAGTGGTGGTCCTTATGGACAACAGGGCAAGCGAGAAAAAGACAAGATGAGAAAGCCTGTCCCGTTGCCCCCAGAGCAGACAGATGTTGCGCTGTTTAGTCCTGGTTCCAAGGCTCTTCTCTCAAGAATACACAATGCTCACCTATTCCGACCCCCAAGTGATCTGCCTCCACAAGCATTCTTTGAATCTCGTTTACCAAGCTTATGGACTTCTGCCGAAGATGATATGCTTAAACAACTGGCAAGAGATTATCATCACAACTGGGCTCTTGTATCAACTTGCATGCAACTAGAAGGGACATGGCATTCGGGATCAGAAAGGAGGAGTCCGTGGGAGTGCTTCGAGAGGTGGATTGGATTAGAACCGGTGTCACCGGATTTCATGAAAAGTCCATACTACAAGCCTGTTCAACAACGACTCGATATTGCGGCAAGAGTTGGTGGCATATATGTTGCTAACCCAGGCAGTGTTGGTGGCAACAACCCTAATGGAATAACAAAGAGACGGGGAACAGTGCCCGTCAAAGTTGAGAAGAGACGTGTAACGAAGTACTTCAATATCTTCGAAGCCATGAGGAAGTTGGCGAAGAAGCGAGAGACAAGCATCAGCAAGCAACAGAGTGGAAGAGGTATGCTATCTGTTTCCCCACCCTTTCCCGGAGTTTCTTATTAACTCCCAGCAGCTGCGCAAATGGCTGCGATGAGGAAGGCACAAGATCCTGCGAGCACTACATCCACACAGAGGACTCCGGCATTCTTCAGCAGCTTGAAATACGACCGCGAACAGAAACAATTAGAACACAAGGCAATATATGCAGCTCAATTACAGATGCAGCAAGTAGGTAGAGTAAGTATCTCAGCAAGAGTAACACTTTCCAATCATATTAATAAAAATTTAGAACCAACAAGGACAACCACTTCCCGCACAGGTTGGTAGACTTCACCCAGCACAGCAACAAGCTCTTGCAAATGGAGTGCCGGTTCCTGGACAAAGGGTTCCCCAAGCTGCTATGCCGAACGGTCTCCCTGCAGGTGCCAGAGCCCAAACAGGTGTCATTCAAAATGGGAGTGTTCCTGTAGGTATGAACGGTATACCAATGGGTGCTCGTGTACACCCCCAAGCGCAAATGCGGGCTCCTATGACTGCCGAACAGATGGCGCAATTTCGGACTCTTCATCTCAAGCAGCAGCAGCAGCAGGCAGCTGCCCAGGGCCAGTCTTATTCTCAAGCAGGAATGCAAGGATTTCCAGCTGGTGCTGTTGGAAGCCGAGATCCAGCCGCAGTGAAAGCTATGATACAGCAAGCGCAACAGGCAGCTTTGGGAGGCCAAAGACCGGCAAACGCAGCCAACGGTCAGGCAGGTTCTCCTAGAATGCAAAATCAACAACCACTAAATTCCCAGCAACAAGCGCCGGCAGGTTAGTCAAACTCCCTTCTCTATCCCCATTGTCCCCAAGCAGCTGACAGCTGTGTAACTGGCAGGCAGAGGACAATTTCAGCTAACAGCGGCGGAAATGACAGCTCTTGTACAGCATCAGCACCCTCATCTCCCTCCATCGGAGGTTGCTAAGGCCACCCAACAGCATCTCGCTAACTATCATCATCAAATCAGGCAAACAATGACCGTATCAGCAAATGGAAACGGGCAAGGTATACCGAACATGGCATCATCTCCGCCTACTTCACAGCTTCTAGCACGTGCACAACAGCAACAGGCCGCAAGGGCTGCAGCTGCCAATACTGGGCCAATGATTGGTGCGAATGGTCCTGTCGGGCCGGGGGCAAATGTTGCGAGTAGAAGTGCTACACCACAGCAACAGCGTTCGACAAGCGTACAGAGTCCTATGAGTGTGCAGCAAAGCCCAAGGCTGGGACAGGCAATGTTAGCTGGGCAACAGCAGCAGCAGCAGCAGCAACAGCAACAGCAACAGCAACAGCAGCAACAGCAACAACAACAGCAACAGCAACAGCAACAGCAGCAGCAACAACAGCAACAGCAGGGGCCATAGAGAATAGGTGTTGTCTTTTTTCTTTGTGATCGGATTAGTTGGTTTGTTCCAGAAGGGTATTACTTTCTAGTAGCGTTTCTGTTTTCTCTGGGTTTTCTCTTGCTTGGGTGGTTGTCTTGTGTTTTGGTCTGGGTATTCACTTCTACAATTATACTTATTATTTTCCTTCGGAGACATTCTTCTTCCTCACCAATACTTAACTCTTTACTACTGTGTTTATTAACCACCTTCTGTTTCTTCATTAGGACCGGGGGTTTCTTATTCTTATTCACTCTCTGTCCGCTTTTATATTCCCACTTTATTTGTTCTGTTTTCTGCTCCTTTCCCGGTCTAAATTTTTAGTCATCTCATCCTTTAACGCTTCGCGTTGCCTGTCATTATTATGGGTTTGGTTGGTATGAAGAAGAAAAATTGTAACTAAGTTTTTTAACGTTGGGTATTTTTCTTTCATGTGATGAGCACTGTCTGTTTCCTTTTCTTTTCTTTTCTTTTTCCTTTTTTTTCTTTTTTTTCTTTTCTTTTTCACTATTTGGATTTTTTCTTTCTTTGTGATAAGAGATGGGAACGATAAAGGGAAAGATATTTTATTTTAGCTCATGTCTTTGCATGACGGTCGGGTTTCTCACTGGTATTGCATTTCTGGAAAACTTGGGTTCTGTGAGAGTGAGGGTGGTGGAATGGGGGGAATGGGCACGATTGGGTTGTATTTATATAAATTTCAACCTCAATTTTGCGAAACACCTTTATCTTGGGTATTATGGGTGCCATAACATAAACCCTTCTCACTTAGGTCGTAGCCCTAGGTTTCAACTGTTGGGTAAAGATCCAGCTACGATGAGTTGTTAGCGCTAGAAAATGGGAACAGAAGACCCCGAACATTCAGATTTCTAAATCTCGTAATATGATTGGTTAAGAAAGGTGCCGGGTGTGTCCTGATGTTATGCACTAAATCAAAATAATACCCCGTTTCCCTGCTCAGCGAGATCCCTATCGACCGGGAATTGTGGCCTTCCACCACGTAAAATCTGGCCGCCGAGCCTGCAGCCAAGAAATATTTGTATATGAATCTCGCTGAGTAGGGATCTCGCTGAGCAGGTATCTCGCTGAGCAGGGAAACGGGGTACCTAGAAATCTAGAAACTTGTATTGTTCGCCATGGGAAGACATTCGCACCTAGATCCAGAAAGCCCACCCTAAATGCCTCCCATTGTTGTCTTCCCAGTGTGAATCTAGACTAGCAGGCCGGACGCCAACCCAATAGCATCACCACTCCGAGGCATCGATATCGCTTCTCTAGGCCTTTCCCCAAAGAATTACAATCTACACTCACTATCTAGGAAGACCTTCAAGCCAAACAGCTTCGCCGCTGCCTCTATATTCTTGATCTTCGAGGGGGGTGGGGCTATATGTGTTTGTGTGGGTTACCTGGCCCGAAAAAAGTCACAGTCAATGGTAAAATCATTCACCTACCATGAACAAGCACAGAGCAACATTGTTCAATAAATATACACCCCGAAGCTCTAATCCCGTGTTTGATAGCAGCTTGGATCGAGAAAGTTGGGAATAGTTGGCCGAGGGGGCGACGGGGAGCGAATATGGAAGGGACCTTAAGCCTTCTAATAGAAAGACGCTAGGGCATCGAGTAATTTGGTTTCGTGGCCAAAATTGCGGGTGGTCGCGTAATATCAAGAAAGCTAAGTGGCTTGGTCAAACTTAATGTTCATCAATTACTACACAATCCAATCTTCAAATCTCAATCACCATTCCCTCTATTCACATCTTTAGGAAGTATTTCGTGATCACATCGCATCACACCACATTACCACATCACCGAGTGATGCACTGTGAATCACTCGGGCGTTAGATGTGACAATTGCAAATTTTCTCAGTGATCAAGATAAGTTTCTTTACTATCACAATAATAGTTGTCATTACTAAAATACTAATAAAGTCTAGGCTTATAGCAAGGCCATGGTCAGCAATTTCCATACTAGGAAGCCACCAGAGGGTAAAAAAAACATTAAAGATCCCGCCGGGCTTTGCTGGGGCCCGCCTTAAAAGGAGAAGAGAAACTATAACTTTCAAGTAGGCCCTCTCGGGAAGGTCTCCCCGTTATCACTCCGACCAGGGGAAAAAGGATATCGCCGTTAAAATGAAATGTCTAAAAATATGTGCTGTTTTGTGATACTGGCTATCGGTATGCTGTCAATGGGCTCTGACGGCCTGGGGCTTCAGTTTGATGCCAATAATCTCGAAAGGTTCTTATGCCAACGCTAATACTGAAATCTGTTTGCATTGTACTGTCCGAATTGCGGCTGTGGTTGTAACTGCTGGGTCTGTTGGGGATGGAGCTGATGGGCGGGGTACGCATTGGCCATCTGCTGCTGCTGCGGCGGCGGCATGTGATTCTGGTGCTGTTGCATTTGGATTTGATGCTGCTGGGTCTGTTGGGGATGGAGCTGATGGGCGGGGTACGAATTGGCCATCTGCTGCTGCGGCGGCGGCGGCATGTGATTCTGGTGCTGTTGCATTTGGATTTGATGCTGCTGCATCCTGATATGTTGTTGCTGCAACTGCAGATGTTGTATCTGCATATTTATATGCTGTCGAGCCGTATCTATTGGTTGCTGCTGCTGCTGATAGCCGTGGTGCTGACTATAACTAGGATAGACAACGGGTTGGTGGGGCACGATAATAGGGTTTGTTGGCCCCATGTGAGTTATCGTAGGGGATGCGTTTTGCCTAAGAACCTGCAAGTATTGAGCATTTAGGTACTGACTACCCTGGATACCCTGGATGCCGTGGATCTGACCAGGAAAGTCACCGGTACTCATAGACCGCCTGCCATTCTGAAATACATTGTGTTGCGTATTTCCAGTAGTATTTAAAAAATCTACTCCGGGCATGGACCTACGTCTCATGTTCTGAGTAATAGTGGGTATAATGCTTGTGGTATCTCCCAGAGATTGGCTTCCGTAAAGGCCGGGTGGTGGATTATGTCGATACTCGGCAGTAGAAGCTGAAATGGGAGCAGAGACAGTAACGGCTGAATGTGACGGTTTGGCCTCTCTAGGCTCCAGGAGGAAATGGCTGGATTGATGAGGATGTATGGGATGAACCTCCAAAGGAGCAGAATACTCCAATGACGCTGATCTTGACATTGATTGATGAGAAGGGTGGTTACTAGTAGAATTACTAGGTATATTTCTTCTCTCTGGCTGAGGAAAGACCGAGGGGATGCGAGAACTGGGCAGACTGGGCTTAATCGGTTTGGATGACTGGAGGAGGTACTGCTGATATGGCTTTGGAGCAGAGCCCTTATCATTCGATAGAGCATCCGATTTCTTTTTCGGGATTAGACCGCTGGCCAGAAAATAATAGTCTCCAGCAGTTGAAGATGCTACCGAGCTACCTTTCTGTAACGGAATATCGGCCGTTGTAGGATCTCTTATGGTCCATTGAGCTTTCCTTGATAAAGAATTCGGACTAAAGCTCCTAGCACTAGGAGATGGATGAAATTGCACCGATTGTGTGCCTGGGTTAGGCTCAGAGGCGCTTCTAAGCTGGGTAACATGTGAATTTTGGTAATTAAGTCGAATTTTCGGCAAGGACTGGCTCGGGACTTGTGTGGATTCTGAAGTTGGATCCGTACCCCTATTGCCACTTATGGGAACAAGAAATTTATTATGGTTTTTGGGGTCATCCTCCGGGGATTTGTAACGCATAACTGGTCTTTTTCTTTGGCCGTTGTGAAAGAACTTTGGAGGATCATCTTCCCACTTTCCTCTGTTATTGAGTGAACTATGCGGTGTTTTGGTGGCGATGCTTAAGCCCAAACCAGTACGTTCCCGCTTGCGGACCTGCAATGGAGGGGTCTTTGGACGGAAGTATTCGATCTCTAGAATTTATGTTAAAAATCATCAACCATGTGCTGACTACTAAAACCTTCGGGAATAGAGACCTGCGTCAAACGGCATCAACCATCCGTGTTTTCCCTTTTCTTCCCAGAACCTCATGTACTTCCTACAATCGAAAGTGGTTTCTGGAAAGTCCTTTCCAACGCATACCCATCCAGGGCGCTCATCCCCAGGCTTAGCAAATAAATGAAGGCGACGTTGGCCCATGGAAAAATTCTCGATAATCCTCGAGAGCAACGAGGATTTTGGAGAACATGAGCCGTCACAGACTAGCACATCTGTACTAACATTACAGTGGATTAGGTGAGAATCATAGGTGCTGGAAAACATAAATAAGTCAGCAAAAACCCATGGAGACGTTAACAAATAGCTGGACTTGCCGTTTTGCTGTCCCCTTGACACCCACTAAACACCATTCGAGCCCACGGCGGAGAACACCATTTCCGGTAGGCTCAGAGGAAAGAAGTTCACCTTCGGGTATTACGACCTTGTCCCAAGTTCCATTGGTGGTTTTCATCCATCCGATACACTCAACCTTTCTGAAACCGAATTTTCCTAGTATACGTCTACCTTCTGGTATATTCTCCGTGGTACCGACCCATAGAAATAGCCACCCAGGACGACCTGCTAGGCTCTCCATTGACAGATTATTTATGTCCCTCCTCACTCTATCACCCCTGATATTACTATTCCCAGGGCTATCGTGAGATTCGTTCCCCCTATCTCCATCTTTCTGTAATAACTCGGCTTCCCCTAGATCCTCTAGGTTACTGCTGTCAATGTCACTCTCTGTACGCTTGACGTGCAGAATCTCTGATGCATTCGTTAGATCAATCAGAACCACATCAAAATGTGGTGCTCTCGGATCGAATTTTGAAGCCGGTTCGTCTCTTTTGTCTTGCCACGGCTTCTTTTGTTTCTGGGGACCTTTGCTGCTTGATTCAAGAGCTTCAATAATCTTACTGAGATCCTGCATATCCCATTGCATAACCAGGGGATCATGCGCTGCTAGGATGTGTTGTTCGCGCTTCATACGGTCTAGATGGCGAAGGCGTCCGTAGCCCTGAGATGGCTCAGTCGCATGTCGAATGGAGTTGGCAGGCGACCAGAGGTTTGGAGGGGCGGGTATGGGGGATGGAGGAGCAAGAGAGGGGATAAACATAGGAATACTATTATTCTGGGGGCCGTGGTGTTGTGATGAGAATGAAGTGGTGATGGAGGCCAGTTGAGATGTTTCGATTGGTATCGTGGGGTCTCCAGAGAGAATATTCTCGTAGCTGGTAGTATCCATGAAGAGCTATGAGCTATGTGAAGATAATAGAGGCAGTGGACTTGCTTTGTATAAGGGTCCCGCAAAGGAAAAATGGGTTGTGTAGTGAGTGTTGAGTTGTTCATGTGGTTCCCATTCAACGACTAAGAGGGGGGGGCTCTATGAAAACCTGTTTCTCGCGCCCACCTGTTATGGCTACATCATCTTGGGCTCTTACAGCAGCATCCAGCAGTGGAACAAGGTCTACATAGCATCCAGGTCTACTTACTAGACCACCAGAAATACCTCTGTGTAAAGAGGAATGTCCAAACTTAGGTATCTGTGACGACCTGACAATAGAATGAAAATACAATCTCACCGACGTCGTGAAAACCATCATAGTACGGAAACACATCTTTGTCACCAAATCTAGTCACATATCCCAGCCCGGAAGCCTTGAAATAATTTAGGTAGCCTAGATAAGAGGTTCTGATAGACAGTAACTTATCCAAAACCCCACTTTTAGTGAATTCTAGTTTGAGATACGTTGGTCTGTTTTTCTTCTATATTACACCGTTTCTTTCTGCTTCCTTTTTGCAGCTCCCTCATATGCTATCCAAAAAGATCTACCCTTCAGCTTTGTACCAATCTCTATCCACTCAAATGCCCGCGCTAGACTGTGAATATCCAAATTCCAGATCAAAAGGTGGTTATACTTTAAGATAATTCTGTCGAATATCTTATGATTTAGGGTAGAAGCAAGGGGATTTTACTGGTGGGCTGCCTCAAGATCTCCAGTCTATTCTGATACACGAACACCACACCCCCACTTGCTCGTGGAAGTAATAAATGAGAGAAAAAGGAACATGAAGAGTAGGTCCTTCCTGTCTCCTGCTATATCGTCCCGTCCCCGCAGCCTTTAATATTTCCCCTTTCTACCATCGTAGGAACCTTTCAGGGGGCTATTGTACCCTTGTAGGTAATGAAGATATATCCGCTGTGATGCGTCTAGTGGTTTAAATTCCGTTCCGTCTCTAATTTACGTCTGCTGGTCGAACTTGATTGAATAAGTGATCCAACGGCAGCCTACAACTAAGGGGGACGTGCGGTGATTCTATCGGAGCGTAGTGGCGGTAGTATGTGGGGCTGAGAGAGGGGGTTGAGGACTTGCGGGTAGATGGAGAAAAGGAAGCCATTAACTATAGAAGGGGGGCGGGGCGATATCTACATGTCGTACCCTATGGTGCGTGGACGCATAGGGGCGGGCGTATGGGAGGAAGAAAGACAGAGGTACCGAAACAGACCATCAAATAGGCCAAGACGTAAAATTGAAGAAACTTCCACAGATTAGACCCCCCTTACGCGCACCTAACTGCTTTGGGTTTCTCGAGGTGGAAACTGTTAAGAACCCGGGAAGAAAGGACGGAGGTGGGTGCGCTGTCTTTCTATGTAAATGATTGAACAAAGAGCACCGACAGTGGCAATCAAGTCTTAACGAGACTTAGAAAGAAATTTTTTATGGGTCAGGAGGGAGAGTGGGACTACATGTTATACCCTCTCCTCATAAGGAAGAGCGCTATTACTTCGAGTGATAACTTATGATTTAACTTTACTATAGACGAGTCTATGTTCCTACAACCCACTGGAACTGAGTTGGCAGCGGGATTCGCATCCGGTGCACGGCCTGCCATGACACCCCGGGTGATCTTAGCTGGCGTATCTACATGTATCTACATGTACGTAAAGCTAGGTTCAAGAGAAAGATGACTAAGGAAGCGGAATGCCACTGGCCGTACAAAACGTTCCTACCATACGAGACGGGCTGTACTAACAATTGAGTACGCATCATGTGTGCGACTCTCACCTTGCTCGTCTATAGCAGCTAACCTCTAGATTCAAACCCCACCCCAAATACCTCGCACCGGAGGCGGCCGAGCATATGGGGGGGGAGTTGGTGGGCAGGTAGGGAAGCTGACGAGTGAGGTGAGGGGGGCAGGTTAGGGCATAAATCTAACATCAACCAGTATTGTCTATTATTAATTTTAGCTATATATGTAGCTCAAGAATTACATGCTACAATATACGAAAAGGTCTAGGCTGGCACGGCTTTTGGCATACGTAGCCATGTATATGCTGTAGAATAACAGATGTTGGAAAGTGACACAGTTCACTACGTTCCAAGATGGCACGTTTAGCTAATTAGATATAGTTCCTAATAAACACCCACTTGATATATTGCGGCCCAAAAGATATACCTAGCAGCCTCCATATGGACCCAGAAGAACTCACGAGCGCGGTCTAGAATTGCTCGACTAGCGATTAGTGTATATGTATATACTCCGGGTCCGGATCGATCGATCTATCTCTCGATTTGAGAAGTACGAGTACTGTCTCGCCTGGGACAATGACGAGCCTTGTTCAATGGCGAATTGATCAGCCAAATATAACAAAAGTCAACAAAAGCGCACCGACCCCTTTACCTCCAACCCTATGGTTGGTTGAAAGCTCGCCATTCGTCATTTACCTATGGTGCAAGAAGGAATAGAGGGCGACCTTGTCAACCCTGTATACACCACTTCAGTCAATTCCTTCATTGGCTCTGGGAATCGCCCCCCAAGGCCTCTCGCACCATAGTTTTGTCATTGTCCCAGAAAGCACAGTACGTCCTGTCTCGGCGCTGAGTTTAACTCGCGGTGATATATGATAACCCAATGTATTCAATTAACTGAACAACATACTATGCTACTTTTAATTGTGTAGAGACTGTCATTTTAGACCATGTTCTTAACCTTTGCACGGTCGGTCCGAATTGAAATATAAAACTAGCCGTATGTGTACATCTGTGCTGTGTTGAACGCACAGAGCGTTTATTCTAGTATTCGGTAACTTGCCAGTGTTCTGTCACGCTCACGAACGGCGTTCAACACAGAACAGATACCATATACGGTTAGGTTTGTGTTTAATCTTGACTGATCGTCGTGCAAGGGATAATATATATCAGCTCAGAGCGGGGAAGATGTGGCCGTGAAGGCGCGGAATATGTGGCGAAGGCTTTTTTGGCCCGCCAATGTAAAAGCGTACCCCGCTGTCGGACCCGCAAAGCAACCGCCATACCTTGCGGTACCCCCCAGATCTGCAGAGCATTCACGAGGGCTCCCCGAGCCTTCCATATATCTTGAACCAGGACCCTTAGAGTACAAAGGCCTCAAGCCTTTATGAATGCTCCCCGAGCATTCCCGACACCCCGGGGAGCAATCAACAATGCTCCTCAAGTCCCCACTCCCACAGGGGCGTATATTGAACCTTGAAACCTGCACATGGCACTCCAACAGAGATATACAAGTGGATTCTCGTGTGGCTCTTGTGGCAGCTGTAAGCGGCACACTTGTGCCCAAAAAGTGATATAGGTCCTGGTGTCGGGGGATCCCATTGGGGGTATGGTGCTTGTTGCATCTGGGATTGAAGATGGATGGGAGTGTGGGTGTTTGGTGCGTAGTGGCCATTGCTTTGAGTAGTGTGGCGGGTGCTTCGACAGTGGAGGAGTGCCTGGGAGGCCTGTCTTGTCAACCACAATGCGCAGAATATTCATTATTTCTCACTCGCTTAATTGATAATTTTGGACTCCTAATGATTACCTCTGGGCGATAACTATTGATTAGATAAGATAAAGGACTAGATCAGTAGCATCCCCCTCCCAGATTCTGCACCCGAATAAAGCGGGTATCACAATGAGAAGTAAGGACGGGCAGATAGAATAGATAGCTATCATTATAACAAAAATCAACTACATATAGAAATTACAACATACGCAAGGTATCCTTATCTCTCACTTTAGCGTCCGAACGACAAAGCACAACAGAATCGATCAGCGCCCGAAAAAGGAATAAAAGAAGACTCTCTGGCGGGGAATTGAACCCCGGTCACTCGCGGACAGTTAAATGACAAGCGAGTATACTAACCACTATACTACCAAAGATTTCATGAAGGGGCATTGTTGGCAACTACCAAATTCTTTTAGGCAACTTATCAGCCTCTATTCCGCATGTGATAGATCATGCGATGTCACTCGGCTTTATTCTCCAGCAGCTAACCCTTGACGGATGAAATTGTCAAATTCGCAGCCTGGACCGTGCACGCGCTGAGTTGGGTATATCCGTTGCTCTTAATGGTTGAGAATAACCATAGAGCCAATCAAAAATAAGCGTTAGATACCTGCTTGGGCTAGTATTAGGTCAAAAGGGCAGGCTGCGAATTTCTTTTTTGTTTAACTCATTAATTAGCAGCTATAACCGTACTGCACCCACTACATAATGCACCCTTCTCACAAACTTCTACATATACTACCAGAGATTTCTTGACACAATCTCTGCACAGTTTCTGCTGAACGGGATGCAGATACATAGTTCTCTCTCAATTAGGAATAGACTCAAAGCCACACGCCACGACATTGATGGGTTAAGCGTGGTGTGTGCTCTACGGGAACCGGGGATATGGAGTTTTGTTGGCATCCGATACAAACTTTGGTTTCAGCGCGCAGTCAATTTGGGGTCCTCCAGTAGTTGTATTGTGGGTCTTAGGGCAGGTCTGACACGTCTATCCCTTAAGCTGTCAGGACCGATTCAAATGTTGATACTCAAATCCAATGTCGAAGCCGTGATGCAAACATCGCAGAGAAGTGTCCGTGATGAGGTGATCTGTCACGGTCTTATCGATAAGAATCAGTGCTGTAAAATCTGGAGGATCTATGCATCCTTAGACTTTTATATCACGACTTCCGCATTGGGTTTGGGTAACAACATTGGAATCGGTCTGACGGATTAAGGGATATGCAAAGTGCCAGGAGAAACTATTAGCTGTAAAGATTCTAAACACGACTGCGCATCTTTGATTCGCGTGTGGTCAGCAGCTACAGCTAATTATAAAGGATTAGAACTTTAGTGCATCTGGCAGTCCTAGATACATGTAGTACATGTACAGCGGTGGGTAATAAGTGATGGAACGGGCTGAGACAGAGCGATACCTGTTTTGAGTAAAACGCCACCAATATACGGTGTTTGCAGGGTATAACCACATCTCAGGGCGTTCCATCACTTATTATCTATCGCTGTACTCTGTATTACATGCTAATGATACATGATGGAAAGAGCACGTCGAGATACCCAGCACAGGGACAAGCTTAAATCCTGTCCCGATGCCGTTGAAGTTCCCAAGTCCTCCAGTATCGAATGAAACTTATGCAAATCTTCTTCCATCACACGCCGACGCCTACCGAGTGCTACGACCAATCTTGAGCGTTTTTTCTCTTTCTTTCGGAGCTCAACTGTCTCAACGGTCCTTGATCTGAATCATTATCAAAACGTGTACCTCCCCGGGTCCAGATACATATCTGAGGCTAATAAACACAACTGTCTTTTTTGTGATAGGTATTCCTCCTCATCCAATGCAGTGCGACCAACTTCTACTGATTCTTGCCGAGATGTATCTCCATCCACGAGTTCCTGC
The DNA here is from genome assembly GCA_024713705.1 of Morchella sp. 2018-W38C. Lineage (NCBI taxonomy): Eukaryota > Fungi > Ascomycota > Pezizomycetes > Pezizales > Morchellaceae > Morchella > Morchella sp. 2018-W38C. The sequence goes on along the minus strand of JAMJEX010000025.1, from coordinate 242,561 downwards.
AGCTAGCCACAACTGGGCGTGCATTCCCGCCAGATTCTGCGTAGGGCTCCAACCTTAGCTATATGTAGACCCAGCTATGTTTAAAAACGCTATGAAATTACGAGTAGGTACAGATTTACCGGACCTCAATTTGAATGAACACTTGTAAGAATGTCATTACTATTACTATTAGAAATAAAATACATTATCTACCCTTACTACCGGTACTTATCAGCCTGGATGCTGTTATGGGCCATGATCGGCACAATAACCCTTGGTTCATGCAGCTACAGCTGCTGCATACATGTAGTGAACCTCACGAGGCAGGAACCGGCCGTGGTATCTGATAACCCACCAATAATCTCACCTGGAAATTATTTCGTCATTGTACAAGGGCTAGGTTTTCCCTTTACGATAACAAAAAGCAATCAAAGAGTTTCGGAGATAATCTTTGTTTACTCGTAGTTTTTTTTGGCGTTTCCGGACGCAATTGCTATTGCATACACAGAAAAACCCCGCCAAGGCTATCTTTTGCATGGCATGCAATAGCAGTTGCGTCCGGAAACGCCAGTAGAATATAGAGCGTTGTATGCATGACGAGGTTTTGTTTTTAGAATGAGATGAGAGTAGCACAAGTACAACACGTTTGTTGACGGTCACTTTGTTTATTCGCGGTTCTAGAGTAGTGTCATTGTGACAGGACAGGATTTCTATTTAAGGAGGCTAACATCCCTTAATACCTTACCCTCGTTTTTTACCTTAGTAGTCCTGTGTCTGTAGTTAAGGAGGCTATCTGCCTTCTACGTACCCCACCAAAAGGCCATCGACATCTCCTGTTTCTCCCCCACAACCACAAAGAGTAGAAAAAAATGTGGGCATCAACACTCTCAAAGCTTGCACTGCTCTTTGTTGCGCAAAATGTCGTCGCGATTCCGTACTACTATGGAGAGAAGAAAGACGATAATGGCGCAGTGGCATCTGAAGCCGCTGTTTGCAGTGAAATTGGAGTCGACCTTATGAAGAAGCAAGGTGGGAATGCTGCTGATGCCGTAAGTTCCAATTATCACTAAGTCACATTTGGACGAAGGAAGAGGAACTGACTGGACTGTAGATTGTGGGTACTGCGATTTGCGCCGGCACTGTCGGTAAGTACAATTCTGAGTTCCTAATCTCATAGAATGTTTGTATGCTAATATGGTGTGAAATAGCTATGTATCATAGCGGGTAAAGCACAGAATCTCTCAAAATCAATTGGAGTTTAACTAATCCTCAGCAGTATTGGCGGCGGTGGGTTCGCATTGATTCGCAGCCCCATTGGTGTCTACGACTTCATCGATTTCCGCGAGACCGCCCCTGCTTCGGCTAGCGAAGACATGTTTGCCAACAACACTGCGGCTAGTATCCGCGGCGGTCTCGCTTCCGCTACCCCAGGTGAACTGCGCGGACTCGCGGAGATCCACACTCGCTATGGTAGTCTCCCTTGGGCTAAGCTCATCGAACCATCCATCAAGCTCGCTCGCGATGGCTTCATTGTCACTGAGGATTTGGTCGCCTACATGAACCACCCCTCGGGACCGTTCCCATTCCTGACAGAAGATCCTTCCTGGGCGCAGGATTTTGCGCCGAACGGCGAGAGGGTGAAGTTGGGTGATGTCATGTATAGGAAGCGGTATGCAGACACACTAGAGACGATCGCAAATATGGGCGTTGAGGCGTTTTATGACGGCCCGATTGCGGATGCGACAATTCAGAAGCTTCAGAGCACCGGTGGAATCATGACGCTTGAGGATCTGGCAGCATATGAGATTATACACAGACAGCCGGTTGATATGAACTACCGTAATCTGACCTTGACAAGCTGCTCGGCGCCGAGTGGTGGCCCGGTCGTTCTGAGCACTTTGAATGTGTGGCAGGGGTTTGATGAGGCTAGTGTGGATATTAAAACACATAGGTTGGTGGAGAGTATGAAGTTTGCGTATGGACAGGTAAGAAAATGATTAAAATGGCGATATACTTTCTCAGTACGGAACGGAACGACTAACGCTGTCTTCATTAGAGAGCTCTATTGGGAGATCCCTCCTTCAGTGACAATATGACTACGTACCAGGAGTCCATGTTTAGTCCTGCTGTTAGTGACGAGGTCCGTAGCAAGATTAAAGATGATTCTGTCCTTGACCCAAAGGAGTATGATCCAGCTGGTCTTGAATCATTGGAGACGTAAGTCTCCCCCAGCCCTTGCATCTCTTCCTTTATCAATGAACTGACATTACCTCCATCATAGCCCTGGGACATCCCACATGGTCTCAATCGACAGGGGAGGTCTTGCCATCTCTATGACATGCACTATCAACCTCATCTTCGGCAGCCAAGTCATGATCCCTGAGACCGGTATTATCATGAACAATGAGATGAATGGTGTGTGCCCCCTCATCCTCCCTCTCCATCTCCCCATGCCATTCCTCTTCCCTTCTTTTGCTCGAGTAATAATCTCGAACAAAAAAAAAAGACTTTAGCATCCCGGGCACTAGTAACGCATTCGGCTTCGTCCCCTCCGCCGCAAACTACATCCGCCCCGGCAAGCGCCCTCTCTCTTCCATGTCGCCCAGCATCGTAGAGAACGCAGACGGCTCTATTAATTTCATTATCGGTGCCGCTGGTGGCTCCCGTATTATCACGGCGACCATCCAGAATATAATCCATGTCATCGATGAGGGCCTTTCGGCTTGTAAGCTCCTCCTTCCTCTTCTCTAGTGGTTACATACTGATTTACCGGTTATTAGACGAAGCAATTGCCCTTCCGCGCTTGCACAACCAGTTGACTCCCAACACTACTTTCTTTGAGTATAAGTACGACAACACCACTGTTGAAGCTCTGGAAAGCAGGGGCCAGATCCCGGTATGGGTTGCGCCGGGGCAGAGCAGTGCGCAAGGTATAAGGAGGCTGGAGAACGGAACGTTCGAGGCTGCTAGTGAGCCGAGGCAGAAAAACTCTGGCGGCGTGGCGTTTTAATGGTAGTGTGGCATGGCGGTGGGAAATGGGGCGTTGGGTGATTTCTGCGATGAATTTCCGTTAGAGTGTAGATTTCGGTGGTATATCTATAGAGAGCGGGAACATTTTGCAAATAAGTCTTTTTCTTCTCTTTCCCCTCTATTTTACTTTTTGTTCTCTTTTACTTCTTTCTTTGCATTTGGAATGAGGAGGTTGGATTTTGGTCCATGAAGGAGAAGAGAAGTCTTCTTCATTGAATCGTCATATATATAAGGTATGTTACGGCCTCCAGCCGTGTCCTATACAATCGCGCCATAACGGCAAAGCCCGAACTTGGCTGTTAGTGCAGCTCGCGAGTAGGGAGGGGGCAGCATATAATAATAAAAAAGAATAATAGTATTTCTCTCATAACATAGCTACGGCCAAACAGAGGTTCCCGTACCGGATAGCTCCTTAAAATCCTTGAGTGCATTAGATAATAACCCATCCTCATAACACAATATCGCTATAAATTCAATGCTAGTATGTAATCTTAATCACGGTTCTATCTCAGACGTTCCAAAAAAGGGTCATCATGACCCTCATCCAGAGCATCAAATCACTGAACTGTGTGTAAGTGAAATAAAGGAAGGAAAAGATTTTCTCGGATAAACCAATTAAAGCCAGTATGTTCTTTTTTTGACCAGCGGATACTAAATCTGGAAGAAGGATTTAAACAAAATACAAAGATTTCTGGAAGAAGGCAGGCTCGAGTGATATTCTGTGATTGATGTTAAGGAATTGAATTTCAAGTTGTATTCTGAGTTCTGTATATGCGTCGCTTCGGGAAATTATATTATATAGATTGATTTGGTCTGGTGCCTAGATTCGCATTCTTGACTCATGCTCATGAAAACGTAAGGTTGATAATATGAAGCAGCGAGTCGACAGTTAGTCACTACGCCCAACTACGCCCAACTACTATGTAACTAACTCACACCCTCCGGTACACCATAAAATGGTGGAGGAGATAATGCAGCAATAACTTGCCATAAGAACACGGAATGCGGTGGGAAACGATGGCTTTGACTGAAAGCTATGGAGAAAAATAAACACCTATATAAATCCTATAACTCCGTTCCAACCGGCAGACAAACGGGCCCTTATCAATGATTCCAGCTCTTTATACCTACCTGCCCGCACTATAACACACGACCTTCTAGTTAGCTCACCCAGACCAGATCTTCTATAAAGGGTCGTAGAAATGACATATTGCGTTGCGTGTCTTAAAAGTACCTGCGAAATTCCGCATTATGCGCTATCAGGAAAAGACCGCCCAGAAATGAGAGACAGTTCTCTTATCGCTTCTTTTCAGTCTCAGCCAACTTCCCGTAAGTGAGAAATGAGAAGCTGTATGTGAATAGGGGGGCCCAGGTATGTATAATACACATGTATGTGTACAGCGCGAGGTGAAAAGTGAAGGTAAGCAACCAAAAATACACCGAAATTAGCTTAAACAGAACGAAAACACACATCCCAATTGCGATCAGGAATCAACAAGGCTTCATAGAGTAAGACCTTGGGTATCAAAGTTAATACATCTAAAGGGCACTCTCTCAGGTCGGATATGAAAGAAAGTACATGAGATTCGGCTACATCCCATATAATATGTGTGGTCTTGGCGTGTTTTTGGCAACTCAACCAATAAAATCAACACAGCTAGACTAATAGGGCAATTCTTAACATACAAGAAATATACTTCTCCAATTCTCGGGGAATAATTATTCATGATAACTGGTGGTCTAGGGCCACGCATGCCTTCACTTTTCACCTCGCGCTATACAGCGACAGGTAATAAGTGATGGAACGCCCTGAGATACGGTTATCTGCAAACACCGTATGTTGTATCACTCTGTCTCAGCCCGTTCCCTCACTTATTACCTACCGCTGTACATTCCATACCATCAGATCAAATTCGGCACAAGCACCCCAAATGGTAACCCGCTCCATGACGTAGAACCGAATGTTACCATAAAGAGCCGTCGCCGCCCCTTTGAGTACAACAAACTTTTGAGAACTCCAGTGTTCCTAGAAGAAAGGCACGTCGTCAATTTACCCGATTCATCATAGATAATCAAAGATGATATCCCGCTGACAATTCCGCAGCGAATAATACACAAAACGCAACTGAGCACAACATGAATGAAATGAGTGCAAGGAGCGATCCTTCCAACTGTCCGGCCGTCATAGCTGACAGCAGCACAATCAACCACATCCCAGTCCCCGAACCATCAAACCCCTCAGGATCAGCACCCGCACGCCCCCACCAGCCTGGCAAGCAAGCCAGCCCCCGCACCCGCGCCGCCAGCCCCCGCACCCGCGCCGCCATCGTCTCAAAACACCGGCATGGTGAAACCTTCGCGCGCATCGGGCGCGACTTACATCTCAGCGCCAGCGCCTGCTCTCGGATAAACCGCGAGATTACACAAAACCTCAAAGACCACGGGCTGGAGCCGTCTCTGGAGAATATGGTGAGGCCGGAGATTCTGCAGCCGCGTGCAAAGAAGGGGAGGCCCTGGAGACTGACGGAGAGGGATAAGGACCGGTTGGTGGCGGTGTCGAGGACTAGATGTGGGGCGAAGATGTCGTTGGGGGAGTTGAGGAGGGAGGCGGGGTTGGAGGGCGTGCCGTTAAAGGCGGCGAAGGAGGGGAGTGTGAAGATCGAGGTGAAGGAAGAACCTGAGGAATAGTAGCTGTGTGATATAGCGTATTTCACTGGGAAAACGATCGTCACTGGGAAAGCAATCAAGGGTGACAACGGGATGACCCAAAGTGGCTGAAGAAAGTTGGATTTATATACAATTACAGAACCAAGTAGCCAGAAGTATTATTTAGATGTTTCCCAGCTATTTTGGACATGGTTTAACTCTATCTAGCGAGAGTATTGTTTTAGGGAGTCGCTGACTGGGTTAGGGAGTGCAAGCTTAATCGACTTTACCAAATTTTAGTAATATAACTCCAGGATTCGGAAAAGGCACACTGAACCCCTCTTATATGTGCTTGCCTTCATATATTGTGTTTTGATGCCCACAACCTCTTTTTGTGACATTCGGTTGCTTTCCCGGTGATGATGGCTTTCCATGTGAAATACGTTATGATTGATGTTTCTGTGTTCATAAATAATTATTGAACACATTTGAGAGGTGGAGAATATGTAGCAACAGTCACCTACTAGAGGACAAAATTGGGTTCTTAGTGTAAACCAATAGGTTACGCACATTGTCTTCTGGGAGCCCGAGGTATTAAAAAAATGAGTATATATCTGGCTGGTCTGGGTGGATAGAAAAAAGCCGGAGCGATGCACCACGCACTCACTCCCTTCCATTTGTTTTTCAACCTGTGAAGATGCAGTCACAGTCCATCACTCGCAACAATCCACCAAGCCATTGCGCTGTCGTGACTCGCATTGTTTGACCGACCGGAGACAGGACGCTCGTTTTCGGGACTAAAAAACGGATAAATCGTGCTCTCCGGACAGCCTGTCCCTCTCAATATGTAAACAAATATATGACCCCTGCCCAAGTATTTGCCTATCCTGTGGCTATACTCTCAGTGTCTTAACCCAACCTCCAAGCCAATAGAAAGAATACACAAAGTGCCCTGAACTCCAGATCCTACGCAAAGCGTAATATGCTCCTCCTTGCAAGTGAGATAGGGTGGGGTTGTGTTAGTGATGGAAGCAGGAGGAAGAGTCTCTCAGCTCTTATATGTATCTTAAGAGTACCTATATCTGTGGTGTTCCAGACATTTATGATATAGCTCATTAAGGAGTCGACAGCAATCAAGCTTTCCCTTTCTAAGCCACCCTGGCTCTATAAAGTATGCTAGTGTTCGCTGATGACTTTTCATACAAACCTGGAATACATCGCCATCATTAAAGTGATCCGGAGCCAAAATGTCCATAGAATGCAAGACGGGCCTAGGCCTTATACTAATCCAATCTTGATCTTACTTATGTAATCCTATGATGAAGAGTGAGGCTTATAGTTTTCGTTGGTGAGGTAGGTTGCGGGATGATGTGAAGTGGAAAACGCGAGCTCTCCCAACGTTACAAGCCCTAAGAGGGTTGGTAAGAGGGTTAGTCACCACCAGCCTTGGCACTCTTTGGCGTTAAGCCAAGAATCATTTCAGGCAGAGAAAACACATGGGCGAGTGTGTGGCCGAATGGCTAACACTCGCCTTCCGGAACACCGCGTGGTTGTGCCTGGCCTTTGAACGTCTTTAGAAGGTCCATGGTTCGATCCAGGGGTGGGGGTAGTAGATATGGGTCTGGCCATATCTGCAGTACCTTTTGTTTTTTTGTGTATAAAAGAAAAAGATAAATCAGAGGAGTCACGAGAAATTTTGCTCGCCCACTTTTGGATTCATCATGGCCTGTTCGGTTCTCCCAGTTGAAAGTATCGATATCTTGGTGCTGTCGTGACTTCTATCCGCGTATACTACAACTGTGGACTTATGGCGGGATAGGTGGCTTGACAGCCTGTCTTGATTTGTTTTACAGTAGTGCTGCGGTATTGTAAAAGTACAGTTGCTATCCCATCTTACTACGATCTTTTATGTACAAGACTGAATAGTTTTGATGAAGCCAAACAGCCATCAACATCATGAGAATTCAATCCATTAGTAGTTCTATCAATTATTATTTCACGAGGATGGGCTTTTAAAAGTTAGGAAATACTTTTTTAATAGAAGTTTTCTATGTGATGCTAGAGGAGATTGACTAAATGATGGAGATGTTAGGGCCAAGTCACCCGCTGATACACTGGTATGTAGTGGTAGGTTGCATCAAGCGTGATAAAGATCATGATGGTGATCGTGCCAGTGGTGGTGGTGCCAGTGGTGGTGATCGTGGTGGTGATCGTGATCATTTGGCGCCACAGCCAGCCACAGTCATGTCACGCTGCTACATGTATGTAAACTACCCCACTAGTGCATACGGTATGTCCAGATAGATATTAGTATTTTTTACGGTATTTCTATAGTATTACTACAAAACTAGTCACAAATGCAGCATTCCCTGAAATGAGGTAGTAAACCCGCATTTGGTTGAAAACGCATTTTACAGTATTCTAGCGGTAGTGAAAACACCCCATTTTTTGGTACTGTATTCTTATTAATTAATACCATTATCGTCTCCTCTCACCCAATAGTTTGGTTTTTGGAACACGCACTGACTTACAGTATGTATTCACCTGGTTTGTGCATGAGGCCTCCTGGGTTTCGATTTCCAGCTTTCTATGCACCTTCATTTATGATATACTCCGTACCCTACTGTTGTCTACTCTGCTTTTCCGGATAGGCTGGTTGTCCATTGAGGGGGTAGACTCTCTCGGGCCGTTTAATCACAGTCAATCACTCGGCTGTGTTCTATTATTATTAATCAATCCACCGGGGGAACAGTTGCATAGCTTCCGAGCCTTGGCGCTGTCGTCAACCTCACAGCTCCACCACAGATAGCAATCACTCATAGATAACAACCCACCACTCAAACCACTTACACATACATAAAACCGCCACTTATTGACAATACTCGAGCAGGCCTCGTCATGTTTGGATCCGAGTTCGACTTCAAGCGAACTAGCCACGAGAAGCGCCCGTACGACGAGGAAGAAACACCTTCCGAGGATCCCGACTCGTACTCTGACGATGGCTACACTCTCCGCGACTCGTTCGAGGAACCCCGGAGTGGGACAATAAAAGATGCGAGCTTTGGGGTGAGGAAGAATCCTAAGCGGTCATGCGCTGTCTACTTCCTGCTCTTTACGTGTGGGCTGTTGGTGTTCACTCTGCTGGCCCCGAGAGGCTTCTACAGCGGCAGACTTAGAAGGCCTTGGAAGGATATTGGGGTGGAGGATGTGATTGAGGGGTCAGAAGATGGTGCAAAGGTGCCGTTGAATGTGTTTCAGGTGTATCCACCGGTTAGGGTGGGCGCGGAGTTCTTGCCCGAGTCGTATGAGGGGAGAGGGAAGGAGTGCAGTGTTATGCTGATGGAGCATGAGTTTGGATGGAGTTATGGGAAGCCTTTTGTTGGTGAGTCCTTTACATGCTGTGTCTCTACTGTAAAAGGAAAACTAAGAGTTTGTCTAGGGAGTTATACACCGCCAAAATGCAGATGGACACATGTGCTTTTTAACCTCACCATGACATCGAAAGGCAGGCAGTTTGATAGGCTTGCCATGCTGTTTCTTGGGGATGTTGAAGTATTCCGGACGAGTACTGCAGAGCCCACACAGGCTGGTATTATCTTCAAGTATACCTCACGCCCAGCCCTGTTCAATGGCTTAGAAAACACTGATTAACCTCTGGAACAGTTACGTGAAAGACATGACCGCCTACACGGCTCTCCTCAGCCAGCCCCAAAAGCTGATCTTCGACCTCGGAAACCTTGTCGATTCCACCTACACCGGGACTTTCACCGCGACCCTCACCGCAACCTTCTACACCCCGCCCTCAACATATCCCTCGAGGCCCCCGCTCCACCCCACGGGACCCGCAAACCAGATCCTCCCAATCTCCTCCCTCTCCTCCACTACAAATCACCCCTCCCACTTCCTCCTCCCCCGCGACCGCGCTACTACAGCTCACACCCTCCCCCCCAACACCATCCGCGCCACCGTCTCTCTCTCTGCCTCAGGCAACGCGGACGAAGAGTTCTGGTATACCAACGTGCCCAGCGCCTACAAACATACCTTCCCCGGGGCGCCCCTCCCTGGCGCATCCCCATTCCGTGAGGTCCAGCTCCTCATCAATGGCGACCTCGCCGGTGTCGCATGGCCCTTCGCAGAGATCTATACCGGCGGCATTAATCCCGCGCTCTGGCGCCCTATCGTTGGTATCGCCGCATACGACGTCCCCGAGTACACCATCGACATCACGCCCTTCCTCCCGCTCATCCTCGGATCACCCGCCACCTTCGAGATCCGCGTTGTGACGGCTGACCCGAATGAGGAGATCGCCAACGACTGGATCGTCTCTGGCCGCGTGTTTGTGTGGACAGATCCGAGCGAGAACTGGATCACCACGGGGGCACTGCACCATAAATCACTCGACGCCACGGCGTTCAGCACAACAACGAAACTCACGACCGAGGACGGCGGCAGCGTGAACGCAACGCTGTACCACCATATCACGGCGCAGCGCGCATTGTCGTTCACGGCAACGATCAGTACCTCGGCCGGTCCGCGCGCGGTGGTGTGGTCACAGGGACTCAGCTATGCCAACACAAACCGCGTCAGCGCCGGTGGCGCGACGCAGAGCGTCGAGCAGATTACGCAGGGGAGCTCCGCGGCTACTGGGAAGGCGAATACTTTCCGGTGGCCGCTCAGCGTGAACACGACGTTTTTGGTGGACCCGGCGCACGGCAACTTTACAATCTGGGCCAGTATCGACCGCGGGGTGGAGGAGCGCGGGGATGGCGTTGTGTTCCCGCGAGAAGGGAGTATGGAGACGAGACAGAATGGGACGGCGGTGTTTATGAGTGGTGGAGGTGGGGCGTGGGGGGAGACGGAGCAGCGGATGGCGTGGACGGGGACGCCGTCGCATAGTGAGGGGGTGGGCGGGTACGGGAGGAGTGTGAGGGCGGAGGCGGGAAGGGTGGTGAAGGATTGGGAATGGGTTAACGAGTTGGTGGTGGAGAAGGATTTGGTGGTGGAGAGCGAGGGCGACGAGATGGTGTTTGTGGATGAGGAGAGGAGTGTTAGGAGTTTCCTTGGTAGGGGCCCGGGGTAGTGGTATGATTAATACGGTATGTGTGAAGCTTTTTCCGGTCTCTTTCTTTGTGTGCTGGGCGTAGGTTAGTTTGGGTTGTTGTTTAACATAGGACCTTTCTGTTTTGCAGCGGGGGTTAAAACCCCCCGAGGAGACTAATGATATATGAGGAAGATGCAGGGTATGCACTGTAATGAGAATAATTAGCCCCTTTATAAAGACCATTGCTAGCCCAAAATGTTGAGACCAGGAAAGTGTAGCCCGCACACCAGCCTTTCTACTCTCTCTCTGCCTGTTGAGAGAGGGAAGGGAGAGGGTAAAAGGACTGGCGTGATGTGATATATGATGTAGTGATTTAGAGACCTCACGCGTAGTTTTGCTGTTAGATGGGATTGCGGGTGTGCGATGGGTGTCTGTATCACTTATTCCGGGCATCAGCGAGGCCTTTATAGTGCTTTTGATAGGGCCAGTAAGAAACAAAAATGAATCGAAATAACAATCCGTATGTTTTCTGGAGATATAGGAGAAGTATCTGTGTTGAATTCGGTGCTCGTTGTTGGTGAGGTGGGTGTTGGCTTGCATGCAAAGGCAATTAATGATTTAAACGAAAAAGAAAAATAGATTGGGTGTTGGCTGCTTCATGGACCATCACTCGGTGTATATTACCCTCTGACCGAGCGGTGGAAAGACCTCTACCGTCTGGCTAGCCGTCATATAGTTGGAATGCGCTCCACTTCCAGAAGGACATAGACGGGTGAAGTATGACCATGAGTATTTCCGACGGGTGGTGGACTTAGAATAGCTAAAACGGCGGTCGGTGGCCTGGTTGTATACATGTAGTGTAGGTGGCACTAGCGCCCAAACCGGCTAGTCCCCTCCTACGGCCCTTGGCGTTTCTATGCGTTCAAATACCGGTCCAGGTCCCTAGCATACATGGGCGAGTGGCCTAGCGGTTAACACTCGCCCCCCGGAACACCGTGTGGTTGTGCCTGGCCTTTGAACGTCTTTAGAAGGTCCATGGTTCAATCCAGGGGTGGGGGTAGTAGATATGGGTCTGGCCATATCTGCAGTACCTTTTGCTATTTTATTCTTTTTATGTACTTACTGTATGTACCGTTTTTTTCTTTTTTTTTCTCCTTCTTTCCAAATGGACAAATGGGGTAAGGCGACGTAATTGGTGGTATCCATAAGGTACGTATGTGCGTATACTAGATCCAGACACATATACTAGATACAGGTTTAAACATGTAGTTTCCGTATCACCGAGGCTCTTTTTTCTCTCGTCATGAAGTTCAATAGCCATGGCCATTCTAAATACATGCAGCCCAATACCCGGTCACAGCGGTCTACTGTCAACAACAATATGACAACTATCAAAACAAATCATAGCAATAACAGGCTACTATGACACCCATAATTCAAGCTATATTTAGGCTCCGAGATGATGTGTGCTGAATTTATAGCTATACTCTTCATGCGTGAAGCTGTTGCTCTCCTCGTAATTGAGACTGATCATATATAGGATTCCTGGCTAAAGGCTGATGCACGATAGCTTCTAGTTTCTATATACAGCCGCCCATGCGTACGTAAACTATTTTCGCTAGGGTTGAATAGCTATGCTGGGGGTTGTCTGACATGCATATGTAAAAAAAACATGATTCTATTCTTTAAGCTGATTTCGACCTTGATGCAGTATTGTGCACGTGGCTGCTCAAGGCGAAAGCAGGGACTATCTCGCTCATCAAGAATACAGACAACAAAGAGCAGCAATAGCAGCATCGCTACTCTCAAATGAATTATCAACCAATCAATAATCCAATCGCTCGTCTCTAGGCCAGGTGGTTTGAGTCGGGTGAGGCTTGTGTGCCATGACTAAACAAAAGGTTTTGCATAGGGAGGCTGTCTACTCGTTGGTATGTACTCATGCTCCGAAGCGATGTTTTCTGCTTGTGAGACTGATGGACGGGTTGCTAGCGGTTGGGTATTAGGTACAAACACCATGATCGGAGCTCGATGAACTAGAGTTTCTGCCATCTTGTCATTGGCGGTGGTGGTACTAGCACGTCTTGGGAGTTTTTAGGCCTTTCTCGAAACTAGTTATAAGGGAGATCCGTCTTGAGTCGTTTAGAATCCCAAGACGTATTATCCTGTGAGTATACTTCGACCCTGGTTACAATGGAACAATAGTTTCTTATGTTTACGCAACACATCATCGCTCTATTAAAGAACTTCTGCGTGAATTGCATAGAGATGGATGGGAGCGGTGAACGGCAAGGCCAAGTGTCGAGTGATATTCTATGACTTGTACTGTCAAATGTAAGGGACAGGATGATCCTCAGTAAGGAGGTTCCCATTTTCTAACCGGTTTGCAGGGTAAACGAGGATCGCGGAGGGATGCTTTTGCGTGGTTCTACATGGAGAGGAGTTGAGTCAGAAGCACTGGCAAGAATATCACGCATTGAACACCGATTCATGCTCTCAAAATATTCATTAAGAGGCAGAGAGGTTGACCATGAGCTACATTCAAGGAGAGTCCTCAACCAGAAAGAAAGAAAGCGAAATTTAAAAGAAGAAACCAGCGAAAATGAAAGAGAGAGAAAAAAAGGAAAGAAAAGGAATCCTAAAACTCCCAGATAAAAATATATTCCCAATCACAATCCAATCTATTTCCCCGCAACCAGCAAGTTCTTCCACCTCATTTCTTCTTTCGCCCTGATCTTCCTCCACCCCCCGCTCTGTTATACGCACTCCCGCCTGTCCCAGCGCTCGAGCCCGTCCGCTTCAGAATGACCTCGCGCTTCTTATACTCCAGCCCCATTCCAACCGCCAACCGGTCTGCGGTGCACAGTATCTTCTCTCCTCGCTGCTGCTCTCCCTGTAGCTGCTCCCCAGCCTGCTCATCTCGAAAGCTCGGCGCCTCCTGGTGGGGCTTCTCCCACGAGTATGACGGCTCAGGACCCAGGAGGGGGGTGGTGTCGTCGTGGTTTCCGGAGCGTAGGCGCTGGAAGGCGTCGGGCGAGGAGAGCTTGTGGACGATCTTTTTGAAGCTGAGGTTTGTGTTTGCCATCTGAACGCTCGTGGGTCTGTGTGGCTTGGGCTATAGAGACCTGCAGGTATGTACTGCACTGGCGTATATGCAGCGTGTGTGTGTGCGTGCGTGTGTATGTGATTGTGGTACGATGGGTGATGGTCTGTACAGCAGCTATGCGGTCTGTATGTCGTGGTAGCAGTGGGACAATGCAATGTGTGACAATGAGCGATGGGTGAGACGGAGGGCCCTAGTGTGTGTGCTTTGGGTTATTTATGATATGATCAAGAGCAGAAGAGGTCCTCGATAGTATTGTTGGTGGGCCGCCATATTGGGAACGACGAAGACGCCGGCGTCATCTCGTGACTGTACGTACATGTATGTACATAGATGCATGTGTATACCGTACGCGTGCACGCTAGTACTGGGCGATGTAGTACATGTAGGCATAAAGACGTAGAAGGCGGGCATTGCAGTGCACCTACTACATGTATGTACATGTATCTACATGAGCATGCAGTACTTGTAGTAAATGGTGTCTTTGTATCTCATTATACAGTGTTGAGCGGTGGTGATATATGGTGGTGCTATATAACTGCCCGGGATCTATATGTGACGCTACTACATGTTTGTAGCACTAATAATGGATGACAAAGCAATCAATACTACTAGCACCAACACCAACACCAACCAACGCACACCGGCTTCGGTACCTGTTCTCCCACACTAGCCTGGCTCGCTCATCGGGGTTTGTGGTTTGCGGTGGGTTAGTTACATGTAGTGCATTTAGTACGGTTGATTGGCGGTGGTAGATTGATGCTGTCAGCAACGTCTGCATTGTCAACCATTTCGTCATGTAGTTTGGACGATGGAGGTACATGTAGTCTGGCCTCTAGACTGTACAAGTACATGTACTTATATGTAACCATAAAAAGCGAGCTTTCGCTCTAGATCTCTCTCCTCTTTGTTTCTACTCACCAGCTCATACAGTTATACATGCACACCATCGGTTCGTTGAATTAAGCTGATAAGCCGAAGAAACAACTGCCCACCGTACCACAGTGGGTATTGATAGCGATATATAGAAAGGTCGACCGAGGTATCGATGTCCTTTTCTTATTACCCGTTGAGCATGAGCAAGAACTCTAGTGGCGCTCGTTGTGGCCTCTATCTGTGGGCCCGGCCCAATCATGTTTTACATGGTCGATAACTTCAATGGTGGCATACATGTATATAGATGAAGTATATACATACACACATACAGTACCAAAAAGGGCGGGTGGATCCAGTACCGGACCTAGCAAGATACTGCAAAAATTACGGTATTGTTACGGTACGATATCTAGGATCCCGATGCAGCTCTGAAGTTCTACACAAATTCCGTACGTATTACATCCCCCTTTTTTTTGGTACTGTATGCACACACACCTACACCCTGACCCGGCCGAGAAAAACCCCGCATCTCAGAGCCTGCTCAGCCGAGCCAGTGCTGTTTTACAGTGGCTCGGTCGGGCGGGAGAGGGGCCGCCGGTACTGTACTACTCAGTCCGAGGGTATAATAACTTTGCGGATTGATATTGCGGCGGGATGCTGTGTATAGTCGACACCCCATATATATACAGCCACTCATCAAAAGTGTTTGTGGTTCGGATATAATGTGACATGTCCGGAATCAAAGTGCCCAATGAAATGTTCAAAATCTCAACACAGCAACGGTCGATGGTGTGGTCAAATTAAAGACAATACTAGACATTCATGGTATCTTACTTTTTGTTACTCACTGGATATAATTATATAGATATATACATCCTAGCTCCCCAACCTGACCGTAGCGTCTGGTAAGCCACATCCCGCACGGGCCAGCTTTGACGTGAACCACAAACACTTCTGGTGCGGATACCCACGCACGTATAGCCCTCATATACCGAACTGCAACTGTGCAGTACAGTACAGTACAGTACAATATGAAACCTCGCGCGCAGACATACCGCCAAAGCCCGAAGAACCGGCTATGCATACATGTACAGGATCAAACTTGCTACAGACGGACACTTCTGAGGCTGGCTGATACCTTCCAGCCAAGCGTCTTTGAGATGGTCCCTGGGCGGAGATGGCCGGTACATCGGTCATAACCACACACCCCCACCCCCCGGGACAGTAGGAGTAGGTCGTAGCGCGGCACTCAACACCTCGACCACACTGCGCACCACCACAATCACGAACTCTCACTCGCCCCACTATAACCGCCCCCTCCCTGCAACGGTAGGGTTAGGGTTTCTGTTTTTAGACAAGGATTGATATGTATGTTTCACCCCGCTCCTGGGGCTAGTGATATATATACCTGAGGATACCCAGGTGGTTATCCGACTCGCGCGAGTATATAGGTATGTTTCAGATGGTGCTGAAACGGGAGGGGCCGTGGAGTAGGGTAGAGTACGGGCCACAGCTGGCGTGCAATGTATGTACATACTAAGCATATCATGAGTGGTGGACGGCCGCGGCGCTATTGAATATGGCATGTCTAAACACTTGTCGCTGCTTGGGTTTGTTTGGTTGGTTGGGTGGGTGCTGGTGCTCGACGTAGGTACATGTGTCAGCTAGAGTATACTCTAGTCCGTACATGTGTCAGCTATAGTCCATACATGTACTCTATAGCAAGTATGTATGTATAGTGTAACCGCGCCAGCCAGTACTAATAGTAGCAACTACATTTATGTACATACCCAATCACGGCCCACCCGTCCAACCACACTCCCAACCCCCGAGTCTTGGAGCCCGCGAAAATGTTCCAGCTCAGCAGCTGCTCCTCAGTCCATGACGTGCCTATGTACACACAGCGAGAATACCTACCTACAGCGAAAGGGGGGGTCTAAAAACAGAGTTTACGTTGGCGAAGGGGGGGCGTCCAATAGTAGTGCTGTTCCCCCATACATACATGTACCTACATACGTACGTACACAGGGGCTGCGTGGCTATTGTATGCCATCTACCAATTGAGTGTGGTATATACAGCTCTCTACATGTATGGATGCAGTAGCGGTTCCTCGGGAAGACTCGATTATGGATTATGCACATGTAGGTACACAGCTGTAGGCAGGTGTGGTAGTGCTTTGCACGCTGCATGGGCGACTCCCCGCAGCGAGTGATGGCCCATGCACCGCCCATTCACACCCTCTCCAGATCTGCAAGGAGGAGTCGCTCAAGCTTGCAAGTCACACTGGCACAAAGTCTAATACTGTATGGAATAATACAACTACGCCATGCATAGCATTCAGAAAAGTGCAAAAACAGGAATAGAAGCGTAGCCCGCAAAAACCCGCAGGCCGCCTTCAAAAATAAAAATAAAAAGAGGTAAAAGAGAAGTGAAAAAATAAGTATCTACAGGAACAACAATAAACAAACAAGCACAAGCGCAAGCGCCACTATTTTTAGACGTAACCATTGATAGTATACATATACATACTACTACATGTACTTACTAGGAGCCCACGGCGCACTCTACACGTGCTGTCTCCGCCTGTGTGCCCTGCCGCCGCGGTATCCGCGCCCGCGCCCATGTGCGCGTGTCGGCTCGGCAGTCGCCTCGCTGGAAGGGCCGGCGCCATCAACAACGACCGTCGACGTGGTCTCGCCGGCGGTGACAGAGACGGTGGTGTACTGCGTCACGAGGGTGGTGCAGGTGACGGTTGTGGCCCCAACGACGGGTGCCTGGGTGGGGGCACCGCCGGCTTGTGTGGTGGTCTCTGCCGGGGCGTCCTCGACGGCGCTGGTCTCTGCCGGTGGGAAGTCCTCGGCGGCGCTGGTCTCTGCGGGGACGTCCTCGGCGGCGGGGCTGGTCTCGGCTGGGGTGTCTTGGGTGTTGTCGTCGTCGTAGGAGGCGGGGGTGCTGGTGACGGCGGGCGCAGACGCCTTGGTGGTTTTTACGGGTGCGTAGGTGGGGGTTGCGGCGGCCTCGGAGGTGTAGGGGGCGGCGGTGGAGGAGGCGGCGGGCGCGGACGACGCCTTGGTGGAAGGGGTGGAGCCGCTCGAGCCACCGATGGTCGCTGGCGGAACACCAGCCTTGAAGGGGACGAGGTTCTCCAGCGGCGCGGGCCCAGGGACGGTGTAGTCGCTAAAGGTGCCCGAGGGCGAGTTCCAGATGTCGTAGATCATGCCGGGCGAGCTCATCGAGACGTATCCGGGGATGCTGACGGTGTCCGGGTTTGTGCCCGAGGTCCCCTCGACCGTGATCTGGACACATCCCGTGTAGAACTGCGGCTGCTCGAGCCCGCCCATGTCTGCGGGGCCGGCATTGTTAAGCGTGATCATCTCGGCACGGATGAGGTAGTCGCCGGCCTCGATGTTTGTCGGGATGATGCCGGGCTGGGGCGCGTTGGCCAGGCGGATACGGTCCGTGCAGAAGGTGCCGGCCGAGTCGAGGCCGTCCTCGGACACCTTGAACCAGCCGTCGCCCTCACCCTCGGCGGTCGACGAGTCGCTGACCTTCTTCATGTACACCGCGCAGGGACCCTTGTGGGAGTCGTCGGTGACGCCGACAGGGATGGACCCGTCCTTGAGTGGGTAGTCGGCGGGAGCGATATTGCGGTCGACGCGCCATTCAAAGCCAATGGCGTCGCCGCCTTGGACAACACATTTCTTTTGGGCGAGGCCTTGCACGGCGTTGCATGCCATGTCGCTGCTGTAGATGTCGAGGATCGGGTTGGCGGAGACGGCTTGACGGACACAGTTGGGGTCGGCGACGCCGTTGATGTGGAAGTGGGTGACAAAGTTGTGGGCAAAAGCGGTGCCAGCTAGGGCGAGGAGAGGGAGTGCGAATTTCATATTGAATGGTTTACGTGGGGTTTTCTTTCTTTCTTTCTTTCTTTTTCTTTTGCTTAGTTGAAGTGGTGATAACCAGTAATGATATAAATCCGTGAGATAGAGAGAGTGGATAAAGGAACTCTTCAAGAGTTATGCCTTTTTTCAAGATACTAGATCTAGGGAAAGAAGAAACGAACAGGGAATGAAGCACTGAGAGAATGTGGAGGTATCTGCCCGCTGGGTGAAGAACTAAAGAACCATTCAATATGGGGGGGGGGGGGAGGGGGGGAATATATACTCGGTATTTGTATTCAAGACCTCTCCTCTCATAATCATGAAAGTTGATAGGTCAATCTGTGCAACCCCTCTCGAGATGACTCTTCGATCCATGTTCCAGAATTACATGTAATGATCTGAATTATCTCAAGAGATGCTGCACATCCCATCCCATCCCATCACAGACATCTTCCCCTGAGCAGCACAGGGATCGCGCTGCAGGAAGACGCGCGGGATGGACCCAATCCTGTGGTTGATGATTGGACCTCGTAGCGGGCTGCAGCCGAAGAGTTGCACAACTTTAACCGTTCTGAGATCGAAACGTTAAAGTTGCTTCTTCCCCCTCCCCTTATTTATTATTTATTTACACTCTTTACACGCTGAAAAGAACAATCTCCCTCTGCTGGCTGGCTGGCTTGAAACATATTACTGCTTGTGCTTGTGTAGCCAATCGGGAGCCAGAGTATGTACTCGCTATCACCCATAAGAACCTGAAAATGCGAGTGACGGAGACTGGGATAATTGGTATGGAGAATTGTTTTGGTTCATACAAAAAATATCCTTGTCATCGGCACCTGCATTTTCAGGTTCTTATGGTAGAGCCAAAGTTTCATAGCCAGGCCGGCCGAAAAGGGAACTTTGAACGTCAACACCATGATGGCAAAGTCCGTGACATCCTCCGTCCGTTCTTTTTTTGTTCTTTTCGTTCTCGATGCGTGTGACGGGTGAAAATTTTTACAAGATCCTTGCTGTATGTAAGCCATGACTTTTCCCACTCAACGCCACAATGTCTTTCAAGGTTACCCCCCCCCCCTTTACATACTAAGTCGGTTGTTTCCAAGAAGACCGGCTCCCAAGCTCCAGGCGCGCAGAGGGTAGAAGGTAGAGTTACAACTACCGCTCTTGCTGCAGGCACAACGATATCCCCCGCTCGGAAGGGTTAGTCGAGTCCTAGGGGCATGTGGGTAATCGACCTAAGAGATTCCCTCGTATTTCCTAGTCCGTAATCAACCCCCCCCCCCCCAAGCAGCCGCATCTTCAGCCCTGAGCTATGTATGTATGTACCCTGCAAAAAAAAAAAAGAAAATCTCCCCACCCCCCTCCTCTAAAGTACGGGTCGCTTCGTTTCACATTCACCATCAATGGCAGCCGTCAGCCAACCAGCCCCATGTAAAGGGACCAGGGCTTGCTTGCTTGGCAGGGGTACATAACACTCATTCAGATTCCATTAGCGAAAGACACATGCCGGGCGTTACACGAGACATACTTCTGCTGGTATTGCGAGATTCGGGTAATATTAGATGCTTGTGGCGCGAGTTGAGGGAGCTGAGGTGCGATGAGGAGGAGGAGGAGGAGGAGGATGAAGGAATGCAAGTAGGGATATGGGGGGGGGGTGGGGGTAGGTAGGAAACGAGGGTTACAAGGAGGTTACAAGTTATTATTGTCAGTGGGGATATGCCGGAGAGAATAATAGTACAAGACTGTATATGCATATTAAAGTATTTGACGGTGATCATCGAGTGATGATCTATGATACATTGACTGTAGGACATCATTGCTACATGTACTTATAGAGAATGATAATAAGGGAATAACGATACCGGCTATTGCTTTCTATCCAAAGGAAGCGAATCCCTTTGTGTAAAGGAAAGACACATGACAAAAGAGAAAAAAAGAATACCCATCTCAAAGAGAATTATCCTAAAGAGACAGAACAATGGGAGCACGGCAAGTTCTTGCTGATGAGTCAGCTTTCAATCATCGGAACCGGGTTTTCCAGCACTTAATACCAGAAAGGGGTAGGGGTAGGGGGGTAAGGGTACCCAACCTGGGCTGTATTCCACCTGTACCTACTCTACCTGGTCAACATACTCTACCTGGTTAACAGCTTACTAGCCGCTGATCCATCACCGAGCACGTGGAAATGGTTATCGATAACTTCCTATCTGGGAATTAAGAAACTGAAGCATGTGTGTGGTATTTCGGCAGGTGAATCCCCCCGATCTTGGCCATCTCACTCAATTTGACTCTGGAGAGGAACAACAATAGAGACTACAGTACCAAAAAAGCGGGTGGATCCAGTACCGCACCTAGCAAAATACTGCAAAACTACGGTATTACTACGGTATTGCTACGGTATAATATTTAGAATTCCGATTTAATTCGGAAGTTTTAAACAATTCCGTATTGATACAGTACGTATTACATCCCCTTTTTTGGTACTGTAGTCTCTAAAATCTCAGTCACACAAGTTACCGAAGAGAAACAAAACGTCAGGTACGTATTGAATGCGGGTGCCCGTATACGGATCCGCTTATCGCTTTGGTGCTGACATGTATGGAATGACCTATGGAAAAAACAGGGGTCATGATTATATGGCGGAGTGTCTGTGTACTATTCACTCTGTTTTACCATAGATGATTCGGGGCGCTGTAGGTATTCTAAAATTGCTTAATGCATACAAGAGAGAGTATGTCGATTGTGGATCCTTCAAACCCGGGTATCTCATCCGTACGTTTTTCTTCCATGGTTCGTAGTACATGCACTCTTCAAATTGCAAAGTGTTCTCTGCAATACGACGGCTACAATGTCGTCAACCCCCCCCCCCGCCCCCGTTTCTGCTTCTCGAGCCTCTTTCCGCCGCGCCACGATCCAATGTACCCGGAACCCCGAACCCCGAACACCGACCGCCGAACCCCGAACCCCAACCCCAACCGACACCCCCGCCAACGGCACAGGCCACCGCCCCAAGTTTCACCCTCTGAAATTATCGCCAATACAGCCACTCACGGCGGATCCTGTCTGATGGCGGTCAGGGATCTGAGCCCAATGGCAGAGTCAAGTTTGGGACACCATCAGACAGGATCTGAGGCCAATGGCAGAGTCAAGTTTGGGACACCATCAGACAGGATCTGAGGCCAATAGCAGAGTCAAGTTTGGGACACCATCAGACAGGATCTGAGGCCAACAGCAGAGTCAAGTTTGGGACACCATCAGACAGGATCTGAGGCCAACAGCAGAGTCAAGTTTGGGACGGATCTGAGGCCAATAGCAGAGTCAAGTTTGGGGCGCCGTCAGACAGGATCCGCCGTCACTAGGTGAGCGACTGTATGTACTACCACGGAACCCACGGCAAACCCAAACTACCCGCTGTCTGTCTGTCTGTCTGTCTGTCTTGTCCTGCTCGGCCCTTCCCTCATGTCACGTCATGTTAAACTCGTAGCCGGCAAGCAAGGATACCCCAACTCGTCACCAAACTCTCCGTTTATGAGATAGGGATCGATGCGGGACGGGCAGTAGTATAGTAGCCTCCAGTTAATGAGCACATGGGTACTACATGGCAAATACGCACCGCCCATTGGAGGAAAGTGAAGATTGCATCTGTTTACATTAGGCGCTCCTGTGTAGGTACTCTCTACTAAATTGTATACGCAAGGGGGGGAGGGTACTGCCGAGGATCAACGAAGAAACGGCGATTTACAAGGGGGGGAGGGTACTGCCGAGGATCAACGAAGAAATGGCGATTCACAAGGGGGGGCTTTCCGCCAGCTAGCGGAGGAAGAGACTCTGATACGTGTGTGTGTGGTGTACTGTGATGTTCTACAATAGAATATGCCACATCTCTATCTAGCACTCCCTGATTGGTGGAAACAGTCGCTTGTTGGTTGCTCAGCGATCTTTTGTCCTTGGCTTGGCATTCCAACTTCAACCTCCCCCCTCGTGGTGAGGACCTACATACCGTATTAATTCGTCCCTACGGTCGGTCACACAAGAGGTCCAAGTTGCCTCTTCTAGCCAGCATGAGGGGCGTATTCAAGACATAGGGAATTTCAACGTCCTGTGTGACCGACCGTAGGGACGAATTAATACGGCACAGCGATAGGAAAATGACAGTCATATGGTGCACAGACACTTCGCTATACAATTTCACACACACCCCCCCCCCTGTTTTTCCATAGATCATTCCGGTCGTTATAGACTCATCAGCTGCAGGTATCTGACGCAGCTCGTGGCAATCAACAGGCTAGATCGACGTTGTACCCCTCAAAAGGAAAGAAAGGTCCAGTAGCACATCCTTCTTCTTACAGACAAATCGGGCCACCTTTTCCAACAAAGACATCAGCCGTAGTACAATGCATACGGACACGCTTACCAGCAAAAGAACCAGAAGATGCAGTTGCTCAGGGCAAGGATTATCTGTAAGGAGTGGCGACGATCCCTCATACAAATTATCCCTGTCTCCACCACTTGCATTTTCTACGCCTTGTGGCGCCTTACCAGGGCTCGCTTGTTGCCGTTAAACGTAAGGCTGATTGGTTGGTGCCTGGGTTGTGGGGTTCGATTTGGCGAGTGATTCTGCGTGAAGCAACGGATTTCGAACCTGCCTGAAGAGGGCACCTTAGTTCCCCGGTCATATAGGGATCGCCATTGATTGACATCAATTGTTGCCTTAACAGGTATCTACTCTACTAAAACTTTAAGTCCCAAGGAACGACAGGGGAGAACTGATATCATGGCTGGCGGCTAGGGTCAAATCATCCTGATAAATAATAAATAAAAGTTGAAACGAAATAATCAAACTACAAAAGAAACACCTAATATAATAATAACATCTAAGAAATATAGTCTAAACCATCAGTTCTCATTGCACCCTAAGCCTATACTCTCCGAGCAATGGCATCAAGCTCGCCTGCGCTTCGTACACCAGAAGCAGGGTTATGATGGGTCCCCCCTACTGGGGCATTGCATTCCGGACATTTGACCTCTTGCATCGGCCTCCCACACTCACCCACAGTGAACTATCAAATTACTAGTTAGCAAAAGCGCATGAATAGTGGAAGGCCGAGAACTTACAGGGTGCGCGTTCTGACAATAGTACCAACGGCCAGTGGAGTACTCAAACGTCAGTTCTGATTTCATCGCTCTCACCACGGCCTCCATTTCTTGGGCGGTAATGTCCTGATAAAAAGTTCCGCCGCACAGTTGTCTCCGAACAACCTTGAGCATTTCCTTCATGTCGCCTACTCCTGTAAACTGCCTCTTACAAAGTTTATCGGCTACACCTAGATATGCGATTGCTTCTTTGACAGTTTCATCCAACCTCTCGATGCTAGTTGGATCTTGCGGAAGTTGACGCCAGATAGCTACCATTCTTACAAATATACCTACGAGGGTTCATTAGACACAAAACGTAAATGGGTACTCGCATGGTACTAACCTATAGCATCAACCTCTGCACCAGGCAAGTTTTCAGATCTAGCAGCATTTATATTTATCCGACAAATACCAAAAGAGGCCTTCGCCTTTCTCAAAGCGTCTTGTGAAACAGTGTCAATCAAGATTTCCATATTATCCACACCGCTTGGTCGATTGATTGGTCGAGCTAGGGCTTCTCTGTTAGTGCCTGCAGGAGGATTCTTAGCCTTGGATTTGAGGTGATGCGCCAGCAAAGCATTCTCAGTAACCATAAGAAGGTTAGAACGGCAGTATAGTATTGTCGTAAGTAATTCCAGACGTGTATCCGGACGGAAGTAAAGAGTTGCCTGGAATAGTTTTTCCGGGGTACTCGAGGTTTTACGTGTGACTGTGCTTTGATACAACCGTGTTGCTGGCTGCTGCTGCTTTTTGATCGTTTTTATAAAGGTTGTCAATTTAGCTGAGATACACTGTATTTCTTGAAGTCTACTTTCCAACTTGGCCTTCTTTTGAGTTTGTGTCATTGGCGGTGACACTGCAGTAGATAAGGTCTCATAAAATGCGTCGCGGGAATTAATAAGCTTACTCTCAAGCCCAACTACCTCTGATTGAAGCTGTTGATGTCTGGTAGATGCACTAGTGAGGAACCTTCTGGTCATTTCCATGATCGCCGCGCGATTGATTACTCGTCCATAACGGCGAACACTGTATTGCAGCAAAGGCTGACGGCAAGAAGGGCATTTTGGGACTTGCTCATCCAGACTCCCTTCCGGATCAATGTACCCATCATAACGTCCCTGGTTGTCCCGAGAATATGCGTTGTCAAGCTCTAGATAGCCATCTAAGGTTTCTCGAGTAAAGAAGTGGCCACAGGACAGCACGAGTATGGGGTTCTCGTCGAGGTCGATTGAGCTGTAGGGGGAAAATTCAATCATATCAACCCCTGTATCTTCTTTCCGCTCCCTTGAGCAGCAAACTTGGCAGAAAGTAACCGCAGGACATGTTTCGCCGCATAGGGATGGGCATCTATGACCGCACCGGAGTATTTTATCGCATCTTTCGTCACAAGGAAACAATTCGCAAGGAGCCGCGCAAGGCATTTGGCATTGTCCTTGGTGTTTACACTTCCAGGTGCCTAAGAAAGTTAGTTGGCGGATTATCTCATTGCTAAACCGCAGGATACATACAGGGTTCTGCACAAGGAGCACACGA
Organism: Morchella sp. 2018-W38C; assembly: GCA_024713705.1. Classification (NCBI taxonomy): domain Eukaryota; kingdom Fungi; phylum Ascomycota; class Pezizomycetes; order Pezizales; family Morchellaceae; genus Morchella; species Morchella sp. 2018-W38C. The sequence continues at coordinate 217,335 of JAMJEX010000025.1, read as the reverse complement.
CTCTTGGCATTTCATTGAACAACTAGAATGGCCGCATTTGACCTATTTTTATTTCATTTTTGCAATTAGCACTGTAATGATCTAGTAAATACTAGAGAAGGGGGGAGTATACATCACACCGCGCGTTGCAAAGACCACAAGCAGATCCATCGTGGCAGGTCTTCTGGCACCTATGGTTGCATGATGTGAATCCTCTACCGCACACCTTCCTACACCTGCTATGCTTGGTAACCTTTCTCTCTTCAATAACTGTATTGCATGACCCACATGTTCCTGTGCATTTGTGGCCACAAGGAAGAATATGGGTGCAGTCTATTGGGCACTTATAAGTCTCCGATCTGACATCAATATGACACCGCACTTCGACTGAATGCCGGCATTGTGGAACAATCTTTTTCTTTGGCTTTGTGCAAATGATACTCCCCGGTATCAGCGTCTCCCAGCATTTGATTTCCTTTTCGATATGACCACACGGGATCCTGAAATTGTAGACTGGCACCTCGCATAGCCCACAATCATCACTGCAGAGCCGTTCACACGGGTGTTGGCAGGCCTCATGGAGCCTATTACATGGCTGTGCGCAAGAAACAGTTTTATGCATTCCATCCGAGTGACATTTGCTGTAGCAACGGTGGCCACAGCTCTCGAGACGTTTGTCGCAAGTCAGATCACAACCGCCCTCAGGGGATAACCGCAAAAAGTCTTGGGGCCCATCAACTTCTATCGGTGTCTCTCGATGACGGGGACAAAGAAGAGGGAGTTTTTTTCCAATGGCGTTAGTATCGTGGAGCATTTGACAAACGTCCCTCCACATGGGTATTGATCCCGCACTTTCCGCGTTTCCGATAAGGTACATTCCATGTTTTGCTCGACTATAGGTATCAAAAGTATCAGAAACCAAAGATGCTAGTATATACAGATAGATATACCTTAAGAGAACGTTGATACGGTTTGTAGTTCGAAGGAAACCGACTTTTCGTTCCTTGTTACTTCGAACCAAAGATATAATGACAATCTTGGCTTCTTCTCCTTGGAAATTATCACTACAAGTTTTCACATCGGCATATCAGCAAGATTAATTTCTTAGTGGGTTAGAAATAGCTTACACAGTAGCAACGCGGATCGCCTCCAGAAGAGTAGTCTGCTTAACGGATATACCATTCGAATCATTTTGTAGCTGATCGCTTTCGTCTAGGCCATCTCGAACCAAAGCATCCTGGTCCTTTTCACTCAGAACAACCTCAAAACTTGCCGCAAGTGCCCGCCGAAGCTTTTGGAGCTGTCCAGTGTATGGTGTCAGGACTGCGATATCCTTGCTAGAGTAGTGAGATTGCCGAACAAGATGCCGCACAAGCCCATGGGTCATTTCAACCTCCCAGACATTGCTGTGTGATCCTACCTTGGCGCCGGAGTTGTCACTCCCTGCTTCTGGGTGAGTATGGTCCAGCCAGAAAACGTTTTTCCTCATACCAACGACGTCAGGATAGTTGTAGACATTCTCAGAATCACGAAGATCTGGGTACAAGGTATTTCTAATCAGGCTCGATATTTCGGGGCGCATGCGTCGCTGGATGTTGAGCTGCGCGGGCGCTATATCAGGCCTTTCTCTCACCAATCTTTCAAACATGCTTTCGTCAAGGCTGTAGGGTATACCATTTCTACTCTCTAACGAAAGGTCTTGAAAACAACTGATTTGGGGTCGTAGCTGCTGATGATCTCCAATTTGAATAAGATGTTGGCATGTGGGGAGAATAGCGTTAATGAGATGCCCCTCCAAGACCTCGCCGGCCTCCTCACAAATAACAACTTTCGATCCCAACCTTCTCAGAAGCGCACCCTGTTTTGCTAGACCAGTGGTCGTGATACCAATTATGTCTGCTCCAGCGAGGCAACGGCGGTCCACTTCGTTATATTGGGTATGCAACTCCTCTGATTCGACCGTAAATCCTTGAGCCTGGGTAGAAAGACGGCGTATCCCAGACTCTGCTACTATTTTGGAAAGATGTTCTACCAATATGCATCTCTCTTCCCAGGGCAGAGACCAAATATCCGTACAATCGACAATTGATTCGAATGAGCGTGGAGAATACGGAGCACTAGTCATGTTCCTGTTTCGATATTCCCAGGCTGGACCATGCTTCAAGCCTCTCCATGCATCCCAAATATACGCATCATTACTGACATTCTGCCATGGATTCTCAGTTGGAACTACCCCGCTATCTTCACCTCCGATCCCCATCTCCTCCAGTTTTTCTTCAAGTTCCTCAGCCCACTCCTGCTCTTGAGCTTTAAGGTAATCTGACTCAGCCTCGTTATTTAAAAGTTGATCGTGGAGGTCCGGGAATTCTCTCTTTAGGATCGGAGATATGGCGTCCCATGAATCAGGACTCTTGGAAATATCGTTGCAAAGCGTTCGGGCTTGATTCGATATAGCTTCTAGGCTTTTAAGGTGATGATATATATCATTTTTCTCGCCCCGTGTTTTTTCTGCTGCCCTAGAAACGCTTTTCAAGTTGAACCCTTCGAGCTCCTCCGATTTTGATTGACCGCCCACCCTTATTATCTTTTTTATGCCCTTCTCTTTTAACTCCAAGAGGAATTGATCCAAGGCATGGTTTGTGTAGCAACTAGAAAGTCGTCACTTTAAGATTAAAATTCATCTTTTGAAACATGCGATGGGTAATCACGGAAGATACATACACGCATACGATTGGCCCAATATCCGTCTCTTTCTTATTGTGAAGCAGAACCATGACAATCTGAACTCCAACATAGCTTTTGCCAGTTCCTGGGGGGCCTTGGATGAGAGACATTTCCTTCGTCAATCCCGTGATAAGAGCATTGCATTGCCCATTATCTAATGTCGTCATTTCCTCCAGAGTTTTCAAAGCCACTTGGTCGTTGGGTTGGGTAGCTGGAGATAAGGAAAAATCATTCAACGGGTCTTTCAAGATAGGTTTGAGATTCCATCGAAATGTCTGGGCCCGCGAATATGCTGGAGGCATGTTATCCAGGGAGAGATCAGAGCCTATCAGCGTCGATTCAGAGCTAGGGGCAATCCATTGGGATAATGGAAGATTGCCCTGTGCGCTGAGATACTGAAGATTATCCAGAACCGGAACAAACGTAGCTGGAATAATTCCGGGGAAGTTAACCAGGACGCTGGTCATAGGTTCTGCGTATCTTGATAATCGTCCGAGGACAAAGTCCATATCGGAACCCCCAATATCCTCCAGATCACGATTCGCTTCCTCCTTCGAGTGGACTAGCTGGACGGATATGTGGCCATATTTCCCGGTTGCTAGCCCACTGGTTTCCTTCTTAGTTATGGTGAAAAATATGATACGGCGCAAATCCTGAGGCCCCTTGGTTACAAGACATGCCAGAGTCCCTCGGTCAAACCGTGATTTCTGGCTATCCCACCAGTCCCTTTGTTTCTCTGGTGTTTTGTTGGCTGCGGCTGGGGGTTGTCGAAACTTCAATACTAGCTCGAGACCTTGACGCTGGTCAAATTTTGCAGAAGCGACAGACGCATCGCTATAGAGATGCCCCTGAAGATTCAAAAAACCTGCTTTCTCCACTGCAGTGACCATTTCTTGAGGTGGGAGTTGAAACATGTCGAAAACCCTGCCAACAGCGTCTCTCAAACCTGCAATGCTATCATGGCGGAGGAGGCGAAAATGAGTATCGAAAAGTCTGTCAACACCAGCCAAGAAGTGAGGGTAAGAAGTGCTTTTGTAGGGAAGGTACTCTATTCTCGTGCTCAGTACCTCTTCGAGGGTGGGTAGAATCCGGATTTCACGAATGGAGACAAGATCGTTATCATGTCTAGGACCCTGCGACGATAGATATCCCGGATAATCGACCTCCACAGGAAAAGAGGATGCGACAACCCTCCTCCCTTCTCGCGCGGGTGCTACTGTAGGGAGTACGATAATCAAATTGGCTCTTCGATGGATTCCAATGATTTCTGTCAAAGAGCTATTGATAGATGAATAAAACTCGTCATTTTGAGTGATGAGGCGTGCAAGGGCGCAGTAAGATTCGGCGAGGGTTTTGTAGTCTTCATTGAACGCAGCGTGGAGATTACGCTTCAGAGTGTGTCGAAGCCCCTCTACAATGCAGGCAAGTGCCTTTGTGAAACTCATGGGTTTCTCTGTATCATCAGATTTCCATATGGCGCTTTTTCGGGCATCGATCGCCGCCTCGTTTTCGAGCTGTGTAGCAAGGTTTCTAAAAAAGGTGAGGCATGTGCTCCCATCAGTTCCATATAGATAGTTGTAGATTGTCCCGACATGGCGATCTATTGAAAGGGAATTTATGACATCCGGGTGGGTGAGTACGAGAAGGAAAGGAACTGCGATTGATAGATAATCAAGGACAAGCCGGGAGCCCGAATAATCATTCTTCACTACCTGCTCTATCAATTTCCGACCGATGTTATCCTTTGCAACCAACCGCCCTACAACCTTTTGTATAAGATTGGGATCCGATCCCCCCACAATATCCAACGCCTCTTCCCAAAAGTATCTCATTGTTGGGGCACTTTGCTTAGTTTGTATACCAAATCTGCCTTCCCAATCTCCATATTTTAACCAGCCTTCTCTCTGCTGGGTCGGTCGAGAAGGCCGAATGTCTAACTCGGATACCCTTCTCCCAGATGAGGATGGTTCCGGTGCGGGAGAAGACCCTCCGCGATCCCGTTCCCTTCCACGATTCGATCCCCCTCCACGGTCAGATTGAAAGCTTGGTCTTCCACTTCCTCTTGCAAGGTCCTGGCTTGTGCCCCTGTTTCCACGGCTATTCCGGGGGCGCTGAGGGGTAGGGGAGCTGGCCGGTGTACCTCCTCCTTCAGGCTCCGGTGCGGGAGAAGACCCTCCGCGATCCCGTTCCCTTCCACGATTCGATCCCCCTCCACGGTCATATTGAAAGCTTGGTCTTCCTCTTCCTCTTGCAAGGTCCCGGCCTGTACCCCTGTTTCCACGGCTATTCCGGGGGCGCTGAGGGGTAGGGGAGCTGCTGGCCGGTGTACCTTCTCCTTCATGTTTATATTCGCATCTCTCGCCTTTGTTACAGGTACCGTTTATTGCGAAGGATCTGCAAACACCAGCTGCAGCGTTCTTCCTCCGGTTAGGCGTACCAAGGGAGGGGGAAGACATGATGTCAAAGATCTATGGAATGAACGTAGGATCCACAGACTTTTTTTTGAACGAAAACTGATCGATTATGAGAGTAATAAGATATGTGGGTTATATATTGGTATAAATTTTCTATCTGGGCGTTGTGTTTGAGAACTAGAGCGAGAGTTTGATAGAGGGAAGCGAACTGCTCTTAACAAGGCTTTTTTTGTTAAATGGATGCCTGAACAATGGACTTGATTGACTCAATGAGCAATAGCCCTGTGTATGTTTGCATCCAGCCATACGTGTGTGCATATTCAACTACCGCAGTAATTTGTCTCAGCGGAGCGGACGGTTGCATAGACGTCGAAGTTGCCTTTTACAGCGCGGACGAATTACTGCGGTACTGTCGTTCACGGGGTGTTGACGGACAGCTACATGTACAGGCCAAAGTGCATACAAAACCAATAGAATGTTTGCCCTACATGTACATACGTTCTGGACTAAGCCTAAACAGGGGGTGGGCCTTAATAGTTGGATGCCTTACTGATGTGCCTCCATACGATACATGTGGTTAGTATGTACCGTGCAAAGTCCCGATGACTATCAACAATCAACACGCAGCGTGAACAAGCACAGCTTTGCTTGGCAAAACCCATAGGACACTTTTGGTCTCGCGATAGGAAGGGGTAAAGGCGGATTCTGTCTGCTGGCGGTCAGGCATTTGAGGCCAATCCCTTCGTTCGTTCCCGAGTTTCACAGTAATGATAATCGCTGAATTAACCATGATAGGTAATGTAACGCTACTAGAAAAGGTAAATTTTATTAAAGGCAGGTAATAAACCGTGACATTGGTGGTAAAAGTGCTTCATGGAGTCAGTGTTAGGTTCACTAAAACAAGAATTCCCTTAACAGGTAAATCCCAACTACCCTGAAAACGAACGAAGGGATAGCAGAGTGAAGTTTGAGACACCAAGGGTAAATTACTGCAAACACAACCATCAAACAGGATCCGCCGTCACTAGTATGTGAACTACCATTCAGGTTTATACAGCTCGAGGTTTTGTACGATTGTTGTTTTTCTAAAAGGTATCCGTCCTTGAAAATTGGCGGTTAGAGCTGACGTCCTATCTAGATCGCGAGGAGTCGCTAGTAGAGTACACACTATATAATACATACATACCAGCGGATTGTATCTGTTTGACCAAAAACCGAGATATAACAAATGTCAGGAAGATAATACAGTAGTCACAATATCTATATCAAGGGCGGAGCATGAGTACTCGGGTATATATGGGTAGAGAAGAGGTGATAATTAGATGAATGAATGAAGCCCGGAATATCTCCTACTGCTACACTCTTAAGGATAAGAGAGTATGATAATTCGTAACCTAAAATTCACATTTTTTCGTCGGGTTGAATGAAATCCTGGGATTCATGACAGAAAATCTCGATACAACTATATTATCTACATATATCCGACACGCTGTCGTCAGTCCATGTACAGCGGTGGGTAATAAGTCATCGGACGACGTAGCCACAATTTCGCCTGCAAACGCGTACTTTGGTGGGATGACTTATTACCCACCGCTGTACGGAGGCCTGCACCCGGTACTATTGAAACCTTCATATCATGCAGGGTATCCCTTGGACGGATGAAACAATCAAATTCGCAGCTTGCCCTTTTGAGCTAATACTAGCCTAAGCAAGTATCTAACACTTATTTTGATTGGCTCTATGACTATGTTCAACCATTAAGAGCAACGGATATACCCAACTCAGTGCGTGCACGGTCCAGGCTGCGAATTTCATCCGTCCAAGGGATAGGTAGGGTGTGATCGCAACCATGAGACTATGAGTAGGGCGGCACTGTTGCAAATCATTGTGGTGTTCACCGCTTAACAACTTGCAATTGGAGATAGATGATTGATTGAGAATGGAAATTGGCAGTCATTATTCGCAAAATTCTGTTTTTGCAACTTAGGGTGGCCGCGATCGAGCGGCTGTCTAATTAGATAAAATACCTTTTTTATCTGAGTAGTTTCAATCAAACAGCCCGAGTACCTCTGAGAATATGTTTGTATCGAGAACAACTTTGCCCGTACCGACTTGTTTGGGATTACCCAACTATATGCTACAATCGAGGATATGCTATTATCGAGAATGCTACTATCGAGATTCCACTGTACATAGGAATTTTGGTACGGAGTTTGGCAGTGGCCTGCAGTGGTTCGCTTCGTTTCTTACGAATAGCCTCGAAAGTTAATCAAAACATCACCAAGAAGAATTTTATAATTTTTCTCAAAGTCATGGTCACAGGTTAGAAATTTAAAGCCTTCATGATATTTCGACTCGGAGAGCTGTTGCCTACTGGTTGTTGTGGCATTGTAGGACCTCCCGTTGCAATTGATCGATATGACGGTTCTAATAATATAGGTCTCCGTAGTCCATGTATGTCACACAGACCCGCCAGCTGCAAGTCATGGTTCGGTACACCCTCCCGACAACATGAAACGTCAACCAGGAATCGTGACGTTTTTCTGCAAGGATTATTATATCAACCTCCATTATTGAATTTATTACCCCTCGGCCTTCTCGACAGATCTTCAATTTACTCCATCTGACGCATCTATTATCCCAGGTCTGATGCCTAACGCCGACATTGATGCCGATCAACCTTATCCTCGTTTTCCAGAGAGTTGTATCATGATCATAGATCTTCCGGTTGCTCGGTCCGGGGGAAAACTTAAAATTGGCATGTCAGGCCACGAAGGGAAATGATCGATCTTACTACAATTTATTTTTGCTGAATATCATAGGGATCGATACTTGGCGCGCTGAATGGAGTAATATGATCGTCCTGGTTTCGAGATTAAAACAGTCCACTAGCCTCCCGATGCTCCGTTAAAGTTACTTTGTGTTGTTTACTTAAAACCCACGATCTTGGCACTTTAGATGTTGATCTTCGCAAACATTGTGAGGGCACTGGGGACGCTAGATAAATTCGCCTTGAACCCCACATTGATTCTTATTTCAACATCAGCTCGAACTTCTAGACTACCCGCGTTTTAGAGGTAAGTCCTGAGCACTGGTATAAATGACGTGTTTGTTGATTACTTTCTAATTCCGTTGGTTATATGTTTAGTTTTCAGAGATCGGTATACATACTTTCAATAACCTAAAGTACACATATCAAGCTAAAATGACGCACCTACCCACACGAACCTACACACTGCCTGAAATCCTTAGCATCCTCACCACCATTCCCTCGCCTAATATCTCTTCCGCATCCTCTTCTACTCCCTCTTCCGTGCCCTCTCCCACATCTTCTCCCACCACACTACAGAAAAAACAACACTACTGTACTTGGTGTGGTCTGCCCGGCCATCGTAAAGCAACATGCTCAGATCTCACCGCCGCATTCAAGCTCGGTGTGATTCGGACGCGGCGCGGAAAGATATGTCTGGTTGATGGGGGGAAGATACCTTGGCCACACGGCGAGAGGTGCCTCAAAGATTGGGTCATGAAGAATGCGAGAACAGGACAAGTTGAGACATGGAGGAGGGAAACAGTAGGTATACGAAGTAAATGAAGGAGGAAGACTGCCAAGGCCGAGTGATGGGTGGTGATATTTAGATTTTGGTGGATTTGGCTAGTACTGCGAGGTACAGTAGTGGCTTGGATTCTTGGCGGGTTCTAAGGAATGAGCTATGATTACAAGATGTAGGAAGCTAGATGTCATTAGGCTTGATTCGCTTTTGTTTTTACGGTCTGGATCTCCTGTTTGAATGGTGGCCTCTTTTCATTTAGGATGTGTTTACGATTAGACGCGAAAAATGATATAATAGCACAGGTATTTGTAAACTTTCAAAGAACAAAAAAAATCTTCTTAGCTATGATCATAGGAGCCACCCTCTTCAGATATATATGTCTTACTCAAATATATATGTCTTACACATAAATATATAGTGATATACAACTTTCGAGATCGGGCAGTATATGCGACTTCTTCATACAAAAGATGTTGGAGGACTTAGAACTAAACGTATAAACTCTGTGTACATGGCGCCCCGGATTAGTGTGGTCTCTGAGACAGGCGGGCTTGAGGACTCGGCTTGAGCTATTGACTCAATCCCCCACAAGGCGGGAAAGCCTCAAGCACAATCTGGCTCAAGCTCGTTTGAAATGCGACTTGAGTCGGCTTGAGTCATGTATATCATTATTTCATATCTCTATGTTATCGCATGGTCTTGCCCGTCCCTGCCCGTCCTAATATGAAAGGTCGGAGTCGAACGAAGGGGTAAACGGTTGAGCTAACAGGGGATCGAAGAGTTAGATTTCAGTTCTTTAGGAGAGGGCTATGGATAGTTGTACACGCAACAAAAACAAGCCGTAACGAATACTCTTTCAGCTCGAGGACTTTGGCTTTTCACAGGCCGGACAACCCTTTTATATTTCAACCCAAGCCGGCTCGAGCTATGTCAAAGGCTGGACTTGAGTCTGCTCGAGGGCCACACTACCCCCGATATAACCAGAAACATCTTCCGCCAAATTGCAAACCCTAGGCACTTTAAACATAGCAAATCTATCGATATACTCGGGCCGTAAGCTGTAGAAAAACGAGTATATTAGTACAAATCTCAAGTAAAACAAAGAGAGTTCATACCAACATAGCTATATAGAGACGCTACCAACATGTACGGCCGTCAAGATAAAGGAAAACAACCATACCAACTATTTTTACACTGGACCCTATTATTTCTAGGCATAGCGATGCAGTGGGGTTTTGAATAGTAATCGATACAAGCCGCCATCTCCGTGAATTAATCCAGCACTCATCTTATAGGCCTATCTTGGAGAAGGTCGATGGAAAGTGAAAAGGGAAGGTGCTGGAATGTCTTGGCCTAGACCAGTCTGCAAAAATGACAAGCAAACATCGGGTAAGTGTGTGCCCTACGTCATCTCCAGACCTCATTCCAGACTTGCTCCTCTACTGACCGACGAGCAGGGGATGGGATCGAGCCCATCTCCCTTTCAACTGATTTTCCTTCATGCATGCATTTTCAGTTTGACCAGGTTATCGCAGAGCAGTACCGCAGGAACTCGCCAACTTGATTATCTCCGTGCAGGGATTTTTTTATTGATTATTGGCTGAATGGCAGAGATCAGGTTCAGATATTTCAGATCTGTTAATTAGCAAGGTTCGTGAGTTTTTGCGGTATTCTGTCATGAACCTCACTGCACGGCACTGATGGCTTGAGACCGCCGCTGCTCAAGAATAGGTTCCCGTTATATGTATCGTCGGCGTCCGTCATTACGTTCCTGTAAGTCCGGAAAGTGCGGATATCCCGAGCAGAGCCCTGCAATTATTGCGCCTAACAGAATTCGAGTCTCTTTAGTGGCGCCTTTATCAAAGGAGTCTATCCCTTTGGCGCGCGTTGAAGAGGCTCCACTACCATCGGTAGACGTAGGCCGCTTCCCTTGATGACGGTCACAACAAGGCTACCCGGTAGCACACTGACCGATACTTCCAACAGAAAATCACGATTTATATGGCTCAGCCATATCCACAGTCAAACTAAGGATAACAATAAACCTAGGGAAGCGACGGAGGCGCATATTTCAAGCAACCAACTAGTCTCGCTTCAACTAAGCGCCGTTGTGTTGACAAAGACAGATCGGGTTTGTCATCTCCTTTCACACGATTGTATACTGAACTAGAACCGTCTTCCTCAACCTTCTATTCAGGCCTGCAGGTTGATCACTCATGCACTCTTTTTTGCGTGGCCGACAGTCCTAGCTCAATCTACGTCCTTGTAATGTTTTATCAACTGGTTTCTCCAGCGAGATTGCTTTCCAAAAGACCGGGACCTGGTATCACCTCGTCACGGGCGTGGGTGTGTAGGTTCCAGTTTGTCTTTTCCTACCCGGCAACATTAACCGAGTGAGTTTTTGTGAGTCAAGTCCTGAAAAAAACTCCAAAAAGGCGTTCTTGGATTTAATACTCCATTATTGGCTGGTTAGGAAAGATACACACTTATCTCACAGTGCACAGAATACGCTCAGTTGATCATCTCTCACTGACATCCCAATACTGGTGATTTCGATGCTGATAGCGTATATCCATATATACCTGCCGCTTCGGGGTCGCTACTGAGATCTCTGGCTGTTAGTTGTTTATTGAGAACACGGGATTATTATCAACCCTAACCCTAGTGATCTTTGAGGCCAAACTGTGAGATGCGGGCTGTCCCTTAGGCGGATGATGGTCGAATTCGCAGCTTGGCCCGTGCGCGCACCTCGTTGGGTAAATTTCTTTTCTTTGCCGAATACCAATAGCCAGAGAGCCAATCAAATTCAGTTTTAATTACCAAACAGGACTGATATTGACTCAAAGGGGCAAGCTGCGAATTTGACCGTGTCATGAGTAATTAGCACCAAAAGCTCAAATCCTCTTCTGCGACAAGAAAATTTTCATCGCTATTGGATCTAATGTTTTGACCCCAGTAAGGCTAGACTTCGAACTATCTAGCTAAGTAAAACACGAACCCCTTCTATCCCCCGTGCTTTCAAGTCTTCCTCGCTCCATCTAAACAACCATCTTTTTTCAGACTTAAACCACTCGAGCGAACTCATGATCACTGCGGACGATAAACCGGTTTTGTTTATCCCGAGGGCTCTCAGCCAGGCCAGTATGGTTTCATCACTCACATGCGGCAGAGGGGTCGTCCGGGGATTTCATAATATGGAGTGGATGGCACCTCAACAAATGTGTTTATGATAATGATAGCCGCCTACTGAAAGAACAAACTCTATTATGGTAAGTTCCGAATGATTCAAGCTTGTTTGTTGATATTGCCAAGGCCGAGTGATGCTTTATGATATCACAGACTAAAAGAAGTGCTTACACGTGTCGATAGTACAGATCCTGGAGAAAGGAAAAAGCGCTTTAAGTACCATATCTGCAGTTGCAGCTGCCGGAAGGTTCCTAGTCAAATGTTTTTTCCAGTGAATAACAATGTTCCCATAGTTAATAGGCTTCGTTGGTGACAGCTGGATCAATTGTTGGATGAAAGAGGGGATATACTAACTGAACAATGTGTAGCTCTAGCCTTCTCTTCCTGTATTGACTCCGCGGGAAAGGGGAATGATTCTAACGAGCTATTATAACAATTGCTGATTTGACCAGGTATCAAAACTCCAGAACTATGAAGACTGGATGGCACATGAAACATCAAGGTAGTGGTTTCTTTTCGAAAGCCGCACCTCAATCTTTCCGTCCTGCCGAAAATGATATGTGCTCCCACGAATATCACTCAGGGGGCACAGTTTTAAGTCGTGCATTGTGGCTTGACTTTCGGATTTCAAGACAATGCGTATGTGTTCTCATACAGTTTCACGCTTATTTCAACTGATAACGAGGTCGGCTATCATGTCGTAAGAAAGCTTAGCTGCGTACCCCAGTTTTCAAGCGTTGAGAAACTGGCAAGTCCAGATTCATTTTTTGGCCAGCACGGTATGTATCATGTGATGAAACGTACATCCACATCAAAATATATGTGTGACCTCAGATAGTTGTACAGAGCCGTTGGTAACGTTCTCAATGCACAAATGTAAGGGTTCACAGGTATGGTACATAGAACCACCCTTCGGTAGATGTCAATTCTCTGGATATAACTAAAAATGCACGATCACATAGTCACTTGATACACCAAGACCCGAAATAACTAGCGTAAATAAAACAGCCTCAAGGAACAGTCAACCTTTTTGAGAGAGATGTACACCGCCACCGTCACCATGCATTGATCGAGTCCGAATAAGAGCCTTCTACTATTGTTCCCTCGAGGGGTCATCCTGGACAATATGTTGTGGGGGTAATAAGGTTATGTAATTTGATAAGGCCAAGGCCAAGCCATATGCTACTACAACGAGGACTACTACCCAGGGCTAAGATGGGCTGTCCCATGATGCATCCTTTCTTTTTTTGCCTCGGCCTTAATATTGTTGGTCTCCACAATTTTCGATTTGATCAAGCCTGATCGGTATGTGACGATTGATTTGATGCAACTTGGCAGCATTACAACGCTGGTCCCTTATACTTACGGAGAGTATCCTTGCTAACATGGAGCAATAAGGAAAGAAGCTTTCAACGCACGTGCATTCATCACAGGGGCCCACATACACATCCCGTGGCCGAGGCCGAAAATCACGTTCAATGATCTTCATAATATGCATCAAGGACGTTAAAGAACTTGAGACAAGCCTCTGATAAAAAGTATCAGGGGTCAACATCAGAATTAGGAATTAGGATGCTAATTGCCAATTACGACCTCGGCCACGTTCGGTATCATTACAGTACGTAAAAAGCGATCCCAGTAGCCGAATTCGGTGCAACAAACCGTTCGGAGCCTTCCTTAACTTTAAATCGGTGCTTAATACAACAGTACACGTAGATCTTTCATGCGTCGTCGCCTGCTGAAGATAGCCTCGGGGAAAGCCGATGACTAGGCCATATGGAGGGAGTAGGGCTTGGACATGTGAAAAAGGTTGCTACTACCTATCATTTGGACCCTTTCTTAAGATGTTTTTTATTAGACATAATATCAATAAACGCCCCTCCCTTCTCAATTTCTAGAAGCAGGCACAAAACCCCGCGCGTTCACTCCGAGGTATGTATGTATGCAGAGGCATCTGTCTTGATCTAGTCTGACAGGCATTCCGAGGACAATTAGACATGTTGGACCGTTGATGGAAAGTTCCGTTGTGCCTCTTGGCGCAGAAATGATTCAGGGAAAGGTCCAGCTGCAACTTATTAGAGACAAAATTTGAGCCCCATGGTTATGATACCGGAGAGTTTTGCCTACTACATGCACCTGACTAACAGGCGGTTCGCGATGGTTAAGCAGGTGATTCACATTACGATTTTCCGTTCGACCTTTCAATTCCAAGTGGGCCGGACGCGCGGGTCCGCGGTGATTTTTTTCGGCAACCCCCACGCCGCTCAACGCCGTCCACCGTCGTGATACAGATCATTGTCTCAAAAATGTTTCAGTGGGTTTTATCGAGCCATTCGTATTGAGGTAATGAGGATAAGCCATGGCTTATAATTTCTTTGTTTTACTCTTCTCCACAAGATTAGAGATATTGCAATGAAGAGAGGTAGATACTGACCTCTGGCGTCGTGTTGCAGGTCAGAAGTAAGGTCGAGAGTGAGTATGGAGTGCCGAGTGACAGCGAGTGAAGAACGAGTTATTAACAGTGAAACCAAAAGCTCATAAGGCTTGAGGTCGAATATATTTATGGGTAAATATAATATATTCCACTCCACTATTATCAATATCAAAAGGAAAGAAAGTATCCCCAATATATACGGCATAGTAGTAGGCCAAACAGAAATTTCTACATGCAGCTCCTGAATGAGCCTTGCTCCTGTCCAGCAGAATTAAACCCCCACACATACATGAAATTCGATAAAAAAAATCTCTCCTGAGAGCCACCCAACTCGGACCAGATACAGATGCAACCCCAACCGCCCGACAAATCACTTTTCCAACTCCCACCCAATAACCAAAAACAAACGAAATAATGCATTTCCCCAAGCCCTAACTAGGTTCTACCCCCAACACATCATGAATCCAACCTCATGACTCTCGTATCATAGCCTTCTGCTGGTCAGGGAAACAGTATGGGCTGCCCTCACACATTGCTAATCCGCTGTACTCTGACCCGTCGCCCAGCTGTGGCTGTGCCACTGGTAGCCACAAGATTGACCCAGGATACAGTCGTACCGAGGGATTACAGTGACAGTTGGCACAAAGAGGCATATACGGAAGCATCTGGTAGCCTTCAGGCGGGGTCATAGGTGCTGGGTTTGAAGGAGGAGCCGGAGTCGTACATTTGGCCGGGTCGAAGGGTCCGGGGTGTGTCCGGTTCAGCAGCTGAGGTGCATAGCTGATTGGTTCTGGGATTTCGAAACAATGTTTATGCTGTTGCTGTAAACCTCCACTGCTACGGGATCTTCCACTCGTATATACAGTAGTTTCCGGATCGGCTTTATACAACGATGAGAACGGGGGTTCTGGTGTGCAGTGCTGCGATGATTGTTCGCTCGATGCAACGCTAACAAACTCGTTGTGATAACCGTCTTTGTCTTCGGGACAGAAGAGATGTGTCGAAGGTATTGAGAGATGGAATGCGGTAGGGCTTGATGACGGTGAGTTCACGCTGGTGGTCGGTGTCATCGGTTCGTTTGGGTTCGTGCTTGAGTTTTCACCGGAGTTAATTCTCAAGGAACCTTTGCCCCGCTTCTTTTGCCTCCGCTCGTATTTACACTCGAGTCCATATACTGGTACCACAGTCATGGCTGTTAGCATAGGAGCCTACTGGTATTGTTGAAGGATGAAGGGGTGGCGGGAATGAATAACTCACCCAGACAGTGCTCGCAGGGCCTCTGACCATCACATTTTACGCGAAGATGATTGCATCGATCGCACGCACGAGAGACTCTCTGCCTCGTTGCTATGCTCCGCCTTGTCGAGCTCGAGTTTGGCGGGGAATACATTGTGCTAGCGGTGGTGTTGGGTGCTGTGATGCTGTTGTTGATGATGATGATGATGATTATCGATGATAATGATGTGATTTCCAAGTTGTGTGATGCCGTGTGCGTGATAGAATAATCTTGAAAAAGATTTAGATTGAGGGGAAGAGAGATGATATATTCTTGTTGCAGGTAGGCGGGCTAGTTGCTATTATCAATATACTCCAACCCTTGCCTAGATTTTTCTCCAAATCACAGGCGTGCGATTATAAAAATTTTCATGCGGGTCCGTCCAGTTGCTATATAACGAACGAACAATGTGCAAGTCCTCTGTAATCAACCTGACCCATACCTAGAGTACATTATGTCCCGTACTTTACCAGTGACCCGGATTGTATACTATATTGAAGGCTTAGCTCATGTATCAAAACACCACTCCCTCCGCCAAGGCAGTCAGTTTCTGGCAGATCAGCCCACAATATTCTTACTTGTGGTCCTTTCCTTGTGTGACAAACTTGCGGTGAGTAACTGGCATGTGAAGCTGGGAAGGGGAAGATCTATAGGTCTAAGCTCTTTGAACCATGGGGGCTACATTTCTTACATAGGCCCTCTCTCTTTGATTGTCTGAACCCGAACTTAGCGGCTGTCAACTAACCAGCACTAGCTACATGTTCAAATCTTGACATTGACAGAACGTGAGACAGGGAGCTGCTCAGACAGTAATTCTCGTTAAAAAGGCCACTTATGGCACAGCGGGTATCCAATTCTGTTGTGACGAGGGACCACACGCACACAGCAACGCGCACCTCACAAAAAGGCGAGGAATTACCGGATTGATGAGGCGGGGGTTGATGGCTGGATGGATAGACAGAGGGGAGGGGAGGGGAGGGGAGGGGTGATCTACTGGTCTAGCTTCTAGTCGGGAGTTTCAGGATGTGGTTAATACTTACCCTTCACGACCCTCTACCAGACCACCGGTACCTCTTCGGTGCAATTTTCTGGATTCGTATTAAATTATAGCAACCATCTTGCACTTTTTTCTTTCTTGTTAGTCGGTATATCCCTTTTCCCCGGTGTCTGTTAATTGTGTGTTTTGCTCCTTCGGATTACTGACCGAGACACTCTTTTTTATTTATTTACACAGAGCTTATTAATATTAGAGGGGGAAGTTCCCCGTAATATTTGTACATGTTACTTGCATTGTTTCCTTTAATTGTGGATATCGATTTTAATTTATGCTCACATAAAGAGTTAGGTTACAGGTACACCTGTGGGTACATGTATGTAAGTACTCGTAGTTTTCTGGCGTTTCCGGACGCAACTGCTATTGCATGCCATACAAAAGATAGCCTTGGCGGGGTTTTTCTGTGTATGCAATAGCAGTTGCGTCCGGAAACGCCAAAAAACTATGAGTAGAAGCCCTGGGTATCCGGGTTATTTTCAATGAATGCGGTAAGCGCCACGCAGGAATAAAGCCACAGCTACCGCATGTCGGGCATTATTCTCTTATTGGGGGCCGTTAAAACTAATAACAACCATCTATTATTGCTGGGCCATGGGTGTTTTCTGCTAGCTAATATAGTATAAAAATAGCGAAAAACAATTCTATAAGTGTTGCCTGATATATTATATTTATTGCGTCTTTTGTGGAGTACAGCAGATTGATTGATTGATGGATATGATATGATATGATGTGACGGGGGTTCTGAGTTCTTGTTCTTCTGTAAGGAAGTTCCCCGTTCAAGGCCCTACTGCTATGCCATCAACCACGGCGGCACTCGGCAGCTAGTTGGGGTTAGTACTGCAAATCTACCACGGCGATGAGAAGATCTTCTGCTGCGACCAATGGAAGGAAATTGGCCAATATGCAACCTGGTCTATTAATTGTAGTTATTTTATGTACCTATATAGGTACTACCTGGGCGCTACAAATAATGTGTCATCATATCATGCCATACAGTTAGCTCGGAGGAGGTTTCAAAACATGTCAACCGTATTAAGGAAAGCCCCCTCCCCCATGTCCTTAGTTGCAGTTAGCGCATAAACTGCTCTATGATTATTGACAAGTGGGTACCTCCATGTACGTAGTTACGGGCTGTTCGACGCTGAAGAGAAGAAGGGTTCTAGCGCGAGTAAATTAGAGTACCTATTGGCCGTGCAAAAGCGGCTGTCTCATAACATTCACGTGTAGATGTATGGGGAACGAGAGTCTAACGCTATAGCGGCTACATGTCTCATGCTACATCCCTTCCGCCGCGTGTATGTCAAAAAACCTTCTTTTGAGATCCAGATTTTAGAAGTGGGTCTTTTCTTTTCTTTTTTTCTCTTTTGGTCTAATCATCAAATATAGCCAGTAGGAGTTTTGCGTATTTGTTGTATAACTTTTTTCGCACTAGTCCAATCAAGCCGGCCGGACTCAAGTCACTACGAGTCTCGGGATATAGTTGGTGGAGGAGGAGCATAGAAATGTTAGACCCCCGGAGGCGAAAACCGATCCGGCATATCCCCCCTACCCCGGAAAAGCGGGAAAGGTTCGGCCCTTCAACATATGCCCTACGTTCGCTATGCACAAGTCAAAGATCAATTGGCTTGTATGAGTTACGGGACCCTAGAACTTGAGTCTCTAAATCTACTGGCGCTACAGTACGACATACGTCTGTAGACGAGTGTGTTTCCGTTTCACGTACTAGGATTAAATCTTCAGCCATCGGTGCATGCACCAGTGGTAGAGTATGCTAGGGCCGGATGATAGGATCCCGAGCGAAGATGATAGTTTTCTTGGTAGGTAGATCATGATCATGCGGCGGTCCAGGATGCTCCCGCAGATGCGCTCTCCTACTTGGCTGCCTGTACTCTAGATGGAAGGGAAGATGTTCTTTGCGTACTGTATACTGCACTCTATATGAGGTTCAGTTAGTACTCACAACAGGCATCCCGGACTGCAAGTACTTTAGACCATGTATACCAGCAGGGTACACTTATTGGATCGCAGATGCCGCAGCCGCATCGTGAACTAAACAGTTAGGTATTGTTCGATTGGGGGGGAGAGATCAGGCCCCCTTTTCGGAGAAATATATATTCTACGTATGTCAGTAGAGCTAATAGTTTAGCACTTGACCTAGACCTAGAAACAATAGCACTTGATTTTAAAAAAAAAAAAAGTAGAGCTAATAGTTTTGTAAATCACTCTCTCCTGGCCTGATGCGTGGGTTTGTGACGAAGCCTCTAGGTAGAATGGGCAGAAAGAGGCGCAGCGAGTAGCTGCTAACAAATTAGAGCCTGTGTCCTTGTATGTGTCGATTATTTGTTTATTTGGTGTTTTTATAATTATTATTGGTCGTGAGACAGCTGTTGCGAATGCAGGTAAGGCAATTAGGTGCGGAGTAGTCGGGGCTTTTCGGAAAATGGCCTAGACCCCCTGATTAACAAGTTACAACTACTACTTTCCTTTGCTTTCGAATTCAGAATGATTGACCTGTGTTGTCGTGGGGGTTGGATACGACTAGCCAATGCGGGCGAAAGAAGGGGAAGAGGGGGTCCGAGCGTCCGTGTATTTGGATACAAGATCCCATTTCAGACATCTCAGAAGTAATACATGCCTGAACAGTTCACGATTGTATGCTACAGTAGTTAGCACCCATCTTTCTTACTGACAAACTAACTCAAGTAGAGTACGTACATACCTACATAGCTAGCTAGCTGACCGTTTTCTGTCTCCAGTCCGTCAATCATATACAGCTGTAATTTCTCCACACAAAATTAGCTAGGCACGCCGTTGTCTGGGATCCGGGGTGGAGCAAAAAGTCTATGCTCAAAACATACTCTGCCTCTGTACCAACCTTCAAAGATGCTGTAAGGTAGATTCTACACGGGTAACGTCTGCCGCGGACGTCATGCAACACCATGTAAGACATTCTTCCGGTTAAAATTCCCCTATTAGGACTCTGGTTGTACGGGGGCTCGAATTGTGAGCGATTTATCTTGGGCCTGCTTGTAAACCCATTACAATGTATGAGGATCATCATCAAGCACTCGAACTGACTTTATTCATGTAGCCTAATATATATTATCATTGCTTTATAATTCGTTCGTAGAGCATAGGCGGTACCTAATCTGTTGAGGTAAAGCACTCTATGTAACTATAACATGTAGAGACTTATGTAGCTACAGTCACTCACAGGGTGAAGGCGGATCCTGTCTGATGGCAGTCAGGGATTTGAGGCCAATAGCAGAGACGCCAAGTGTAAATTGCTGCAAACACAACCATCAGTAGCGGCTGTACAGTTCCTGTATGTATAGTACGCATACTTAACAACGCGATGCAGGAACTAACTTGATAGTCACATCAGAACAGAATGTTCTCTGCGAGGGTGAGGCACATGATATGATATTTCTAATATTCGGGTCACTATCTCGGTAGCGCCCAGATCTTCGCGGGTTTATAATTTTGCTAGACCTGAATGGTTTTAATTATTTACCAGGCCAAAATAATCGTATCATTGCACGGCAGGGCTGCCTGCTCACCGTGGAGTAGGGCTGACGAAAAAAAGGGCTATCAATTTTCGATGAGCAAGCCGTTGTTTGTGTGGTTCCTATTTTTCTAATCACAACGCCTGCGGCAGAGACGTATGTACTGCAATGCATGTCTCATTGGCATGAGTCTCTCGGCTAAATGCCAAATGTTAGTAGGATTGTTGTTTTAAAATATCTGACTGAATATTCTCTTGTCCGTGCTCAACGCCAATACTCCACTTGCCTGGTTCTCTACGGAGTATGTCTTAATTCAGCCGCATTTTGCAGACATGCGCAGCAGAGCTTATCTAATAGCGGGTATCTAGGGAGTCTTCGCGGGGCCACAATATAAGGTACCATTCAACCCCACAAGCCCCGTTTCGAACTCTATCTGTCCTTAATATATCGGGGCTGGTAACAGTAGACCCCTGAAACGAACGGAGATAGTGGAATATGTAGCTCAGAGATACTCGGATTTTACTCCATACGTCGAAAGGGTATATGTCGATTACTTATCACCCTCGGAAATTGTGCGACAAGATTTTGACGGGAGACATTTCGGTAACTATAATTGTTTGCTACTGGGGCGGAGAAACCTGGTCTCAGATCTCCCCATCACCCCCAGTTGATCAGTTGATATCTCCACCCTTGACTGAAAAGAGATCTCATCCCCATTAGTGCGTGGCAGCCCTGTGTTGCAGTGTCTATCAGATCAACTTACCAGAAGTTACCTTCAGCTGGTCTCAATTCACATGACTAGGATAGACATCATTTTAACGGCTTGGCTACCTGAAAGCTTTTGATACTCCGCCGAACGCCCCGGTCTATGTTATCGAAGTAAAATCCTGGGTTTAAACTATGGTGCATCTAGCGCAAAAGAGGCGCCAAGGTATCCTTGTTGCAAGCCTGGTCTGGCAGCGGTAACAAATACATGGAAAAAGCCAATGAGAAGGACTCGTTTTTTATACGCCACCTGTCTTCGCACAGCCGTTCTAAACTGGACATGTACGTTTGTACTCTACCCGGGATCTTGAAGCAATGTACATATGTACTGAGGGAAGGCGGTAGTTGCATCTACATACGTTAGCAATGGAAAAGTGGATCGAAAAAGGAAAAAAAAAAGAAATTGCTTTTTGTCTCCCTTTTACAAGGCAGAGCAGGGGGAAATGGGGAAATGATGAGGTGTACAGCATTCTCAATCATCACCAGTCATTTAGCAACTGCCGAGCGCGGCGCTTCATTGGGAAAAATGCCACGTCTGAAGAAATGCAGCAAGCGTTGTGATTTCGGTCAGAGCTGGGCCCGGGCGGAGAAGTATGCACCTATGCTTGCCATAGGCGGGATAACGCGTTTCGATTATCAGCATCAAAAACTCTGTTAGGATCCGTGTTCCTGGCAGTAACCGGTGCGTTTTTCATCAAAAGTCACTCGGAGCTGGATGACTAAGAAAACATAGTGCCAGTGTGTGCTGGTGATTCCGCAAGACCCAATAGTAGGGCTTTCAGGATACAATTTTCCCCTTTTGGGGGTTAAAACTACTCGATAGAGTTGTTTAAGAGAGATATGTTTCTATTGATAGATTTCAAAACTTTGCATTTTTGGTGATAGATCATGCCGCCACAATGCATCGCGTTATCCAAAGTTTCTTCTACAGTATCAGATATAGCACTCGGTCAGTATTACCTCTAAATGGCGTGCCCCACCACTCCCGAAGATGGCATAGATCTGGTAGCACCCGTTCTCTTTTTGATCACAAATCTGTAATCCCCGCCCCAGATCTTGGAACATCTACTCCATTCAGTCTGCCGGAAATACCATTTGCCGATGCCGTATTCCCTCATCAACGGTAGAATCAAGATTACTGAACGACAAATTTATGAAAATAGTGATACAATAAACATCATGCAAACCAAAAGAGTATGCCCTCCTCGTTAATCTGAAAGAACAGAAAAGGCGCAACACAAATTTCCAGGATCCATAGGGTGAGTATTTCCATGCAGACTTCCTGAATTCCAGAGCCGGAAAAAGATTGCCCGTGTAAACAGATCAACCGTTATACATACAGAAGCTCCGTCAGGTTATCGGAGTCAGACGGTGAGATGGTCCTGGACCTCCCATTCTCAGAAATTTCTTGGTCATCATTGGTTTCCATTAGATAGGGCTGGAAGGTTGTAGCCGATGGCGAGTTTAGATGCAGGACGGCATCTGCTTTCACGATCAATGGCTTCAAATAACGGGAATGACCTCCACGAAGACTTGCAAGGGTGGCTATTAGTTCATGAAGGCAATCTTTAGGGCTCACTTCGAACCCTGATATAGTAGCAAGGTCTGGAACACAGACTATAACATCCGAGAGAGCGCATCCGACATCGAATAGCTTCTCCTGCTGCGTGAGGTCAGCATTTGTATTTCCTTCGTTTATTACTTTGCATGTAAATAGTTAGGTTAATATGGCGCGGTCTAATTGTTTTACCAGAAGGATCAATCCTACGTACCATTCCGATGCCGTGTGCTTCTAAATCATTTACAGATACTCGCGATGTAACATCCAAAACACTCTTCGCGATTATAACCGGAAATTGTAACCTCATGGTTTCGACCGGCGCCATACTAGACAAACATCCTTTAACCAGACTCAACTGCCACACAAGCAGATGTAGCCATTGCTGGCTTACAAGTATATCCGCTTTCTGAATCCTGATTGCATCAGTTACGGGTTGTATCGTAGACCGTAACTGTTGGTGAAGTTTGAAAATCATGCTATCCGAAAACTCACTATCGTCCCCCTCGTTCCACAGATCGAGGAAAGAATGATCAACATTTTGAAATAGCATTGCAAGGGTGATGAAGTTGTTGAGTAGAGTTGGATCGACGCGGGAATCGTCGGGCGAAGGGAGGGATATAGTTTTCCTCAAGCCGAGGGGCCGGTGGCGCTGCAGCGCATAAGCTCTGTGGGGGTGAGGAGTTTGGGTTAATTTGGGGTATTTACCGAGAAAAGAAGCATCATACGATTAAATAAGCAGGTAATCAAGGTGGGGTTAAGACACACCTTTCGGTAATGAATAAAAGCCAAAATATGCGCCTATGTTGCTGGCCTTCGACCATGTCAAGATTTATATAGCTCTTTTCGTCATCCATCCCGATAGATTGCGCAAAAGATATAGATTCCCGGAGATAATACCAGGCATGGTTATTCTTTTCGAGGTTCCCGTATGAACAAAAGAGGAAGAAAGAGGTTAGGACAGTTTCGGTAGAGGTTGATCCGATATAGTCGCAATATTTCCTTGCTCTCAATGATTCTGAGATTAGTGCTTCGCAGATTGGCGATAGTAGGTCGCTATGATTGCCGGGAGTAGTGAATAGCTGGATCATCGTCATGGCGCAGAGGGAGCATACAAGAGCATATAGTTCTGGATCGGACTGGTAGTTCGCAAGTCTCACGGCGAAGGATTCTCTATGAAGAATAGGCATGATCGGGTACATGTTTTTGAAAAATAACTCTAAGCATCCGTCGATTGAGGAGCGCGCAAGCATTGGATGCGGTTCAAAGATCCCTGGGTGGATTTCGGGTGCATGATCAAACCGTAAAAACGACGTAAAGAGAGAAGTTGGATCAAACTGGAAATCGCCAACACTCGAGCCGGATGGGATGAACTGATGGAGGAGTGAACCGGTGGTATTCGCCTGCTCATCAGCATCAGAGCTTGGAGAACGCGAGCAGCTCCCCGGCCTGCCCGCCTCCTCTGGTGTGGCTCTCGCTGCTGCCTCCCTTGTCTGTAGTTGGTCCTGTTTGATTGCGTATATTCTCTTCGCCGCGGGTCCTTTCGGACCTCTTTTTCGAGGTATTGTGGCGTAGGTGCAAACCAATTCTGCCCGAAAGCAGCTTTGACAAGGCTGCCCCCTATCGCATTTGACCTTTCGTCTATTACAGCAATCACAGGCTCGATTATTGGTAGTGGGTATTGTAAATGCCGACATATCTTTCCACAAAAGACCGTCTCGGATGCTGTTGGGGCTCTATGGGGGGGGGTGGGGGGGATGAAGGTATGTAGTTATCGGCCTCGCCTCTACACCAACAGCAGATGCCTATGGGAACGGGAACAGTTAGTGCTCCGGCCTTAGAACTGTTACATTGCGAGAGCCTCTCGGCTGCATGATTTGAGGAGCTTGGGAAGCAGTAAGAACCTTTTTTTTGTTTTCGGATCAAGAGGGCGAAAGGAAGCTGACTGGTATTGTATCGTATAGAGTACAGTACTGTAGTATCGATGACGACTTTGAATTCTTTGACGCGGGGAAATTATCTTCTTGTTGGCAAAACCAGGGGCAGTGAGTGAAAAGGTTTAATGAGACCCCTGTAATGATATGGCTTACAGCTTTACCCCGCAAGATAGATGCTTCTTTGAGTGATGAGAGTCAATGGGGGATGCGCAAATCTATTCCGGGGTAAAATGCAACAGTTACATAAGGGGTGATCTATGCAGCCAATGCATTCGTGGTTAAGTCAGCTTAAGCCAATCCATGCTGGGATCTTTCAAACAGAGGTGGCTGCATGGAGATTATTAGCCTAAGTTTGGTTTGAGTACATGTTGTAGGTACAAATTCTGTGCAAGTGCATGTATGTACTGGCCGTACTCATTTTCTCCTTTACTTAGCATTGGTGGGTGTAGAGTACATATGTAGTTAGGTGCATTACATGTAGGTACATATGTAGTTAGGTGCATTACATGTAGGTACATATATGTGTCCACCTGCTTATCCAGGCCTTCTGAGTAAGGTTCTGGACCACCATGACCACCATGACCACCATGAGTTTTTGGTTAAAATAGGTAGAAACTTCTCCCTTGCGTCGTCCAGTTGTTAATGGAGTGCGCGCACACACATAGTATCCACACTAGTCTCGTTCCCAGACTGTTTTGTTGTCGCACTTCGTGCAGAATCAAAGTAAAACTGTACTTGGCTGGGCACTGAACTGAATCCATACCGTTCTCGCTACCAAGGCTAGTTGTTTCGTCTGTCACAAGTATGGGATTCAGAAATCTAGCGCGGGGTTCATGACAATAGGCTAATAGTGGCTTGCCTGCGATGGCTTCTGATTGCGTATGATGCTCCTCCATGCCAAGTAAGCCAGTTCAAAAAAGCAACTTATTTGTAAACTGCGGTTGAAATAGACTTTCACCCTGCATGTAGCTTTATGCAGGCCCAATAAAACTGTTTGAAGGAACCTTACAGAGCCATGTTCAAGATTTATAGCTGTTTTATGACCATCAAAAACACATGTTCGTCTGAATTTCTCATGATACCGGTGTGTACTGCGTTATAATGTATAACAGATGGTTACATGAATCTAGGAGAGAAAACCGTACCACTGAAACGTCAAGCGTAAAAAGAAAGGAAAAAGCCATAATTCAACCCTCCCTGGAGACCCCGAGCCGACTGGAGAAGCAAATATACCATCTCGCAAGGTCCTGCAAACTGCACATGGTTCAAAAGATAAATACCGCACATTCCAGTGGTCTCAGGAGTAGAATTCCATCATTGATCTGAGAGTCATCGTAGTTTCCCATAATTCGCTCGGCGGTCTTTAGGTCTAATCCCTCATCCTCCGTTGACCAGGGAGTTGCCTCTGCAGAAAAGTTTGAAACAATTACAGCCCTTGAACCCCCCAAAGTTCTTTGATATGCGAATACCATTTGGTTATCGAGGGTTAGCATCTTAAAATGGCCATATATGAATAGTTTCTCGTAGCCTTTGCGGAGCTCTAGAAGTGAGCGCCAATAGTTATACACACTGTTTTTATCTGATATTTGCTGAGCTGCGTTGCAGGATTTGTAGTCGTCATTGACCCGCATCCATGGGTCTCCGGTGGTAAAGCCGGCATTGGCGGAATCATCCCACTAGTGACATGTCAGTTCTACTCATGAAGAGTTGAGCTATACGTATTCACATTGACTCACTTGTATAGGAGTTCGACTATTATCACGAGCTCGAAATTGAATCATTTCCATCACATCATCCATATTTCCCTTATTGCCGCGTCTCTCTTCGAGAACCCTTTGAGAAAGCAAGCACGCTTAGCATGATTATCAACACATGAAGCATACGGTCAACATACTGATTCCAATGATTAAGAGTCTCCACATCTTTATACTCCGTAATTCCCCAATCTTTTGGTAGGTTAGACATCCCCAATTCCTGCCCTTGGTACAGGTATAGGGTCCCTCTTTGTAACGCATAAAATGTGGCTAGCATCTTTGCTGCATACCCTCGTAATTCGGGCTTATCGGTCACAAAGCGACTGATCGAGCGCGGCTGGTCGTGGTTCTCCAAAAAAAGTGCATTCCATCCGCCGCGTTCTTGCATGAAGGTTTGCCATGTGTTAACAATACCCTTTAGCTCCTTTAGATCCCAGTCGTGCTTTGTGAATTTTCCCGACGCACCAAGATCCATATCAACGCTGTCACTCAGTTAGCCCAGCCGTGATACGATGAGCCGTGAATCTTTATATTCCATACATATCGAACTGGAAAACCATATCCAACTCTTCCCGATCTCTCCCGATAGCTTTCAACACCTCTTCTGGCGTTTTAATCCATGGCATCTCGCCCACTGTCATAGCGTCATATTTATCCAATACCTCCTTTCTCATCTCATGCAAAAATTCGTGCATACGCGGCCCATTTGCATAATATTGCGTCCCCGGCTGCCATGTCTCGCCTGGTAGTGTCACCGGTGCATCCGGGAGGCTAGAAGCTTTGCTGATGAGGTTGATAACGTCCATACGAAAACCATCGACGCCTTTGTTCAGCCAGAAGGACATAGCATCATATACGGCAGTGCGGACGGTGGGATTCTCCCAGTTGAGATCTGGCTGCTCTGGACAAAAGAGGTGGAGGTAATATTCTTGTGTACGCTCGTCCCATCTCCAAGCACTCCCTATAGAAGTATGTAAGTATTGGGGCAACGTAAATAAATGAGGGTGTGGTGATATTACATACCACCAAAAATTGATCTCCAATTGTTCGGAGGTCTCCTAGCCCCCTCCGTATCATATTTTGCGGGTCTCCATATGTACCAATCCCTTTTTGGAGAGTTCTTGGAGGCTTTTGATTCAAGGAACCAGCCATGCTATTGGCCGATCAATATTAGAATAAGTTCTACTAGAGACACACATATTTAAAGATGGTTGTATTTTAACCGACTTGATCCGATGTATGGTTCACCACAAGGTCCATAACTAACTTCATGCCGCGGCAATGCAAACCATTGATCAATGTCTCTATGTCTTTTACGGTCCCATATCGGGCATCGATATCGTAATAGTCGGAAATATCATACCCCATGTCTACCTGCGGCGATTTGTAAACTGTGCGCTGTGAGTATATGTATGGGGCATATAAGTTCCGTATATTAAGAGGTGTGTTAGTAATTGTAAGAAGTTACTGACCTGGTGAGAGCCACACAACGTCAACCCCAAGGCCTTTCATGTAGTCTAATTTCTCTATTATACCCGGGATATCTCCCAATCCGTCACCATTTGAGTCCTTGAAAGACGATGGGTAAATCTGATACACCGAGGCCTCTTTCCACCACGCACGATGCGGGTCATTGTCTAAGGCTTTGGTGCCTGTCCTCATAATCATCTTGTTTACGCTTTTCAGAAGCTCACTGCAGATATTTGCCGTTAGTAGTCGTGAAAACATCTCATGTCGGCCTGTGGGTTCGTGGGTTTTGTTTTCGGTTAACAGGACTGGAAGCCGCGGCTTCTTCTTATACTGTGCGGAATTTCTCTTCTCCAGTTCCTGGCCTATTGCGATATAGCCAACAGCTTTCTCACGTCAGAGCTCGCATTATATTGCCCCGCTGCACCTTTCACTGTTGTTATCACTATCATTCTAAATACACCCTGAAGCCGGTTGTTCGGTCACACTTCGGCGTTACTTCGGATGAATCTTTGCGGAAGTGCCACGTGACCATGGCGCCCGGCTATTTGTCCAAGTAAGACTCACCTCCGGCCTAAGCCCATTGATTCTTGATATATATTATGGTATATTATGGTAGAGAAGAAGGAATAGCCCGAATCGCGAAGTAGTAGATTAGCTTAGTACACTCGTTTATGGGTTTTGGTGTATAGCCACATGTATAACCTATAGTACATACATACAAGTACATACATGTATGTATACGGGGCAGCCCGAGCCTGGGAGAGTTAGAGAAACTCGCCCTTATAATTAATAGGTACATGTAGTTCTTTATCTATATCAGATGCCGTACTGATCATCATGATTCGATATATGACAAATATTCTACTTTCGTATCGTTTAGGGCTTTCACCGTCGCGAGGATGTGAGCTTTCCTCTAGGTGTAGAGTGAGAGTAGATTCATCTCCGATTGGGAGTTCGGAGAGTGCCTTCCGCTATATCTGGTATAAATCAAAGTACTATTCACATATATATATATATGTTATTAAGGACAACAAGGGCTACAAGAATCCTAGTTACATGTAGTTATATGCTCTCATCAAAACATGCATGTACATATTCAATTAAATACTTACAGCTGTACCCAGCTTCATTCTGATAGGAAGATTTTTGATTTTTGATCTGGGAATAGTGATCGCCTCATGCTCACCTGCGTCTGAAAAATACGCGTATATATATCCACTTTGCGCTGTAGCCCGAATGATCAGAGCACTGCTAGTTCAAGGTGTTTTATTGAAAAACCGACACACATCCTGGTTATTTTGAGATGGGTCGCTCTATCGGTAAAGGGATTATGGTGACCCGAGCGCTGTGCGATACATGCGCGCGTGCGCCTTGACATGGAGGCTAGGGATTTGAGGCTAGATAGAAGAGCTAAGTTTGGGACGCCAAGGGGGAAATTACTGTCACTAGGTCAACGACTGTAAGTTCATGTGGCGTGGCTTTGTTGTAATTTGCAAGCCTCCCCAGCCACCGGTGGTGCACTTACCTAACCGTGTGTATCTACACATATATATAGTACTACAGTCGCTCGCCTAGTGACGGCGGATCCTGCCTGATGGTTGTGCCCATAGTAATTTACTCTTGGCGTCCCAAACTTAACTCCGCTATTGGCCTCAAATCCCTGACCGCCATTAGACAGGATCCTTCAGTCTGTAGGACAGAGGTTTTGGTAATATACCCTTTTTGCAGCGGAAGTAGCCATGTTGGGCTGCCAGAAACAACCACCCAACCTCATCAAAAAAATTATAGCCCTTCAAGAGCAGTTAGAAATTATCTCAAGATGGAGCTTAGAGAATTCTAGAATTTTGTGTCCCTTTGTCAACTATGTATCTGCCCAACCAGCAAAACACACTAAAAATCGAGGTTTTCAACAACTTATAAAAGGTCCCGTACTTATACCAAAATATCAACGACCAAGTATAGTATAGTTCTGAAAAGGGAGATTCATGCTCCAGATTCTTGGCCTAATTGAGACATTCGTAAAGGTGCAGTAAAAGGACCTTTTTAGACACATTTCACCTTCAGGATTTGTTCTTTGTATGTAGATATGGCCTAAACGCGACCTGTAGAGTCTTATAGGTGCCTAGATAGAAGATGCATGGTTTCAAGGGAGATGAGAAAACTCTCAGGATTCTGCGTGTGTTTTGATGGCTGCGCAGATACACATTTGATATGCGAGTACGTTTCGAGCCACAGTCCTATATATACAAGCTGAATCATGGATACATGTACGTATGAATATAGACATCTTCCCTGTCTCTCGGACACCCCCTCTACTCGGAAAGTCAATCATGATTGGTTGAAAAGTGGTACTGAAGCTACTAAAAACGTTGATCTTTTTCTTTCTACGTTAACTGTCCGAGTAGAGGGGGTGTCCGAGCAGCCAGGGAAGGCATCTACTCTCGATGAACTTGCACTGTAGCTAACAATATATCACAATCAATAGATATAACTGTGTCCTACCCAACACTTTATATTACGGTAGGCTGGGCTTCACCAACGCTTCTGAAGGTCTCTAGCGCTAAGTTACAGCCGAAACATTGGTTTGGGCGGGAGAATACATAGCTACCGTATTCATTACATGTCTTGTGTGTTTACGTTGTGGCCATGATGGATGTGGTTCATGGATCATCTTCTCTATCAGTCGGGTCACTATATGTAGGGCCGAATACACTCGTGTAGCTGACACCTTATATCTCTTTTTGCTCACCATGTCCGAAACTAGGTATTTGATTGCGGGTATATACTAGCTATAGGTGCAGAATTAATAAGAACTTATATGTATAATCTAAGAGGTTAAAGCTTGTGTGAGAAGCCGGCTTGTACGGCGCCACCACATACCAAAAGCCTGAAATTGAGTGGTTAAACCTTCTCGTTCTTGTTTGGGTCCGGGTCCGAATACCTGATCAAGATCTAAAATTCTTGAATGCGAGTTTCGTGACAGGGTGAACATGAGAGTGAGATGTAATGTACCTACAAAACCTGACAGTCTGGAAAAAGAAGTGCCGAAACCCCGATCAAGCTACATCAATCACAAAATAACGCAGGCTCAAGATAAGAAAGTCATTGGGCACGTTGGCATTGGTATTTTCTCGCCACGGTATTCTGCGAAATTTAACTACAACTCACGGAAAAGAGGACAAAAAAAAACCGGAAAAGAGGACGTGCGCTTCGGAGCCTCCCTCACCTAGCGACCAATGCTTGCGTATCCCATCCACTAACCATATACAGTTAATGAATGTTGTCAACCTATTATCAGGCCACTACATGTATTTTCCAAATATGGGGGGGAGCATACAGTACCAAAAAAGGGGATGTAATACGTACTGTATCAATACGGAATTGTTTAAAACTTCCGAATTAAATCGGAATTCTAAATATTATACCGTAGCAATACCGTAGTAATACCGTAGTTTTGCAGTATTTTGCTAGGTGCGGTACTGGATCCACCCGCTTTTTTGGTACTGTAGTTTCTCTTCGTCCAACTAATAACAAAGTGTGGCCAACAACAATATTACAGTATGAAACTCTCGGATGAGTTTTCTGAGAAAATGTACGCAAGCCGGAGTAACAAGGAAAAGGCAACTCGATGCCGATGTCTTTGCTTAACTCGAATCATTATTTAGGGTCAAGATTCAACGATAATATAATACAATCGGAGATATATTGCCTATATTGTATGCTCCACCGTACCGCCCAGACATGCCAGTAGATACCTACGGGCTCAGCACCCGATTTTCGAAGATATCCCAGCTACCATTGTCGGGTCAGCCCCACAGCCAGATGCCCGGTGTCAAAAGGACATGTGTTTGTAGCGTGACCCGAGCGTTCGGGACAAGGTTTAGGTGCACTGTGCAAGCAACTGTAAGTACTTTCACCCAGGTCGGCCCTCTTCCCTATGAGATCGAGGTACGGACCCATAGCCTGGAAAGGGTGGGAGAGGATCGCCTCCCCGATGTTGCCCTTCCACGATACCGGGCGTATTCGAGACCTGATCGACTCTTGCTTGATTGGATGGGTTATAGCTTGCTTAAGCTAGTACTATTGGGCCTCATCAAGTCCGCGAAGACACGGCTCAAAAGCGATCACTCATCTAAACTTTGTGATATCACAATCATCGCGGTATAGGACCCTACCTGTATGCACCTATTTCATTCGAGAATTTCAAAGTTTGCCAGGGTAATCTGATAACACGGTAAATGCTTTATCTCATACTTGCCGGATAATGGTGATATCGTATGTGCTGTTGTTGATTAGTCAACTACATGGAATACGTATATTTATATCTATACAAGCTGCTAGCGTCACTAGTGGCCATTTGCAAAATCAATTAGTAAATATCTCTCAGGGGCCGCTTCAAGCCTACAGCATGAACATATATTGAACCGGAACGGGACAAGCATCTTGCGGGAGATCTTTTCCTTCCAATCTCTACCTTGGCGATCTCGGGATGTCCGGATCTTCAGCGTCTGTCTAGCTTCATGCATCGAGTGATAACCCATGCAAGACGGGAGCTAGATGTCGGTTACCCTACCCGTGTTGCACAACTACTTGGTCATACAATACATGTATGTAGCTATAGCTGATCTAGAGATCTAGCTTTAGATGTCCCGCGTCACGTCATGCCAGCATAGATTAATATTCAGGAAGTATGGCGTCTTGCGGATCCAATATACCATTGTAGATCTACGTGGAAATCTATTTTAACCTTTTCCTTCTGCATAACCCTGAACCCTGCGACAAGACGGCTCATGGCTTCTTAACTACATGCATTTATTATGATTATACTTCACCGCAAGTACATACATGTATACTTCCATGTATATACCGCAAGGCCGTTGGTTTCGGCCGATACAGTAGCAATCACAGATGTGCGTACCATGTACCACTCTCCATGTATCAAGACTATAGTAGAATATAACATATTTCGTATCACGCAACGGCGTCTATATATATGTAACTACATGTATATACATGTAATTATATTATATTATATTATGGCATCAATATATACATTATCCATGCAGTGATTCATCAAAACCGTACATCATTAATGGGAATCAGAGCTCGAGTGTTATATCAACAACTAGAAATTAGGGCTAAAGCGGAGTTAATCAAAATGTCACTACCTACATAACGTGGTATGCTACCGCGGAGTTCTTATTATGCCCCCGAAGAGCCCATATGCATAGCTCAAGTTCACGAGCGACGAGAAAAGAATGCCAAGATTCCTTTTTATTTTAGTCACAGGCTCTCACTCGAGGCTCAGTTCGGTGAACCTGATGTAGGAATCTGATCTGGTTTCCGAGGCCGGGGCCGGGGGGAGGGGGATACATGTACATGTAGTTACTTAATCTCAGTACTCTCACTCTACTGACCTATGAGAGATAATAGATATATGTCCGCTAACGTTACATAGGTAGGTGCCTGGTGTACCGGGACCTAATCAGTTTATAAATACCTTTACTTTTATCTTCTCACTCATTATTCACAGAACCTCGTTAATATTCCAACTAGTATGTTTATGAGATCGGGATTCATATCGTTGATGGTGACTCAATATGTTCTCACAATAAAGTTCGGTGGGTGTTCAAGAGGGTTGAAATCGTGCTCCCTTGAATTCACATTAGACCTCGAATATAATTTTGAGTGCAGGCCCATGAGATGAGTCAAGGATACAGAATAGACTCTTTGAAGGCCTTCTGTGTTGGGTCTTTTCGACGGTGTGGTAATGGGTTACACCTGCTTAGAGATGTGGGAGCAGAGGTATGATTAAAGCGCACCACCAGTGATCGACTGGCAAACTCAAAGAGCGTATAAGGCTAACGTAATATCTAGGAACCTACCGTCAGATTGATAAATATTGGAATCCATACACATTTCTAGTCTGTGTCTTATTGAATTTGGGACCTGTCCCTTTATAACGGGGTCGTGTTTTTAGCAGAATTGGTACTGCGCGAGATCTCTACAGTATGGCTGGCGCATCCCAAGGCATTACTTACAAATAGAACCAATCAAGTACAATTTTAAACCTCCTAACCAGTAAAATTAGCTCTATGACGGCTTCAATCAAGACGATTTCGTTCAGATTCAGAAAAGACCATTAGGAAGACGCCTAAAAACTAGATATATATATATTCAGGTACATACACTTTCAGCCACTGACGAATGAGCCACCTTTGAGTTTACCAGTAGTTCAAGTACTTATCTATCTCAATAATGGGCGCTGGCGTAGTTGTGGGGAATCCGCCGTCCGCAGACGATCATATGGCGAGATTGCTTTCTGGATATCATCTTATCCGGTGCCATAATATATGGCGTAAACCTATGTTTCTCTAATGCTTAG
The DNA here is from genome assembly GCA_024713705.1 of Morchella sp. 2018-W38C. NCBI lineage: Eukaryota > Fungi > Ascomycota > Pezizomycetes > Pezizales > Morchellaceae > Morchella > Morchella sp. 2018-W38C. The sequence goes on along the minus strand of JAMJEX010000025.1, from coordinate 183,339 downwards.
AAGCTAGAACATAGATGAAGTGATACCATCATGAATGGTTGATGATATTACTTCTATTGATGATACCTCCGAGAGGAAGAGAGACCTCCCCCCTCTTATATTAATTATCCTTACTAACCAATCCTGGCACGATTCAGCTACGAAGCCTCTTCGCTATGCCCTTTCCCAACTTGACCACGTCTTGCCCTTACTAGCTCTTGGCTATTACGCGGACACTCTGTCATCTAATGTTACTACTGCAATAGACCATAAGAGCTGAGGAAGTTTGTGGTTTGTACCTTCTCATGAAGGATATAATCCAAGGAAAGCTTCCAGGCCTGAAATCCAAGAGTATCGCTACCCTTCCTTCTAGCTCTGAGCCCAAGAAGACACTAATGGGAGATCATGTAGTGGTTGTGCGCTCGGTTCAGGTAGCTTATGATCAAGCGTGGCGGAGGGTCGGTCCTGGTTACATACGCAAACGTACAGCCACTCATCAAAAGTGTTCGTGATTCACATCAAAGTTGGTCAGTGCGTGATGTGGCTTACCAGATTTTACGGCCAATTTAAGGAACTAAAATGTATCTATGTAATTGCATCCAGTGAGTGACAGAGAACAAAAATACCATGAATGTCTAATATTGGCTTTGGCCACCATTGACTGTACAGCTGTTGCTGTGTTGAGGTTTTGAGCATTTTCTTTCTTTCTTTTTTGTTTAGCCCATTAATTACATGCAGACCGTAGTCTATGGTAATATCGCACTGCCCCTGAACTGCCCGTTCTCATCCACCGCCTCGGACACGTACCAGCACTAGATTCAGACCTCAAACTCGGACGAACGCAAACCAAAGAGAAGCAAAGCACAAATCAAAGCAAAAACGCAACGGACCACACAAACACAAACTCGTTTATCCCGTCTATTCCCATTCTTTGTCCCTCAGGTTTTGAACATTTCAATGGGCACTTTGATTCCCGACTTGAGCCGGACATGTCACATTAAATCCGAGGCACGAACACTTTTGATGAGTAGCTGTACGTACAGCTTCATCTAGTCTATGTGGTCGACTGCAAGGGAAATGAGGCTAATTAACTAGCGGACTTAGAATTAAAGGGTTAATTGATCAGACATATACATCATCGCTGCAGAACGACTTCCAACACCAACATTTATCACTCGCAATATTTCTCGATATGGCGCGCCGCCTACAAACTTCTCTCAAACCGGGAAGTATTGGCAGGGGTTTAACGTCGGTCACTGGTGCACAGAGCAACCAGTTTTGACTGCGAGCAGAAATTCGCTATCGAGATGGAGGTAAAGAGGTTAATTTGAGGCCCAGGATGCTAGTTGGGCTGGGGGCCCATGATTCCGTACGTACACTGGTGGGGCATGAAAAAAAGATGTAGAGAGGATAGTTGTTTGATTAGGGCGCTGAGGACTAAGATGGAACACCTTTTGAGTATGTGTTTCAATACATTCTACTCCAGATGTGTGTAGACATGTTGTATCAAAGGACTAGATTTTTCTTCTCTTTTCTACCTGCTTGCATGGCCACTTTGGTAACCGTAGCCTAACTTAGGTTGTAGGAGGCGGGAGAAGTGTCTTTGATAATGATTGCATTAGGACGTTCAAGGGAGATGAGGTGGAGTACTGGTTGTTTCCCCTCAAAACCAAAATACTCGTCTATAGCTAACAATTTGTGTACCCAGAACTTGCTATATACGGTTTAAAATCTGCATGGATGAACGACGAATCTGCGCCAATGACTAGTAACGAGAAAGCTTATACCTCGGGAAATTCATTATGTGAGAGGACAGGTTCCAATAACACCAAGTACGATCTTTATATGCGCACACTCTTAAAGGTGACACAGCGGTATCTGGAAGTGGAGCAATCGTAGCTGCGAGGTGAAATTCAAGGCCAATGAGAGGGCAATTCACTTTTGAGGGGTATAAATGGGTATAATACTGTTCCACTTTGCTCAGTCTTGGCGCTTTTTACATACAAAATACATAATTTCAACCTCTAATAACTTTACAACCTAGAGAGCTATTAAAGATCTGCAATGATAAAGCTAAACTTCATCACTAGTACTAAAGTTCTATCATTACACTTTTCTCTTAACCTTTTTCGTCGAAAGGTTATTAGCCATCGACTTTGCGCAACTTCCGGTTACCTTCAAGAGTGGGCGCACTATATATTAGACGGTATATACAGCGCCTACCGTTTCCGTGAAAGCCCGAAAGTAGGTGAGCCGTGGGGTCCCGCACAAGATCTACCTAGCAACGGTGTTCTCCACTACAGCACCTTATTACACCTTAACCACTTCTTTTTAAAAATCCGAAAATCTTCAGAAGACTTCTTATGAGAATTAAATTTTTTTACCTGTGTTCATCACTGTAATTAATTTTGTTGTGGTTCTATATTGAGAACCTGGTTCCACTTAGTTTGGGTGGTAATTGGCCCTTTCACGAACACTTTTGGGTAGTGGCTTTACATGTAGTCCAGAACACTTGGGTTCTACCTCGTCATTGGCCATGGCTCTAATAATTCAGCTGGTGCCAAGGGTCATTATTATTAGTCATTGTTACTATTCCACCACAGGCTAGTGAAGGCTACTAAACAAGAGCCCATTTCAGTTAGCATGCGCATATGCCCGGGGGACGCAAGCTTCCACCTGCCGTTCTGGTCTCGGTCGCTCGCCTCCAGCCTCGTTACTTCGAGCCTGTGAGGATCTCTGGGAACTCTTTCGGAGCAGCTGATCGTTGACTGCCTGCCGTCTATGATACATCTACTGGTATACATGTATGTATCTGCCCAGTTGATGAAAGTCTTATTTGTCTTGTTTTTCCATCATTGGTTGTGGGTGGCACATGGATGGAGTAGGTACATGGAGTAGGTACATGTAGGTGCACAGCAGATGATTCGAGGGTCGATCCGGCTGGCAATAGAGGTGGATCGGAGCAGCCGCTGGATCTCTGGTCGTATCATCCCCGAGATCGTGAACCTAGGCGCGCATCCTGGGTAGATCTCCGTGGCCGGAGTAGAGTAGATCCTATCAGCACATCTGTCTACCTGCCCCATTCGAAAGAAGCAACGCAGGTCCGAACTGAAACCCCCCACATGAATTGCTGGTAGGTAATCCGCCGGGAGTGTACCCTGATCTGAGGTCCCGCCGCTCGTGGAGAGCTTCTTGGGTGTATTTTCTTTTCTGCACCCTTCGATTCCTTCTCTCTCCGGGTTCAGCGACTTCATAAGAAGCATGCCACGCCCCATTCAATCCGAGTACGCTATACTCACTCCTCCTAGACCTCCACGATGGCGGAAAAACCAGCCCAGACATCCACCAAGGTGAGTAGTAGTAGCAGTACCCCCTCAACAACAATAACACAAGAGCCATATGTTGCGGCGGCGGGGGACGGTCGCGACAGCACTGTAAGCGATGCCTACCGTCTCAAGTCAGACCTGGTCAGCAAGGCGTTCTCGGACATGGGCATGGGGCAGTATCAATGGCAGCTGTTACTCGTCACTGGCTTTGGGTACGTCTTTAACTCTCCGCGTAAACATTGGTTTTGTTGGTCTACGATAGGTTTCTTATGAGGGGTGGTGGGTGCTTTAACTTCAATTCAATGTAGGTGGGCGACAGACAATATATTGATACAAGGGCTGTCGCTATCACTGACGCCCGTGGCTCTTGAGTTCGAACCGGCCCGCATTAGCTATCTCGTCGTAGCGTATGCCCCCCCCCCCCCAGTCCTAAGCCATAGTGATAACCAGGAGAGCCACTTACGCCTTCTCGTAGCTTCTATGTCGGGCTCACCATCGGGGCCACAATCTGGGGCGTCAATTGCGACATCATCGGGCGACGGTGAGGCTGCTCTGTACCCAACCCCCCCTTGCCCGTGGATTGTTCTAAAACTGCTAGCTACGACTGCCTAGCCCGGCCTTCAACATAACATTGTTCATCTCGGGCATCTTCTGCTGCGCGGCCGCCGCATCACCAAACTTCAAGACGTGCTGCGCGCTGTGGGCGCTAGCGGGGGTGGGCGCGGGCGGCGGCGTGCCCGTGGAGATGCTCATCTTCCTGGAGTTTGTGCCGCCGGGGCGGCAGTGGCTGCTGACGCTGCTGTCGGCCATGTGGTCCGTTGGGCAGATTGTGGCTGCGGTGGCCGGGTGGCCGCTGCTTCTGCGCTTCTCGTGTGCGGCGGGGGAGGAGGGTGGGTGTAGGCGGGAGGACAATATGGGATGGTATGTGCGCGTGGTGTCTGTGGTCGGGCTTATCTGGTGGGCGTGTGTGGGTTGCTGATGCGGGTCTCTTGTGTAGGCGGTACATGTTGATCACGCTCGGTGGGCTCGTGCTGCTGTTCGCGGTGGTGCGTATTGCGGTGTTTGGCATCCCGGAGTCGCCGCGGTATCTGATCGCCGTGGGAGACGATGCAGGGGCCGTAGCGGCGGTGGACTACGTTGCACGGAAGAATGGAAAGGTCTCGCCTCTGGCGCTTGCGGACCTTGAAGCGGTGGACAGACGCATGGGAATAGCCAGCGCTGGGGAAGTCGAAAAGAAGAAAAAGAGTGTGCTGGGCGTGGTGGTGGCGTCGGTGAAGGACTATCGGGGGCAGCATATCAGGGCGCTCTTCTCCACGCGGGGGATGGGCTTTCACTGTACTGTTTTGTGGACCATCTGGGCTGCGGTTGGCATCAGTTTTGTGAGGACGCCCACACACACACCCGCGATTTGGTCCTTGTTTGGCTTGCGTTGCGGGCGGGGTGCTGACAGGTTTTGGTTTAGCCATTGTATTTTAGCTTCTTGCCCAGTTATCTTGCTGCACGATTTACGGTAGGCCGCCCCTGCGCTCGTCGCTGGTGCTCCCCTCACATCCACGAGTACAACTGACGGGCTTCTAGACAACAAGCACCCAAAATGACATCTATAAAAACTACTTGATCGTCTCCATCGTCGGCCTCGCAGGCCCGTTCCTTGCGGGCTACCTCATCGAGACGCGGTTAGGCCGAAGGTGGGCGATGGCGCTGGCCTTCACGGTTTCGGGCGTGTTTCTGTTCCTATACACCATGGCTGCCAGCGAGGCGGCGGACCTAGGGTTTCAGTGCGCAGTCGCCATCTTGGGCAACTTTAGCTATGCGTGAGTTTGAGTAATATAGTTGTGTGTGGTGGGACGGGGATGTGCGCTAAGTTTGTTAAAAGAGTATTGTACACATACACCGCTGAATCGTTTCCGGCGCCGCATCGAGGCACGGGGAATGGCATCGCGTCGTGCCTCGTGAGAATCATGGGGATGTTTGCGCCGTAGGTTTCGCCCTTCACTGGGCAACTTAAACTTTGATACTGACACGATGGGTCTATACCAGGCTCATCTCGGCAAACACAGGGTTCACAACAGTGCCGATATATGTGAGTGCGGGGCTGTGGGTGCTCTGCGGGGTTTTAACGTGCTGTTTGCGGTTCGAGACATATGGTGGGTCGGCTATCTAGATTTTTGGTGTCTTTTTCTCTCTTATTAGATTATTACTTTTGCATGGGGGAGGCGGGGGGGGGGGGTAATGATAATGATGACTGGAATCGCATGACATGTGAGCGAGTGATGACCCATGAACCTTTTTTACGTATGGTTGTGTCTGCCAAGAAAACACCATCAATGCCTTGGCGAAAGCTTTACTCGAGCTGCAGCTTCAGCTTCTTCCTGCAGAAACCACACAAGCAACAACAATATATCACCACCTCCCATCACTCACCATGCCGCCGTCGCCTCCCCCCGAACTTGCCTCCCAAACCTGCGTCTGGCGCCTCAAAAAGCCCGTCACAATCGGTAAACCCTTCTCACCCCCTCCACAGCCTACATACCACTAACACCCCCTCTTCCAGTCTCCTGCGACGACCTCACCTCCCCCGCCCAACCACTACGCATCGCCCCCCTCCAGATCTTCATCCTCCTAGACGTTGCGTCTTCGCCTTCGCCCGTGTGGCTCGGCTACGCCGACACACACACGTTCACGACATCGCTCTTCCCGGCTGTGGACGACGACGGCGGTGGGGGCTTGGCGCGGGACGCGGCGAGCGTCGTGGGCAAGAAGGCGTATCTGGGGGAGTGGAGCGGGGAGCAGAGGTGCGATGTGACATTTTCGAGAGAGGTGGTGAGGGTGGGCGAGGTGGTGGGCGTGGTGGGGTGTGTTGGGGGTGGGGGAGGACGGCGTATGTGGAGATGGAGGAGGGATGGGTGGAGGGTGGGGGTTGGAGAGTGGGTGGTTGATTGGTAGTGGTTGGGTAGGGTGCGATGGGCGGCGGGGAGGGCAGGCGCCGGTTGGGAGGAATGGAAAAGTAATGGGGGGGGGGGGGGTTGGTTGGTTGTGTGAGGATAGGATCGGGGGTTTGGGGGTTGTGGGCGAGGTACGCTGTAGTACGAGTTGGGGGGATCGGGCTCCTGTTTAGCGTACGGGTGAGCTTGGGGTCGACGAAATAAAACAGAACGCTCGCGCAGGTGTTATAGTCATCAAACGCCCCTCATTAACCTACGAAATCTCAATAAATACGGCAATACCCTCAATGGTTCGCGTGATGATGGCGGGGAGGGCCGTGCCCGGTAGTGGCAGGGTCCTGATATCCGGTAGTAGCAGCAGTGGCAGGGTTACGTAGATGTGCGAATATAAAACAGATTTGCCCCGGTTGTTTTGCTGTTTTCTTGGGACCCTTCGGTGTTGATATCACGCTGGAGGACTGACTTATGGGGGGGATGGCCGGGTTGTGAAGTAGGACCGGCCTTGATCCAGATTTCTGTTGGTATGGTTGTAGAGCGGTCGAATGGGGCATACTAGGAGCGTAAATTGATTTTTATAATGTATCAGATAGCTAGGGCGGTAGGGGGGGGGGGGGGAGAGCACAGAGTGGCGTAATAACCGTTGGGCCTCTCATTACCACATTTTCCGATTGCCTTTCGCAGACATCAACCTTACTGTTCGGTTTTTTTAGTCTTGCAGCAATCGTAGAGGGACTTAAAAAGCTGATAACAACAAACATGGGGCTACTTACGGCTGCCAACTCGGGACGTGGTTTTTTCACCGTCCCGTGTTGGGGAAAATCAAGTTAACTTGTAATAGAGTTGTGCCCAGGGTTAGGTTTTAAAACTTTCAGAGAACTTCCGTGGAGGTTTCTTTAAACGTACTAAAATTATGTGGCCAGAAAAGTTGTATGGGGGTGCAACATAACTAAACTACTTTTGTAATTAATTTCCTAATGGAGGTTGCCACATATTTTAGATATTATTTTGTTATTATTAATGATATTATTACCTTATTTATTAATTCTTTTTATTTTTTTATTAAACCCGATAAATGTATACCCGGGAATAAGAAATGGGAGGATGTAACAAAACTAAACCTGATTTGTAGAGAATTTCGAAAAGCAGTTTTAATTAATATTCATTATTATCTATTGTATTCAATAAAAAACATGTATGGCGGGAGAAGTAAGAAGGGGTGGGTGTTTAAACTTCAACAGACATTCCTTGAAAAAATTCTGATTAGGTCGCTAAGCTGTCTCACCTAGGGTAAGGTTTAAAAATTTAAAGGTTAGGGATATGGCAAACAGAATTATTAGTTGGTTACACAGAATAGAGATAGAGAATTACGAGAGTAAAGATTTCTTTCTGTAGAATCCGCGTCACTGGGGCCAGTACTCATCAAACTACTAGAGCAAAGATGTCGGATAGGAAAACCGATTAGTTGCTAGGCAGTATGGAAAAGAAAGAAGCTTTCAATGCAGAAAGAAGTTCAGGGCATGGAAGGCTCAGTCAGGCTCCTCGTTGGCTGTTACCACCCGGTCTTCAAACCGATATGGAAATGCGAAGAAGGATACTTGAATCAGGTAATTGGAAATTTTTAATACTGAAGTGAATCAAATACTGGCAGCTAATTAATTCAGCATTGTTTGATATCAAAAAGCTTCTCAAGTCATCTAAATTTCCTACGGGCCAGGATTATTCTCGTCATTTGCAAGTTTAGTAGTTTATAAATCTTGAATTGAAACAACCGGTTCATCAGCAAAAAATGGGGTTGACCAAGACGAACCGGCACGTCTAGACGCACATATCCATCTTTTGCCCCAAATACTCGTCTTTTGGTCGTCCCGCGCTTCCCGGAGCTCCCAAATGTGACCCATCGTCTTTTGGCGCCTAGTATGCGTCCCAAATGTGACATCCCGTCTTTTAACGTCTTTTAACTCTATTTTGACGTGCTATTCTGCCATACTACTAGCGCTAGCGCTAATGCTAATATTGCTAGCTAATGACGTCGGATTTGACGCTTTCTCCACACCTCGAGGACCCACCCACACCTCGACACCTACCCCCTCCTCTGCCTCTATCGACACCTACCTCCTGCCTCCATGGACATCTACCTCCTGCCTGTATCGACTCCTACCTCCTGCCTGTATCGACATCTTCCTCCGCATTTTGACGCCTTTACTGACTCCGCTGTTGGCTCCAAATACTCCAGCATATCGACGCCGCTGCTGACGCCGCTGGAGGCGTTAAGTTCCCAGCATATTGACGATTATACTGACTCCGCTGCAGGTAAATACCCCAGTATATTGACGCCGCTGCTGACGCCGCTGCTGACGCCGCTGAAGGCGTCAAATTCCCAGTGTATTGAGGATTATACTGACGCCCCTGCAGGTACCAAATCGTCAGTATACTGACGCCGCTGGAGGCGTCAAATTCCCAGTATATTGACGATTATACTGACTCCGCTGCAGCTAAATACCCCCGTATATTGACGCCGCTGCTGACGCCGCTGCTGACGTCAAATCCCCAGTATATTGACGATTATACTGCCGTCGCTGCGGGCTCCGTATTGTGCAGCATATTCAGGCCGCTGCGGGCAGTTCAGCGGTCTATTCAGCACGCTATTCGGCCCGCTATTCAGCTCACAATTCAGCGAACAGCTCAGCGGGAGCTCAGCTGGCAAACAGCTCAGCGGGGAGCCCAGCTGGTAGGCAGCTCAGCGGGGAGCTCAGCGGGCAGGCAGGCAGGACAGCAGCGAGCTCAGTCTACTCTTCAGCGGCGAGCTCAACCAGCGGCGAGCTCAGGAGTAAGCAGAGGTGGGTGGGGCGCCAGCGGAGGTGGGTGGAGCGCTTAGAAATGCGTACATATACGTAGACATGTGGATCAATAAACGTGACATTTGCGCGGAACTAGTGTCCTAGTCTATGTACCGATTGCCGAGTGACCTCATTCTGCCAGGGAAATGTGCTAGCAAAAGCCGTTAACCGGGCATAAGCTACCTAGGTGTGGACCCGGTGTTCGTTTTGGGGTCAAAAGATGAACTTGTCTTTTGACCAAAAGACGACTCCGCGACGAGAACAGGAGAGATGTTCGTATTTTCTCGTCAAGACGATGTCTTTTTGCGCCGGGGCGCAGCGATGCAGGTAAGAAAACTTCTTGTGCTCCTGGTACGCCCAACTTGAGCGCGAGGGCAAAAGACGGGACGTTTCGTCAAAGGCTTGGGAATTTGACGAGATCGGGTGGGCAAATGACAAGGAATTTGACGAGATCGGGTGGGAAAATTACGAGGAATTTGACGACTCGTCTTTTGGTCAAAAGACGACCTCCCGACGAGAACGGGAGAGATGTTCGTATTTTCTCGTCAAGACGATGTCTTTTTGCGCCGAGGCGTATCGATGCAGGTAAGAAACTTCTTGTGCGCCTGGTGCGCCTGGGTACGCCCAGGTACGTCAGAATGGTCCCAATTTTTTGCTGATGTGATGACTCGTCTTTTGGTCAAAAGACGACGCCGGGACGAGAACGGGAGAGATGTTCGTATTTTCCCGTCGAGACGATGTCTTTTTGCGCCGGGGCGTATGGATGCAGGTAAGAAAACCTTTTGTGCGCCTGGTGCACCCAATGGCGCCTGGTGCGCCTGGATACGCCCAGAGTCGTCGGTTCGAACCCAATATTTTGCTGATGTAACTATTCATAGATTTAGAGTGATTTCATGTAGTTCCAAACGCTTATAAGTGTTTATTGTTATAAGTTAGAATTTTTTTCTTTCTTTATTTCCTATTTTTATTTTTTATTTTTATTGTTATTTTTATTCTTATTATTATTCTTATTGTTATCCCTATTCTTATTCTTATTCTTATTATTATTCTTATTGTTATCCCTATTCTTATTCTTATTCTTATTCTTATTCTTATTCTTATTCTTATTCTTATTCTTATTCTTATTCTTATTCTTATTCTTATTCTTATTCTTATTTTTATTCTTATTTTTGTTCTTATTTCTCTAGGAGCCGTGTAAATGTGTACCCAGAATATTCGGTAAAGTCGTCGGGAAAGTCGTTTCTGGGGGTTTAATTTTCGCTAGGAAATGTCAATAATTTGGTAGGGGGAAAGTCGTTTTAAGGGAAATCGGACGACTATACAGACGACTATACAGACGACTATACAGACTGTCACACCTGTCACCCGCTTGGGCGTATACAGAGGGGGGGATAAGTTTTAGCCACCGATGATGCTTCACATGATTGACGATGATGCTTCACATGATTGACGAAGGCCGCCATCGCAATGAAACGAATTATCAGAAGACATCCTACTATTATACCCGTCTCTACATGTATATGTATATGCAACACAATGGATCTAGTAAAATAAAATTGTATTCCCCAACTGTTACAAGCCCATCGATGCCAGATACCATTTCACAACCCCATCGAAATTTTTTGTTTGAATACTCAACTATCTCGAGATCTAGAGGGGGGGCTTCATTGGCGGAGAGCAGGAAACACCAGAAACCATGCATTTAACATCCCTTTATCTGGTAAAGTCGTCGGTAATGGGACAGGAATGCCTTTAACATACATTTATCTGTGGTAAAGTCGTCGGTAATGGGACAGGAATGCCTTTAACATGCCTTTATCTGGGAAAGTCGTCAATAAAGTCGTCAGTAAAGTCGTTGGTAATGGGACAGGAATGCCTTTAACACAAAGTAATGCGGTTATTGCATTAAATAATGTGTATCTCGCAACTTTTTGTATGGGAAACGTCAATATTTATGCATTTCCACGGCTACTAGAGTTTTTGTTCTTATTTTTATTTTTATTGTTATCTCTGTAACTAAATTGCATTTTCTGAAATTGCAACACCTCGCGGTCGCGAGGTGGCCCACTGCTAGTACAACAAGTACCAGCTATCCAGAGCTCGCGACAGCGATACAAAGGAATCTCTGTCATGCGTACGAGTAACGAAGTAATCGATCAATAGTTCGCGATACGAAAACAATAGTCCTTGGTCATGTAATATCACTCGGCTTCTATCCTCGACGCAAGGCGGAGATAAGAGCAACAGGCAGCTAGAGGGCGATACGGCGATCGAACTATCTGCTGCATCTCTTTCTCTGCTAACTCTTATATAATGAGCGATCCCCGACAACATCTGGCATCGCCAGTACTCTAACAAAAGCACGACATAATACACCCGATCATGAGGTATCACTCGGACATCAACATAGACGGATTCACATAATATCACGCATCTCTGACCCTGAAAATCCCGGATATGTTCCTAAAGCCAACTAATGAATTTCTGAATCCCATAAGCAGTGGAACGTAGGCTGTAAATTAAGTTTCTGAGGGCGCGTGTAATTTGAACGATACAGTAAGATCTAGAGACAGCCGACACAGCACATCGCCTTACCGGCCTACCCCATATGCATCCTCACTCCACTTCAGGAAACTATCTCATCATAAAACCACTCATCGAGTCTCTAAATTTGAGATATGTACTAAGCCCACGCTTGCGCAATCTGGTTAGGAGCGATACAGAAGGTCTAGGACTCGATTCAATCAGGCCTCAGAATCTTTGCCATCTTACATTGCTCGCCCTCTAGGCAGACATCACGCATGGATCGAATGCTCACAAGTGTTACGTATCACAAAAGTCAATCTAGGGGAGACAGGCTTTATAACTAGTCGGAAAGGCTCAGGCCGATCTGTATACCCGTCGCTATACATAGTCTCACAACTGCTTATTTACCATGCATGTCAGTGCATACTTAGCCCCTCTTTGGACTCCTTTTGACTGAAAGGGGGTGGGAATATAGGGGTACTGGGTGAGGGGTTACGCCACGTGTGCCCCATACCACCAGTGCACCATGTAGCAGGTAGAGAAATGTATGAGGAGAATGTAGTATATTGATCGTGATAATGAAACTAACTGATGGGGGAAAGCCCCAGTATTTATACTAAAGAAAGGTAGTACAGAAAGCCCGAGTCATAGCCATGACTAATATATCCTGAGTCATATCCTATGACTAATACCTTGTTCCAATGACTCACGCCGGAGTCATGTGCTTACTAATGAGAATTAACTAATACAATGAAAACGTGCCGAGCGTACTATTTCGAGACTTCCCCTCGTGAGCCACAGTGAATTGTAGAAGAAAATAAAACATGCTTGCCCTTGTCTAAACCCTTAGTAAGAAGATCCGCCACATTGTCGTTCGTAGAAATGTACTCCAATTGAAATAAACCGTCCTCGTGTTTCTCCCTAACAAAATGAAAATTAACATCGATATGTTTAGACCGTTTATGAAAAACTGGGTTCTTGAACTAAGGAAAGAGAGCCGTTGTTGTCCCCGAAGAATAAAAGAAATAGTAGGTTTCGCTCCAGTTAAGTGAATTGCATTCCGTAGCCATATAAGTTGGCCAGCTAAGTGTAGAGAAACCATGTATTCTGCCTCTGTGGTGGAGGTGGCGACTGATCGTTGTTTATATGAACGCCAGGAGATAAGAGCTTCCCCTAGCATAAAGCAGTGGCCGGTAAAAGATCGGCGATCGTCGAGGTCCGAGGCATAACTAGCGTCGCTGTAGCCGATGAGTGCAGTTGGTGGCGTTTTCGAATAATAGAGTGACCAGCTGAGGGTACCCTTAAGATAACGGAGGACGCGGTGTACTGCGGTCATATGAACTTTGGTAGGACAGGAAGAGAATTGCGATAACATGGTAACTGTGTAGGCGAGGTCTGGTCTGGTACCGATTACTGCATACATTAGTGATCCGATTATTGATTGATATAGTGTTGGATCATCGATTCTTTCTTCTTCTGTTCCTTTTTGGAGGGAGGCGTTGTTGTCGATGGGCGTTGCCACAGGTCTGGAGTTATCGAAACCGTATTTAATAAGTACACGCTTGAGGTAGGCTTCCTGTGATAGGATGATGCCAGTCGAAGTGTGGATCAAATGAATTCCGAGAGCCCAGTTCATTTGTTCAACGGTCATTCAATTCAGCGTGGAGTTGTAGGCTAACTTTGTTTTTGCGTTCATCTGACCAATAGAAGATCAAGATGTCGTCGACGTATATTGCGATGACTACTTCCCCTGTTTTGTGTATGAAAACACAAGGGTCGAAGTCTGCTTTTCTGAATTCCATTTTAATTAGCGTTTTCGAAAGGCGAGCATACCATTCCCTTGAAGATTGTTTCAGGCCGTAGATGCATTTGATGAGTTTGCATGCTTTGCCGGGAGTAGAATAACCAGGTGGAGATTTCATATAGATTTCTTCCTGGAGTTCGCCGTATAAAAATGCGCTTGTTTTGTGGCGTCCATTTAGTCGCATTCTTGCCACCGGTTTGTAAGGTCGTCGCGAAGAGTCGAATTGATTCATATCGAAGTTCTGGTGAAGGTCGATCGAAGTCTTGACCAACCTGAGAGAAACCTTTTGCGACGAGTCGAGCTTTGTACCGAATGGGGTTGCCATCGGGCCCGAGTTTGATTTTGTATACCCATTTGCAGTCCACGAGTTTCCGATGGGTTGGTGTTTTAACCAATTTCCATGTATCGTTCCTAGCTAGCGATTCCATCTCTGCTTCCATAGCTTGTTGCCATTTCTCGGAGTCTGGACTGGTTATTGCTTGTTGATAGGTATTTGGTTCTGCGAGGGTGTCGTCTTTCTCCGTATAATGTCCGTATCGTGCTGGTATTTTGCGTTCCCTTGGAGGGTTACGTCTTTGATTAGTATCTGGTTTATTTTTATCAATCGGGTGACTTTCAGGAGCGGGCCTCGTTAAGCCGGCCCCCACTTTACTTGCGTGTGTCTTCTCAGTTTCTTCCTCGGATTCAGAAGTTTCTTCACTTTCGTAAGAAGCTTGTTCGCTATCGGATTCGTTTTCTGAGAGGGGTTCCTTCTTGATTTCGATCTCGACCTTTTTTGGTTGTGGGGGTACTTCGGTTATGATTGGAGCAATTTCTTCCCCTACCGATAGTCCTTTAAAGCGAAAGTGTCGAGATAGTACAACTTTCCTTTGTGTTGGTATATAAACCCGACAAATTTTAGCCGAGTCTCCGTATCCGACAAATTGTCCCGTTATTGCTCTAGCGTCCAGCTTTGTTCCGGCTGGTCGTGCTTCGACTGGTATGTGGATGAACATTGTTTCACCGAAGGATCGGAGGTGCCCTATATAGGGTTTGTTTCCGGTAAGTGCTTCGTATGGTGTCATGTCCGGGAGAGATTTGTGCGGTAGACGGTTTTTTACGTGTACCATTGAGTTGATCGCTTCTGCCCATAGTCCCTTGGGGAGTGTGTGGTCAGCAAGCGGATCGTCATCGTTGCTATAGTCCTGTTAAAACGTTCCGCTATACCGTTCGACTCATGTGAGTAGGGAACGATAAATTCGTGCTTAATCCCCTTCGAGATAAAGAACTGTTTTAGTTTGTCGGAGATGTACTCGCCACCATTATCGCTCCTAAACCTCTTAACCTTTTTATCCAGCTGATTTTCCATATAGGCGATATATTCCTTTGTTGCTTCTGCCGCATCCGATTTCTTTTTAAGGAAATATAGGTGAGCGTAGCGAGAATAGTCGTCAATGAAAGTGATATAGTAAGAGAACCCTCCGAGAGAAACAGTGGAAAATTTGCCGCTGAGATCTGAATGGATCAATTCTAGTGGAGCCTGGGATCGTGGTGTGGTGAGAGGGGCGAGGTGTTGTTTGGTGGATTTGGCGAGTTCGCAGGTATTGCATGTTTCCATGTGACCTGTTGTTGGTAGGGATTTCGGGTCGGCGACCATATTGCGTAACCGTGGAAGCGAGGAGGCGGGGAGATGACCGAGCCGCTGGTGCCATTCGTAGAAGGTGGTAGCGTTGGCGAGGTGCGCGCATGGTTCCTTTGTCTCAAAAATATAGAGACCAGTACTATTTGCATTAGCGAGCCCGATTATTTCCTTGCTGTTAGGTTTATAGATGGTAAAGCCGTTCTCCGTTCCCATAGTTGTAAATCCTTTCCTTGCTATGCAGGACCAAGACATCAAGTTGGTAGTGCCGAGCTCAGGTACAAGGAAGACGTTCTCAAGAGTGATTAGGCCATGTGATCCGTTGATGGTGACGTTTCCAATTCCGGTTATCTTCAGCTTCCGTCCTCCTCCAACAGTGATGGTGCCAGAGTGAGGTGCGGGGTTGGTTACCAAAGATCCGGTCATGTGGTTTGTTGCACCAGGGTCGAAGATCCATGCCTTATGGTCGGATGTGGAAGGTCCTGCAACTAGGGCGAAGTGATCTTCCATATCTATGTCCGAGGATGACTCTGAGAAGTTAGTGGTGTCGAACGAAGTCGGCATGTTGAACACGTCCGATTCGTCGAGAGCAGGCAGGCCAGAAAGGTCGGGGAGCCAAGAGAGGTCTAGTTTTGTGTGAAATGCAGTACCGGACGCGACATGGATATTGCCTGAAGCAGCGGGCTTCTCCTTATCTCTGAAAGCTTTTAGTTTGCGGCAGTCCTTGTGCGTGTGGCCTTTTGCATATTCGCCATTCTTGGTGCACCATGTACAGGTGACTTCCTTCTTTTGTCTGGGCCTGTTTCGTTCTACTCTGTTGTTGTTGTTGTTGTTACTTCTTGGGTTTCCTCGCCTAATGTTGTAGGCTTCTCCGGTATGTGAAATCTGAGTTCGGCGTGAATCTAGGTCCAAGAGCTTTTCGTATACATCATCATAAGTAACGTTAGGCTTGGATTGGAGATTGTCAACGACCGCTTCGAGAGATTCATGCTGGAGTGAGAGGAGTAAGAAGGATGCTTTCACTTCCGAGACGGATGCGAATTGGTGGAGGTGGTAACCGAGTGGGTCTTTGGTGCCGTCCGTAGAGTTACTAGTTCTAGTGAGGAGTTGCGACCAAAGAGTTGAGAATTCGGTTAAATGTTCCTTGAGACCCTTGTCGGGTGAGTACTGGAGGTTCAACACGTTACCAAGAAGGGAGTGTAGAGATGCGACTGTTTTCCGATCGAATCTGTCCTCGAGTTGAGTCCAGATGTTGTGTGCGGTTTCCGACGGTGCGAGTGTGAGTAGTATTTCGAATTCGATGTTGGATTGAAGAAACACTATTGCTAGGTTGTTCTTTTTATCCCATTCAAGTATCTCTTCGCTGTTGTCTTCAGGCTCTTCTTCATCTTCTTCAGCTCCTGTAGTTGTGCCGGCAGGTGCTGCGGCTACGGGTGCTGCTGGTTGTGCTGAGGTTGTCTCGACAGTAGTGGTGATCAGACTAGGACGTTCGCTCGTTCCATTGACTATTTTCCACAGATCATTGACCATCAACATTCTAGACGCGAGGTCCCTCCATGCAGTGTAATGAGCAAGCCCATCCAGTTTGCATGCGAGTGAGGGAATTTTCACGTGTGTAGTCATGTTTGAGGTAGAAATGATAAAGTGTACTTTGTAGTAAAAATGGTAAGGAGTAAAAACGTTGTGGTCTCCGGGCTCATAACCTAGAGAAATGTATGAGGAGAATGTAGTATATTGATCGTGATAATGAAACTAACTGATGGGGGAAAGCCCAGTATTTATCTTAAAGAAAGGTAGTACAGAAAGCCGAGTCATATATTAATATATCTGAGTCGTATCACTATGACTAATCGTATTCGATATTTCGCCGGTCGTGTCTTTTAATGAAATTAACTAATCTGATAAGCGTCTGCGAAGCGTCTTATTTCGAGCAGGAACCGACGATGCGAGGCCAGTTAAACTAAACCTGGACCTTAATACCTGCGGAGTACTTTTCCCGGCCGTTGAGCCAATGACTGGCGTGTATAATCGGAAGTCGTTTGAGGCAGCTCGACCAATGATCTGGGGATAGATAAATTGATTAGTACGGCATCTTATCACAATTATATTACCGCTTATACATCCGAAGATCATAGCTTGAAATCACGTGTGGCAGGGAATCTGATAAAGCTCCTACAAAACTATATAATCAATCACGTGCCTTGTGGATGGACCACGTACGAGGTGTTGCCTTATCAGCTCCAATTGGACTTCAATGCCTAAAATTACTGTCTAATAAACATATTACAGATCTATGTTGCGCTAGATGACCAGTTCATATTAAATTCCGATCAAACGTTGCTGGGATTAATAACTTTATTGGCTTTAATCTTACTACATGTATACACTCGCTACCACGACAAAACTAAATACCCGGGCCAGGCGATATGAAATGTAAGTAAGTTTACCTCACTAACGAACGCCGCTTTGTTCGAAAGAGCCAGCTACTAATGGCAACACTACGTACTCAAAATCACTCATAGAAGTGAGGCCGGCCGGGCTTTCAGTCTCTTCAAATTTAATAGCCCTAGCCTAGTCAGA
Organism: Morchella sp. 2018-W38C; assembly: GCA_024713705.1. Lineage (NCBI taxonomy): Eukaryota > Fungi > Ascomycota > Pezizomycetes > Pezizales > Morchellaceae > Morchella > Morchella sp. 2018-W38C. The sequence continues at coordinate 165,724 of JAMJEX010000025.1, read as the reverse complement.
CTACATGTACTTTATATATTGCATGCCCCTGTGTGTAACCTCGGCCCACCAGATCAGGCGTACTAATTCTTGGCACCTGCAAGTGTCCTCGGGAAGGCGCAGTACCGGATGGATAAAATCATTAGAGTAGTGCGTTACTAAATAACCTGATCGATCCGGGTTTAGTAATTGTATTGTTAGCCATCAGGGTACTCCAACTTGACTATAGTTCTGGATAATACCCGTAGATGTATATCTCAGCCCCATCTCATCCTCATCTCGCGAAGCTTACTGCTGCTGTGCAACATAATCAAGCTTCTTCTCCACATTGTAACCCGGCCAGGCGAAGCAAATAAATCCAGACTCCGTCGCGCCGTCCCAACTCCGTGTTTTGCGCCTAAGATTCTGCTGCCCAAGACTCTTCAGCATCGCAATATAAAATGCTATATTTCCTGCAGGGGTCATAAAGGTCAGCTTTACGGAGTCGCGGTCCAAGCCTCCGGGACTCAACCGAAGTGGTGACACGACGGCCCCGGTTCAGATCTCAACGTTATTTCCCCCCCTTACCCCAGGTTGCTTGTTGCTTTTCTCCCCCGCGTTTTTGTGACCTGGCACCCTCAATCATGAACGTGACAGCGTGACGGAGGTGCCCCACCGCATGACTCCGACATACATAATTCCTGCACGTCGTGCGTGGTTGCTTTTTCATCCTAGCACACATGACTGGACCCTGGCGCGTAGTACTACTTGACCACCAGGTTTTCACAGGCGAAATACTATGGCGCCTTAACAACTTAACCGCAGCAGGTACCAAAACAACAAAGTATTAAAGTCCCTGGACTCGACCCCAGGCAGGGATTGTTGGGAGGCCAAGCCTATTGCGGCTAAATGGAGCAAGAAACAGGCCTGGAATATCAAAGCCTCGGCGCACACCGTTCGTTACTCGTGAGTACTACGTACTAACTGGTTTTCTCCGACTCCCTTGATTTCACCCCCCCCCCCCCCCCCCCTGGAGCCGGAATAACCTTCAACTCTACTCTACTCTATATATATTATGTACCAACATCGCGTAGCAAGCGGCCGGCCGGGACCAGGGATGAAGGATGATGATGAGCAGGAGCATATTCAGTACCTGCGCGAGATGTGCATGTGGGGAAATGTCTGTCAACAGCTATTGCTTGCGGGGTACGATCAGCTTCAGAGGAAATTTCTGACTGCTAAAATTTTATATAACAGGATGAATTTCCAGAAGAACAGTGCTCTCTATTCGCCACGAGCATCTCAACTACAAGAACGTACGAGGACTTTGAAATCAACATGCTTGGTCAAGCTTTCAGGAACTCTTTGTTCCTCTGCATCCTCGCGCTTTGCTCCCTCGTGATTGACGGAAAACCCCTACTTGAGAAGAGAGCTACTCAGGTTTCGCTCATTAATTATACCTACACAAATGGCGTTCTTGCTGGATCTATTAATGTAAGTTTCTTTCATATCCTTCTGGGTGATGATAGTTGCTGACGTGAAGCCTAGATTCAAAACATCGCATACACCAAAGTCGTCACAGTTGTCTATGCAGTTGGCAGCTCATGGACCTCTAGCCAGGTGATCTCCGCGTCTTACTCTGCAGCGGGTACCAGTGGTTACGAGACCTGGATCTTTTCGGGAACCGCGACAGGGGCTACACAGTTCTATATCAAATATGACGTTAGCGGTAGCTCGTAAGCCAATCATTACCCTCGCATGCATGGTCCGCATAACCTAACAACTTGATAGCTACTACGACCCTGGAAACTCGATCAACTATACAATCAGCACCGCTGCTGCAACTTCGAGCACCAGCTCAACATCTGCAGCGGCTTCCTCTTCCACCACAACCACCGCAGCACCGGTCGTGACCAGTTCTTCTTCCACCACCGCGGGGGTAACCTCTGCCACCACCACCGTCCCCGTTGGCACTGGAGCCGTCTCTCCATCCCAGCCACCTGCCATCACCCTCAGCTCCGTTCCCAGCGAAGCCGCTCCAACTTCACCTTCGGGCTGCGGAAACTGGAACGGCCTTGACAGCTGCTCCGGAGATAGCGTTTACACTATCGCCGACTCTTCGGAAAACCGCCGCTGGCAGACTCCCCCTGAGGACGATGTCACATATGTTTCTAGCTTCCAGAACTACAGGGACTTGGTCGGATATGCTGATATCCAGTACAACAGCGGCCGCACTGCTGCTGTGGTTATCGTCAATGCTGCGAGCAGGACAGGAGAGACCCTGACCTACAACTTTGGTGGTAACTCCCAGTCGAGCAATTCCTTCCAGGTTTCTTCTTCACTTACATCTACTCTCGCCATCACCGTCACCTCCTCCAGTGGAAAGAAGCTCGTGCTTGAGCCGTTGAACTTCATCTGGCAGAATGCGGCCCTGACCGCTGCTTTGAGCACCTTCAACAGCGGACAGAAGGGTGGTATCGTCGAGTTGTTTGGATGGCCATACAATGATATTGCGTCCGAGTGTTCATTCATTGGAAAGGCTGGATACATGGGTGTCAAGATTTGGCCTCCCAATGAACACGTCTGGGGAAGCAACTACTATGAGCCCGATAACCAGTTCAGACCGTGGTACTTTGTTTACCAGCCTGTTTCGTACAGATTGCACTCTAGAATGGGAACCAGGACTGAGCTGAGGGCTATGATCCAGGCGTGCAGAACCGCGGGTGTCAGAGTTTACGCCGATGCCGTGGTGAACCACATGGTTGGGCAGGGAACTGGTAAGAGAAGTCCTTCCAGGTATCATATGGATAATAATCAACTGACAATTTTGTAGATATCCAGAACCACAGAGTTAGTGATTGCAGCTTGTACAGCGGCCACAACGCCACTGATGGCTCCCCATACTTCACTTCTGGGTAAGATTTCCTTTCTCATAGTTCATTGTATGAATGATTCCGCTAACGTATCCAGAAACACCTTCCTCATCAACCCCTTCACCAGCACCCGCCCCACCTTCGAGTTCCCCTCTGTGCCTTTCGGTCCCACCGACTTCCATTGCGAGCGATCTCTCAGCTCCTGGACCGACGGCAACATCATTACCAAGGGATGGCTTGTTGGTCTCACCGATTTGAACACCGAGAAGCCGTATGTCCAGGACCGTATTGCGACCTATCTTGTTGACCTCATGTCCATCGGTTTCTCCGGCTTCCGTATGGATGCCGCCAAGCACATTGGTCCCGCCTCCACAGCCGCAATTCTCGCCCTTGTCAGGAAAAAGCTGGGAGGCACCATGCCAGCTGATTGGATCACCTGGTTGGAGGTCATCCTCGGAGGAGAGTCTTCACTGTTGGCCTGCGATGGCGGAGAGTGGTCGTGGTACACTAACTTTGATACCAAGTTGAAGGCCGCCGGTTTCAGCGATGCCGACGTGGCAAAGGTCAAGATCTGGAGTTCCGATTACCCCAAGGAGATGCCCATCTGTGGCTCATGGATTATCCCCGCCTCCAGATTCGCCATCCAGAACGATGACCATGACCAGCAGAATGCCGTGAGCCTCCCCTTCTTCCATATCACACCTCGCGTGATGAGTAGCAAGTAGAGATACTAACATATCATCTTAAAACAGGGCTCCTCATCCCGCGACATGCAAGACAAGGGCTCCGTCCTCATCAAGGACAAAGACGCCGCCAAGCACCGCGCCTTTGAGGTCCAGCTCTTCTCCCGCACCGACGCCGACTGGCAAATCAAGCTCGTCCTCTCGTCGTACATGTTCATGGACAACGGCGCCGCCGGCTTCCCCGACGGTCTCTCCGACTGCTCCTTGTACACCGGCTCCCAGAGCACCTCCGGATGCTTGGGCGTGCCGAAGGATACCGCCTATGTCGCGAACGCGTGCTCGTACACTCTGACTGCTGGAAAGTACACCAGAGTGCACAGAGATATCACGATCATCAACGCCATGAGGGCTTGGGTTGGGTTGGGAAGCACCACCGCTTCGGCGTTGGGCACTTGTTAGATGTGGGGGAGTCGGTTGGTTTAGTTTAGCTTAGTTAGTTTGGTTTATACCCGTGTGATAGTTTGGGGTAGCGAAAATAAATTTTGAGATTTTGAGTTTGAATTATTGGTTTCGTTCTGTGACGATTGAATCATGATGTGTCACTCGTCGCTTGGACGTCTTGGCAGCAGTCGCAGGCGTCGAATCACTTATCCAAATATACGGCACGAAGTCTGTCCCAATCTGCAAGACTTGGAGACCGAACGCAGCTTGGTGTCGTTTGCCATCCCACCGTCACTACTCACGCGGTTTATTGAAAGCATTCTAATGGTGTATACATGTAGGTACATGTATGTATGCATTGACTGGGATATATAAGCTAATGATCAAAAGAACCTAACCCAATTCGGCAGCAAAAAAAAAAAACTCCAGCAATTCGGTCCGTCCCCAATTAATGTACCCCCGGTTGATTGCAGATAAAAAATCAATGGTACCATATAATATGTTTTCTAGCTCGAGCTCCGCTCAAAGCACGGTCGGCATATATATCTGCTGCTCCGTTTGACTCCCGGAAAAAATACCTATGCTAGCAGATCGGCATATGTGACCACACTGTTGTGAAAAGGCGTTCAGTCAGACATGTACAGGTTGCTTTGGATAAGCCTGTTTCCGTCCACAAGTGTGCCCCGACCCAGACCAGCTCTGGAACATTCTGATCAGTGGTCCAGTTACAATATGGCGCTGCCCGACGCGGCATAGCTTCATTGATGGGGCCTACATGTAGTCCCGGGTCATAAATACATGCAGGTTTTGTGTGGAATCAATGAATGTGGCCGGCACTGCGGGGTTTCGATCAGGCTACAACCAAAACCACAAAGCGCCTCAACCCACTCCGTATTTCTATACTAATACGTACTGCATCTGGTTGCTAGAAGAGCGAAAAGCCCGTCGAGTGATGATCCATGATGCTGCTGTCTCCCCGCGCCCTGTTGCGTTAGATTCATCCTAAGCCCCCCGAGTTGTGGATTAGCTTATGGCTCGGGCCTGGGACAGTGTCATTCGGTTCTGTGAGGTAGCAAATGCGTTGCAGAAGAGGTTCTGTGGCTATAACTGTCTGATGACGGGTGGTGCTCGTCTGTGATATATACAATTGAGCTGACCGAGAAATTTCGAAAGCCAACCATCGTCCTTCCGGGGTTCTCCTGTCGGGGGGGCGTCTGGAGCAAAACACATGCACACACAGGGCCAGATCCACGATGGGGGGGGCTAATCTGAGCCTGAAAACCGCCCGTGACGCTAGAGTCCCCTGCGGGAGTAAACAGCAGCCCATAATAATACCTGTATACATGTAGTCAAGTTATCTACCAGCACCCGCAATACCAAAAAACGCCTCCACATCCAACGTCGTTGTTGTGCAGCTAGCTTGACTAGGCCAAACACGGAACACCACCGGGAGCGCACTACACTACACTTACATACGCAACCGGCCACACCTCCTCCGACGGGGGCCCGGGGGGGTGGCCACTGGCGCCTTTAGCTTTTAGCCATAACTGTAGAGCACCGTATACTACCGTACGTACGCGTACAGGAATTCTTTTTTTTTTTTTTTTTTTTTTTGGCAAACTGCCCGCAAGAGGGTAGCATCCATCATGGCCCCTCACTCGGTCGCTCGACTCATACGCGCGTCCCCACCCCACCCCACCACGTCACGTGCAACCCCCGGGAGCGTCGGCACGGATGGGATGGGATGGACGTGACTGTGATGCTATATTCGGGGCCGGTCGTAATGGAGGTACGTGTAGAGTACTGTGAATATATATGTGGATGCAGATAGCGTATCGAGGGATTGATATATATAGAAAGAGTGGTATGCGCATTTGTGTACCTACTCTATTTTATGAATATTTCGGTGCATGCACGCATGGTTGTCAACAGGGATCGATGAGTAAGGCAGTAGAGTAGGTGTGTAAGGATTTCCTCGCACATCCCCCCCCGTGCACGTGATCGTCCGGTGTTTGCTCTCGAGTGTGTTTCTGTGCTGGAAGGTACGGTCGCCCAGCTATATCTAGTAACGCTGTGTCTGTCGCGAGTGACTGTGCCCGTGCATATGTACAGCGGGTGTCAGAAAGTCAAGGCTGGCAACCAAAAATACACCAAAAATGCTATTTTTCACCGTGGCCCTAGACCACCAATTTTCATTAATAATCCCCGAGAATTGGAGAAATATACTTGTTGCATGTGAAAAATTGTTCTATCAACTCAGATTTTAACTATTATGCTTCTATCATGAGCTGTGTTGATTTTATTGTGTTGAGCTACCAAAAAACACGCCAAGACCACATGCTTCTGCCAGGCCAGGGTGTTTAGTAAGTGAACACATTTCTACCTGTCAGCACCCAATTTTGTTCATTTACTTAATGCAAGACGTAGTATTGGATGTAGTCGAAGCTCCAAATTGCTCTACTTCTAGCTCATGTGATTTCCTTCACATCTGACCTGGGAGAGTGCCCTTTTAGATATATTAAATTTGATATCCAAAGTCTTTGCTTATAGAGTCTTGTTGCTTCCTGATTGTAATTGGGATGTGTATCTTCATTCCTTTTAAGCTAGTTTTGGTGTATTTTTGGTTGCCAGCCTTGACTTTCTGACACCCGCTGTACATGCGCAGGCAGCAGTAGATCTGAGCACATGCATACTGATACATGTAGAGCACCTCAAAAAAGGAGGCTTCATAACACACACACAGTTTTTCTCTCTGATGATTCTCTGGGCAGCGCTAAGCCATTTGCACTTTTCCAGATCTCCTGCGCGGGCCCTGGTTGTTGGGTTGGAAGCTCCATTTTAGTATTTCACCAGGGAGAGAAGTTGTGCTGAGGTAAGCACAACCCACACAAAGCCTGGGATCAAGGCTAATCCTCGAGATGGCAGCCAAACCTTAAAAAAAAATCAACCTTGGAGCCAAGTGGATGTACATACATGTACCTAGCTGTAGTTGTCCCCGTACGCACTCTACGTCGATGATAGTCCCCCCCCCCCCCCCCAGCTGATTGGATCGCTTGCTGAACCGCCCACCCGGCCGCAATGCGACGCCGTCAATTGGGACTCTTGTGCTGCTGCTGCGCATTCACTGGGGGGTTACCCAAGTGTACCGGGTATGTACCTACACTAGTGTTGGGGGGGGGTTGTTGGGAGAGAGATACGGATGGATAGATGGGTAGTCCAATAGTATGGGTCCAATTACAAAAAACGTAAGCTACATACAAGCAAGCAAGCACTGGGCACTGCCCGGGTTTGAAACGCGGGTCCTAATCGATATCTACCCACCCTCCAGCAGCAGCACACTGTGAATCAGAGTCAGCCGCAGGAATGGATGTCTTATCCTCCAGCTCCTCGCCTCTACCTCTCAGATCTGCAGGGACTACTCTACTCTACATAACACGCGCGCGCTGCTGACCGCATGGGGGGTCGAAAGTGCACTTGTCATCCTCCTTCCACCAGCTCGGCCCCGATCGCGAGGCCCTGCTTACATCACCATCACCCAGTAGGGTTCTATGCAAGAGTGAGTGAGTGCCTACATACATGCGAGTGACACGGCGTGCGCCAAGGATTGGGGGTTGAGTCCTGCATGTGGGTACTGTGTATGGTGTACCTACTCTAGGTACCTCCCCTAGCTAGTAGAGCTGTAGCTACTTTAAAGTAAAGTACATAGAGTAGGTACATGTAGAGACGATCATAGCTTGCATGTACCGTACCTACTACCCCTGCCGGTGCATTGGTGGCGGCGTGCAAGGGGGATGGACGGACGGGCGGGCGGCAAGCGAGCGAGAGAGTGGGCGAGAAGCAGGGAAACGAGGCGGGCTTGGTACCTGCTTGTTTTGTGTGGAGTATCTGGTTTGGCAATTGTTGTATGATGACGGAGTGGGTGCCGGGTGAGTGCTGTGTGTGGTGTGTGTAGTTGTAGGTACGGTGGGTGTATGTCTCAGGTTTAATCCCACACAGCCCACAGACAGTGTGTGGACGAGTGCGGTAGCCACGTGTGGCAACACGCTCCAATGACGAACGCCGAGCAGCGACACAGCCACAGTCAGTCCCCCCGGTTGTCCACCCACCTGGGCTGCAGGTAGCTTCTATCATGCATGCAGTACCTACTCTGACTCTGCCCTACTGCTAGCTAGATATCCCATTGCCTTCCCCCCCTCTCCTCTCTGTTTCCCCCTTCCCTTCCTTCCTTCATTCAAACATCACTCCCCCCCTCACTCACAATGAGCAGTACCGCACATCACCAAGGTCACAGCTACAGCAACCCATACTACATCGACAAGCGCCCATCGCATCCCCCGCCACCCCCGCTGCCCCCAAAGGAGCTCGAGTCGGGAGCATACAACATCACAAAGGAGACACACCACGGCTTTGCTGAGCTGGAGGGAGACTCGTCAGACATTGGGCGCCTAAGCCTCGATGACAAATCGCCAACCAGCTCCCGCGCCGGCGGTGAGAGGCTGCGAAAGAAGGACAAGCGGAAAGAGAAGGGGGCCAGGCCCGCGAAAATAGCAACTCCAGTAAAGACAAAGAGGAAACTGCGCATATTATCGTTGGGTACGTTGCATTGATTAATCCCGTCCGATTGGTGGTTGAAAATAGCGATGGAATGGATGATGGTGGTGGTGGTGGCGGTTGGAATGTGCTTGTACTGACAGGGTATCGGAAATGATTAGATGGCGGCGGCATCAGGGGATACTCGATCCTGGTCATCCTGGGCGAGCTGATGCACCAGATCTACGTGCAGACCCACAACGGAAAGGGCCCAAAGTCTCCGTCCGAGCTTCCTCGCCCCTGCGACTACTTCGACATCATCGGGGGAACGGGCACGGGCGGCCTGATTGCGCTCATGCTCGGACGCATGCGCATGGATGTCGAGTCGTGCAAGGAATACTATGTCGAGCTAACCCGCTACGTCTTCATCACCGACAAGACCGTCATGGGCGTCCCCTACGGCAAGACGCTGTTCAAGTCCTCGCGCCTGGAGGAGGCCATCAAGCACTGTGTCCGCGAGAGCACGCGCTTCGACTTTGACAAGATCATCCCGCACTCGCCGCCGCCACCGAGCCCGCCCCCACCGCACATCAAGAACAAGCGTACAAACTCGTGGCGTGGCCGGCGCAGCTCCTCGCACGACTCCCAGGAGCAGACCCGTGGGCGCCGCGGCTCGCCAAGTAACCCATCGCGACGGGCCCGCGGACAGGGAAACGCCGAGGCCCCGCTCCTCGACACCCGCCCAGGCGCATGCAAGACGTTCGTGACGGCCGTGTACAAGGGGACGCCACCAAACAGCTCAAACCCGCCAGCACTCCTGCGCACATATCCCTCCCGCGGCGAGTCCGTCCCCAGCTACAACTGCACAATCTGGCAGGCTGGCCGTGCCACCTCCGCCACCCTCAGTGCCTTCAAACCAATCACTGTCGGCCAAAACACATTCCTGGACGAGGGCAGTGGCCGCTACAACCCCGCGCAGCAGGTGCTCGAGGAAGCGCACCTGCACGAGTACCCCGACGACGAGATCTCTGTCTTTATCTCTATCGGGACCGGAAAGCGCCCCGACGGCCCTCCGCCCGCATCTGGCTCCCGCCACCACCACCACAGCCACGCCCATAGCACGGGCGAGCGGCAGCCATGGTGGGAGGGCATCATTGCAACGCCCTTTGAGGACTTTACCGAAGCGCGGCGCAGGCTCATGGCCAAGCTCGACGACTGCGAGCGTGTCCACCGAGCACTGATCGACCCTGAGGACGGCGGCCGGCCGGGCCTCGCCAAGATGGGGGTGTCTCGCGAGGACTACTACCGCTTCAATGTCGAGGTCGGCGTGGGCGAGTTTGCGCTGAACGAGTGGAACCGGCTTGCGGATGTCTCGACAAACACACGCCGGTATCTGGGCATGCGGGAGACCGCGAAGCTGGTGCGCGAGTGTGCTGGGAAGATGGTCATGATTGAGAAGCTCGCCAACCCCGAAACCGCGCTCTCGCCCATGCGGCCGACCTTCTCGTCGTCGTCCTCGTCCTCGTTCAACTCGCCACCGCCGCCACCGCCGCCACCGCTACAGAACAAGGAACTGGAGGAGGAGTCTGCCGGGATCGCGGAACTCAGTGCTGAGATTCAGCGCGCAGAGGCGGAATGGACGGACGCCCAGCACGGTGGGTTGGTGCATCCGTCGCAGCGGCCATTCTCGCCCATCGAGCAGATTGTGCAGTACCCCTTGCGTCCTGCCGAGCAGCCATTGTTCTCGCCGCCGCCGAAGCCGCCAAAGGTGGGGAAGCCGCTGTATCCGGAGGAGGAGACGGGGGTCCATTATCAGGCGGTGATGAACCCGGAGATTAGAGTGACGAGCCCGACAACGGTGGCGGGCGAGGACAGTGAGGATGAGAGGGAGAGGAGGAGGATTGCAGACGCGAGGAGACGGAGAAGGAGTAGGAGTGGGAGTAAGAGTGGGAGGAGGTAGCTATAATGAGATGTCGGGACTTTTTTTTTTTCTTTTTCTTTTTGATATTTATACACTTTCTTTGTCAAGTAATTTATTTGGTCCTTCCCTTTCCTTTCCTTGTGTTGTTGCTTGTGGGGATATCCTGTATTTAGTCATGGTTCTGTATGATGATTATGTTGATGACTTGCCAATCGACCTTGGATCATCTATTGCTATTTATACAACTGACGCTCGTGTGTGATTGGGGGGCGGGGGGGATGTAACAGATCTAGAGATACAAAGTACAAAAGCCGGTCACAAAGCGCAACGATCCATGCAATGAGTTGAATGCTCCAACTGGGTGGACCAGCTTCGAAAAAAAGACCGGTCCTTCTTAGAGGTAGTTACATGTACATGTAGTTTTCTGCGAGGTCTCGTTTCTATAGCTAAAGCCCGGACAGGACTGGACAGACAGAGTGTTCTATATCATGACACGCCCCAGCATCGTTGTCGCCGCAAAGTGGCCCTCGGGACCCTGCGCCTCCCAGCTTGCCATCCCGTATATACAATCCAAACTACATGACCCCCATCACACCACCCTAACACACTTCTCCTAGCGCGAGAAACGAGGGAAAAGAATAGAAGACTGTTCACGCGCACCTATGGACCAAGCTAGGTACCGACAGCGCGCTCGCGGCCTGGGAGGAATTTTCACAAAATGGCGGCATGGGAAGGGAGAGAGAGGGAGGGAGGGAGGGAGGGAGGGAGGGAGGAAGAAGAAGAAGAGAAGCGGAACGAGGATGGGGGGGGGGGGGCAGTGCGATATACCCATAGACTAGGTACGGTCTGTAATGTAGTTAATGAGTTGAACAAAGAAGACAAGGAAGAAAAAAACCCCTCCTGGCGGTTCTTTCTATCAAGTGCTACTAGTGTAGTGATAATGGCCGGTCTTCTTTCGAGTCAGTCAGACATATATGAGCCAGTCGATGTGGTGTCAGAGAGAGCGTTTCCCCACACAGAACTTTGAGTCGCAAAGCTGGCTCGCTCACTACATGTGTGTAGCCTATTTGCGTCATGTGGAGTCACTCATTCCTCTGCGTCATAAATGAGCACTCAGCAGTGGATTGGATCATAGAGAGTCACTCTGTGCGCCGGATCACAAAAGATCACTCATCGGTGCCGTGCTGCAACGCTCGTGCTTCGGGTTGTCGGGGGGGGGGGGGGGGCATTCGGTGTTCTGTATCACTGGGCTCTTTGCTTTTTATTATTATTTTATTTGACATGTTTAATTCATTGGTTGTATGCAGGCCGTAGGCTATGGCAATATCACACTGATTCACCAGAGCTCGTTTTGAAGCATTGTATACACAACACAAAGAACCACCCGTCGATATATCCCCATCATAAAGAGTCATTTTTTTTTTTTTTTCCAAATCAAATACGGATCACTCATTTATATCGGATCACACAGCATTCCGGGTCATGGCGGGATAACTCGACACCAGACATCACTCAGTGTCAGTTCAACATCATAAATCAGTGCCGCCCCCATTAACAAAAAAACTCCACCAAGCACATGTACATCAATTACCACTTTGTAACCCCGCCATCAATACACAGATCCTGTCCGGTCATGTACTTACTCGCATCGCTGGCCAAAAACACACAGGCGCCCCTGATATCCTCGGGCTCCGCCACCCGCCCGTTCATAATCTCGCCCTTCCAGCTCTCCAGCAGATGGGGGAAAGGCGCCGTCATCTCGGTGCGCACATACCCTGGCGATATACTGTTGACCCGGATCCCCTTTCCCCCGTCCATTTCCGTCAGTGTCCAGATCTTTACCAAAAAGAAAATACAAAAGAAAAGAACCAGAGAACGAGTGGAAAAACCAACATATTCCACCAACTCTGCCGCAATCGGCGGCACCATCGCCCTCACCGCGCCCTTCGTCCCGCAGTACGCACTCGAGTTCTGCGACCTGATGGCCATGTAGCTCGCAATGCTCGCCACGGCAATGATGGACCCCACCTTTGTCCCATTCTTGACCATCTGGCCCGCCGCCAGCTGCGCCGTGTGGTACACGCCAAGCACATTGACGCTCAGCAGCTTCTGGTGCTCCTCGTAGCTCGTCTCCAGGAAGCTCACGTTCTTGTTGACCCCCGCCGTCGGCACGCAGATGTCGAGCCGGCCCTCAAAGTCCTTGACAAACTCGTCGAAGCCCGCTTGCAGCGAGGTGGGGGACGAGACATCCACGTGGTAGTGCGCGGTGCGCACGTTGTATGTGCCGGCGAGTGTGTGGAAGGACGGCGACGGCGGGATGATGTCGAAGATTGCGATGTCGGCGCCGGCTTCGGCGAGACCCTCGGCGAAGGAGAGGCCGCAGCCACGTGCGCCGCCGGTGATGAGGGCGGTGCGGCCTTTGAGTGAGAACTGGGAGGGGGGGTGGGGGGGGTTAGTTGGTATGGAAGACTGGCGGGAGTGAAGATGCTTACGCTGGAGGTCATTTTGAGCGGATTGAGAGGTCGGTGGGTTGGTGTTTGAGCGAGAGGTAGGTAGGTACTCTACTCTAACTAGTGGGGGAGGCTGTTTTTATGTTTCAAAGAGGTAGGTCGCTATATATCCCCCGTTGTGAGATGCCTTCCCCACCTTCCGCTCCTACATTCATGCAGCTCCATGCACCTTGTTCCAAGATGGGTGCTGATTGCTACCCAATCCCGTCATATCCTGACCCTCCTCCAGACGATCTGGGCATCAACACAGACCATTCGGTCTGCACTTTGCGTGCGCCCCCGTTCAGAACGGCCAACCTAATTATCTACGCCTTGTAATAATTCGCTGCTTACAGGAGTCATTGCAGACCACAATTGAGCCAAAGCAGTCAATTGGTTACTTTGGCTTTGACTTTAACATTGAACTAGATGGCGGGAATAGAACGGCACGATAGGACATCGGGAATATACTGATATATGCAAAGCAGAATATCTACACTTCGAAATAAAATACAACCCAATCATTTTGCGTCGATTGCAACCGACCGAGGGTGCCGTGGAGTATGCACACGCATTGCGATATACTTTAGGACTCCCGTATATACATATAGAGGTGCCTGCCTGCACGGCTGGGTTCGAACGGGGCCAGCACATACCGCTGCCGTGCAGCGAGGGCGTTCCGACCCAATTTTACGGCCCGAACATCATGGGAGGTGATTAATTGAGCAGCGCTGTGTATAATTGAAACTACATATTGCTGTTCAATCTAGCGTGGGCTCAATTGAAACAGATGCAGTCCACGGCTTGAGCTTTGATTCCGGTCAACATTGTAGACTCCTGGGCGTACGGATCTCCACTCGGCAAAGGCAGCTGGTAGTTACCGTATGTAGTGCACGGAGCGTTCCATGGTGCAGCGGGGTTGCCTCTTCTTATTATATCGATAAGCCGATAAGTGACCCCAGCACATGGCGGGGAAGCCACGGAAGCTCCCCCACTCCCCCCCCATTGAGTCTCACATCTCGCATCTGCTGAAAGCTGAAAGCTGAAGCTCGACCTGTGATGGGAGGATAGAGAGGAAAAGCGATCAAGTAACCTGCCTATAAATACCGTGACCATGTCCCCCACCCCTACAGTCAATCACAGATCTCCTTGGCCCACCAGCTCAATTAATTCCTACTTCACCCATCTCTACACTCCACAATGGGCAAGAAACGTATATCCCTCCCCCACATTCTTCCATATATCTCGGATACTAACTAGCACATGCAACCTAAGGCGTCCTCTGCACCTACGGCATCGACATTGACGCCGTCGCCGGCTGGCTCGGCTCCTACGGCGGCGAGGACTCCAGCAGCGACATTTCACGCGGTCTCTGGGCCGGCACCATCGGGGTCCGCCGCCTCCTCAAGCTCTTTGAGAAATACAACATCAAAACCACCTGGTTCATCCCCGGGCACTCGCTCGAGACGTTTCCCGAAGAATGCGCCATGATCCGGGATGCCGGGCACGAGATGTTGCTCCCCCCCCCCCCCCTCACCGGACTCCTATGTATATATATATACACATAGTGCAATTGATCATGAGCTGACACAGAGCGCTTTAAACAAAAACAGCGGCCTCCACGGCTACTCGCACGAGAACCCCGCAGACATGAGCTGGGAGCAGCAGCGCGACGTGCTCGACAAGTCGTTCCGCCTCATCACCGAGTTCTGCGGCAAGCCGCCGCGCGGAAACGTGGTGCCGTGGTGGGAGTGCTCGGCCGAGGGCACGGAGCTGCTGCTAAAGTACGGCATCGAGTACGACCACTCGATGCTGCACCACGACTGCCAGGCCTACTACCTGCGCAAGGGCGACTCGTGGACAAAGATCGACTACACCAAGCGCGCCGACGAGTGGATGAAGCCGCTCGTCAAGGGCGAGGAGACGGGGCTCGTCGAGATCCCCGGCAGCTGGTACATTGACGACCTGCCGCCAATGATGTTCATCAAGGGCAGCGGCTTTGGCGGCGGGTGGACCAACCCCAGGGATGTCGAGGACATCTGGAGGGACCACTTTGACTACTTCTATCGCGAGTACGACGAGTTTATCTTCCCGATGACCATACACCCCGATGTGTCCGGGCGGCCGCATGTGCTCTTGATGCACGAGAGGTATCCCCCCCCCCCCCCTGCCTGATCTGGTCTGGGTGCAGATCAATGTCTAACGCGGGGAAAGGTTGATCGAGCACATCAATAAGCATGAGGGCGTGGAATGGGTCACCATGGAGCAGATCTGCGACGACTTCAAGAGCAAGAACCCGTATCCCGCAGGCGCAATGCTGCCTAGCCCCGCTGGTGAGATGATGTCAAAGACAAGAGAGGACATTAAACCTCCGGCCCCGGAGGTCCTGACACAGCTGGAAGTGAAACCTTGATTGGGATCTCGCATAGCTACATAGCTACATTACATATAGTTGAAATCAAATCATTTCCAAGAGTCATATATATGTATCGTACCGGTCCCTGACCAAGCGGGAAGCTCTAGAGTACACAGTGTCTCTGTACAATTTTTTCAGCAGGTGTTTAATTACAAGTTTAATTACAAGTCAGGCAAATGAGAGACCCTAATAATTTCTGCCTGAAGTACCCAAGCCATAGGGTTAGGGCTGGGCCAACGCCTTTTTGATGTGGTATTGCGGCACAAATAAGCTACCAAAAATACATAAAGTAATAGATTAGAGGGCTTGGATCCGATAGATGAGCCTGGGCCACATATCGAGCTTTATCTGTTGTGTTAATATATACTGGATTTATCGCTTTTTGTCTGGTATGCAATAGCAGTCGTGTTCGGAAACGTCATACATATACCAAATGGTACTCCTAAAGACCTGGCGTCTTTAAAACTGGGCCATGCTTTGCCCGGTGCCCACCAACAGGGATTCGAGTGCTCTGCTCTCTAGAATCTAGATTCACAGAGCAGTAGAAATGCCACATGGACTGACTGACAACTTCTACATACATGACTCGATCGTTCGCATCCCCCGGTCCGTCCCTAAGCGACACGGATTGACTGCCAAGTATGCCAATCCGTTGATAGCCATCCAACCGCCTGGAGGTGATACATGATGTATTGGTATGTATGTTAGTACTTCCTGATAGAGTACATGATGCGAGGATGCGAGTTGTCGTATGATGGACAGTAGAGTACCTCCACTGCAGTTCCATTGGCGATGTGCTACTCTATCGAGATTTGGGCAGGTCCATCATCTTGCCTCCCTTTGGTACCATCTGTGTGTATTTAAAGTTTCAGGATTTGGAGATTTAATACTTGCTCTCCCGCCCTTGCTCCTCGTGTTACCAATTATTTTCAATTCTGCAAAAAACACCCCCGTTAATTTCCGGCCCCATCTCGAGCTCTAGAGCACCATTGAAAAGTGCCCCATCATTAGCAGTGTAACCGGTACCACAAAGAAGAAAAAATCACATCCTCAATGTCACACAGCGAATCCCCCATCTCCCTCAACGTATGTTTGTCGCTCTCTTCCCCTCCATATGCCCACTAATCGCCTTTAGATCATCATAGTCGGTGCGGGGCTGGGAGGCCTAGCTGCCGCCATTACGCTCTGCCTCGCCGGTCACCATGTAACGGTTCTCGAGCGCGCAACGACCATTGGCGAGATTGGCGCCGGCATCCAAATCCTCCCCAATGCCTCGCGCCTCCTTACTTCCTGGGGCCTCGCGCCCTCCCTCATGCAACATGCGACCCTGCCAAAACAAGTCAATATGATTGGCTGGAAAGGGGACCACATATCGTCAATGGACTTTCACGAGGCCGCGAAGCGGTACGGTTCGCCCTTTTGGGATTTTCATAGGGCAGGGCTGCATAGGTGTCTTCTGGAGCGCGCGGTGGAACTGGGCGCGAGGGTGGTGTGCCAGGCGCGGGTTATGGATGTTGAGATTCGGGGGAATGGAAGCACGGTGGTACTTGAGGACGGGAGCAAGATGTATGCTGATCTGGTGGTGGGAGCCGATGGTGTTGCCAGTAGGATGAGAGAAGTATTGATGGGTGGAGTTGATCCCCCGGTTCGGACGGGAGATCTGGCGTATAGAGTGCTGCTGAGTACGGAGGAGATGAAGAAAGATCCAGAATTAAAAGGGTTTGTAGAAGACCCACAAGTGAATTACTGGTTGGGGCCGGATTGTCATGCTGGTAAGTTTGTTAGTTAGAGCTCAATCATGGGGTGGGGTAAATGATCAAAAAACTGGTTTTTCTGATGGATTGGGGATGCATTGGGAGACACAGCTGATAATCGCGACACAGTCAATTATGTGCTCAAGGGCGGTAAACAATTTAACATGGTACTCCTAGTACCCGATGACATCCCCGACGGTGGTTCCACGACGGTTGAGGGCAACGTCGAAGAGATGCGGGCGCTATACAAAGACTGGGACCCTCGGTAAATAGCACCAATCACTCTATATCATTGATTAACCACGTTCTTGGAGATATACTAACTCACCCAGAATCCCCAAACTTCTCTCACTCTGTACACAAGTGCATAAATGGAAGTTGCTGATTCGGCATCCCCCAGAGCATTGGTATCACCCCAGTGGGACCTTCGTCCTTCTCGGTGATTCCGCACACGCAACACTCCCATACTTGGCCTCGGGCGCGGGCATGGCGCTCGAAGATGCGGCAGTGCTTGGGGAGTGCCTAGGCCGCATCAGATCCCGCGATGATGTATTGACGGCGCTAGCTGTGTATGAAATGTGTAGGAAGGAGCGCACAGCCAGAGTTGTCGAGAGGGGAAACGTTCAACAGGAACTTTATCACCTGCATGATGGCGAGGAACAGCGGGAAAGGGATCGAAAGATGAGGATGTGCCCTACGGAGCCCGGTGAGGCGCTGGCGTGGAGAGATCCAGAGATGGGCCCATGGTTGCTTGGGTGGCAGTGTGAGAGAGAGGTGAGTATTCTAATTGTATGGATGGGATGAGGTGGAGTTTTCTGACAGGTGGGTGGTGTAGGTGGATAGGTGCTGGCCAAAGGCGGAAACGCCGCACGAGAGTGCTGCGGTGAGGTCTGTATTGTGACGATTTTTGCGGTCCTAATGCTTGTGTTGATAATTATTGACGGTTATTTGCAAGTTAATGGAAAGATATGTATCTGAAGGAACCCCAACATGTGTTTAAATTTTTTATGAAGTAACGATAGTGTATTCTAGCCTGTTTATAAATTTTATACTCCTCTATGAGTAGTAGTGACTAAGCCTCATCGTAAAGACCTCTGTTCAAGCACTAGTTTCTCATAACTGTCAGTCTCTGCCCAAAAGTGTCCTTTCTACCAGTCCTCAAAACAATCCGAACCTCTGAAGTTACACCTCGGCCCCTCGGTTCAGCTGCTTCATGGCAGATCTCTAAGCCCAAATGATCATGATCAGACTGGCAGGAAGGTTTTATGCTCGCCAAAGGGAATTTTTGTTTCCGTCATGGCAAAAGAAGTGATCCAGGATCAACAGCGGCTTGATCCCATAAATGATTACCGTTATCCGGTAAAGAAACCTCTGTTCACCTGTCTTTAGCCTTTCATCAGTTTCCATACCACTTATGAGGGCCCACGAAGGTTTGCTTTGACTCTGCCTATCTTCTTGTGCTTGTAGAAGCGATTGTTGTGGAGGGTGTTGATGTAGCCGTTGAGTGGGATGGAGCAGCTCCCCCTCCAGTATGTTGGCATAATGATTAAGAGGGCTGGTGCACTGCGCTAGTTTTCAGCCTGCTATTTTCCATCAACCCGCATCTTGTACCACAGTAACACGAAATGGCCTCAAGAAGACTGGCCCAAACTACAGAACACTTGTTCTCCTGGGCTAGGATAAGCTACATGTACATGTAGTTGTAGCCACGTGCTCTGGCTTACATGTGTTTATCAGCCTAGCTTGGCCGTTTGTGAATAGAACAGTCAGGTATATATATACTGCCTACTTGTAATGCTCACGAATCGCACAGCTGAACATTTGTCCAATTGACTGGATTAATGAATAGTGAAAGCTGACATATATAGGCTATTTCAATATTTACGGGTGAAATGCAGGCCGGCACCCCGCTTGCCGTGCTCTCGTAAAGCAGTTCTCGGGAATTCGGTGTGACCGCTACATGTACATGTAGTTACCGATTCCAGGGGTCCCCTCCGACGGGCAGCGCCAAGGAGCAACGTCGATCTCAATCACATATCCTAATTGATAAATCTAATCATCCCGGAGCTTATTTCAGGCCTAGACACCCACTCATACAGTGTAATCGCATCAAACAGGTCCATATCCGTCCGGTCCACCTCGCCATTCCTCCTTAACCGTACCCCTTACCTATAAATATCCCCAACTAATCACCAGTCTAGTAATAATACGACGTCACTGTTCTACACTGCTCAACCTGTAATCTCTCGCACATAGAAAGTTGAACGATAATGCAGCGCTGTTGGTTACAGATTCATCCACTTCATATATTTATATACTCTAGTATAGCTGCGCCAAATCCGCTCTACCATGTTCACTCTTGGAGGCCTGAGGCCACATCTTGTACCTTACAGGAATATTTCCGACGAAGCGGACGATCAATACTAAGACGAACAGAAAGGAACGCAATGTCAGCAAATAAATAAAAACAATTGATACTCAGACTTGTACAAATTGTGAAATAGATATAGCTGACTGTTTGCTGTCTGCCACGCGGACGTGTGGTGTGCGGGTCCTAGGTGTCCCCAGTATATATACCAGATAAACAAGCTGGCTAGACGGAACAGACTGACGTTGCACGATATAACCCGGTTAGCATCGGATTTAGGAGGAAAGAGATAAATACCTTCAACCAGGATGAACTATATAGGCTCTAACTGTAGGAGGTGGCTTACACCGTTTGAATCACTGTATCTCACTCGGAGGTTGCAAACTGCTGGTTTTAGAGCGTAGGTCCAGACAAACTTGATTTATGCGCTATTTATTACTCCGAGCAGACAGACAAGAATAACGGTATGAATAAGCCTGAGTCTCGGGGAGTGGTAGAAATATGAAGAGCAGGTAATATCCTAAGTGAGGTTGGTGGCTCGAGAGTGTATGAGGTAAGTTGGATGTTGGGGTAGTCAACTAAAATATATATGGCTTACGTAAAGGATCCCCTTAAGCCTCCCTAGACCTCTTTTGTGAGTCAGAGATTTTTAAAGAAGGCCAGGAGAGTATTGCATAAACGTTGGGAACCTAAACCTGTTGGAGAAATTTAAAGTTTTAGACATGGAGATCTGATGTTTTAGACACACATGAAACGGATTAGATTCAAGAATCATTCGGGGTTTAAAGGCAGGAAAGTGCAAAGAGACGAGAAGTCAATTAATGACTTCTTCATTTTTATCATGAATTATCACTCGATAGGCTCCGTTGATTTTTTTTTTTGTTCCAATTTACATTATATGAACAACTTTTGTCTGTTCATAAAGCCGGAATACCTTTATATGCATCGATTATGTGTTACTTCTTTTCTTCAATGAATACATGTACTTAGTGGGGCATACATTGTCGATCTGCGAAAAATGGGGGTTGGTAGCAGAGTTCTTTTATCACGTGCGCGTGGGTATATATTGGTCTTTCTAAGTCTATAGCTACATTTTCTCCCAGTTTGAACCAGAAACCCATAAAATCATGGCCCAAGCGTCTATGTGAGTGTAGCAATGCTAAATAAGCGCACATCCGGAAAATTCTGCCCCTCATTACCCATTATAATCCTCCCCTCCGCCCTTAATCCATCCGGTGACCGGCACTCCGACTTCGCAATGGTTTTATTTAGCCAACTCGCCCAGAGCATACACGTAGGCTCTGACTTGGGGTGCTCCTTGAAGCTGCTTATTTCCTTCAAACGGTGCTCCTTGATAGGCTCAAAACGCGATATGCAAGCGGTGCCGTGGCAGAGGATGATGGTTGTATGGCTGAGGGCTCTAGCTCTGCAGTTTTCGGCGGGCATGGTGGCAAGCTCGGTGATGGCGGCTTGGGCGTCGGATATGAGGGGACTGGTATCAGTGGGGGCGCAGTTAATCATCCAGTCGGATGTGACTTTGTTCCTGGACTTGATATAAAAGACCGTGCTGAGGGTGGTGGATGCGATTACTATGATAAGAGCGGCGATGATGAGCATGGCCACGGACCCCCAATATCGAGCTCTGGGAGACAGTCTTGCCCACCGAGCTTTGAGGGATGCTCTTGTTGTGGCTATCATTGTTTAGACTTGGAGATTTGGAGGTGTAAGTGCACGCGGGGTTGTGAAATGTTGACTTATTTAATATGGCAGAGGTGAATTTCGAAGTATATGTAGGTGAGAAAGTCTGTCTTATGATATGTTTACTTGTAAAGTCTATATACTAGGCAAATTCAAAGCGTGAAAGATGGTAGAGGCCCAGGCCCATAGAACTGAACTCAAGCCCCAGACAGGCCTTTATTTAATTAATCATGAACGCGATCGATTGAACATAGTATACGAATAACACACGACCAATGCAATGCCAGCCATAACCCATAGCTATCCACAATCTGGAGCCCCAAATAAAATACTACGCATTAAGATTCTCCACAAACTACAGTACTCTTTGGCGTCATCACCGGAAAGACATATAGTATTAATGGAGCTTCGGTGAGTATGAGCGATTTGTGGAGGTGAATAGTCTAGCCTACACAAGAAACAGTTGCCCCCTTCAAGGGCCGGCAAAATTGAGCTTTTAATTGCCATAGCCGAATCGCGCGGCTATGAGCACCTTCTCCTTGTATACCATAATCCAAGGTCTGTACCACTTGATAGATGTGTATACGGGTTTGATAAACTTGTTAAATTTCATATATATGTTTGAGCCAACCTAGGAGTGGTGGGTATATACAAAAAAGAAAAGTGGTGGGAATAGCGCGACCAGCCGATGGCGAGTGATCACCTATGATGAATACTAACATAGCTACATGTAGTGTGCTAGGGGCCCAGAAAGACAAAGAGGAGAATGATAAGTTGATATATATGGGATAGATGGGGACACAAAGCTGCACAGCTTTATCTTTTTAAGAATCACTCACTAGCAGTACGTCTGGTTCTTTATGAACTATAGAACTCTTGAACTAGCTACGTTTTCGTAACAAGAACAGCAAATGAGCGGGATCGAAGTAGACTGCTTCTATTTATAATTTAGTACTACAAGGCATACCAATAGTCTCGTAACGGAATAATCACCGGTATGATTGTCGCTTCGGATTTCTCCCCGAGAATTAAACAAAAGTAAAAAAAAGATATAATCACCTAACCCTGTCGCCAAGAACTTCCCTTGTTCACCGGTAGGGCCAGAACTGTGATTACCGAGCTGAAGAGACGTGTTTAGCCCAGGTAGTAGCGGCCACCCATATGCTACCTTCTGTCCTCGTTCACTCCCATCATCAAAGAAACTTTATCCCACTGATTCTCTCTCTATATGACAATCCTCACAACCTATAGTTACCCATTACGTCTACTATGATCTCAACCAAAAACTTATCTCGTCAAGCTTGGTTTCAATCGGATGACAAGTTTCAGTCCCTCTACTCGCTATCAGAAATTGCCTATTCATTAAAACAAGGCAACGCAATTAATCGCAGCAGCCTCCACTTTGTACATGTACCTATCTTGCTGACAATGTAGGCCTTAAGTTAAAACGGACGTTTTGAGCTGGTACTTTAAATTGAATAGAATCAAATGTGACTGATGGTGATACATTTAATTTACTCAGCTATATATCAGTGGACCAGGGATTTGGAGCCTCTTCTGCTATCTCACATAGAACCGTCCACTCATGTAATCATTTGGTGTACAACATTGCTCGGATGGACTATGGATTCTGCTCATAGATGTACGCCATCGGCCTGGAATTCAAGCAGAAAAATAGTCTTTCGAGACGAAACATTTGTGTGCTAGACTGATTTTGGTAAGGACTCCAAGTGTCCCCAACCTGGGCTAATTTTCTTGATTCGAGTGATAGATCATGACTACAACGAGCTCAACTAGATACATGGCTATAACGAGCTCAATTAGATACATGTACTCATATCTAGCCGGACTTTTACTAGCGGGATCCTCACGTGTACAACTTGTATCGGTATTTGACGAATACAAAAGAAAAAGAAAACAACAAACGGAGTTCAATAAACCCTGCACAAAACAATCCTTAGGCCTGGGCATCTACAAACGCCCCCTTTTCCCCCTCCCCCTTCTTTACTCTCGCCCACTCCACAATCCTATCTCCTATGGCCACTCTCAGCTCTTCGGCGGTCGCTGGTGATCCCAACGCCAAAATCCCCTTTTCCACTGCCAATTCTTCCCTTGCCGCCTTCACCGCCTCTCTCAAAGCAAACAATACCGTGGCTCCTAGAAACAATGGCGGCTCGCCGATCCCCTTTGACGACTGTACAGACCTCAAAGCGGCCCAGTGCATGCCTTTCAGTAAACTCACATTGAATACTTGGGGAATATCAGCAAATCCGGGGATTTTATACGTGCCCGGTCCACGGGTGAGCAGTTGACCGCTGCGGGAACACCATAGTGACTCTTCAAGAGTAAAGAGCCCCTGACCCTGCACGAATGCCCCCTCTATCTGCCCGTAATCGATCGCAGGATTGATAGAACGACCGACATCCATCTTGACGTCCGCACGGCGTACGGTATGGTCGCCTGTCAAGACATCAAGCTCCACCTCGGATATTGCGGCGCCCTGTGTGAAGTAGAAATACATCGGGCGGGGGTCTACATAGTTTCCCCAGGTGAAGCCGACGCTTGGCATTTTATAGAAGCCGTTAGCGGACAGATTTGTACGGTCGAGGTATGCAGCGTGGGCTAGCTGCTTCATTGGAGCATCTAGGCCATATCTTTCTCTGTATGGTGCAAGACGCTTGTTGAGCTGTCTACAGGCATCTTGGACGGCCATACCGTTGAGATCACTACCGGAGGAAGCAGCAGTTGGAGAGGTGTTTGCCACTGTGTTGGAAGCTGTCTCACTGGTGAATATCGAATCCAGTGGAACATTGAGCTCTTGCGCGGCGATCTGGCACATCTTTGTATAAAGTCCTTGTCCCATCTCAGTGCCACCATGAGCGAGTAGGACAGAGCCGTCGTGATAGATATGAACGAGAGCCCCAGCTTGGTTGAGATGAACAGCCGTGGCGAAAGATAGGCCGAACTTCGTAGGTATCAAGCAAATTCCCCGCTTCTTCCACTTATGAGTCTTGTTAAACTCTTCTACCTCTTTGACACGGCAGTCGTAGTCAGCCTCTTCTTTCAGCTGCTCAAGAAGAAGCGGCACATGCCAGTCCTCGATCTTTTGTAAGAACGGTGTGAGTTGTCCTTCTTTATACAAGTTCTTTTGGCGGAGATCGTCGACTGAAATTCCCATAGCGTCTGCTAGTTCGGACATCATACACTCGGCAATGAACTGCCCTTGAGGGGCACCGAATCCACGGAATGCAGTATTGCTGTGGGTATTGGTCTTGCAGACATGGCCTCGAACATGGACATTCGGGATCCAGTAGCTATTATCAATATGAGTGAGAGCACGGTCCATCACGGCTCCACTTAGATCCCTAGAATATCCAGCATTGTTATAGACGTCCGCATCGAGAACTTGGAGCATGCCGTCTTTCGAGACACCAACCTTCCAGTGAGCTTGGAAAGGGTTTCTCTGGCCAGTCATCATCCTGAAGGGTCAGTAAAACCCTTAATATTGGGGTAATCCCGGGATAACTCACATGTCCTCGTCACGATTTAACATACATCTCATAGGCCTCCCTGATTTCTTTGCGGCAACGGCCAAAATACAAGCCAATTGAACGGACCTACTCTCCTTGCCACCAAAAGCGCCACCCATCCTCTTTACCTTCGCTACAATTCTAGAACTCGGGACCCCTGTCACTTGGGAAACAAACTCCTGTGTCTCCATTATGTTTTGTGTACTGGACCAAACCTCCATCTCACCATCCTCAGGTCGTGGAATCACAAGTGCCACGTTCGTCTCGAGGTAGAAATGTTCTTGTCCGCCCATCTTCGTCACACCCTCATAGACAAAATTGCAATCCTTGAAAGCTTCCGCACTTGGATTACCACGCTTGAGCTGGTGATCGTGGGGATAGAATGAGTTTTCCTCAATCGCCTCGGAGATAGTGAGAATCATGGGTAAGTTTTCATACTCGATGCAGACTGCCTTTGCAGCGGCCTGTGCAATCGCAGCCGTCTCTGCATATATCATGGCGATAGGTTGTCCATGACTCTCTACAACATCCTTGGCGAAGAAACGCTCATCCTTCACCACAGAACCCCAGTAAGAGCAGTCCTCAGGGATATCATGGTGGTCGACATATCCAAGAACACCAGGGAGTTCCAAAGCAGGGGTAAAATCAACTCTATCTGATATTAGTACCTGTCATTAGAGAGGAAGGGTTTAATCACTTTATGAGTTTCGCATGAGCTCGTGAAGACAAAACTAATCCGCCGTAGCACTCCCCATCGTACTTTGGGATATCATCGATGTACTCCGCTTCTCCTGTCGCCTGTTTCAATCCCGAGAGATGCGGTATTTGCTTGCCGACAACGCGTTGCTCATACGGATTTTCATTATCCCGTGACCCTTTCGACACCTCTCTATGAATCTCGCTAATGAGCTCATGGTCAACCCGTTCGGTTTCGTTTCCAAGGCCTAGATCGGCAGCAACCTCATGCCAAAACCTGAAAAAGAACGAGAAGGCGAGTGTCTTCCTGTAAGTGGGCATCCCTCCTGGAACGGTGAACGATAAATCGAAGTCCTTCTCCATAGCGTTCATTGCAAACTCCAAAACATTTTTGTCAAACCATCTCTTACCCCTCAACACGTCTTCTGTATTTCGTGCCGACACAGTCCTTGGTGCCATACTGTATCACCATCACCAATCAGCACTCGATCGAATGGAAGGGTTAGGGTTGGTCTCGCACCCGCCATATACTAGCGAGACATCCTTGACTAGTCCATCCTTATCAAGACTAGCCCTCATGCCTGCAGTAACAATTGCAATATCATCATCTTTTCTTTTGGCCTGCTTGTAGGCCTTAACAACCACGCGCCTACCAACTGGACTTAGTGGAATAGTCAACTGCGTGATAACTGCGTCTGCTGGGAGGGCGGTCTCGCGGTAGCCAATAAAGAAGTCTGTCAGCGGGATCTCGAACGACCCCCTAGAGAAAGACTGGGCGGTAAGGATAGTCCCCGAGGCAACCAGTACCGGGTTGAGGTCTGATATGGGCGACGCGGTAGCGATGTTTCCTGCTGGGGTTGCAGTATTGCGAATCTAGATATGTAATCATGAGAATGCCAGTACAGAGTACATAATGCAGACATGGGGGCAAAAGTCCGACTGACCTGTCGTCCAGCAAAATACCTCAGTTGCTTTCTAACCGCCTCCAACACCATGCCTCTGTTACCAAGCTTTCGGTACCATTCCAAACACCCTTGCTCCACAACGGTCAAAGGGGTGTTACCGCCAATGATTACTGTGCCTGCTCTCTCGTCGACGGTGAAGGACTTGAGTTCTTCGATGTCACCAACGTACACTGCAACCGCGTACTGCAGGTGCTTGAAACGAATTTCCACCTGCACCTCTGAGGATCCGGCCACCATTTTCGCAGAGGGAAAAGCATCCTTGATCTCAAGCAATTGTGCAAGGGTCGTTGGCCGAAGCCAGATTCTTTTTGAGTTGCCGAAGCAGATAGGTTTTTTAACGTACTTTTGTAGTCCAGGAGGACAGATGATCTCTGTATGTGGCTCGTACGTTTTGAAATTAAACTGGGGGAAGGAATATTTTCCCCCTTTCGGCCCCAACAACACCTCGGCCTCCGTGGCACATTTTGAGGCCTCCGAAGAGAGCTGACAACCATCTTCGCGTTTTGAAGTCTTCAGAGGGGCACCATATGTCGATCCCGATACCGGTGCCCCGTTTGAATCCCCGGTGAGTTCCGTAGAAGCCGAACCGACATCGCTTGAGGAGCCAGATGATGGCGACCCTGCTTTATCTCTACAGCACCCACCTGGTCGCCCACACGATCCTGTCACCTGAGAAGCTGTCCAATTCCCACCCAGTCCATTCTCAAAGCGTTCCGCCACCTCTCCCTTGGAGCTTTCCACCACAACTCCACCAAGGTCTTCCTTCACAAAGCTTTTCGCTGCTTCCAATATTGGCTTATATCCTGTGCACCTACACAAATTACCATCCAGCGCGCCCTCCAGCTCTACCATTTCCTCACTCAGCCTATACGTCCTGGTTTCCGGATCGTACGCATTACGTAGCAGTGCATACAACGACATGACAATTCCCGGAGTGCAGAAGCCACATTGCGACCCGTGTAGCTTCGCAATCCGCTCCTGCAGCGGGTGTGGGTTGGCTGCGGTTCCGAGGGCTTCAATCGTGATCACGTGCTTACCCTCGACTATTCAACCAAGTCAGCCAATGGGAAGCAGCAACCAACGAGACAAAGAGGCTAGTGTTACGTACCGCTAATAACCGGCGCAAGACACGCATTGACGCTCAGGTGCTCAATCCTCCCAGTGGTGCGGTTACGCTGCTGGACAACAATGGTGCAAGCACCGCAGCCACCTTCGCCGCAGCCGAGCTTGGTCCCTTTCAGTCCACGTTGGGAGCGGATAAAGTCAAGAAGCGTGGCTTCCGGGTCGATATTGTTGAGAGCAAGCTTAGTGCCATTGAGCCAGAACGTTATTGTGGAGTTCGTGAATGTACGTTGGATCAATGGAGTTAGAGCTGCGGAGGGAGATACAGGGGTGGCGGTATTTGGGGACGGAACTGAAGCTACAGTAGATGGGGGAGGAGGCATGGGTAGTAGTAATCCTCCTGCTGAAGACATCGCGAGTTATTGGTATCGTGTGATGGTTGTTGCGAAAGACAATCTTGAGAGGGTTGATTGAGCAGAGGGGAAGCGCAGGCATGGAGGGCATAAAGAAGGAGTGGGAATCCAAATGATGCCCGGTTTTGAGACTTTACAGCACAGCACGACTTACAGGAGGCGTTGGCTAACATCATAGATCATCTGCACAGTTCAGCTCTCGTAAAGCCACTACCTCCCATCCTGCGAATTACCTACTACTCATAGCGTTTTTGAACACAACCAATATTGCATACACACCAAAAACCACCAAGACTACATTTTTGTATGGCATGCAATAGCGGTTGTGTTCAGAAACGCTATGAAGTTGCGAGTACACGGCTGCGGCTCCCAGAATACCTCCCTAACCGTGCGCAGTAGAGAAAACGAATTCGATGTATACCAATCATTCTTTTCACTCAACGTTACCACTTCTTCCTCTCTTATCGATTTGCTCTGCGCGATGTCTATCGTTATTAGCTCTGCATTGTTTCGGGACCGAAACTGGGATAGTGTGCTCATCCCTGCTCTGAAGCTTATCGATAGGTAACCGTGCCTCCCTAGCCATTCATGTGCAAAGAAGCTTTCGTTTCCACAGTTGAACGATATAAACCACCAGATTGCATATAGGGCATGTCATAATTTAATTCATCCAGGGAATGATTGCAATCTCACAGCTAACGGCGGCCAAGCCATACTTTTTTTGTGGCTCTAGCCGACAATCACTCCGTCATGCACTATCACTCGGACGAATGTTATTCCCTCGCGCCAGAAACATGCATGATCAATTACCAACCGTAATAACTACCACAGTAAGCTGAGATTCCGTTGTTCGATATACTGCTTTTGGGTTTGACGTTGATTACTAAACAGATGACATAGAATCACTCCCCAAGCGTTGCGGACACACCCCGTACCATAGTTCACAATTCATGGAACTCCCCTGTTGGAACCAAATGCCACATGCAAAAATTGTCACAAACTGTTTCTTAACCAGGTTCCCCCGCAATTGAAACCGCACTAGTGAGCTGTCGACTATTATAGGCACAAACCGTCATCGCGGCTCATTATGGGGGGGGGGGGGGGTCAACTACATCACTCTATTCAATTTCACAGCTCCCATTGCATGCGCACAAAATCCCTCATCTCTACTATTCTTCACCACCACTACCACCACCACCATCACCGCAGAAATCCACCAACCAGAACACATACACATCGCTCAAATATTTGAAGCATCGGCAATCAGGACAAAACAAAGGAAACCCCCTCATGCATAACGGACGGCAGCCCAACCATGGATCGGACGGACTGATCATCATCACAGCGGGACTCCAGCCCGGTCCCCCGCAGCGGCTATATCGGCCCGCGTCCTCACCACCCCCAGAGGCCGAGCGAGAATCGCAATCGGCCGAGAGGGGTCATAATCGGCAATGCTAGAAGAAAAAAAGAAAAAAAACCGTAATAGATGGAACAGAAGGATATAGGTCCATATCTGGCAGACGGGATCGGTCGGTGAGAGATCAAAAGATGCATTAACAAAATAAAATAAAAACGGTAGTGCAGGCGGCTGTGCAGGCATGGTGGTTGGGGAGGGGGTGGGGGCTTTTAATGAGGAGGGGGAGTCCCTTTTTGGGCTTCATGAGCTGCAGCAATGGTAGCCGCCAAAGTGCAGGATTTTCGTTCTCTCAGTGGAACTATTGGCTATCTAGCTGACTAAGTACCCAGTAGTCACTGGGGAGGAGAAAAACAGTTAAGATGGGGTGGTTTTGGCCTTTCTCTTTTACCTGGGAGGAGAGAAAGCTTATTAGATCACTTTATATGCTAGCCTATATGCGGGAGTTTGGCTTATTTACTTAGGTATGGCTTCTTGCCATGCATGTTCTAGGTGGGTAGGTGGTGAGGGAGAAACCCGAATGGGCCGTTGAGCCCCGGAGTTTCCAGAGACAAGTACTGGAGGAACAAAGGTAGAAGACAGTAGCAGCACTAGCTCAGGGCTACACCTCCCGCTGCCCAGCCTTTTTCTTGGTGGTGCGTCATACCGTCGGTGAATTTCTTTCCACGTTTCAGAGTCAATGACAACGACGAGGACGCAGCAGATCGAAAAAGTCTGACATGCAGAAGAAATATAGGTAGAGTAAGTGCAGGTAGAGGAAGTGCAGGTAGAGTAAGTGTAGGTAGAGTAAGTGTAGGTAGAGTAAGTGTAGGTAGAGTAAGTGTGGGTGTGTAGGTAGGTTATGGTGTACAAAGGAAAGCAAATAATAAGGTAGGTGTGTGTCTGCACATTCTGTGTGTTAGAATACGGTACGCGGTGACCGCATACATGAGCAGCCGCTCGAGGATCGATGTTTTGGCCCGATGAACAACGATTGTATTTTCTTTTTTTCTTCTTCGCTCAGTGGTCCAATCTCTGGTCAAGATTCTATCAGATGGTCCAGGGGCGCGACTCGACTGGTTATTATTTCTCTTTTCGAGCTGTTTCAACGGCCACGGTCAATTCTCGGCACATCTCATTTGGCCGACGACCGAAAGTCACTCACTCCCCGTAAAGAAATGGAAAAAGTAAGAAACAAGTGATCTATACATTAATCAACATTTCATAAAATTTTCGCCAGATCTGACTGGCTCAATCCAGATATTACCACTCTATACCAGCTTTCAAGAAACCAAACTGTATGCTGTACCCATGGCTCTTGAGGTGTAGCATGAAAGTAGCCAGACTTTCCTCCTGGGTTAGTTCTTCGAGCCCGTTTTCAAGATGGAAGGATCTCCAGTATTATGGTTAGGGAGAGCTTACATTTATTATGTCCATCAGCAGGACATAAACCATGATACTAAAGTCTTGTATCCCCTTATTGTTGCTAATGGTTGATGCTCCAAACTTCATCATACTCGTCAATAACAAAGTATTGGTAGAATTTGGATTAAAGGATTGCCAGTGGAGCGGTGGGTGCGATGGATTCGATGGGTTAAACAGATTAAATGATAGATCTAGATAATTTTGGAGAGCGGAGAGACAGAGCAGTGGGTCGTCCCATGTGAAAGGTGATACTCCGGTGTCGGGACATGTCGTCGATCGTATTAGCAAATCGAGGACCCGTTTCCGTGTGGCCTCATTGATCTGTCTGAATGTGGAGGGGTGCCGTGAGATGCTCGGGGGTATAGAACTGATCTGAATGTAGTGGGATCCTGGATAACTTTGTCTAAATGTGGAGGTACGCCATGAGAAGCCCGAGGACATAGGATTGATCTGGACGCAGTGAGATCCTGAATAGCTTGAAGGAATTTGGAAAGATTGAGATGGTACTATCGTGACATGCCTTTGCTGTACCTGTTGGCAACTTTCTGCAACTCTTACGCTTCGCCGGTATCTCAAAGGTGGGTTTGCACTACCAGTATGGGATTCACTCGATACCGTTGAGATAGCAATTGTTGCGCCACCCGAGAAACAGAAGTGCGGTTCGAGTTCGAGCACTCCGTTATCCTGTGGCAACGCTGGTTTGATAAATTGTTGCAGTTGTTGTGGCAGGTGGGCTTGAGCCGGAAAATTGGGGAATGGTTCAGTTGTTGTTGTTAGCAATCCCGGGCCTTCAGTGTAGCCTGGCGCCACTCGGAGAGGAGTGCTAACGGGACCCGTACTCAGATCCCGATTCAAAGGTATGCTAATGTTCTCCTGAACTTCCCCCGATTGTCCCATCTCTTCTTGATAAAACCAATTGCCATTAAAGCCACCACTGAAATGCATACCTAAGCTCTGTGCTGTATTCTCTTCAAAGATAGGATCATAATTCCCATGGTACTGGTTGAGAGTCCCATCAATAGCTGTAGTGGTGGCTTCCGGTAGAGCGGGATCTAGATAGAAGCCCGGCTGTTGCTGGACCACCGGAGCTTGCATGAAATTTCTGCTCTGCATACTCTGGTCCTGCGTCTCCAGCTGCTCATACCCAAACTCCCCGAATCCCGTACTATCAGCAATCTTCTCCTCATGAGCAGCACTAATATCCATCCGTTTCCGGCTCAACGTCGACGACCCACTGGCGTGCGCAGGGGATCTCGGGTCATTTGAACAACTATCGTCACTGCTGTCGCCCCTCCTCTGCCGCTGAGCTTCAAGAGCTTTCCCAACGGCGGCCATACTCGATGCCGGCCGTTTCGTTGTGATATTCCCGTTTTCGTCACGCCAGCACCGTTTCCTTGTGACCAAGATCCCGAGCCCTTCCCCCCCTGCCTCCTTATCCTTCTGCGCGTGCCGCTCCATATGTCTTTCTGTTCCGGCCAAGGTCATCCTAAGTTAGTCTGGATGGGTTATATTGCATTTTAACAAGCTGAAAATACGGCCTATCAAACAAAAAAAAAACAAAGGAATAAATAATATCAACGGTATAAGAAGAAAAAGAAAAAAAGGGAAGTTTACCCAATAGGTCCGGCCGGGCAAAGTGTGCGGAGCACCTAGCGCAGGTGTTTGGCGAGTCACGGTGGTTCAGCTCATGCCTTTGGAGATGCTCTGCCCTCGTGAAGGATTTTCCACAGTTCTGAAACTCGCAGAAGAATTTTCGTGGCGGTCTTTGCTTGAATATCGACTGCATTCTCTCTGCCATTTTGTATACGGAGCTAGGTAGCTGCGGGTATGTTGGTATGTAGGCAGGACGGAGGTAGTGTTTACACCCTCTTGGCAGGGGGGGTGGGGGGGTAGGGTGTGGGTGGTGGACGAGGTAGAAGAAGAGGATTTGTAGGCTAATGGTAATATGTATGCAATTTCCTGCCGTTTTAGAGTAAGAATGGAAGGGTAGATGGAAGGATGGAAGGATAGGGGGGAATAGATGGGATGGAGATGGGGGGATGGGGGGATGGGGGATGGGATGAAAAGAGGAGAGAAGAGCCCAAAAAAATGAAAAGGTGAGGAAGGGAAAAAAGATAATGGAAAAAGGAGCTGTCAGAAGCTATTCTACAGAAAGATAGGGCGCATGTAAAACAAACTGACAGGTATCTCCCCGATTCGATTTGCGATTGATTACTCGGAGCTGATCCTACCAAGACACAGCAACTCACTCAATTTTGCTGACCCGAACACTCGGGAATATCGAGGAGGAGACAGGTGTACAGGTGGATGGGATGTAGGTGGATATTCGATTTTACGGGGATATTGCTGCATCATATACGAGACAGGCCAGCCAGCAGGAGAAGCAGCAGCAGCAGCAGCAGCAGCAGCAGAAGCCAGGCCGAGAAAATCTCAAAGAGGCGTTATGTTCGTGCACAATCAATAATCCAAGAGTAGCACCACCACCCTCAAGCCCCACCGGAGGTGGTTAATCACATACATGCACCTACATAAATATTAATGTACACAATACCTACATGCATGACATTCAAGGTAAACATTCGGCGGAGGGAATTCGAGGGGGAGAGGGCCTAGGGATATGCATCATATCATTATGCAGAAGAGGTGAAAGGAAATTTCACCCCCCCCTTCCCCCAATGCCATGCCATGCCAATACGTACCTACTTTACATTTACCTACATAGTAGCACAGTTCAAAGTGGCTGGACGGTACACAGATACCCAGCTACCTACATGTAGCTACATATCTAGAGTAGCAACAACCCGTGCCAATCTTCATTCTTTTTCCACATGTGTTTCCGGCTACCCTTCCGCCTTCTCCGCAGCCTTGCGGGTTGTGGATGCATCCTTCACTTACTCACATCTTGCAATCTGCATCGGCGGCGGCGGCGGTGGTGGTGGTGGTGGCCAAGAAAAACCATTTAGTTAGCTGGCGATAAGCCCCTCCTCCGGCCAATAGTTGCCGCAGAGTAGTACTCTCTAGTATTTACACTTACTCTATAGCTACTCTACGCACACACACACACACACACACCCGGCCGCAAAACCTCGTTCTTCTTGGTACAATGGTTGGTGGGTGGTTGTTGTAAGTTGTTGTGCAAGGGCCAGCTTATACATAGCTAGCCAGTAATTGCGAGCTTGCTAGCTAGGGACTTGCTGCCAGGAAAAAAAGATTGAACGGTCAAAAGGGCCGTTATAGTCATGTAACCGAAACAGGACGGGCTTTGATAAATGCGAGAATTGTGGGGCTCGCGTGGCTAGTGTTCGACACCATGAGCGAGCGAGTGTACATAGGTGTGAACAATTAGGTAGGGGTACTCTACTGCGGTAGTCCTACGCTCGACAGCTGCTATAGTTACTCTATCTACATAACGGGGATCCTACTATGTAGAGCTAGCTAGCCACTTGGGTAAATTCCAAGTACTACATACGGCAGCATATAAATTATTTATTTATAATGCAAGTTCCCTTTCTTTCGGATTCTTATTTCCTCCGCACACCCCCGAGAGGAGAAGTAGGCCTAGGGCACATATACATGTCCCTCCAAGAAGAACAGACCCTGGGAAAGGTATTGATGATCTACACGACCGACGGCCTTCATTTTACCTAGGCAACTTGTGCCCGTCGCCCACATACACACATGTATGTATAATGTATTACCTGGTGCTTACCAGCACCTTTTGACAATACTCCCCACCACCACCGGACCACCACCAACGCCGGTCATCCAATCAACCCCACCCCCGTCCCACATTTAAGTGGCTTTTCCCCCCCTAACGGTACGACACATAACGTAGCTTGTTCCAGAGTGTTGGGTCGTCGTCTTATGTACTCTATGCAGCACCTCGCGTTCGTTTAACCATGGGTTTTAATTTCCAGTGACTGGTATTTGCTCTGTCCCTAGCCTAGATAGTGCAAGCCCTGGACACACACACAATATGTACTGGCTAGCTATCAAGCAGAAACGTTTTTTTTGTTCCCAAAATCGCTTAGCTTACCTGGCCCGGGAAGAACCCCGGGCTATATTATCGATATACTATCAAACAGCCTTCTTCCGCGTCGCCGCCCCTTTGGTTGGGAGGAAGAAGGGTGGAGGGGGCATCCGGAGGGGGGGTAGGAGGGGGTTGGGAATGAGGTAATTGGGAAAGTGGCCTCTAGTACATGTTTACACTTAATAGGCCTTTATATTGCACGTATCACCCCCTCGAATATTCTCCGACGGTAAACGTAACCACTATCGAGAAAAAAGCGAAAACTCACATGTCAAGGAAAAACACCTCAAATACATACACACATGTACCTACATGCATACATACATAGAGTACATGTATTTACATCCTTCCATCTCTCTACCTGGCACTTTTTGTCTTTTCCCCCCTCGTCATGATCACGAATTGTTACTATTTTACGGTTTGCCTAAACTTTGCATTAGAGCATCTGCTAAGATTCCGCTTAACGATAGGGCATCGGAGCTCGTCTCTCTGGCTAGCTAGGAACTTGTGTATGTTATGCAAGTTTCTTTGGATATCCCAAACACGCCCGAGCTAATACCGTCCGAGACGACGGGCCAGCTCAGACCATAAGTATCAGCCCCCCCCAAACCTCATCCCTGTTACCGGAAACCCCAGGAATTTGCTCTATCCGGGGGAGGATTATTGTCATGTTATCATCCGGTTCATCCCCGTCCACCTATTCGGTACATATATATGTATATAACTGATACCTGGGGTCGGTGGGTACATTTCATATCAACTTTCGGCTTGATGCGATATAGAACCCTATATGAATCGAATTTATCAACTCTCCAAAGACTATGCCCACGTTAAGCCCACGTTCAGCTCACCTGCAGAACTCTCTGAGCGCTGAACTTTATTTCCACAAAACCCAACACTCCGGGTAGATTGGATGACCTAGGACCGAAATTCGCCTAAGAAAGTAAAACGTGGTAAAGGCTTGTTGAGCTCCCAACCCCAGCAAGGATTAGCTATTGTGACGGACGCCTCGTATCGAATCCGATGAATCGTACGACTAACGATTGACTATAGTTGGTTAGTATTATTAATACGTTGCAGAGAGATCCACAAAGGAGGTTAACCCACAATTGACCAATACAAAACAACCTCCGGACGGCCGGAGAAACTATACTTCCGGGTAGGCTCCCCCCCTCCCCCCTTCCTCGAAGATACTGGCGCGGCGAGGTTTTCGGCATATCATTTCACCGGGATACCACATGCCGAGAGCACTACTCCACCGGCAAAAGCTCCACCCAGATCCCGTATCGTTCAAGAGACTTTTTATGTAATAATGCGCTAGAAAAGTGGGAAAGGGCCTTTGCCACTGAGATTGGGATGCCCTTCCTTTTCGGTCTCTACAAGACCGACGGTGTAACAGTAAGCTAGCTGCTTGTGAAGAAAATATGCCTGCGAATAGGAAAGATGGAATATGTTTTCTGCCCGTGCTTCCCCAGGTTTCTTTCCTTTTTCCTTTTCCCTTTTTTTTTTTTTTTCATTCGTCGGAGTCTGTGTACTTGGCTTAGTGCAAGTGCTAGGGCTTCTTGGCAGCAAAGACTAGCGCTTCTGTTCAGATAAGCCCTGCTCAGGAATATCATTTTAACTTCTCCTGCCTAATTTAATTCCCCAGGTTTCGGGTCTGGTCTGGTTTCAACAGACGATGTCGATCCCCCCCCATGCGTTACGACGGTCGCTGGTTAACTGTTTTGCTCTATAGCAGCAAGGTTAACATACATATCAAATTTCCGCCAATGATTAGACTAGTCACGAAACATCACTCGACCGTCTATCGAATTTCAAACGCTACTGCTGATAGGCGACTAGAGCGTCTATAGACTACCCCCGGACAATAAGCACCCCGGGTGCAGATCGGTGTCGTATTGACTGGCAGTATGAATCGGCAAGGCTCAAGTGAATCTGATAAGCTAGTAGGAAGTGAGCTGATGTGTCAGTGAGAATAGGACAAAGTGTAACTTCGGAGGTATATCTACACCGATATCACAATTACCACGTCCCATCATTTATTGGTTCTCTTTATTTGCATTGTCCAAGTCTCATTAGTCATTACATCGTTGATCTTGTCGGTTTTTCCGCAGTGCACCCCCCTGGTTTGTGGTACTTGAACCCTCCCTGAACCATTCTTCATCGGGGTCGACATGACGAAACCTTCAATGAGAGGCATTTCGCTGGCCTATAGAACCCTATTTATACTGTAAGCCTCCAAATATATGCGTCAAGAGCTCCTATATTTCCCTGCGCACAACACATATGTAGCATGGGAAGCCTTACAGGCCGGGGGGTCAACTCCACCAAATTGATGATTGTCTCTTCCCCTTGTGGAACCTGTTATCGAGACATGGCCAACATTGTAGCATTTTTACTAGGATTTGCGGAGTAGCGAGTCCGGGGGAGTCTTGCAGTACTCTTACCCCCCCCCCCCCAACCCTAGCTGATCCGCCGTCGTGCAGCTGAAAACGGGTTAGTTGTGACCGGTGCCCTAAGGTTCTCGTATCCTATGTAGCCGCTATAGTTAGCCCACGCGGATAATACAACAAGAGGGAAGGATAACCCATGAGAAAGGTCGAGAACAGTGTGTGCTCGAACAGTATCACTTGACCTGATATGGGGCATTCAAGGGCTCTCCGTGCCCTGACAAGGCGAATATGTGAGCTGAGTGGCAGGGGTTGGTCGCGGGGGGAGCTTTTGGATGGAACAAATCAGAGGCCGTTCCGCGCTAAAAGTCATCCATTGTGGATACCTTTTTTTTTTTTATTTTTTCTTTTTCACTTTTCTGACGCGTGTCCTTCCTATCAGATAAGTAATATGATCCATGAAAGCCGAGGTGAGGCGGGCTTTTTAAAGTGTATCGTGTCGGTTTATACTTGAGTCAGCTAGTTGGTTCTTGACGTGAATAGACAGCCAATTAGAAGGCTAGATGGGTGATGGGTGCTCAGAGTGAAATCTATATATATATATAAAGGAAGAAGGCCCGATATTCGAGCCCATTCGAATTCCCTCGCCGGTCAAGAGTAATGTCCGGGAGCTCGGCTCGACCTAGCCCGTCTTTGATCCACCATTGATATTGCGATGGCGGAATCCTCGGCCACCCCGGGTTTGATGGCGAAGAGGGGCAATGGCGAGAGAGAGAGTTTTGTTGAGTTTTTTGATGTTAGCACTTGTATATATATTCTTAAATAGGTAAGGCTTCCATATTTCCTATACCCATGCATACATGTAGTGCGATGATCTCATGCTTGGGGCATGCGCATCATTAAGCACTCTCCAGCAGATTGCTGGGCGTCATGTCACCTTCCCGCGATCGACGGGCGTATATAAACAGAGAAGCACCCAGGCAGTTCTGCCACACGCGTGCAGCAGTCTCATCAATGGCGGTGGCCAAGACGTACGTGATAACGATGGCGATGGCGAAGGAGTTTGAAGAAGACGAAAGGTGGAGAGACCCCAGAGTGTCAATCGGATGCTGAATGGCGTTAACGTTACCAGAAAGAAAAAAAAGGCCCATGGCTATGACAAGCTACTTAGCTAGCACCCCGTGCAGCTCTAAAAGCTCCTTTTCCTTTTTTTTTTCTTCTTTCTTTTCCATCTCCAGTCCTCCTCATCACATGTAAAACCTTCGCCTCTTCACCACCGTTCATCCAATCGCATGGCTTGACCATTGAGGATGGACATGGTTGTCCATTAATTTGAAAGGTGATATGCATCATCATCATATCGTATCATTACTACCATACTTACGCCTCCGCCCCCCCCCCCTTCTTTTAATTCTGCGCCCGCGACGTCGAGTGTGATTGTGAGGAGAGAAAAGCAATGGAGTCAAACCCTCGCGAGATTGAGCGATGTAAGTTATAAGCATGCAGGCAGCTAGGTCGCACAAAGATAATAATGTTTACTGTACATTGGAGATCTAGAACCCCTGCACATGCCTGAAAGAAAGAAACCCTGGAAGCACACATGTACAGCCCGCCAAGGCATCCTGTGATTGGCTGTCCGGGAAACATGTTTCACCAATACTCCTAATTTCATAGCGTTTCCGAACACGGCCAATGTTGCATGCCACACAAAAAGGTGGATTTCGCGCTTTTTTGTATAGCCTATCATAGTATGCAATAGCAGTCGTGTTCGGAAACGTCATAAAACTAATAGTACTGCCCAGATGCCCAGATCTAGAAAAGCCAGGTCATATATCATGTCCAAGTTATATATTATTATTACAAACTTGCTACATATATACATTTAGGTACAGCTGACTGGCCGTCTATGTAGCTGGATTACCAGCTATATTACTGTCCTGTCTAAATTTTGGCGCAATGGGATCCATATTCATGGAATATGTATATGTATACATATGTATATATATGTATATGTATGTATGATGTATCTACATACATGTATTTACCCACCACGAATAAAGTCGGCGCCGTACCTGCCTATCCACGCCCCGCGATGCACTTCCACCCCATCTATGGCGCCAGCGTCGCTCTGGAGTACGTGCGCCACGGAGATCTGGACGTTGACCGTTGAAACAGGCCCACGTAGTTTCTGTACGTATCTACCAGAGGCGCATCACACGCTCTCACTCGCCCTGTCACAATGCCTGCACCAATACAATTATACATACATTCCAGGGTAGCAACAACGTCAAATTAAACGAGACGAGTTTTCGCGAACAAAATAATAGAATTTGCGTGCATGCACACACCACCGTCGATCATCATCATCATCATTATCAAAGTTAACTCTTGATGGCTGTCTACCTGCACTAGCACTCTGTATGTACCTGGATCGGAGCCGAGCCAAAAGAGAAATTCTTCTGTGTAGGTGCATACATACATCTCGCCAGTACTACATATAGCTAACTAGAACTACAGAAGAAGAAAAGAAAGAAACATCAATCGGCGCCGAGAATCGGAATCGGCGGTACTACATCGCCTTGCTTGCGCCTTTGCGCACACGCCACACAAAAAGAAACGTTCGCCTCATTTCAACTAGCCAAGCCCTAGCGCAGCCAAACGACGTTGCCAATATCTATAACGTCTGCCTGCCTACGGAGTCTGAGTATTTACGTACTGGAATTGCTGCCTTCTCGATCCTGCCTGCACGTACTTGCACAGCTCTGGGTCCATCTTGACCGTGCAGCTATAAGACGGCCGGCCTGGCTCTGGCTGGCTGGCTGGCTGGCTAGGCGAGGCTGGGACGGTGCAGAGACGGGAGCCAGAAGAGGGAAGGAAGAGTGGAATTGAGAAGAGCAGCTGATATATAAGTTCTATTACACACGTCTCTATCCGTACCATCCATATATCCACCCACCTAGCTACGTATATATATATCCATCACTTACCCGCTATACATCATATATAGCACAGCAGCCCGCTACATAGAAAGGCTCCAAACTCGAAACTACGCCAATCGGCCTTAAAGACCCCACTGGAATCTTCTTCCTCCTTCCTCCTTCCGCGCACAAACCACCAACGAACGGGCCAAGCGTCAACCATCCCTCAGACCGAGAGACTACGCCGGCCTAGCTACGTACAGTAGCTAGCTATAGTCAAACACCAAAGTCTATATTACACACAGTCACCACAATCTCGCAACCTACCCACAATGTCCTTCCGCCTCACCCCCACCAAGAGCGCCGCCTCCCTCAACCTCAACCTCAACCTCAACCTCAACCTCAACCTTGGCCTCTCCCCCCCCCGGCGTCAGCACCCCCTCTCCCCCCGCTCACCCCACTCCCCCCGCTTCCCGCGGCCCCACCCCGCGCTCACCGCGCCCCGCCGCCTCATGCGCAAGCTACGCTCCTACGTCACGCCGCGCAAGCTCCTGCACCAGCGGCGCTACGCAGAGAAGCGGCTCTACGGCGACTCGTGCGACTACGACTACGAGAGCGAGAGCAGCAGCAGCGCCGCCGGCGACCCGTACGACGACGACGACGGCGACATCGAGGAGGACGAGAACGGCGACGGCTTTGTGGTTGTGCCGCGGTGGGCGGGGGCGCGGACGGGGTCGGGGTCGGGGATGGGGATGGGGATGGGGAGTTTGAGGGGGCGATTAGGGGCGAGAGGGCGGGTGGCGGCGTGGGAGGTGGAGTCGAGGAGTAGGATGGTTTAGTGCTCGTCTTTTGCGCGCCTTGGCTGGTACTGGGGTGGGGGGGGGGGGGTGCTTGTTTTTTTTCTTTCTTTCGGGATGGGCCACGGGGGGTTTGGGTTTCTTTTTCGATGGGGTTGCTGGCTGATGCGGGATGGGGGATGGGGGGATGGGGGACGGATGGAATTGGGGCTTTGTTTTTTGAAGGCGTTGGTATTATTCGGGGGGGGTATTGCTTCTATTCTGCTAGCTACTACTCTAGGGTCTCTTTTTTCTGCTTCTCAAACTATCATCTGATAATCCTTCACGTTTTAGCTTCTTCTCCTGACTTTTTCTTTTTTTTACTGGGTTTAACTATTTTTTGCTTCTTCTTCTGACTCTTTTTTTTCTTTCTTTACTGGGTTTAACTTTTTTGTTTTTTAGGTTTGCTACTGGCTTCTTTTACATGATTTCTTCTGCGTGGGTTCTTCGTGGGTGGGGCTTTTTACTTCTTTCTATCATGGTTATTCCTTTTTTCTTCTTTTTACCGGCTGGCGGTTTACTTTTTTTTCTTTTTTTCTCCTTTTATGCCTTCTTACTAGCTAGGTACAAACAATACCAAAAAAGGGTATGCATTAACTACCTTATTCCCGTCAATACGCTAGTAATGCAGCAAGAATACGGCATTATTACAGTATTCTTCTTGTAGTACCGGTTTAATTCCGTATTTTTAACCAAATCCCGTAGTCGTACAGTACTGATTTCACCCCGTTTTTTCGTACTGTAGTCATGGCGGTTTACTTCTCACCATGCCGTCTTTTTTTCTTTTTCTTCTTCTTCTTCTTACCGGCGCTTTTTCTCCTCCTATTCACCGCATTATGTTTTCTTCTTCTCCGTCCTCATTCCCGCCTCCCCACATATACATGTATTCCTTTTGTCTGCCGTAGGCGTACGTCTAGGGTAGACATCCCCGCGGCAGATGTAGGTACTCTACTAGAGTATACTCTGCTTCTCCACCCTGCGCCGGCACTAGTTCCAGAGAGACATAAAAGTAATAATCCGGGGTAGACGTTACTCTGCTGGAGTTTAATTTGTTTTGTTTTTGTTTTGTTTTTCCCGCAATTTAAGATTACCGATTGCGATCAAGATCACGATTGTGTGCAGCATGTGGTGCTTCTCTCCTAAATAGTATGTAAATACTCTAATAAGCCACTCGCTGATCAGATCGCAATAAACGGGTGTAATAATCGTTACCCCACAAAACCTATAAAAGAAAATGCAGCACCTGTAAAAAAAAAAAAGCAACCAAGTACAATGCTTAGCCAAAGTCAAGCTAGAGAGAAAAAGCTCAAGACCACTGCACTCGCCACAGTCAAGAAGCGCCACAGTCAAGAAGCTCCTTTCTGCGCCTCAACCCTAACCCACACTCACCCCACCAGAAAGCCACTGAAATACGCCTCCAGCCACTCCGCCGCCTCCCTCGCCTGTCCGCCGCCCCAGCGCCCGCCCACCGCGCCCACATACCCGTCGGGCCTGACACACACCACCAGCACCTCCCCGCCCTTCAGTCCCCCGCCGCCACCAGCACTCACCCCCTCGCCGCACCACCTCCCCACCGGCGACACGCCCTCCCCCAGATCGTCCACATACACCGCCCACCTGTGCGCCCGCACCAGCGCCGGCATCTCCTCCAGCTCCACGCTCCCCCTGGCCGTCCTCGTGATCAGCGAGTAGCTCACCACCTGCTGCCCCCCGACCAGATACCGCCCCGGCTGCACAAACTCATCGTCCGCCACCCATCCCGCCCGCAACACGCCCGAGTGCGCCGACGCCGCCGCCGCCCGCGCAAGGATGTGAGTCGGTGCTTCAAGCGCCGCACACAGCGGCTCAAGCAACGGGCGCGCGGCATGGTAGTCGTCGGTGAGGAAGTACACGCGCCACTGCCCCAGCCACGGAATGTCGCGCTGCAAGTCGACGGGATTGGCGTCCACATAGCGCGTCGCCCTGGCGGGGATGAGGAGCTGTCCGGGGACCAGCCCACACACGAGCCCGGCGTCCAAGGGGCGGTTGAGGACATTCGCATCGTAGTCGGCGCCCACGCCCGAGATAAAGCGGATGTTCTTCTCAAAGTTTGCTGCGAGGGCGGCGGCGTCGTTGCCCGTGAAGGCGGAGGCGTGCGCGTGGTCAAAGGCGATGAGGTCCTCTGCGATCTTGCGGCGCTCGGTGATGTAGGTGTCGAGCAGGCTGGGCGGCGAGAGGCCCTTGAGCACGAGGGCGAGCTTCCAGGCAAAGTTGAAGGTGTCGTGCATGGAGACGTTCATTCCTGCGCAGGGTTAGGGTTGTTTATGGCTGCTATCATTGACATCTCAAGGGGGGCCATTCCATACCCTGGGCGGCCTTGGGCGAGTGTGTGTGCGCTGCATCGCCGGCGATAAACACACGGCCGCGGTCACTGAACGTGCTAGCTATCCGCTGTCCGACTGTCATATCCACCTTCTATATCAGCACCCCCAGACAGGACACCGAGAAGAACAATTAGGACTTTGAACTGACTCTGGTAGACACCAAACCACTCAACACTCCTCCACTCGACGCTGAACGGCGCCATAATCTCCTTCGCGCGTGCCATGACAAACTCCTGCGTCGCCTCCGACTTTGTGCCGTTGCTGAGCTCGATATACAGCCGTGTCATGCCGCGCTCGCGCGGGATGCACAGGATCGTGCCTTTGTCGTGGGTGGCGATTGCGCTGCGGGCCCATTGGAGGTCAGTCCACCAATTCCCCGAAAGATGACACAATTTCTAGAGTAGAGTCCTTGCTTACGAGCAGAAGAACCAAATGAAAAATGCAATTGATCGAGGCAGGGATAGTCTGTACAGAGTGGGCGGTGCCGCTCTTGCATGCAAACTATCCTTCTCTCTACACTTGCAGTTTCTAGTTCTTTTGCTGGTAAAGCAGGTAGGTGCCAGCCCGCCGAAAAAGCACCGCAGAATGCAAGTGTCTAGGCCGCGGACTACCCCCACCCCAAGGCACTCGCAATCCCTGCCCTAAACAATTGCACCCTCTGGACTTCACCGACAGGCACCCCTCAAGAAAACCCACCATTTACTCCACAAGTCCGGAAAGTCCGTCTCTATCACGCCGTCCAACACGCCCCAAAACACATCCGTACTCTCCCCCTCCATCTTCGCACCAGGCATACACCTCCTCACCGCACTATGCGCGCCGTCACACCCCACCACGTACTTTGCCCTCACCTCCCTCCTCCCCCCTGCCTCTGCCCCCTCCTCCACCGCTCCCAGCTTCTCAAACCAAGCCCTGACCATCCCCCCCTCGCCCCCCTCAACCTCATACCCCGCAAACACGCCCCCCCTCACCACGCCGCCCCCCCTCGCCACTACATCCCCCTCCAACACGCCCTCCACCACCCCCTGATGGCAGATCAATATGAACCTCTCCACCACCTCCACGACCCCGGGGAAATGACACTCCCTTCTCGTCCTCCGCAGGGCGTGCCCAGGCGTCGAGTTCCAGTACGAGATGTCGTATATCTTGACCCCTCTCTCAAGCAGTGGCGTGAGCAGCCGCAGCTGCGACAGGGTCTCGAGCGTCTTGGGCTGCAGGCCGTCGGCGCGCCCCGTGCTGGTGGCGTGCGGGCGGTCGTCAATG
The DNA here is from genome assembly GCA_024713705.1 of Morchella sp. 2018-W38C. Taxonomy (NCBI): domain Eukaryota; kingdom Fungi; phylum Ascomycota; class Pezizomycetes; order Pezizales; family Morchellaceae; genus Morchella; species Morchella sp. 2018-W38C. Next base: position 121,309 of record JAMJEX010000025.1, on the reverse strand, counting down.
TGCACGAGGGGTATGCCGAGGCGCGTTAGGAGCGTGCTAGGGTTGGAGAGGGGGCATTAGTGAGTGTACGGAGGGGGAGAGGAATCGGGGGGAGGGGGCGTGGTACGAGAGCATTAGGCCGGCAGGGCCGGCGCCGACGATGAGCACGTCCGTGGTTTGGGGGATTGAGGGGGTCATTGCGGGCTGTAGTTCTGGAGCACTGGGGTTGTGGAGATATCGGGGGCCTTGGTGAGGAGGAGAGCTAGCAGTTAGGTAAGAGGAAGTATCTCAGTATGTCTGAATAGGTGAATAGGCAGAGCAGGCAAGCAGGCAGGTGCTGCCCGAGTGATATCGAATCGTGTAGTTGTGCTTTTGCCCCGCGTACTTGGACAGGGAGGTCTGTAGCAGACTACGTGGTCTCTGTCAAAGTGCCAGTAGACTATAGAGTAGATGGTAGGACATTTAATTGACAGGACACGGGGAGCTGCACCCAGCAAAGAAAGACATTTGGGTTCTACCACACGGTTAGCTGCGGATCAATCATTTCCATTGGCTGTGCTTCGCGTGTTGTCCCTGCATGACGTCAGGAGAATACATTGCCGTTCCGGGCTAGCCTGGGCGAAAAGTGGCGCTACCCCACGTCCTGCATGCCCTGGTTGTCAGTTTCCCCCACACTCTTCGTGACATGACCGTCAGATGGGCCCTGGGACACTCTCACGCCCTTGGATAGCCGTCTGGCATCAAGTGAATGAACAAAATTGGGTGTTGACAGGTGAGAATCCGTTCGCTCAGGGTGTTCACGGTATGTGGCGGCCAAGCGGCCCAGCGTTTGCAGCGCAACCTCCACCACTGCGATTTGACTCTCCTCAAAGACTCCGGAACACTACCCGGCTAAAGCAGCAAACAAGCTGCATCCTGTGGTTATTTCTTCGGATTTTTAGTTAAATATTTAGATTTTTTGAGTAAAGATATAAAAGTTCTTCAGACTTCTTTCCAACGTGGCTAAGCCAAGCCCTCTCTGCGAGCCTGAAAACAATTGGCTGCTTTTGGTTTGCCCATACAATTCGATCCAATCAATCGCTATTCTCGGTATTTGAGGTAACTTCCTGGCGTTTTTGAACGCGACTGATATTGCATACCATACAAAAATACGCCAAATCCATCTTTTTGTATATCATGCAATATTGGTCGTGTTCGGAAATGCTATGAACCTACGGGTACTTGTATGCAGTGCGATCAATGCGTGAGTGAGGGGTGCCTGATACATAGCTGTCGCTGCCTGCCCGTAACTACCTACTCCACACCTCATCCTGCAAACAGCTACCGTAGTCGAAAGCAGAAGCATACCTCCCGTAATGAGTACCAACTGGAGAGCTCGTGTCGAGGCCAAGCGCACGGAGGTGAATAAACTATACAGCCAATATCGGATCCCACGTGAGAGTCTCAAACCAGACACTTTGCCGCAGGACCTATCGAATATTTTCAGCCAGGGTGGTGTAGGGCTGGAGTTTCTCACGGCTCGTGAGAAGACGATGACGGAGGAGCCTAATGCGGTGGTTGTATTGGGCATGTTGAGACGTGGAGAGTGGAGCTGCACAGAGCTGGTGACGGCGTACATTAAGCGGTGAGTTGGGGGCGATATCCGTGGAGCTGCTGCTGCTGCTACTATTGTTATTATTTGTTGTTGTTGGTGAAGGCTATTCAGATTCGTGAGGGTTAATGAGGTCGGGACTAATATACTTTTTAAAGAGTTACAATCATTACACAGTTCGTGAGTTCCCCCTACGGAGCGATTATAATAGCAAGGCAATTAATCGTCCCTCCCCCATAGACAAACACACTGACAGAACCGCTCTTTCCCTCTGCCCTCGCTCGCGCCAAAGAACTCGATGCCTTGCCCGCTGACCAACGCGGGCCCCTCCACGGCCTCCCCCTAACTGTCAAAGACCAATTCCACGTCCCGGGTAGCGACAGCACAATCGGATACGTCTCCTATATTGGTAATGCTTCTATATTACCGCCCTCAGTCCTCACAGAAATGCTCGGTTCACTAGGCGCAATCATATTCGCAAAAACTAATCTCCCACAGAGCATAATGTGGTGCGAGACAAAGAACAATATCTTTCGCTGCACTCACAACCCACGGAACAAGTCGTTCACACCGGGTGGTAGCTCAGGCGGCGAGGCTGTCAATCTATACATGTGTGGGAGCCTTGTAGGATGGGGGACTGATATTGGAGGAAGTATACGGATTCCAAGCGCGCTGATGGGCACGTACGGGTTGAAGCCTAGTGTGAGTCCATAGAATATTCTCCCCCTATGGCTGCGGTGACCTAATTCCTGTGGCTGGAGCAGAGCACAAGACTCCCGTATGAGGGCGTAGTGGTGAGTACCGAGGGGCAGGAACATGTACCTTCGGTAGTTGGTCCCATGGCACGTTCCATGTCGTCGCTAAAGATGATCACAAAAGCGGTGATTGACGCAGAGCCGTGGAATTTGGATCCTAAAGTTGCACCCATCCCATGGAGGGAGGACGTGTACCAGGATACTCTGCAGAGAAAACTTGTGTTTGGAGTGTTGAGGGACGATGATGTGGTACGGGTACATCCACCCATCAAGAGAGTGCTTGAGAACGCCGTGGCTTGTCTTGAAGCGGCAGGCCATGAAGTGGTGGAGTGGGCGCCCTACGGCCATGAGGAGGCTGTTGCGATCATGGTATAACCATCTGAGCCCGCCCTTTGAGGATAAGGGCTGATGAAACAGGACGAATTCTATAGAGCGGATGGCGGCGAGGATATCCGGCGTGCCCTTGATGCCAGCGGCGAACCTGCCATCCCGCATGTCGCCAGGCTCATCGATCGCGGCCCCGCCATCTCCGTGTATGAGTACTGGCAGCTCAATAAACGCAAATGGGCGTGCCAGAAGGGCTACCTCGACAGATGGAACGCTTCCTCGGAACTGTCAAGAAGTAAGAGGATGGTTGATCTTATCTTATCCCCGGTCATGCCCCATGTTGCCGTGCCACATGGAAAGTGTCAGTGGGTGGGATATACGAAGGTGTGGAATGTAATGGATTACACAGCTGGTGTAGTTCCAGGTGGATTTGTTGATAGAGAAAAAGATCCCGAGCAGGAATATAGGGGCAGGAGTGATTTGGATGACACCAACTGGAAGTTGTGTATGCCGCCTTAATCCGGTCCATTGTGGTTAAACTATAGCTATACGTTTGCTGATTACATTAATGGCAGACGACCCGCAGCTGATGCATGGACACCCGGTGGGGCTGCAGGTTATTGGGAGGAGATTACAGGAGGAGAAGGTTCTGGCGGGTATGCAGGTATTGGAGGAGGTTCTGGGAGGTGATCACACTGTGCAGGAGAGAGTCGCGCCACGTGATTGATGACACAAAGAAATTGTAGCACTACATATAGTAGTGTTGGATTTATAGATTCTGCGAGATTAGTGTAGACACGTGTATACACTCATATGCAACAGAATTTGTATTATATATGGATGCCTTCGGTATTGATATCAATTTCAATGAAACTACAAGTAGCCTACAAAGTCCAAACGGGGGCTCGCGAAATACACACATGACGTACTTCCTGTCCCTGGGAAATCGTTTTGTAGGATTGCAATTTTTATATGCTAGAAATACAATCACAGGATATCACTCGTATCATCTTATTGCTTATAAGACCGCAGTAGCTATCGTGTTTCCGCTGTTATTATTATTCGATGGAGTAGTGGCTAGTTTATATCCGGTACTTCTACTTATTCCCGAAACTGATATATCAACCATAGCCAAGGATAACCCAGAGACGATTATAATAGCGACAGCGAGCGCTATTAACTTCGCTGTGATTTCTTAACTGGTTGATATATCAAATTCCCAAGGAAATTTCTGTCAGCCGAAATTCGTAGGATCTACGAAGGTACATTAAATAGTCCAGTTTACTTTAAAGAGCGTACGCTATACTCATATCTTGTTTTCGGTTGCACATGTCGAAGCTACATGTAGTTCTCTACTAAGCATACCCATTCACAAAGCATCCCCGAAGGAATTCAAAACACCTACCCAAACAGATCTTGGGCTACACTCTGTACCAAATACGCCATTGACCCCACCTTCTATTCTAATTCCACAATGCCGTGCCACTCGCCAAGCGCAAAGGGATCCAAAGCCTCATGGCCAACCTATCCGTCTCGACGTCTTCAACCTGCTCATCCCAGCTATTTCCGTCCCTCCAGTCATCTGTCTGCTTCGTCCACCGCTGCTCCAACATCCTAACGTCATTCTCCGTCCCGCCCGCCCTCGGCGTTCCGCGCCACTCCATGATCATCTCTTCCCTCTCTGTCTTCCCCACGACTGCCTCTCCCTCTCTCAGCTCCTCGCGGTCCTCCTCCTCATCCCCTTCCCCCGCGTTTTTATCCTCCACATCCTCATCCTCCCACTCATCCTCCTCCTCCTTGGCCATCCTTCCCGTGATTATACCTAACAAAGCCTTCAAATTCACCTCCTCCATGCGTTTCTTCTCGAGTAAAGCTGCTAGTTCGGCCTTCAGCTTGGACTCTTCCTCCAGATCCTTGTTCCAGTAAGCCCGAGGCCCGCTCTCAGAGACGTTTCGCTTGTGGCGCCACACATCGCATTTCTTCTTCAGATCGGTGGAGCGGGCGTGGCGGTGGTGGTACTGGTCGGTGAGGTCTTCAACGATTTTCTGTTGGAGGGCAATGGTGCCGAGAAGGGCTTTTTCGCTCATATTTTGTGTATTTGGGTGGTATTCTGCGTGGGGTGGTTTCTGGTTGTGGTTGTTGTGGGTGGAGAAAAGGGTGCGAGCTGCGGAGGAGGTGGTTATATAGTGGTTTCCGTGAGGTTATTCGTGCAAGATGTAATAACTCTCTCGATGTGTGTTTTTGGATGGACCTAGGTGTATGTCCGCCTTGACCTATGCAGGCCGACTGGACTTTGTTTCATGAAACCAGAATATTCGTAGAATATGCAGTCACGCCCTTGATAGGCGTCTCTTTGTTCCTTTTGATATTACGCAGTTAAAACAACACACTGCCAAGAATGTTCTCTCTCCCTCAAGACAAATATAGATTGCTACATGTACATTAGTATTCCAAATACACAATTTTCCACACTAGGGCTATTGTAACATACATGCACGTAGACAGTCCCATGGATGGAAGTCGCGGAAAGGGCGCGGCTAAACTAGTGCAAGGATCCATCGAGTGACCGCCCATGAATATATCCATCATGCAATGTCACTCGGCAGCGGGGATCGGCCATCAACGCTTCTGCCAACACCGCTCTCACACATGTCTTCCATTGTGCTTCCTCAGCGACATTTCATCTCCGGTGACATGTAAATCACCATCAGACACATTATTAATCATAACTGAACATAACTGAACACTGGTATATGATATGATATGATATGATGTATATGCATATCCCCGCTCTTCGTATTAGATGACGTGTCTGTCCGGAACCTAACCTCTACTCTTTCTTTCTGTATGTATATGTCTACTAATATATAATATAGGAGTGTGTTATGACGCTTCTTTGCAACATCACGGCAAGTCAGCTTACCACAGGGCAGATAAAATGCATTGATTGGGGCCAGCTGTCGGGATCCAATGGGAACCGCATATATCATCTCCATGTCTCACACCAGATCAATGCATGATGACGCAGAACCGGCGCGCAACATCCCTTCAAGACTTAACTCGGTGTTTCCGCTGTAGAAGGGTGACCCAATTCCCCCACATTTCTTCCATTTCTCTCATACTTATAAGTCCTCGTGATTCTCAAGCTTCAAACGAACCTGCAGCTGAGGATAGTTGGGAATCTCAGCCGCCTTACATTCTAAGATGGCAAACACAAAATCAAAAGCCCTGCCGGTTATCGACTTTGCGCGTGAGTCCCCCCAATCCTCCCTTGCATTGCCACACAATCAAACCCGCATCAACTGAACCCAAATCACCCACAGCCTTCTACGGCAACGACCCCACAGCCCGTCAGAACCTCGTGGACAAAGTACGCGCAGCCTGCCTTGACAAAGGCTTCTTCCAAATCATCAACCACGCAGTTCCCCCTTCCCTACAAGATGCCATGTTGAGGCTAGCCCAGGAATTCTTCGCCCTCCCCATGGAGGAGAAGCTCAAAGTCGACAAAAGTTAGCCACTCCCATACGTCCATCTCAATTCACGGGCCAGCCACTGACTGCGACAGACCAAAATGACTACCACCGTGGATACGAGACGTTCCGCAGCCAAGCTTTCCAAGGCAGCACTCGCCCAGACTTAAAAGAAGGCATGGACTTTGGCCCCGACTACCAACCCGACCACCCACACGTCAAGACCAAAAGGGTAGCGTGTGGCCCAAACCTGTACCCGCAAAGCGTCGAGAACCCAGAGCAATTTCGGAACACGGTTGATACGTACTTAGAGACGGCAATAAGGCTAGCAGACGACGTTTTAAGGGTGCTGGCACTATCGCTGGGGCTGCATGCGGAGCATTTCGCAGAGTTCACAAAGGACCCGTGTGTGACGGTGAAGATGCTGCACTATCCGACGCAGGACCCCGTGGTGGTGGATGACGGAGAGAGGGGGATCAGTGCACATACTGATTTCGGTGAGTCTTGAGTGAGTGCAGATGGCTTGTGCTAGCTGGTTATAACGTGTCGTTTGCTGTGTAGGGTTTGTTACGCTGCTTATGCAAGACGATGTCGGCGGTCTACAGGTCTGGGATAAGGGCACTGATTCCTGGCTCGATGTATGTAACCCCCCTTTATGCCCTCCCCCCACCCCCCTATCTGAGAACTCCCTAATAACCCCCCTCCACGCAGGTAACCCCCATCAAAGGAGCCTACGTCGTTAACCTTGGTGACTGCATGCGCCGCTGGACCAACGACCGCTACAGCTCCGGCCTTCACCAGGTCATCAACAAATCCGGCAAAGCCCGCTATTCGATAGCTTGTTTCCAAGCCGGAAACCCAGACTATCTTGTCAAGTGTCTTCCTGGGTGCGTTGGTGATAAGGGCGAGAAGTATCCGCCGGTGACGGTGCATGATTATATCACGGAGAGGTACAAGGATTCATACGAGAGAGCGGTGGCATTGAATACCTAAGTTCGTGTAGCTAGAATAGGAGGACGCTCATTACTGCGGTGACTATTCCAAAAGGGTGGATTTTTGACTACGGACTCTAGCTTAGATCAGATACCGCCCATCATTTCCACAATTGCAAGCGGCCATGCATTCTTTTGGTACCACCTGAAAAAAGAGTCTAGAAGTGGGGGAACACGGAATAATTTAAATCAAAGCTTGAGGCCTAGGCTTTGATAGAACATAAAAAGAATATAACCAGACGTGTACTTTCTAAAAGGTTGCAAGTGGCTGCCGTTAGGATCGATATCAAGTCCATCTTATTGTTCCATAAAGGACGCACGGCATACATGTTGCTCTAAATACAGGTCAATCAGAAAGTCCCAATAATGCATAAATCCACCAACTCAACAGGTTAACACCAAGACTACGGATACGCTTATCTCCACTGTAAAGTACCAAAAACAGGAACACCAACTTTTTGCAAAAAAATAAAAAAAGGGAAAAGGTTAAAGGAAAGAAAAGAAAAGAAAAGAAAAGAAAATCCAAATCCAAATCCAAATATAATTAGTATACAAAAAACACACCTCATACCCCAATGATACATCACCATGCTTCATGAACGTCCAAATCCCCTTCCCTCGAAAAAAAAAAACAGAAAAAGTTGGGGGGAAAAAAAAAGATAAAACTCCACCAAAAAAACCAAAATCCGATAGTTACAGCGATTTATAATCAATGTTGTTCATATAGTCTTCACCTGTCCGACTCTCCACTTCTACGACTCTTTCCCTTCTTTCCCGAACCATCAGTGCTTTTCCTCTTCTCGCTAGCAGACTCAACAATCGGGCTCAACACCCTAGTGGATGTCCCGTATCCTAGTTTCAGCAACTCCCGGACTGAGCGCCGCGCTTTTTTAGGAAGATCCAGCGTCAGTTTTCGTGTTGGGCTATCCGGAGTTGGCGTTTTTCTTGTTGGTGTTCTGCGTAAGTTAGTATCACTGAACCCACATATACGCGAATAATGGGGTAAAGACACATACCGTAGCACATCAACCACAATATCCTCCTCTTCATCCATATCTTTCCGGCTCATATCATCATCATAATCGATTCTCACCGACCGGTTATCGTCTCCTACTACTGTGTCCTCTACATCACTCTCACCAGCCCTTGATCCTTCTCCTTCCCCTTCGGCCTCCATATCCAGGATCCGGTAGATCTCTCTTTGGACCTCCGGATGCCCCATTGAGGACTGAAACCACTCCACCATGAACCTGAATGTGACCTTCAGGAATGGGTTCACTTTCTCGGCAGGGTTGTTCTCCGCTTCATCGTCTGGATGCCATGCATCGACCATGTCGCGGAGCGCGCTGAGTTTGCCGTGATTACGGTTCACAGATCCAGGAGTTGCGGCCGGCGTTGGGCGGATGTTGGGCAACATGTTTGGGGTGAATGGCGGAAGAGGAGTGGTAGGTGGCTGGAGGGAAACGAGAGGGTGGGGGGACACTGGGGGAATGGATATTGGGCTTGGTTTTCGGCGCAGCTTTGGAGGAGTGGGTGTCGGAGTTGGTAGGGGAGTGGGCTCCGCCGAAGAATTTGATGTTTTCGATCCCGCATCTGCTGGTATTGCCTTTGCCCTATGCTCTGGGGATATATTATCTAGTTGACCGATATCCAGTTGCCCCTCCGGCCCATTCTCTTCTAATTGCCCGATATCGAGCTGTCCTTCTGACCGACCCCCTTCCAATTGCTCGAGATTTAACTGTCCTTCTCGCCCACCACCTTCTAATTGGTCGAGGTTTAGTTGTCCTTCTTCTCTGCCACCTTCCAGCTGCTGCATATCAACCAGTTTTTCCTTTTCTGCCTCCACCACCCCTTTCTTAGGTTTTACCGCGCGATCCTGCTCGGTAGCCACTGGTTGGTCCGGCCCTACTGACGATTCACTCTCCACATCTACTTCCCGCTCAATTCCCTCCAATTGCTGCATAGCCACAAGCACCCCATCATCCTGTACCTTGACCTCCGCCGGTAAACTTTCGAATGCCATTTCAAACCCGCGAGGTGTTGCAGGCTCGTGCAAGTCCCGATGCGTATAGTATATGTATACTCTCTCCGTCGACATTGATACATATATACTCCCTTTACAGTCGCGATTACTAATACTATTGCTCTCTGAACAACTATTAGTAACAATTTCAAAAATATATTTACTCTCAAGAATAGATTCGACTTACTTGGACAGCACTCTTTCGATGCCGAGCATACGAAATGAAAATACCACCCCACCACCGTCTTCAGCCCGCTCAACTGCGATCCATTCCCAAGTTTCACGTACTCATACCCGTCCACTTTCTGGATCAAATCGATCAACTTCTTCGCCAACTCTGCGCATTCTGCTTTCTGCCGTTGCTGCAGCTGACGGATCTTCTCAAGAAGTGGCTGCCTGTCAGATGGCAGTGCGAATGATGCGTCAAGGACAAAATTACCAGAGTATGGAAGAAACGTAGGATTTGTAGTTGCCGGTGATGGATTGAGGGAGGGAGGGTGACCATCGTAGTGCCGGGCTCTATTGACGGCAATGTAAAGGTCTTGGGGCGTATGGATTTGCGTTTGAAGGCGCGGGGGTTGATAATTCCATGGCGAAGAGAGAAGCTGTGTTACTGGACGCTATGTTTATTTGTCAGCCTCGAGAGAATTGCGAAAGTAAGGATAAAGAAACAAACCTTGGATTTTGCACCCTTAATTAGCCGAAGATCACGTTTTGCGATCGGGTTTATAGGCGACGAGTTAGGGGGCGTGGGTAAAGACGTGGCAGGAGGTGGCGTAGAAGGCAAGAAAGGCAAAGAGGGCGAAGAGGGCGAAGATGAAGAAAGTGAAGACGAGGAAGCCGAAGAAGAAGGTGAAGTAGGTAAAGTAGGTAAAGTAGGTGAAGTAAGTGAAGTAGGTGAAGTAGGTGAATGTAAGGACTGTGGTGATTTCGGATCCATGGCTTGCGGAGGATTCCTACTGACAGTTTGATCAAAGGACGTCTATATGGGTGAATAGATGAGTGAATGGGATAGGTAAATGAGTGTGGAGGTGGTGATGAGAGTGTTAAGAGCAAAGATCTCACGGGGGGGTGTGGGCTTGGACGTGGGATGATGAGCGTAGACACCAAAGTCAATCAATGCCTGCCCGCCTGCACTACCGAGCAGAGGAAGAAGAAGAGGAAGAAGAAAGAAAAAGGGAGTTAACCGGTACCTGTGCGTGCGTGGGAGTGGGGATTAACAACCAGGACAAGGGTTCAGTTCTTGGGATGGAATAGCCTGTGTGGACAATGCCGCGGGACGGAGATTTGCATTGCACAGACAGGGGTGGTTGTGGGCGAGTGGGCGAGTGGGCAAGTGGGCAAGTATGTACTCTAGACGAGTGAGCGAGCGTGTGCTGAGTACATGTACCTAGAGTAGGTACATGTACCTACCTACATACATGTAGTAGGCAGGGAAGTGAGTGTTACTCACTACTGGGAGTAGAGCCAGTGATGTGTTGCTCTTTAATTTGTTAGATACCTCTTCTAATCCTCATCCCATCCTGCGTGACTACTATTTCACGATAGTGTGACAGCTGCAGGGACAACTCCTTTTACCGTGGATGAGTGGTCTACTAGCTACATGTAGTACACTACTCTACGGAGTACATGTAGTTGATCTTCTCCGTGCTAGACAAGGGTGCTAATAGCTAACAACTGGGCCCAGCCCACTACCACCTGTTATAACATGGGTTGTTCACAGCCCTCATTTCCGATACCTGCTCGCGACAAATAACAGCGGGGATGAAAACATGTTTCGCCGATTGTTATGTAGTTGGTATGTTTGTTTGGTTGACCTGTGGCCAATCAGGTGGTTGTTTCTATAGGGTTAGGTTAGCCAGATCTAGGGGCTCCTATCCTGGGATGTCGATCTGAAAACAGAGGATGGATGATGCCATTGGAAAAGGGCAAGTCATATGAACGCGTGGTACATGGTAAGTACATGTATATATAGCCATATGGATGCGTCTAGATGGCTATATATATGTGGCATTGCCTGTAGTAGTAGTATCTGGGGTGCTTACCATGCTCTGGATACTGGAATCTACTGATCGTCCACGTCCCAAGCTGCAAGTGGCCATATATATCGATCCAAATTGCGAACAGGGGACGTTATAATAGAGTTTGGAACAGCCTTCCACGGATACCAATATAATATCTGACAATGCCAATCACAAGGGCTACAAAGACAGGATATGTGGCAAACCCCCACCCCTATAGATGGTATCAATTGGCCCAAGTTCCTATCAGCCCATATTCTTCGCTGGGGGTATAGATGTCTAGTATCTGTGGCGGTAGAGTTATATTGCGACACGCTGAGCATCCACTGGCCTGGGCCATCTACCGAGTGGGAATGCCTGCGCGCCTATATTAACATCCAATTTGGCCAGTCTAGATCCCAGTACGCAGTCTAGGATTGACCCACGGGTGAGATACTGCTTGTGGGGTTCATTACCTCTTCCAGTGCCTCGGAAGCTTAAATTCCCAATTTACAGATCTGCGAATCGCATATTGTAATTGGGATCATAGGAGGCGCTCATATAGAACACAAACGCACATCCTCAATCGCGCTCAAACTACATATGTAGCTAGCGAGCGAGCGACTGAATGGTTCATTCCAGACCTTCAACTTGGCTGTCGCAATTCGTGATCACTTAAAATTATGCAATCCCGGTACCCCAGCTATTTATGGTCTATACATTCTGCCTACATGCACTCATCGGGTGATGGTGAGTACTGGGCCTATGGGGGGTATAAGATACGGGCGTTGTAGTACTAGCATCCATAGGTTGTACGTGATATTAGCACTCACTACGAATAAACTGGCCTAGATTTCCCGCACTCTCCATGGTGGCTGAAGACTTTACTGAAGAGGAAAAAGAGAGGTTTATCTAGTTATCTGCCTAGGCTGACTAGCTCTACGGCTGAATTCAACGGTCATATGATCATGATCAGTCCATGCAATAAATAAAACCGCCTTTTCGTGGGGGTCGAAAGAGTGGTTAATTCCAGTATCCTTCTATTTTCATTCCTCCTCACAAAATTCTTAACCCTTACTGGAAAAGGTCTTATCAAGGATGGAAGAATCTAAATTGTGTCAAACCCTATTCCAGATAGACCTCATCTCCCACCTGCAGAAATCCAGCTAGAAGGCCGTTTTTGTATCTCTTCGTTTAGCCAACCCCTGATCGATCGCGAGCTTCATGCACGTATTAATTTCGCCTCTTGAATTAACGTTACATACTCTAGAAGCCTCCACAGAAATATAATTATAGCAACTCAAAGGCTCTTGGCAATGGCACTGCATAACTACTCTAAGGGAAAGCCGAAATCCGAGACAGTGCACGGGTGCCGACCGTCACTACCCATTACATGACCGCCGTTGGGGGAAAAATTGATTTTGACACTTTCCAATAAGACAGTTTCTCCCTCAGAACGTCTTAGACAGCAGCGAAAAACCCCATTTTTTCTGCAAGAGCATTGCAGTGCCCGTGTGTGGGTGGCAGCAACCCGCCGTTGGGGATGGGGAAAATGAGTTTTGACTGTCTTAGAAACCTCATTTTCTTCACCAAGACAAGAGTTCAGTTCGTGTTGCTCCTGTCCTGGGGACCTAAGTCACCTAACTAAGACAAACACAATTTTTTCCTTACCACACACAGGTTTTGACAGGAGCATAAATCCTAGGGAGGGGACGTCACAGCACCAGAAACAACTTTTTAGTGCGCGCGCGCGGTCGTTGTTTGACAAGGGCATTGATCCTGGCTTGCTGTCCCGAGATGCTGTCCCGAGACCAGCGTCAAACAAGACGAAACGAGACAAGATCTTGCTCATTTCGTCTCTTGCTAACCGAGAATTGATGTGCTTGGGGCAAGGAGGGTACGGACGCTAGGGGAAACTTGCCGACGGTAGATATATACACTGTGGTGGTAAGGCGTGAGATGGACCTGAGGGGTAGAGGAGCCGTTTTGGTTTCCCGCACGATGGTTTGTGGGTTGAGAGATGGGTGTCTTGGCGCGGAAAGGGGAGTGGATGGGGATCTGTCTGTGACTGAGCTGCATGCATTGGAACTCAGTTTACTGGTCTCCCACCATGCATGGACGAGCTAATGTAAAGAGCCCTGTATCTACCAAGGATGTATATACATCCTGCACATATAATACTTCGTTCCCCAGAGGGGACGCTTTCTGAGGGTTATTAGGGCAGGCGAGTGAGTATATATCTACCTCCATGAATTCCTTCTAAAATGCAAAATCGAATTTACAAAGGTGTATGTGCATGGCTCGTGCCCTATCGATTCTGGTGCTCAGGGGTCGTTGTGTCACTGATATGATATGGCCGATTGCACACTAAAAACGCCTAGAAGATCTAACCAAATGATGAACCAGATATGCCCCCGGCCCGAGACGAGACGAAACGAGACACTATCTTTCTTTTTTTCATCTCGTTAATTAACGAGATTTCGGATGATTTCCGTTTGTTCTAGCGGTAGCGTAGGTGCGTAGATCCGAAGAGACCTTTTTGTTTTCACAAGGCATATAGGAGATATTTTCCTGACGAACAGATGATAGTCTACATACATGTACAATGTAGTAAACGCAAAATACCAATTCATAGGAGATCACGGGGCAATAAGTTGTTATATGGGATGAAATCGTTATAGCGCATTCTATACTATCGATCCGCCCACACCCTCTTCTTTTCTTTCTTTTTGCATTTATATTTCCCTTTAACAACATCAGATGGATACGGTCTAAAAGGCACATGTAGTCTCTCGAACTATTTACGAATTCTGTGAGATCGGTAATCAATCTTCACGTTTACCTGATAACATCATGATCAGGGGCCCCACACAGACGCACTATAGGGAACCAAATCTCCCAGCAAGAATAGCCTTAGGGAGGAACATTGAAATCTGGCATTCAAGACATCGTTGAGAAGATTGAGAGTTCGTTTAGATCACGCCATCGATAATGGGTGCACGCCTATCTGAAGCCCCTATAATACCTGCGGTGCGGGTCAGACGAGACGAAACGAGACAAGATCTTGCTCATTTCTTGTTCCGGGGATGACCTTCACTTCTGGAAGTGCGGGGGGATAATCGATTAGCTAGGCACAAATACTGATATTCAAGCGTCCGTGGCTGACCCGTTGATATCCATATAAGGCGAGTTTAACACAAGATATCCCATCGGACACATCTTACTATAATTAATCGGATTATACTATGCATATGGCTCAATGTGGCGTTTGGATAACTAATATAATCATGGTATTGAGTTTACACATCTATGTCTGTTCATGATAACCACACGCGCACTGTAGTCTCCGATATCGATATCAATATAAAGCCAGCGATTACTTAAGCCATAGCTGAGTTCTGATTTACTATATAAATCTAGAAATTAACATTCAATGGTACTTACAAATCGCGCCTTTAATTCCAACTGAAGTACATACTACTTCCCATGAGCACAGAACACGCCGGTTTTCTTAGCTTGCTACTCTCCTGGTCGGTAGCTGATTTTGGGTATCCTGGTTGTTCAAGTTGGTGTATAATTATATAAGGTCATGATTCAAACGTGTAGGAGAAATTCGAAAACTCTAGACAATGAACGTACATGTGTGCGGGCGCCGCCCGAGACGGATGCTCTGGATTCAAACATAATTTATATGTAGCGTTCGTTGCTAAGGATAATCCTCGTAGAACCTTCTGTGAGTTATATACGATTCCGTCGGAATAATCTTCTTCTTACATCGAGCGCCCCAAAAGTCGGGCCGGATATCATAGTTGTTCGCTCAGCGGACCTGAAAACTGGTAGTTACATACGTATATACAGCTACTCTGCAAAAGTGTTCGTGATTTGGTTATAATATCAGTGCGCAGCGTGGCGCACCCGTAATGTTAATGTTACCTTTAATATTAACATTCAAAACAGCGGAAATATATAATATAGCTCGTGACCATAGATAAAAGAAGGTAGGCTATTGATCACATTCCTCATTGACTCCGGGTACCATTGGCCATTCGAAAACTTCTGAGTGGGGGGGTTGATGGCCCGCCACGATTACATACATGTAGTGAAATGTCTCACTCCAAATCTGAATCACGAACACTTTTGCAGAGTGGCCGTATGTGCTCAATAACCGAAGCATATCTTTACTGTCTCAGAACCATATGAATATATGAAGCAGAATAAACATACATCCCATTTGGGGAGATATAGAGTCTTTTGTTAATTGATACCAAATAGATGAAAAGAGAACGGATATAGCTGACTTGACCGAACAGGGCAAAGGATGAAGGAGAAAGAAAGCAGTAAGAGAAAAAAGAGAAAGAATGCAATACTCGACACCGTCATCCCCCTTCCATTCCTACCCACCACAGAGCTTCACTCCTAAAAGCTAACGCAAAACCTTTCTAAAATTTGACGAAAATACGCGTATCTGAAATGGTCCTCAGATCTTCATGCAAACTTCCTCCTGTATTATCATCTTCGAAGCAACCACTAATCCACCAAAGGTAGCAACAGAAAAAACGAGCGTTGTAAGGAGTTCAAACAAGAGCGACTCCGGGGTTATAGTGCAGGAGCACAGATTTCTGAGTCTTTCCTCAAAACCCCAGGGCTCTTCATAAGTTGGGTAAGCGTAAAGCGTGCTGATCAAAGAGTCCCTTTGGTTGCGCATTTTCAAAATGCCCAAGATTTGACCAAATAGAAGCCAAGACATCATCCAGGCCCGTTGACTTGTAGTGTCATGATCACCGTGTTTGAAGCCCGTCAACAGTTGCATAACGACGTATGGAGTAGCGAGTAGAGCTGGTATCCCAATAATATAAGTAATCAAAAAATAAGCCCCTGTGGCCTTTAGAGATATATATTCGTGTCAGCGTCGCCGGAAGTTTTCCTACATATCGATATATCGCGGGAAGAGGTGCTGTAGTATATGTACGTCTGTGGTAGGGTGCGTGTGAACCTCCAGCCAACAGCAGAAAATTACATAATGTGTATGTATACTTTACTCAAAGTACAGCGCCCCTTCCGTTACGAGTTTACGTACAAAATATCGGAAGTTCAGATGCGTACCTCGTCATTAAAGATCTCTCTTTCGTCGCCAGTTCTCGGCACTCGCCCATACACTTTCCCAACTGCACCTGTTATACCCGCTTGGTATCTGTGCTGATGGTAGCTCATATCTTTACGCATCATATCAATCCATTAGTTTCTGGTTTCCATGACTTCTTTCCTGATTATGGAGCTCGATCAAAGCATAGGACACACCTTCTCTTATCTTTAAATGATGATATCCATGAGCTCCAGGGGAAACACGAGACTCCTCCCCATCCACATCATCACCCAATATGACATCTCCTTTCTCGGGCTCTGCCTCACCTCCGTAATAGACAAGGTACATCATTGGATATTCGGGCTCGATTAGTGCAGCCATCAGATTGATAAGAGACATCATGATATATGGTATGACCGATAAAGAATACGCCGCGAAACCATACCTCTCGAGCTGAGATTCGCGTGCTCTGAAGAGTTCATACGACCCATAAAGCGTTTGGAAAATGGCTGCAACTATCTTGATAATAGAGTGGTTATAACAGATGTTTAGCTTTGACTGTGGGATCTCAAGATTATCTTTTATTCGATAGTCTAAATTCTTTGACCCGAAATAACCAGAAACTTCTACTAAATGATAAGGAGATCTTTGCAATGGTTCGCCCTGGGGTAGCCAATAAGCCATTAGTTGGCTCCAAATACTCGCAGATAACACCAGATGCTGACCGTGAATATCGACTACGCTTGGTATTATTTCTGGCCTACGCATGTGATTAGCCGGCGTTAAATATATATGATTAAGCCTAGGAAATTATTTATCTTTACAGAATACCCGCAGAGGCCCCGGGCTGCACCATGCACAGTGCGCCTGCGCTCTTAGCAAGATCCAAAGAGTTTTTTTTACGCCTGCTGTACAAGGCCACGGTACCAAGTGCACTGCCAATGCCGGAATAAGGTAGAAGAATAGAGTTGATTATGTTGACCGTTTTATGTAGTATCCCCGCCCCTGGCGGGTGTTTAACTGTGGAGCCCGATTTTGAAAACGAGAAAGTTAGCAACATCCAGCCACCATGCAGGTCTGCATACAAAATTGCCTTTTATTACAGCATTAGCTGCACCGGGAGAGTCCATTGAGAGAGGGCTTCTTGGAAAGATATGGTCAGTTTTTGAAATCAAGATATTATATTGTAGCCCATGTATAAAGACGCGACTTATAAGTGATATCGTGGAGGCATAGTCGATTTTGATGGGAAGTGTAGCTGAGCATGGGAAGCGTGAGGGGAAATGTAAGGGGAACAGATTCTATATCATCCTTCCTTTCGCGGTCTGTTTCTCAGCCCTCTCACATAATGCGATATATATGTATCCCATGGCCTGGCGAGACATGCTCAGAATCTGGTGCACTACAGATTCGGTGTCTTGGCACCAATGTTTGTTGCCTTGTGGGGTATTTTGTTTTGATTATTACTATATATGGTAACCTAAGTGCCAGGTTTGTATAATATGCAGCGCACCAGATTCTGAGTATGTCTCACCAGGCCATGGGATAGGAATCACCTAGAGACACAATCGACTGAAGATTCTCACTATGTGTTATGATGCTCGATTGGGCCTAATATTATGAAAATGGCTGTAATGAATTGCACAAAAAAGAGAAGAAGAAAATTTCATAAGATATCACTCGAGCTCGCCTTATCCATTACAGTAATTTTCCTAAAATTTGGCTTTCACACGCGCGCATACAGTACGATCCGAGGGGCCTTGGATTGATTGCTGATTTAAGCAACCTGGTTGTCCTTGTTAGGGAACCCTTTGGAATGTTTAACTTTAGATATGTAGATCGGTTCTCCCAACAGCGAGTGCTACATGTTTAGCTTGACCGTCTAGCGTGGGCTAGAACTCTTCGCCGCACAGAAAAACTCGCGGGGGGGTCGCTCGCGATCGTTGGTGGAGGAATCAGACGTTCAGTCGAGTTCTGTCCCGTTCACTGCCGCTACCTATCCGCCAAACATTTTGCTATAACGTATTTACCAACATAGTGATATGGAGAACAGCTAGTACATATACCCTAGCACCATCTCGACCCCACTTATATTGTAATTATCATAGATAGTACTATAGCTAGGGAATATATCAAGGTCAAAGCTAGACCTCGATTTACGTTTCAAAGAATAGAAGCACTTATAATCTTTAGTTCTGTTGACATTCTATGTCATTGATCTTCCTTACTCAATGTAATTGGATTATGGACCGAGAGTCTAGCTTGATTATCGGCAGTGGTGTATTAGCGGTGGTACTGGTACCTTTACAGCAATCATGTATCAGTTCTAATGTTATCCAAAACATCCAAAAGATGGGGCGTCCGCTCAGCAGATGTCCGGAATATCAATAGCGTTTACCAGATAGGATATACCCACTCACTGGACGTCTGGCAGATAGATAGAGTCTGCGAATGGGACAGAAAACTTTTATTTTTTAAACTACAGTGTAATTAAAACCAATTACTGCCCCTGTTGATTATGCCTTATCTTATCCCAGCCTCTAAAATAAGCCTGAAATAGCTGTCGATGGAAGAGTTGCGCCCGGCGCCAACTATCATGATCAACCGCTATATAGTCACCTCGAGCTCCCCCCCCCATTTTAACTCATTTTTTATCAGGAAGCAAACAGGCGACGCTTGAGCGGTCATCTTACCAGTTATACGACACGGGGTGTTTTATCTTGCTCTCGCCTTCTCCGTGGGCAGAGTGAGTCAGGTCTCTCCTTTCTAGCTATCATAGAAGAGGGGCATGGCCCTGTATGTTAGCACTGCTGCCCTCTTGGTCCTTGCTTGCTGTAACCGGAGTACTTGTGACATTGGTTTCTGAAGATCATTTACCCAATCGGGCAATTATTTTATCATTTTAGGCCAAGATGTGCCAAGACTGAGGTCTTACCTTATAGGGACTGTTGTATGTATCCATATCAGGTAATATTATTCGTTTGGCTCCCCACCCCACCAAAAACCCAACTTTTAGAAAACTAATAGCTCCACTACAGCGAAAAGTAAACCTAGTCTGGCTCTATTAGGTTGTAGAGAAGAGGCAGTGCTATCACGTAATAGAGAGAAAAATAATTTAGGGTGTGGTTGGGGAAAGTCATTAGCAGTTGAAGTTGACCCCCGAAAGTGGCCCGGTTAAGGCGTCCCCAACCATAGGCTCTTGTATGTAGCAGATCAAGGCGTTCGGTAGGAGTCCCAGGGAAAGACATGAATCCATCAGCCAACCACACGCGAGACCCGAGCCAGGTTACATGCTTACTCAGTCACATGAGAAAGATTCGATTATGTGAGCGACAGACTTGATGCAGGCGAATCCCTGTACACTTTACAATTAGTTGTCAGAATGATCATTGCCAGTCTCAAGATATAGATTGCATGTCCGACGCGGAAGATACAAAATCGGACTATAGCATCGCGGGCCATGAATTATCAAGACAACCCTCCACTACGCAGTTGCATATTTTTTCTCAGTCGTCTTTGTAAACAAGTCCCTGAATATTTCACGTATCTTTCGATTTGTGGCACCCTATTTGTTCACTTGAAAGATGGGTAGTATTGCACGTCGGCAGAGAGCACTAAGCAACATCAACTCATTGAGCTTCCAGGAGTAAGATAATTGGTATAACCCAAAGTAAATGTTGACCTCATTCTGATTGTTGACAACGCAATCACGATGACCAGCAAGGATGACCAATACCAACTACACAAGTAGAAACGATTAATAATTAGTGACAAGACCAAGAGCTGCAGGAAAAGGTTTGATGACAAATTTAACTGAATTTCATGTCTAATAAATCAACCTTCCAGCTCGCTCAATTCCACTAAAAATGATACACGAATCGAAGAAAAAAACAACAAACAAAAAAGACTGTGAGAACTATTCCACATAAAAAAAAAAGTGCAACGATTACAAAACAACCATTAGATCTTTCAACCTAGGACATAGGGAAAATAATACACAGCATAATACGATTCAACCAACGACAATCTAGTAATCGTGCTCGAACTCAAACTCAGCGGTACCAGCATCAACCTCCTTATCCTCGTGGATGTCACCGTTGGCAGTCTTCTTAACATCCTTAGCGGCACCCTCGGCATCGAGGTGCTCGTGCCTGCCCTCACCCTCAACCTCGTATCCTACAGCCTCAACCTCGACCTCGTGGCCCTCCTTCTTGACCGAAACAACTTTGTTGTCTCTGCAGTCGGCAACGGAGATCTCCTTGTCGGGAATGACATCGGGGACTATATTCATATTAGTATGATTCAAGCATTGTAGACTAGAGGTATAGAACTTACAGTGAGGAGCAGATGGGGCGGATGGGACACCAGGAAGGTGGGCGCCGTCAATGGCCTTTCCGACACACTCGCCAACACAAGGAACAGGGTTCTCAGCGTGGGGAAGCTCGGAAGTTACATCAGAGGCACCGGGGGCCGAATGGGCGCCAGAGGCCCAAGGAGCACTAGGGACCGAAGGAGCACCGCTGGATGGGAGGTCACCACTGGACGGGAGGTGGTCACCGGATGGGAGGTCACCACTGGACGGGAGGTGGTCACCGGATGGGAGGTCACCACTGGACGGGAGGTGGTCACCGGAAGGAGCACCATCAGTAGAAGGAGCACCAGATGCAAGACCATCAGATGAAAGACCACCAGTAGAAGGAGCGCCTGAGAGATCGACGAGGGGGCCAACGGTGTTGAGCTGGATAACGTTGATACCATTACTCTCGTTGGTCTGTCCAAACTCTGGATAAGTGGAATCACCGCCTTCGGGCATAGATGGGGTGTTTCCTTCAGTTGCAGGGTGCTCAGGGGTAGATGGGACTTGGGGGGTGTTTCCATCAGTTACAGGATGCTCGGGGGTAGATGGGACCTGGGGGGTGCCGGGAACTGAGGGAACTGATGGGTAGTCTCCACCGTCGACAGGGCTAGCTGGAGAGGGAGCCTCAGCCGACGGGACAGATGGGGCAGATGGGCCTGAGGGAGCCTCAGCAGACGGGGCAGATGGGACAGAGGGAACCTCAGCCGCCGGGGCAGATGGGTGGGAGGGAACCTCGGGCGACGGGACAGATGGGGCAGAGGGAGCCTCAGCCGACGGGACAGATGGGACTGAGGGAGCCTCAGCCGACGGGACTGACGGGACTGACGGGACTGACGGGGCAGACGGGGCAGATGGAGCATCAGCCGATGGGACTGACGGGACCGAAGGAGCTTCAGGGACCGAAGGAGTTCCAGGGCCGGAGTGGTCGTCGCCGTGCTCACTGCTATCATCACCAGGGGTGGTGGCACCCTCATCGTCGCCCTCGTTGTCGCTGTCTTCGCCCTCGTTGTCGGTGTCTTCGCCCTCGTTGTCGGTGTCTTCACCCTCGTGGTCGCTGTCTTCACCCTCGTGGTCGCTGTCTTCGCCCTCGTGGTCGCTGTCGTCGCCCTCGTCACCGGGGATGGTGACGGGGTCATCGTGGCCGTGGCCCTCATCGGAGTCACCGTTTGATGGGAGTCCGGGGGCACCGCCAATTGGAAGTCCGGGGAGACCAGGACCGGAAATAAGCTCACCAGCAGTGTTGAGCTGGACAACGTTAATGCCATTGGACTCGTTGGACTGGCCCGGCACGCCATCTAGGCCTGGGGCTGAATGATCACCGCCATCAGAGTCACCGCCAGTTGGAGCTGGGAGGCCGCCGGTTGGGAGACCTGGGGCACCAGGAAGGCCACCGGTTGGGAGACCTGGGGCACCGGGAAGGCCGCCGGTTGGGAGACCTGGGGCACCGGGAAGGCCGCCGGTTGGGAGAACATCGTGGGGACCACCTGGGACGTTGGGTGCATGAGGGGTGTTCACAGAGTCGGCCGAACCGGGTACTAGAGGGGATCCTGGAGCAATCGTCCCGCCCTGTGGGTGGGGGAATCCCGGAGCAG
Organism: Morchella sp. 2018-W38C; assembly: GCA_024713705.1. Taxonomy (NCBI): domain Eukaryota; kingdom Fungi; phylum Ascomycota; class Pezizomycetes; order Pezizales; family Morchellaceae; genus Morchella; species Morchella sp. 2018-W38C. The sequence continues at coordinate 99,140 of JAMJEX010000025.1, read as the reverse complement.
TTGGTGCCGATGGGAGACCGCCATCTGGGTGGGGGAAGCCCGGAGCAGTTGGTGCCGATGGGAGACCGCCATCTGGGTGGGGGAATCCCGGTGCAGTTGGTGCCGATGGGAGACCGCCATCTGGGTGGGGGAAGCCCGGTGCAGTTGGTGCCGATGGGAGACCGCCATCTGGGTGGGGGAAGCCCGGTGCAGTTGGTGCCGATGGGAGACCGCCATCTGGGTGGGGGAATCCCGGTGCAGTTGGTGCCGATGGGAGACCGCCATCTGGGTGGGGGAAGCCCGGTGCAGTTGGTGCCGATGGGAGACCGCCATCTGGGTGGGGGAAGCCCGGTGCAGTTGGTGCCGATGGAAGACCGCCATCTGGGTGGGTGGGGCCGCCGTTGGGGACGGGAGGAGCTCCACCGCTGGAAACATCAGACCCGCTTGGAAGCTCGAGACCGTCGGCGTTGTTCTTGACGTTGTTTCCCACAAGATTCTTGACACAGTCATCAATACAAGGGAGAGCGACGTCGGGGGCGTGGGGCAAGGGCGCGGAGGAGACGAAAGTTGTTGCGCAGACAATAGCTGCCAATACCATAGAGTAACGCATCTTTTAAAGATTATATTAGGTTGTTGAGTAATAAAAAATACTTTTATGAATGTGTAATAGAAAGCGAAATTATAGAAAAGGAGTGTCTATATTTTGGAAAATGATGAGAGGTCAGTAAAGAGCGAACCTCGGAGGGGGGGGGGGGAGGGTGGAATAAAGAATGTGGAATGGTCGAGCTGGATTGAAGCTGATGAGGAACGAAGAAATGAATTCGGGGGAGAAGTCACTCACTATATATTCGCTCCCCGAAGGCTCATTGGCCCTTTGAAGCTCATTCAGGAACCCGCAAAAGAAAACTTAGACATGCTCGTTCCTGCAGTAGTTGGTAATTGTTCTTTTTTTGCCTTCTCAGACAGCATAGCAAACTCGTATGTACTCTAGTAGTGATTCATTTCGATACGCCGAAAACGGTACCTGATCAACGGTGGTTGAGCGCTGATTGAGCATGTCCCCCGTGCCGCCGCCGAACGGGAGTCGCCGGGCAAGACATTTTAGACACACGGGTCCCCTCTCGGCATTGAAGATCTGCATCCCCCCTCATCTCCGATTCCGAATAGCTTCAATACTGTCGGTTTGCCCTATACTAGAGTCGTTGGGAAAGTTCCCTTTTTTTTTCTTTTCCCCTTCCTTTCGTTCCCCCTCTTGATCTTCGGTGGCGACATGGGAAAAAACGGTTGAGAATCAGATCTTGCACAGTTTGTTTGTGCCTTCTTGTTGGATCAGGTGAAGATCGCAAGTTCAAGTGTGTGTAGGGCTAGACAACGCATGTCTTTCTCCTATCCATGTAGAGTAGCTATAGAAGCACTGTACCTACCTACACACGCCTTCAGTACCCTTTTCCCATACGGCAGCTCGAGCTTGGGAGTTGTTTCTCACAGACCTCGTGAACAGAAAAAAAAATAGGAGTTGTGCGCCCGCGGTGTAGTTTCCCTCTCGAGCCACTGGAGGCAAGCCTCAAGCGTCGTTGAGAGACAAGAGGAGGACAGGCGACCGAAGTGAGTGTGCAGCAGCACCCAAAGGCAAATCTAGAGGCGGATTTCTGTTCCTGCGCCCATATGGATGGCTGAGCACCCGGTAAAAGGGGGACTAGGGGTGGGGATTGATTGAGATGCATAGAGAGGTAGATTGATGTGTGTCAATGCTATTAAGGTTAGTTAACATTAATATAAGCGGAGATACCGTTTCTTTGGTTTGGGGCTCTCGTTCGCACGTTGCCTGCATGCCATGCATGCATGCATGCATGGCAGAATATATGGGTCAATGTCAACTGGATGGTCATAGCGCGACTCTGCAATTGCCAGAGCTAGAGATGTTCTATGGCAATACACGATGTTTTAGCTCTTCTCGTGAGTCGTGGGTACTGTGTTATTTGCGTGTCAGTCGTGAGATTTGGCTTAAATGTAGCTGCTATTACGCGGTTGGGGAATTGCGTTTTTGTTTAGGGGGCGGCATCCTCCTTTTACAGAAAACGGTTGTTGCCGTACATTCGGGATTAAGGAGCTCAACATCTAACAGAGAACTCGAGTGATGGAGCGTGATGGGGAAAGGAATGAGTGCATCTTTGGCTGGTGGAATAGCTACTAGCTGGGTAGCTTGGATCGGTGGATAGAGACACAGATCCTTCCTCCTCCTCCTCCTCCTTCTCCTCCTCTTCCTTCTCCTCCAAGCTCACAGATCTTGAAGCATCAGGACATACCAGTCCACCGTAGCGGTTATAACCTAGTTGTGATATAGATCTAGATACATAGATCTCAATATCCAAGCTATGCAATCGCTACATGTCCAAGATCCATAGCTCGTGGCAGCAGCTGCACACGCCATCATTCACAGAAGCTCCGATCGCATCAACGTTATAATTACGACGAATCCTCTGATGATCTTCGTAGACGGAAATCTCCCCCCCTCCTAACCCCCGAGATCGAGTGATGCATGATACATGTGAGCTCTTTCCGAATATTCCGATCGACCGTATGTGATGCCTAGCTACGTACATGTAGCTATCCTGACGTGATATTTTTATTTTTATTTTTGTCTTTTTTTATTCTTTCCTCCGGCCGATTTGCAAATGTTTCATTTCCGACGGAGTACACATTCCTCATGAGTAAAAACACCCGGACCGGTGATCAATTTGTGTTGTTTTTCCTTTTGTATATGTTGCTCCTATGAGGGAGTGACATGAAAGTGCAACAATCTAGCTGGATATATAAGAGCTGCTCGCTCGCTCACGGATAGAAGTGGGTTGGGTGGGCATGGGTTTTGTTTATGGTGTTCGGGCTGGCTCGGGAGCGACAGAGGGCAAACATTGGCCGTCCTGGGCACCGATCGATAGCGAGTGCTAATGACGGAAGTATAGATCGGTGTTTCAATTTATGGCATCAGGAGTCGTGGCTGGTAGGGCAGACAGCAACTTGGAGTTGAATTTTGGCTATATTGGGCCCATGAGTATTGGGCTCTATCTACTACAAATTCCCGCGCTGCCCTCCCCCACCCACCCACCACATTGGCTTCTACAATACTATCTCCACCTGATGCAAGGGACGACTGCTACTTTCGATACGCTCATATTGTAGTGGCGATAGTGATGGACGGAACATATGGGGGATATTGGGATATTGAGATATTGGGGATATTTTACCTGGATACAGCTAGGGAGGGATAAGGCGGTCAATGATCACTAGCTACAACAACAGTCTCGAGTGTGGGAAGATTAGGATTAGGTTATCGAACCATCCCCCCACGCCCCACCACGACCCAAGACGGCAGTGGCTTCGGCAACGATAACACCTCGGTCGGGTTTGCGTATTATTTCGGCATTCTACGAACGGCTACGGGTTCGGAATCGGGAACACTTTGATGGAAATTAAGAAAGGGGGACATAGGACATAGGACATGAGATTTTTTATTTTTATTTTTTCACGCTAGAGACTTTTCTAATTCCAGCTACTTTCTACTACGGTCCGTACGATATTGGGCTCTATTCATAGATCACTCGAGGGGCGCCAATGATTCTCATTGCAGAGCCGGAAAGGGGGGTGGCTTGGCGCCGGCGAAAAGGGGTTCACCACGGCATCCCGATCCCGAAAACCAAGGCATGGGCCGACACCAACCAAAAATAGGGGCAAACGGCACACACCAAGTTCCTCTCCCCCTACGCCGCGATGGTGCGATTAGGTGATTCAAACTGCGATTAGGTGATTGAAACTACTAGCTAGAAGGATGGAAGGAAGGGCTAATATATATCGAGCTGATTACTCACTGATGTGCCGTGGGGATCTGCGGGCTGGCTGTGTGGTATGCAAGCTTATTGGGCCTGGGGCTGCAGGGAAATAGGTGTGCAAGGTTCCTGGGACTGGGTGGGCAGTGGAGTTCCGTTTACAGTGCACAGCGAGCTACCTAGATATGACAAACACCGCCGAAACGAAACATTTTTCTGCGTGTGCGGATATATGGTGATTGATAATACCGTCTACTTGCTCAGTGGAATTCTTGCAGGTGGTGCACTAATTAGGGATTGATCGGGAGTGGTGCCTCAATCGATTGAGGCGTACGCATAGGGACTGGGTCCGGGCCGCGCTGTGCGGTGAGTAATCATTGCAGATGTTTTGTAGGATGGACTATCATTATCACGATGGTCTGCGGTTTGGCCGGATTGGGTACATGGGTGGACTACCTCGGGGGACATTGATATTCAGGCCGATGGTCGTCGTTTCCCACGAGAGCTCGGAATGTTGGTGAAATGGGAAACTGGGGCGCGCCGGCGTTTGTCGTGCGTTGTAGGAGCGGCATTTCGCTGCAGGAATCGTACTGATGGAAGAACTCGAAGCGAGCTGGCATGGCTGGAGGCAGAGAAGCTTGGGGTCATATGGACATGGGACATGGCGGAAAGCTCAGGTGGACCATAGGGAGCTACCTGTATCTTTATATTCACCCCCTAACGGTCCGTTTTCGCTCAACGGCCATTAGAAAAGGAGTTTGATTTCTGGCTCTCGAGCAATCAAGCTAGCTCATTCTCGTCAGGGGCTACCCAGCAAGCCGTAATAAAACGGCTGACTACGTCGTGACTGGATCGATAAGATAACGTCGTTATCGTAAAACAATTAAGCCTTCAAATCGGGTATGTATTTAAAAACACTGGAATGGAGCGGCAGGGGTCCTTCTTGGTGACAGCTGGAGTGGGTTAGGGTTTGCGGTTGGATCGGCAGTGCACACAATCATTAGCGGTCACTCGGCCTATGCTACCGACCTGTCAGTTATGACAGGACAGGGGTCAGTGAATTAACAGCAAATATCTATCCTCAACGTGTTGGGTTGTTTGATGTTGTACTGGACTATCTACCAGTGGCTGTCAAGGGATGGATCTTGATGTGATTATTCATCGTCAGCACGCGTTTAAATCGGGGTATATTGACAGTTCAAATGAAGCCGCAGTCCTATCGAATCGGGTATTTGAGTGCTATGGGTAAGCTTGGGGGAGTGCTTGTATAATTACGCCTATCGGGTGTTTAATTGTTGCGCAATGTGCCCGCGCGCAGGCAATGTCATCAGGGGACGCCCCCAGACCAGAACGGTATTTACATGTATAGGCTTACTCCGAAATCCATTATGTAACCAAGTGCATGTAATACAAGGTTGATTTTTCGTCGTATTGCTTCTTCGTCGGTGAAACCCACATTTCCGGAAACAACGACAAAGTCGAGTGATATCCCATGATTGAATCACAAACGAGGACGAGTGCGGTGATATGCTCCGGTGCCGGTAGCGTCGGAAGGTCAGGCACGGATTGGATCAGTAGTATTGTTTGTTATAATTATTTCCCTTGAGTACTGTCGTTCACGGGGTATTGAAAGACACTGGGTGTTGACGGACATGCCGAAAATGAGACACCCAAGCCTAGTTTTGCCTTCAATTATTGGTCAAAAGGCCCACGTTCGTCAACACCCAGTGCCCGTCAATAGCCCATGAACGACAGCAGCCATATCAGGTCGTAATTGAACCTTTAGTACTGGCCATGGCCACGGACCACAACTCATGGCTGCTGCACTAACCACCACGCATGCATATGTCTGCGCTCGGATATCAACGCCCCCCCCCCCGATTCTTCGCAAGCGCAGAGCAGCCGCAGTCCGCAGGCGTTCTTACTCGTTTTTCGCTGACGTTTTTGAACTGGGCCATTATTGCATACGCCCAAAATCATGAGCTTGGCGTATTTTTGTATGGCATGCAATATCAGTCGCGTCCACAAACGTCAGTGAAATACGAGTACTCGCAATGTCCTGACGTTTGCGAATAGGACCACTATCGCATACCATACAAAAATACGCCAAGCTTCTGGTTTTTGGTGTATGCAATAGTAGTCCTATTCGCAAACGTCAGGACATTGCGAGTAGAGTCAGAGCTGAGTCAAAGAAATCGCGGCGGTGGCTTTGTGTCGCGGCTGCACGAGGTTTTCATAACATCGTACATATGAAATCCAATATCTCAGCAACAATTATGTTTTTCATGCACTCACTCAACTCACCAATCCATCAACTCAAATCAAACGTAACCTTCAGCTCCTTTTCCATCAGGGCCAGGGTTATGATCGGGATTCTGTACCTAGGGCAACCACTGTCGGATACGCCCACCCCCGTTCCCGATCTGTGTGGACTCGGACAATGAGATATTCCGCCTAGCTGCATGCAATATCGCACACATAAGTAAAAAAAGGGCACAAGTGAGGCCGATGGGTGGGTGTGGGTGCGGGTGTGTCATTCAGAGCAAATGGAGAGTGGTACATTTGCGTAATACGAAGTAACGGCCACGACTCCGAGTCATCAATTGGGAGAGTGCATTAATTTTTTCTTGGTGTTGCACGTTGGTATCGGTGGTTGCTGGAAATGATCAAGCTAAGGGGGGTTGTGGTTGGATTAGCACATGCACAGGAAGCTTGTGTTCCGGAGTGGTCTTACACGGGTACTCGTGATGCCGTGGGAGAGAAAGCCTGTGGAGTAATGTTTCTGTTTCCACCGCAGGCAGGGACAATTGTTGATAATGGGTACTTAATGCCGCGTGAGTGGGTTGGTCATGACGAACTGCGATGTGTTGAAGAATGTGGAAGGGGAAGTTTGCCGATTGGCTGCGCGCTACAATGGCACTCACTCACTGCCAATGCTGCACGGCAGTAGAGAGGTGTTTATGCGGGAGGAAACAAGGCATTGGAACATCCTTCTGACGGACAAATGATGGATGGCTGCGATAGGATCCGGATCTTATATCATCAATTACACGATATCGGGAAAGGGGGCCGAATAGGAGGGTTTAATAAGGGGCTTCTTTGGCCCTTCCATTCACCCTCCCGAATCATGCATACATGTATGTAGGTAGATGCATGCAGCTCAAGGGAATGTTACAAACAAGGAAACCCCTAGCTCTCAGAATCTCAATGTCATCAAATAGAACTAAATAGAGAGATAGAAAGAGAGAAACCGTAGATAAGCAAAAGAGGCGCTATAGTAGATACGTAGATACGCTCTCAGGATAAAAGCGGCTTCCTTCAGATATGTGTCTTGGGTGATGTAGGGGTTGACGGATCCGACATCCGATAGGTGTGGACCGTGTGGGGGGGGGCGGGTTTCTTTCTTTTTTTTTCTTTCAGTGCCAAGCGATTACGAATCAACAACGCCCTTGTTTTCTGTCTCTGTGTCTTACCTGAGCATAGCGGATAGAAGTGTTTCCGAAGAAGCTTCTTTTTCTCTCTCTATGAATATGGGCGGAGTCGATCGAAGCTAGAAGAGAGATGAAGGGAAAATCAAGGTACTTATGCTCTTTGGGACGCTAGTATTGGGCTCCCAGGTATGTGTAGGTACATACCAGCTACGAACAAGTCAGTGGATTAAGGGAGATGGAATCAATCTGTGAATTGGATCTACGGAACACAACAGCCACACGAGGAATAGAGTGCTTGATACCTGTCTGTCTACCTACATGCAGCATGAGCCAGCCGAGGAGGAGAAGGAGGATGAGGAGTAGGAGGAGGAGGAGGAGGAGGAGGAGGAGGCATAGAAAATCCTACCTTCCTGGTCCATGCACCTCGAGTTACGTACTTTTGCAGCAACCCCCCCCCCCCAATTTCCCGTGCCCGTCGGGCAGACTTCGCTCCACGAATGCCTGTCATGTCATCGCCGCGCCGGGGAGATTTTTGGCCGCCAGGTACGCTTTGGGCTTAGGGAAGGGAAAACTTCTATGCAATTTGCCTGTCAGACTACCTACATGTACTCAGCAGAGAGAAAAAGCTTCGCCGCCTTATGAATCACGAAACACGGATAGGAATTATCCGTGGGTGCGCGCTAATGACGTTCGTGGCTACTTTGCTTTGTTTACAGGTGGGCATGTGTGTGTGTGTAGTACCTATGTGCGTGTGTGGGAGATAACCGGTTATCAAACTGGAGTTCTGGATTTGGGGACAGACTGCCATCGGTCAATCTCAACAGTAATTGATCAAGTGGGAGCTTTGACCATAGCCATGCAACACAACAACAACGAATGCGCTCAATCAATTGGTATGTAGATACCTTCCTGTATGCAGGAATACGAATTACAATAAACTCAATTAATATGCATAGAGTTGCCATATACCTCCCAATTGACCTTTGGAACCTCCAGGGAAAGGAATATTCCGTGATCCAGATATATGTATATGCAACTCCCGGAAATCTGATATCCCGAGATCTGTTACAGGAACAATTGAGAACGTTAGATTAGCGCGGGTAGGTTACGTCCCTCTCTGTGAGCGTGTGCATGTATGTGGTAGAGTAGGTACCTACATCTAACGCGGATCATAGAATCTCCGTTCTATGGCCATGGGGTTATGGATGTATGAGGTTGATTATGGGTGTTAGCTTTTGGCTGGATTCAGGTACAGTGAGATGTGTAATATTGGGTATGACTACCACATACCACAACGCTCTTCTTGGTGTGGTTGTTACTCATGGTGGATCAGTGTTCATGCAGGTTGGGTTGGTCATTTGGGTGTGTGTGTGTACTCTATGTGTGTGTGTGTGTTCGATTGATGCTTCTCTTGCGGCCGATAGACCTTTCCCGAGTCATAAGTCAGCAAGGGTCCCCTCCTACTAATTACTAACCCCAGCCAAGATAGAGGTTATTGGCCGAAAGCCGCCTGCAGTCTAACTACATGTATGTACATGTTCTACATACAGCTAATATTCACTACCTTGCATGCATGCAGCCAGCCTTTTTTCCCACCTCTTGGGTCTTCGGATGTGGTGTTCCCGAATTATTAGATCAAATCTCACAGAGCCCCACTATGGATATGGATATGGATAGATATGGATATGGATATGGATGTGGGTGGACTTGGTAAATTCTCTCGCTTCCGGGGGGGCAAGAATGTCTGGAACCCCCCGTATCCCCCCCGTACCACCTCCCCAGCATTACTGTTCCTTACCCCCATACGGAGACTATGGCCATGCTCTACATATAGATAACCTCTTCGCCCTCCTCTTTCTCGATTTTCCCTTTCCTTCCTACTTCATCTTTCCTTCCTACTTCATCTTTCCATTCTTTGCTTCTATTGCATTGCAGATAGGTGGTTTTGGCTCTCCAACTAATTCCTATCACTTATTTATTTAATTTGAAATCCAACTCGTTCGCTCTTTAATACCCGGGGAGAATAGCCAAATATCTATATCATCTAGCACCCCTAATATTTCACAACCATATTTATATATATATATATACCACACCACATATAGATATAATCAGCAACAATTACCACCAACATAGTACAACCTCACGCACCACCACCCTCAGCAATCATGTCGGAACTGCCACCGCACTCAACGGCAACCTCAACCTCGGGTGACACAATCGTCGACGACATTGAGACCAGTCGCCAGCAGAACCCGCGTGGAGACTCAAACTTGGGCCATGGCGTCGACGTTGCCGCCGCCGAAGCGGACTTTCAGGAGATGAGTAGGCAGCTGTCGGGTCTGTCAAAGACGACGAGTAGGCACTCACGCAGACTGTCGAGGAGCCAGAGCCACAAGGGTGGTGACCCGGAGAAGCTTGGGGAGGAGGAGGCTGCGGCGCAGCAGTTTGATTTGGAAGCGCATTTGAGGGGTGATGAGAATGAGGAGAGAGCTGCAGGAATTAGGCCGAAGCACATTGGTATGTTTGGTTATTCTTTTTGGTAACGGTGGTTGTGGTGTGAGCATAGCTTTGAGTAGTTTTGCTAATCAGTATTCGGCAATAATAGGTGTCATCTGGCAAGACCTCACGGTATCTGGTATCGGTGGTGTCAAGAACTTTATTTCAACATTCCCCGATGCAGTTGTCGGCTTCTTCAATGTTTTCGCAACCGCATCCTCCATCCTCGGTCTCAACAAGAAGGGTCGTGAATTCGACATTCTCAATGGCTTCCGCGGTGTTGTCAAGCCCGGTGAAATGGTTCTCGTCCTCGGACGTCCTGGATCCGGGTGCACAACTTTCTTGAAGGTCATTGCCAACCAGCGCACAGGATACACAAAGGTCGACGGCGAGGTTCTCTATGGAAAGTTCAGCGCAGATACATTCTCCAAGCGGTACAGGGGAGAGGCTGTCTACAACGAGGAGGACGACGTTCACCACCCCACCTTGACTGTTGGGCAGACTCTCGGCTTTGCGTTGGACACAAAAACCCCCGGCAAGAGGCCCGCGGGAATGTCGAAGGCTGATTTCAAGGACAAGATCATCAAGCTGCTCCTCAAGATGTTCAACATCGAGCACACCGTCGACACCATTGTCGGTAATGCATTCGTCCGTGGTGTCTCTGGTGGTGAGAGGAAGCGTGTCTCTATCGCCGAGATGATGATTACCAAGGGAACCGTCTGCTGCTGGGATAACTCAACTCGTGGTCTCGACGCCTCGACTGCGCTCGACTATGTCAAGTCACTCCGTATCATGACCAACATCTACAGAACCACCACATTTGTCTCGCTCTACCAGGCTTCCGAGAACATCTACTCACAGTTCGACAAGGTTCTTGTTATCGATGCTGGAAAGGAGGTCTTCTTTGGCCCCACTGACCAAGGTCGTGCCTACTTTGAGGGTCTCGGTTTCTTGCCCCGTCCTCGTCAGACCACCCCCGACTACCTCACTGGGTGTACCGACGAGTTCGAGCGTGAATATGCCCCCGGCCGCAGCGAACGCGACGTCCCCTCCAGCCCGCAGGCTCTTGAGGAGGCTTTCCACAAGTCTCCCCACTACGTCCGCCTCAACCAGGAAATGGAGCAGTACCGTGAGCAGCTCCGTGCCCAGAGTTACGAGGACTTTGAGGTTGCTGTCACTGAGGAGAAGCGCAAAGGTGCCAACAAGACTTCCGTCTACACCATTCCCTTCTACTCTCAGGTCTGGGCGCTCGCTCAGAGACAGTTCTTGCTCAAGTGGCAGGACAAGTTCTCTCTTACCGTTTCCTGGATTACTTCTATGATTATTGCTATCGTCCTTGGTACTCTCTATCTCGATCTCCCAAAGACGTCTGCTGGTGCCTTCACTCGTGGTGGTCTTCTGTTTATCGCACTTCTGTTCAACGCTTTCCAGGCTTTCTCTGAGCTCGCCTCTACTATGATGGGTCGGCAAATTGTCAACAAGCACAAGGCATACACCTTTCATCGGCCGTCGGCATTATGGATTGCGCAGATTGGAGTCGATTTGATTTTCGCATCAGCGCAGATTATGGTATTCAGTATCATTGTCTATTTCATGTGTGGGCTTGTTCGGGATGCTGGCGCTTTCTTCACCTTCTTCTTGATTATCATCTCTGGGTACTTGGCTATGACACTCTTCTTCAGAACTGTCGGTTGTGTCTGTCCTGATTTCGATTATGCGATGAAGTTTGCTGCCATCATTATCACACTCTTTGTCTTGACTTCCGGATATATGATTCCCTACCCTGCTCAGGGCAAGTGGGTCTCATGGATCTTCTATATCAATGGTCTTGGTCTTGGTTTTGCAGCGCTTATGATGAACGAGTTCAAGCGTTTGACGCTCACATGTGGTGCCGAGTCGCTTATTCCCTCTGGCTCTAGCTACAACAACCTTGTCTACCAGACCTGCACTCTTCTTGGCTCTCGGCCTGGTTCTGACCAGATCGATGGTGGGTCTTACATCTCGCTCTCATACAACTACCAGCCAAAGGATCTCTGGCGCAATTTTGGTATCATTATCGTTTTGATCGCTGCCTTCCTTGCTGCCAACGCCCTTCTCGGAGAGTACTTCTCTTTCGGTGCTGGTGGAAAGACTGTCACATACTATGCCAAGGAGAATGCCGAGCGCAAGTCGCTCAACGAAAAGCTCGAGGAGAAGAAGCAGCGCAGACGCCAGAAGACGGAATCCGCTGCTGAGGATTCTGGTCTTAACATTGAGTCAAAGTCAGTCCTTACCTGGGAGAACCTGGTCTACGAGGTCCCTGTTCCCGGTGGTCAGCTCCGCCTGTTGAATGAGATTTACGGATATGTCAAGCCTGGCCAGTTGACTGCGCTCATGGGTGCTTCTGGTGCTGGTAAGACTACGCTTTTGGATGTGTTGGCTAGCAGGAAGAGTATTGGTGTGATCACTGGTGATGTCCTTGTCGATGGTATGCCGAAGGGCACTGCTTTCCAGCGAGGAACTTCTTACGCCGAGCAATTGGACACTCACGAGCCCACTCAGACCGTCAGAGAGGCCCTCAGGTTTTCTGCCTATCTTCGCCAGCCGTTTGAGGTTTCCAAGGAGGAGAAGGATGCTTACGTCGAAGAGGTTATCGCTCTTTTGGAGATGGAGAACATTGCGGATGCTATCATTGGTGACCCTACTTCCGGTTTGGCTGTCGAGGAGCGCAAGCGTGTTACTATCGGTGTCGAGCTTGCCGCTAAGCCCCAGCTCTTGCTTTTCTTGGATGAACCTACCTCCGGTCTCGACTCCCAGTCCGCCTTCAACATCGTCCGTTTCTTGAGGAAGTTGGCCAAGGCTGGTCAAGCTATTTTGTGCACCATCCATCAGCCAAACGCCTCCCTCTTCGAGAACTTTGACCGTCTCTTGATGTTGCAGCGTGGTGGTAACTGTGTCTACTTTGGTGATATCGGAAAGGATGCTGATGTCCTCTTGTCGTACTTCCGCAAGCACGGCGCCCACTGTCCTCCTACCGCTAACCCTGCCGAGTGGATGTTGGATGCTATTGGTGCTGGCCAGGCTCCCCGTATTGGTAACCGTGACTGGGCAGACATCTGGAGGACATCCGAGGAACTCGCAAACGTCAAGGCTGAAATTGTGCGCATGAAGGATGAGCGTATTGCGGATGTTGGAAGCAGCCCGGTTGTCGATGAGAAGGAATACGCTACACCGCTTGGTTTCCAGATCAGCATGGTCATGAAGCGTACTAACCTTTCTTTCTGGCGTACTCCTAACTATGGCTTCACTCGTCTCTTCAACCATGTCGCCATCGCCCTTCTCACCGGTCTTGTTTTCTTGCAGCTCGATGACTCCCGTTCCGGCCTTCAGTACCGTGTCTTCGTTCTCTTCCAGGTCACCATCCTGCCGTCGCTCATTCTCGCCCAGGTCGAACCCAAGTACGATATGGCACGTCTGATCTTCTACCGTGAACAGTCGTCGAAGATGTACGGTCAATTCGCCTTCGCTTTGTCCATGGTCGTCGCCGAGATCCCGTACAGCATCATCTGCGCCGTCGGTTTCTACGTCTGCCTCTACTTCCCTCCCGGATTCAGCACCGTTTCCAGTCGTGCCGGTTACCAGTTCCTCATGGTCCTCATCACCGAGATGTTCTCTGTCACTCTCGCTCAGATGGTTGCTGCGCTGACTCCTAACGCGTTCTTGGCCTCGCTCCTTAACCCGTTCATCATCATCACCTTCGCCCTCTTCTGTGGTGTCACGATTCCCAAGCCCAGCATGCCCAAGTTCTGGAGGTCCTGGTTGTACGAGCTCGACCCCTTCACCCGCCTCATTGGTGGTATGATCGTCACTGAGCTTCACGACCTTCCTGTTACCTGCGCGGAGCTCGAGTACAACACGTTCTCGATCCCAAGCGGCGAGACTTGCGAGAGCTATGTTGGCAAGTTCATGGCCGCTGCTCCCGGGTACATCAGGAACTTGACTGCGACCGGATCTTGTGATTACTGTGCTTACAGTGTCGGAGACGAGTTTTATACACCTTTGGCGCTGTCGTACGACAACCGATGGAGGGACATGGGTATTCTCATTGCTTTCTGTGCGTCGAACTTGATTATTCTGTTTGTAGGGGTAAGTTCTCTATTCTCTTCCAGGGTTGTATGGGCAATTCACTAACATACTTTGTAGTCGAGATATCTCAATTTTGCAAGACGCTAAATCTTTGTTTGGCGGAGAGTGGTGTGGGTTTCCTTTGTTTATATGTTGAAAATAGACGGTTATATGTTTTGATGCATGATTCGACGGGTCCTTTTCTGGCTTGTTTGTGGTGGGGGAGGGGGCGATTTATCATACCTTTCTTTTTATATTCTTCTTTTTGTTGGTTTCTTTTCTGGACTTTCTCTGTGGGAGCGGATAGAATACGGCTTTTTCTTTATGGATTTTTATTTCTACCTTTTTTTTTTTATATACATAGGGCGGTGGGGTGGCAGACTTAATGGTTTTATGAGGTGGATATGTACGTGGAAAGGAAAAATTTAAATAGGCATCTGGTAGTTGCTAAATATTGTTCTTTGGCTGTGCTTCGGTGACTTCTGTCTTGGTAATGCTGCGCAGGGGTGTTAAATGGCGGTGCAGGGGTGTTAGATGGCGGTGCAGTAGTTGCTGTTGTGGCTGTCTGTGTCGTGTACCTACATACGTGGGAGTGGTTGTTTTGATCATTGATAGCTATGATGTGGAAACCCTAACCCTGTAGAAGTAGGATACATTTTTTCTTCTTTTTCTTTTTGTTTAGATCATAAGCAGAACGTATTGATTGTTGATTGATTGATTACTTCATTACTCGTATGCAGCCGGAGGCTATAATATATAAAAGAGACGAACCCTATCAACCAGTACAAATTTAAAAAAAATAACAAATAAAACTAGTAGAACGAAAGAAAGAAAAGATTTGTCAACTCTGGCCCAAAGAATGTAGTTCGCCCCGCATATCACATTTTAGCACCTGTTCCTTCCCTTCCTTTCTAGTTTAATTTTCCCCTTGCTCCCTTAAGTCTCCCCATCGCATCTCTAGCTAGTTCCTTGCCCGCGTTTGGTGTCTCGCTATTTCCCCTCGCCAGCCCATGTTTCCATCGCAGGAATTCGCTCCGTATATTTTTGGCCTTAGAGATACCAACCTAGCTCAGTCCAGCAGTTACTCGACTGTATGGTGTTGTCCTACGTTTTCTCCGGCTGTCCCCGTCTCTCAGGTAAGCAGGATGTAGCTAGTCCAGAAATGTTGCTGGGGGGGGGGGGGTTATGCGTGATAATAGTTATGTATATATAGAGTAGTCAATATCTGCCAAACGAGCTCGGGAGGATACATAGGTCTTCTTTATAGATGTGTAGTGTGTCGTTCTTGAGCTGTGCTCTGAGGGACTGGTAGTGGTGGAGGGTAGGGTAGGACATTAATTGTGGGGGTAAGTAGGGATAGACATGTAGGTAGCTGGCGGCTATAGGTCGAGGATGAAGGCTTTGAGATGAAGATGGATATGAAGATTGGGGAGATACAATGCAATCTAAGCATCGATCCTACTAAATACATGTATGTATAGGGAGATGGAGTAACCAAATTACTGGGGGTGGCTTATAGATGTAGCTACATGTGTGTAGAGTAAGCTGTCCATCGATACTTTATCACAAGAATGGAGCAAACGACGCGATATGAACTATGGTATCTGTCCATAAGCTACGTAGTAGCTAACTATCTCGTGAGTCATTTTGGTTTGTCCACCTACGTGTAAAGATAGACATGAAATTGTGAATTGTGGGGTCTCGATCTCGGCGGAAGATGCAGTCATGAGATATCACCCGCTTGAACTTTCTCTCGCTCCTGTGCGGCGGAGTCTGGTCTCATAGCCGGCAATGAATTAGATGGACATATCTTGTTAATGTTGTTCATCTATATATTGGCGTGTGTTTGTCGATGGGAGGTACGTTGGGTGATTTTGATGGGTTAAGGTTACTGCTTTTTTCATTTTTTAATTTCGTGGGGAGGTCATTGCATCAGCTTTAGGGTCTTGGCTTCGCGGCCAAGACTTAGACAACCACGTCGGTCGTCGTCGCTAAGACAACTACTGAACTTCGCCACCATCACCAACAACAACGTTGGCTTCATCATCGCCATCATTAGGGCCGTCGGGGTTAGATACACTGATCCTTAGGAAGGAGGGGAGGACTAACTAATTGGCAGAGTGTCTGCTGGGGCCACATTGTGTGTGTTGGTGATCGATATACATAAGGATAGGTGCACTGTTTCTTTATGAACCCCTATCACTATAAACCTATGATTTTCTAATAATCTTATCCATAGTCTTTACACTGCTCCTGGAAAACCTGATGGTGGTCTGGAAAAATCGTCCCTCACGGTATATACACGCTTGGTAAATCACCGGGGATCACTCGCAGAATTTCTCCAGTCGTCGACCCCTTACTTCATGGGGTAGAAGTGAGGTATCAAGTGCTTTGATCACCGCATACATTCGCAGCAAGTCCATTCCACCAGCGAATTACCTTCGCAGGGTCTTGTTTGGGTCGGAGTGACGGTGGCGGTGACGGTGGCTGCTGATAGTGTGGTCGACGAGCCGGCTTTAAACGAGTGAAAGGAAAAGCTCGAATCAGCTCGTTATAACAGCTGCTCGAATCAATTCGACTTGTAAATACTCGAGTGTAGCTCGGCTTGTGCCTTCCGGTGGTCCCAGATATTAGTCCTTGAAGTCATCCTAGGTCTCGTTATTGAAACATATGTTTCTAGGGTTAGGGTTTAACAATACTACATCTATAAAACAAACTACCAAAGATATTACCAGCATCTTTACTATGAGGAAAATAATACCTCAAGAGCTCGTGTTTTTCAGCGAAAAAATCACCACACTAGACCGTCACCGTTTGTCGATTTTTAACCGCCACCATATATGTTGGTAGTTTGGCATTTTCTAAATCAAGAGGGGAAAAAAAGAAAAAAAGTACCAAAAGTATAACGGTAACGGAAGTTCTCATCAAGGTCTACTAACGATTTTGATACTCAAGATGCTATATACAATAATGGATCCTTCCAATATATTCTTTCACAACCGACTCATGAAACCGGTACCTCCCTCTTTTACCAAATCTTACAGGGAAATATCTGCATTCCGTGAGTAATAAAAGTGGGTTTAGACTTTTACTTATTTTAACATATGTATTTGCTAAACGAAATTAAATATAGTGGCAGTCTCTATCTACTTTATAGGGCAAACAGATGAAAAATGTATCAATACTGGCAGCACCCAAGCTTAACCACATTAAATGGAGCTTTCCTAGGCCATTCACTGGTGAGCTGGGCCTGCTATGAATGTACGAGTGCCACGGGCCATTAGTTAACTACCCCTACAATAAAGAATGTGCCAGCTTAATGCACTATACCAGCATGCGCGACCAAGTAATTAATGATAATACGTACAGTATCCATATCCCTATCTGGATCTATGGAAGCTGCGGGGCATTCATTGTCCACAAACGATACAGACACCTGAGCGATTTGCTACATCACCGAGGTAAATAGTTACGAAATCTTTGGTTCAATCACTATATTTCTTTATATGCATAAGTCTGGCCGTATTGAATCAAGTCGACTTGGCTTATCTCAATGACTCTTTCTTTTCTTTGGATGCGCTGGCCTATATTGGCATACAGTAATCAATTTACGGTATTAATTCAAAGATATAGATGTGGCATACTAGACAGCTCAAGGCGGACAAATCACCCTAGCGAGAATTATCTAAATCGATTATTATTTCGTCGGTAACTAATCTATCCGGCAACACACCATTCCGTTCACGGTCATCGAGATGTTTCAAATAGCAGAGTGAGTAATCAGATTATTCTTTATATGTACCGAGACATTTTACGGATGTAGAACGCAGCTATTTTCCAAGTTTCTTCGGAAAGAGCCTTATCCGCATACTCTATAACGTCTATAGAGTATGGTATTACTCTCGGCAAAGCCGGATGGTACGTGTTACATGATGTTTTTTTAACTAGAGTCCTCCATTCTTCGTCAGAAAAACCAACCAACCTGGATTCCTTCTACTATAGGTTAAAACGAGAAGAGCTACGTATTAAAAACTGGATCAACCAAAATTGTGCTACAGCCTGGCCAGGCCTATTAATCGCACAAATTATCAGGACAAGTCTATATCAGATCCGCAGATAGACCTGGATAGAGTCTGTCTGTGCATCTCGGCTTGGATTACCCGTTGTTTGGAAGAAGGCCTGCTATCGTCGAGCAACTTTTGAATATGGAACCTGTTCCAATACCGTGTGGTGGAAGCAATTGACTAGAGCCCGATACATTTTGGGCAAATTATGGTTTAAGTTTCGTGCGGGGCTTATGGTTACATAAACAGCCTATGAATATACCTGACAGGTTTGCCCAAATCAGCATCATCTTCCGCTTTGCCCACCTTAGTTGGATAATTAGGATAGCACCTAAATCATAGGCTATCACTCTGTTCACCTGGTTATGTAATCACATACTCAAAGTCATTCGATCTATATTGATAGAGGATTCTTATAGTCGCGACTAGGTCTATATATGTACAGGGAATGTTCCTAGTCGACCTTTTATTATCAAGATGATTTCGAACTTTACGCTATAAAGTAAGAGGGCTCACTAGCCTTTAATATTATCATATAACTCATATAGTGAGTTATACTTCCATCTATTCATTCAAGTAGCGGCAGCATTACCATTGATTGAGTTGAAATCACAGGATATCACTCGGTATAAATTGCCTTAAGTGTCCCGAATAGGAATTAATACGCGGGAAACCTCTTGGCGAAGCGAATGGCTTGGGCCTATATCCTCATCGGGCCGATAATTGGGCAGGCATAGGGGATAAGAGGCGTCCGTAGGGGAGACTCGGGGGATGAAAACGCCAATATAAATAAATATATTGAATCCAATAGTATCACTTGGTTCCGCGTTGGAGAAATTAATTATTTCCCCTTGGTTCCCAATGCGCTAGCTATAGACAACCGTGCAAATTGTGGCGTAGAAGGAATTTCAAGTAACATCACCTCAGGGATTTCTCTCACACAAGGCTCATTTCTTCAGATGAGACAGGTTTATATGCAGCTGAGAATGATGAAGGGACTATGAGAATCACAAATCGTACGAGAATACTAATCAAGAGAATGGATCATGATAAGTGTTATCTAAATGAACTGCTTTACGTACAAAGGGGCGGTCGGGGAGGGAACTCAGTGTTCAATTTGGTCACATTGTTGGTTTGTTGGCCCAAAGATTGTCTTAACCGCCGTACTGGTATATATCACATCGTCTCGTCCACACTCGCAGGAGGTATGTACAAACGTACCCGAGCAACCAAAGACTGTGCCCAGTTCTAAATTCAATAAATAGCCCCTCCCACTGATTGGCGTCGTTTGTAAAGCTCGACGGCCCCAGAAAGCCTGTTCACTCGATCAGAACGCGTTACACTATAAAAAAGCAAACCACCCTAAAGGGAGCCGATTCAGTCCGCAACTGCTGTACTCAAGTGGCCCAGAGCGGCCCGAGAAACTGGGAGAAATATGGAGGAGTTTATGAATCCCTACAGTTGTTCACCGCCACTCGACATATGTTCCTGATGAAGGATGAATGATGAAGGAAAGGAGAGATCGCGCCAAGGTAGAAATCACGTAGACTGGCTTATTGTATCCACGATCGAAACCCCTATAGCTATGAATTGCCAGTAGTCAGTGATCATTCGCGTAGTTAGTGGTAGAGGTGCATAAAACCATGCGTCTGTGCCGGGTGTGAAGGATTTTATCATTGTCTCACCTTGTTTGAGAGACACATGTTCTGTATGCACCAGTTTAGAATGGGTGGTGGAGAGGTAAGCTTGACCAATTTGGCAGCCCCATCGGTAAGCCCTTAGGTATATGGGCAGCAAGTGACAAAGTGGCGCGCCTGGTGGTAAGTGTGTCAAATTGACGTAGCTGGGATAAAGGTGCACATCCGATCTAGCTATCTGTTTTCTGAGATGAGATTTATGACTTGAAATCTAGATCTACGTGATCCTCCACTCGAAGGAGCCAACAGCGGTTGTTAGCGATCGGGGATTGAAGAAAATGTGTCCTCAAAATCGGAGCTTATTACAGGCTTCAGTACTTGATCTTATGATATGGGAACGGGATCACAGATCGATAAGCTGATGCTTAATGCTTTCAAGACTGCATGAAGCAGCAATATGCAATGACATAGGAAATCTTTACCAGAAAACATCCCTTGGCGGGCCATTGAAGTCTTTGACTCGATACGAAAATGGCCAGAGGTCTCCTTGACTATACGAGAAGTGAATACAGGCACCCATAAGGGCTTCTATAGCCTATCACATCCTGCAGGTTTCTTCGATCTAGGCCTACGTGAGTGGAAAATACCTCAAGCCCAAGGTTCATTATAGTTTCTGGCAGGCATGAATACACCAAATAGCGCAAGAAAGGTCAGCTTCATTCTATATATACTCAATCTATATAAAACTACTATTATAGTATAATTTACACTTGGCTATGGTTACATCTATGCACACGAGGGTAAATATCACAAACTCGATGATAACGATCCAGCTGTCCGTCTCTTATTCCGAAATTTGGTATCTCGTGGTATTACCGATAGGATGTTAACTAGATTTAGATCATCGATCTATCGAAAGTTGCTTGTAGGTCTATATCGGTGTTAGTAGGTGTACTTAGGACCGTCCGGGAAACTTTCAACGACACCGATGGACGCGAGGCAAGTCAAATGACAAGGGAATTGAGAGACTAGACAGTTTTGATCTCTTCAAATCCCTATGAAGTTCTAAATCCCGAGTCGGTTCTACTTCGCACAAAACCTATAGTCTCGAGATTCTATTATGGCTTGTTGGTGATACAACTGTGTCGAGAATCATTTTTTGCGCTGTTCAGCACTGACCTGCCTTTGTTCTTGAAATGTCTGATTGTCTCCAGAGGAGATCTACCATAAATACAAGCTTAGGGATAGATTGGAGACACTGTGTAGAATAGCCTTATGTGGAAGGATAGAGAATATACACACGAGCCTCCCTAGAGGATGAGAAGCTTCGGTCAAGGCGTTTGAAACTGCAAACTTTCCCAACTATCCAGCCTCAATAGTCATTGTAGGGCTTAAAAGAATTCTCGAGAGTAATCAGTCTTCTCGGTACGGTTGGAAGGAAGGAATATTGTCATTTACCACCATCGTCGTCACTCCGAGTCAGGCTCAGGTAGAGTTCACCATAGGTCGAGATCGTGATAAAACTCTAATTCGAACCAAATGATGGCGTGGAACGTTGTATTACCGGACTTGAGGGGTTGTGGGCGTAAGCACTGAGAAAAGACTAGAGTTATTGCAAACGTGAAGATAAAATTTGGGAGTGGCTTCTGGGCGTAGGTGGTTGTTTCGTCAAAGTGTGGAAAAAAGTGAGGGTCCAGGAAGAAGCCAGAAAGTATCCTGCCTGCTTCACAGGCGTACTCGCTCTATCCCCAGTCTTACTCCCATAGTCAACTCCACATTCCAGACCACGTAATCACAGGCCAAGAAAAACTGCATAACCTGATCATGAACCATCCAATCAAGATCATTGGCATCTCATGGGGTCAATTTTTTTCGGCCGGCATTCTTTCCAGCACACAACTCAGGAACGAAAAATACCTCACGCTCAAGTCCCTCGGTCGTAGAGACTTTCTTCAAACACTGAAAGACTACATGCAAGTTCGATTCTCGGCCGCGAAAACCACATATTACCGAGCGCCAAGCATCATCTCCAATCACTCACTCCCTATATTCAGCTGAAAATCCTCAAATTAACCAGCTGTTTTCCGGTAGTAGATATTTGGGTACCAGCACCCAGGTATCGGGCCTCTTGATAAGAATTGCTTCGTGTCTCAGCGGGGGTTTTCTTCAAAAACGCTTTGAATTCCCGAACCAGTTCTAAGCGACGGGACGAAGACGCATATCCTCCCGGACCCGGCCCAAAGGATAGCTAATATATGAGTGATCTGGTTAATAAGAGTGGCAATATAGCTAGGGATGAGGGTAGAGTGCATGTATGTGCTGTTATTTGTGTAATTTTGATTTTGAATCAGATCAAGCTGTCGACCAAGACATCAGAATGATCATGAGCCACGTACTATATTGAGATCGATCAAGGCAGTTTTCCAGCTGAGCCAGCGGCCAGGGATATCGTTTGCAGATGTATTGGTCCATGAGGCAGATTTATACATGTGTAGTTATATCAGGCGTATATTTCCATTACGAGGCGCTCCCAGAGACCCAGAATTCTTATATGTCAATGCGCCTTGGTGTGTAAGAATATGCTTAAACAAGAGATAAAAATGACATATATCAAGATGGTAGTTAGACCGTAAACAAGCATCGCTATATAGCCCAAATGTGACTTTTGTCTCACACTTTGGCTAGATATAGCCGGTTGCTAGGCTAGACAGCCGAAATCATTGACACTGATAGCCTATTAGCACAGTACAAAAAGATCTTTCAATGTACACGATATCAGTTTGCGGGGGACAGGGGGATATCCTCCGAGACATGTTGACAGGAACCGGTCAAGCTGAATAGTTGACAATTATATTCTTCCCCTATTAGTTATATTGATCCTGACACTTGGGCGGCTCTCTCCGTCATCACTTTCGATAATCGTCATCAATGCACCCCACGAAAAGGCTGCAGCTGTAAGCCCCCTCATGATATCACAGAGTTTCATCACAGTCGGGAGGCAAACAGTTATTCGGTATATGTCCGTTGCCAAGAATCATCGTTAATCACTCACATTCAAATTAACTATCACAGCACCGAGGCACCTAAAATAAGGAAATCTTTCATCTATGTGTCCGTTTATTATACGAGGTTGACGGCAGTTGCCTTATTAAGCCTTATTAAAGCTTTAGAGATAAAACACCGGGACCAGGTAGCGGGGGAGGCTAGTGCAATATATATCAGGATAGAAATTTCATTAGAGGTGAGATCTCGTCAATTTAGAAACCCACTCGAGACGTAAGGTATGTAAGTACGTTCGTTGCCTAGGGAGAGTAAATTAAGGTAGATACATACACGGCGTGGCTCATTATTTCTCTCTCGCTAGTCATGTTTGTATCAATCCCCCCCCCAAAAAAAAAAAAAAAAAAAAAAAACATCACTTTGATCCTATAGCCTAGTTGGAACTGCACGCACTTCGGTAAGATTTCGCGACCCATTTATGTTTGACGTATATCGGTACGATGTTCCTCATAGTACTGAAACTAGTAAATTCTATTTAGCTTAAACTTTTGGCACAGAGTGTGCGCACGAGGTGAGGCAGGATGTTTCGAGTGACTTGGTACGTGCGGAGGGTCGTCCTTAAGCAGTTTTTGTTGGAGCTATATCACAGCTGCACGCGCAGTACACTAACAGGCAACATCCTGGAAAGATAAAGAGAAAAATCACCGTTTTTTTCTATGGTTGATCTAACGTCCATGCATGCATATGGAGGCTTTTCTTGCCCATGGTGCTTTGTTGTCTGCGGACGACTTTGTGCCGGCGTGTTCTATGCAGGGCAGTTAATCCAGTATTGTAGGCACTGATCAATTCTTTCATCCCTTCTTGTACCTACATGTGCACACGTAGAAAAATTCTCGAAGTGGCAGTCGGAGAGCGCTCCCAATACGGTCAATGCTTACGTTTACGGTTAAATATTACTCCGCCGCCACAACGTGCAACCAGCAACTAGAGGGGAAGAAAAAAACTTCAAACACTAGGTTCTTGAATAAACTCCCTCAAAACATTCCCAGTTCTCTGGGTGCTTTGAGGCCCGAAGCAGCTGTTGTAAGCACTCAACCTCATTGATGTATCATGTATGACTTTCCCTTTTTCTCCGGCGCACATTATTCCCAGCAAAAAACAACAAAAACAATAAAAAAGCTTGCAAGCCCTACATCAGCTATGATATGCAAGTGCGTATCTTTTCAAATGAAACGTCAGCTCTTGCTCGGTTCCATCCCAGGGTCCATCGATTTACATAATAGCAATTACCATCTTGTCGATAAGAAATCCGAGTTTTGCAAGCCAGCTCGATGGCTGGCACGTTGTTGTTGCGGTGGGATCCTAGGCTCCGCCCGCTCCTTGAACCAGGTACCTACATGTACTGTAGGTCCGTTACCAGTGCCACATTCTGGGTTGCACTCTGCTGGGGGGCGCGCCAATCATAAACTCCACCATCAAGAACCCTCCTCCCAGGTATCCCCGGATTTTAATTTTAGCGTTTTTGATATGAATAGGATGGCCAAGCAGCCAACATGAACAGACCCTATATACCCCCTTCGTGAAGGGCACCTGAATTACGTATTGGTGAATATTGGTGAGTTGAAACGTCTACGCGTCGGCTTGTTTCGCGATCTCGTCTCCCTTGTTTGAGACCTCGCTAGATATGTATTAATCAATTAGTTAAGTAGCTATAGTTATTATGTACTGAAAATAAAAATATACCCCTTCCTGAATTCGCCATCTCACACCACCATATGCCTGTTTGTCGCGATTCTTCTCCGCAAAGATGGGGATGGAAGGGTTCGCTCGAACCATGAGGCAGCAAGACCAGAAAAACGGCCTACCCCTCGAACAAAGAAATCTTGATGATCAAGGCAGGGAGGTTCTTCCGTTCCCCAAAGAAGTATCATTATCCTTCATGTATGCCTTCAAAGGTAATTTTAGAGGCTATTCCCGACATAGTGGTAAATTGACAATAAAACTAGATCACTTGCCCCGTCCTCAAGCTAAGTCTCTGGGGTTTTGGTACATGCACTGGGTCTCATTGGCTCGCGGTACTTCAGTAATAATAGAGGACCTACTCAAACCGTTAGTTCTCACTATGTTTAGGCCAAAGCCTTCCTATTGAGGTCCACCTGCACATGCGCCAACCTCACTTAATAGAAATTGTTGTCTAAGCCGGTAAAGCTTAAAAGTACCAATATAGTACTACCGACGTTTCTGGTTTGTCAGTGCTCGGGGTACTGGCCTACCATGCTCTAAGATTCGTAAAGTAATACATATTTACTTATATCTACTCTGTCTAGGCTCACCTCACTACTGGTCCGTTTTGTGGTACGTGTAGAGAGGGGTAGAGGCATATTGTATATAGAGTAACTTTCAACAGACAGAGCTAGAGAGCACAAAACATGTCAAACCCATTCCCTTTATGGCCAGGTAAGAGGTAAGGGGCTGATAAACATACAGATTAATTCTGTATACTCGTAGTTTTTTGGCGTTTCCGGACGCAACTGCTATTGCATACATACACAGAAAAACCCCGCCAAGGCTATCTTTTGTATGGCATGCAATGAGTAGGTACCTACGTGATTTGCGCCTTAAACTCCCACGTACATACATACATGTGCAGCACGGAAAACTGAGGTTTTCCGGGCTGAGGATAATTAATATTACTTAGCTACTGCCATCCAACCGGAAAATTGTACCCGGAGCAAATGGAGAAATGCGTGACGGGCCTTCTACAATTTTCAACAATGGTTCATCCCACCGAAAATCGGGACTGGGGTGGCAGATTCTCATAACCGGCATATGCATGTCGGTAATACGTCGGCCGGTGCATAAGCAAAAGACCTAGCTCCCGGTACCGCAAATACTCGATAAATTCGCTAGCGCCACCAAAAAGTGCCAAAAGTGCTGTTTTTTTGTGTGATAAAGGGCAATAACGCTAGCGAATTTATCGAGTATTTGCGGTATATCTTTGCCCTTCGCGAACTTTCATGATTGGTTGGTCTGTTGGCCCTGAGGAGAGTAATGAATGTGATGCGATGGGATCTGCTCTCTCTTCTTGTATTACTCGAAGAAGTATATGGACCCTACAAACATGATCCGCTGTTTGTGGTGCGTGCAGCACGGGTATCAGCGGCTCCATCGATGGGCATTCACGTGGCTTGATGGAACTTATGCAAGGACCTTCGATCTTAACCTAGAAGGTAAATATAGTGTAATAAATTCCCCTGATATATGTAACTACCGTAAGCAACTACATGTAGTTAGAGAGCTCGGATTCGATGAATAAGTCCGGGCTCACATATAGAGTATATAAATATACAACACATAGAATAGACATCGGGAAGTAGTTAGCTAATTAGTTGGTTGGTTGGACTTACTAGCAAGTTATTGGGTTAACGAGCTCCTTAATCGCGGGGTGCCCAAACCTAAGTACTCGGTGAATTAACTGATATACCACTAAAATTTTCTGAATCCACTTCTTATTCTTCTTCCACGGAGACATATTCTCGTGAAAACCAACACCTGGTCGGATGCTGTATATCCGACCCTACCTACATATACATGTAGTTACCAGGTACACAGTAGGTATGTACCTTGGTGGGCTGCTGCCTATAAAACTGCCCACCAAAAAACAATATCAGAATGATCATAAGGATAAACCTAGTTTCTCCCGCCGCAGCTTTGCGTTTTATTTGTCGCGAGTGTCAAAAAGAGCATCGGTTCAAGGATCCATCGACCAACGGTAAACCAACTGTACGGGTTCGGAGATATATCCCCAACCCAAACTGTATGCACATGTAGCAGGAATTCAGGGCTGCTGCGATGAGAGCGTTTCATGTTTTTCTAATCCCCGAGCTTCAGCCACGGTTATACATGGCGCCTACGATTACCTCGAGGGTACAGCGACCGGAATGATCTATGGAAAAACAGGGGGTAGAATTGTATGGCGATATGTCTGTGCACCATATAACTGTTTTTTCCATAGATCATTCCTATCGCTGTACAAACGCAAGCGAGACAGAGGAATATGATTAAATGTCCCAAGTAAGCAAGGCCAGAGCCTGAAAGAGGAACCGCTTGAACCACATGTTACTGGTTTTTGTAAACCCGAATATGTAATTCAGGCCAGCTCCATTGTCGTTATTAGCTCTAGGTCAGGCCCAATACCTAATCATCTCCTTAAACACAACACCCCTCTTGAAGTTTCGCTGAGAAGAAGGCCGTCGTGAGGTTAAGCTCCTTCAAAACCTCCGATATCGCTATCGGCAGTTTAAACTTAGGGCATCCCTATATGATATGCGGTTATATGTTTCAGCCCATGTTGCACATGGGATAGACCGCAAAGCTTGGTCAGGGCCAATGACTGGGGACGCACAGTATCTGCTGTACATGAGATCTTGCAGATATCTCCGCGGGGGTGACGGAAACGGACCCTTAGTTTCCGAAAGATATGCAAGATATACAATCCTGTTCAGTATATCTGATTCTCGAGTAATAGTATTAGCTTCTGCGATGGCTAACTAGTAAGCGGTCGAGATCTATGAGTGATAGAAATCACGGAGATCTCCTGTCAAGCACTAGTAAGTATCGAGGTTTCAACTGCGTAGTCTCCGCAAATTTCGAGACAAATCAAACCTCACCCAGAGGCACGTTAGTTGAAACATTGCTGCCGCTCAGGAAGTGTCTAGAACCAGAGTACAATCGTCTGTTGACCAGTACTCATTCAGGCACCTCCATAACCACAATGGCATGTAGAAGAGTCCAAGATGTTGGTTCTCGTTAGTGAGCCGGAGCGATTGAACATATAATCCGTTAGCTCTCGGGTGAACCTCGGCACGGACAGAGCTAAGACACAGCTCTCGGGTGAGTAAGACATCTCCTTACATACGGCACCTTGAAGATATCTTTTGTTGTGCCAACTCTTCCCCGACTGCCTTGGGTGTCTCGTTTTCATCTTCAGCGTCAAGGGCGTCTACTTTAATACGGGAGAAAGGAGATATGGTACTGGGATGGCCTGACATGACATGACGGATCGGAGAGACACAATCATTCAGCATCCCACTACCGACCGACCCCACTCTCATCGCGAGAGATACAGATCAAGCAACTGACCCGAACCCCGCTCTTTCGTCACGGCGTAGGTGAATGTTACAGGAACATGTCTGTGATCCCACAAATCAAGTTAACGTCGTAACATCATGATACCTCGTAGAGGGGGGGATATGTAGGCACTCCCTGAAAGATGTCTCCCGTGGCTGAGATTCAATACTACGGCCGATTGAAAGCGGGAAAGATCGCGAGTACACTTTTGTATCTGAGAAGAAGGAGCTAAGTACAGCGATTGGTAATAAGTGATGGAACGCCTTGAGATATGGTTATACCTGCAAACACTGTATATTGGCGGCGTTTTACTCAAAACAGGTATCACCCTGTCTCAGCCCGTTCCATCACTTATTACCTACCGCTGTACATGTAGTTAATTATAACCTCGTAATTGTACGAGTGAGCTGAGGTGACTGGTATGATGCACTACTACTATGTACTTGGAGTCCGAGGTCCGAAAGTAGATAGTGGGTCCGTCTCTATTAGTTAGCATTCAATTATTATTATAAAAGCCAAGCAATATGGCGCGAGAAGGCATAGGGGGTGGGGGTGTCAACTTCAGATGACATTTCTTGTAGAGAATTCCACCGTTAGGCTGGGCGCTAGTACCATTATGGGGGGTGGATCTCCAAATTTCTATAGATTTCTTGGTTGCAAACGCCGAAGTTTACACACCTACACACCATAGCTTCTCGAGCTATAGTAAATCTAACTGGCGAGAAAGGGATCATGCATGGAAGCAGCATGGAAGGAAGCTAGAAAAATGCATGTATCCGCCCCCCCTTCTATTTCTGGCGTTCCGACCCTTTTGGTTTAAAATCTGACTGGAATCTGTACAACACGGCTGTGATAGGTGTGTTTCCACGAGTGTGTCCCGTTTGTGCGATGATGAGCGGGCGTCCCACTCTTAAGTGACGCCCAGGGTTCTGGCTAAGCCATTGATATCGCCATCATCAATCCATCTACCGGCGAGTAACAAGAACGATCTAGATCACAGCACACTCGATAAAGTCAGAAGAGGGGGGACCAAGTTACCAGTCCCTGATCAGATTCGGATGGGCGTGCAGTACGTTTTCTGTCGGTTGTGTCACCTGCGGGAGAAACAATGCCAATTGGAGGGGGTGGGGAAAAGGGCGGTGTGGTGTGGAGGAGACTGAACCTGGAATCCGTCAGAGAGTTTTCACTTCCAAACCTTCCTTTCCCCCTTGTTCTTTTCTTGAGCGTGAGCGTGAGACTCAGTGATGTCATGCAGCCTGCCCTGTCCTCGGTACCGATGTCGGTCGGTGACAAGTAGAGTAACTCATCTAGCTACAGACAGCCAGACAGCCAGACAGCCAGACAGCCAGACAGCCAGACAGCCAGGCAGCCAGCTGTAGCGGGTGTAGACTCTGTCCAAGAGTATTACCCTAGTAGAGGACTTGATGTCTAGAGTACATGCAGTAGTATATTATACTCGAATCTATCACCTATTTGGAACAAATTACTCCATCTGCGCAGACCGAAAAGGATGTTACGCACCATGGTACTCTATTCTCTAATAGCCTTGGGCCTAATGAGGCCAGCTAAATTGAAAATCTGCTACCAGAATAAGTCATAGCTCTACTACATGTATCATGGATCCTTCGCTCCTTCCATCATCCATGTTAAACGGTCTCCATGACAGGTCGAGTTCCATCTGTGTGCGGCTTATCTACGGGTGTGCGTGTCTGAAGTGCAGTACTGCAGTATTGACTACCTAGAATACTCTATCCTATGTCTCACCTGGCAAAGAAGAAAAAAACATTTCACCCTCACCCACGGTGGTGTTCATACGCGCTCAGTCTTAGCAGTTATTTTATCCCACCCAGCCATCCATCGATCCTCTACCGATACCAGTGGTAAGAAGTGCATTACCGAGTTGCCGACGGGCCTCCGGTGGTTTAGTCGTGGGGGAGATAATTTTCCTTTTGGCCGGGACGGTACGGTGAGAATGCATATGAGGGAGATCGAGGAGGAGGGGGAGAGATATGATGTCTCTGTTTCAGGGAAATCCCCAATTGAAGATCTACGGCTTGATGAGAGGGACGTAATATTACACGTGTGGGTGTTGTACCGGGTGAGTTCTCTAGGTGTGACACTGCAATAGTTATAATTGCTATGTTATGGAGCTGCGAGCTACAGCTTCGCGATTCGGGTGGCACGAGAAAAAAAAAAAAAAAAGGAACACCTCCTTGTAATGGCGGCGCATCATGTCCATGGAAGGGCCAGAGAAGGAAACAAGAGAAAGCGAAGAAAAGAAAGGAAAGAAGCGAGACAAAAAGTAAAAAATAATAGGATGATATCGAATTCGCCACTTGACGACATGGGTGAAACCATTCAATTGGACAGAGTTGGTTGCAAGATACACAATTGATTTAGGCACGTTGCAGGCTGTCAAAGTGTAGATTGAGTATGATATGCACTCACTTGAAGCCTCACTATTATTCCCACCCATATGAAGTTGTCCCAGGCTTAAATTTGTTCAATACGGGCTTAATGAGTTTTTTCTTCTTCATGTAGGGACGGCTTAGGCAGCGGAAACGCCCATCTTGGTATCTATTACTGTTTGTTACACACTAACTACATGAGTTGAGATTGGAGAAGAGAGAGAAAAAGTCGAGTCGAGGCGAGTTGAGCCCAGGTCGTCCATTACTGTCAGCTAATTGTATTTTTGAAGACATGTTTCAACCCACACCTCGACACTCACTCACTCACTCACTCACTCACTCACTCACTCACTCACTCACCACCCACTTACCAGTTACCTAACCCACCTTACAAAACAGGATAATGCCGTCAACGCGTTGGCACTCCGAAGAAGTAGGTACATACATGTACTGCACCATCACCACCACCGCCACCTCCGACTCCGACTTCGACCCCCCCTACTCCTTCCTATCTACAATCTTACCTCCGTTGACTGGCAGCCTTTACGCCTTCTCGCCCAAAGCAAACCGATTTCAAACAAAATTATCAATCGTACACAGCATGGAACACGCGGGACTCGTCACTTTTGGGTAACGGCTACCGTTTTATCCATGCGTTAATCCCAGGGGACAGGGTTGACCAGGGCCAGGGCGTGGGTGCACCAGGGGTTTGTGCCTGCCACGTTATTGTGCGGAATTCTCCATCCGGGTTGTGGAGCCCTGGAGATCAATAAATATTCCAGGAGGAAGAGAGGGGAAAAAGAAAAGAAGAGATCGAGAGATGTGAAGAGGAAAGTGACCGCCACCCACAGATGATTAACCTAAGGTTTCTAATGGCAATATTGGCAGGGGAAGAACTAGCGGGGGTGGTTGGTGAGAAAGAGGGAGGAAGAAGGGAAGGAGGGAGGGAGGGTGGTTTTGAATTGGTAGAGCTAGAGTAGTTAGAATGAAGTCGGAGCATCTGATTCTGGTAAAAGGCAAGGGTGCGAGCAAATACAAGCAACCAATAATTGATAATCCCAATTGAGGCTTCTGGACAATTATTTTCTCTCTTTTCCTTTCGAACGATGATATGATGACCTAGGATGTGTGCGTACCTGCTGCTACTATGTGTTGCCCTAAAATCAGAGCTGTTGCGAACTTACGGACTATGGTTATCTAGGGTCAAGACTCAAGAGGCTCGTAGAGAATAACAAAAATTCAGATCAGACATGGATGGGTTACACGGCAGGAACGCCCGACTCTCCGCGATCAACCCCTGCTCTTCTGCCAATACCCAGTGCCCAGTGCCAATTAAAGCTCGTGAATGAAAGCGAGCGGGTTGGGCATCTCCACCATGCAACCCACCCACCACCCACCACCCACCGCCCACCACCCACCACCCACCATACACTATCCAGGACTACCACTCCCCCCTCCCCTTCCTAGCAGAGCAGGCAGCGATACACTCTGCTTGGATCCATGGACCCACCTCTCTGCATGTCGTGCAGTAGCTAGGTGGGTATGGTACGGATGATGGTTGGTGATGTGGGAAAACAACTTTGGATCTCTCCGCAGCAGCTCATGTCTCTACTTAGATTTGTGCGCGAAATCAAACCGGACAAGAGACGATCCAAGAACGTTCTCGAGATCAGATAGATGAGATTGAGGCTGATACTCTCTCTATCTTTCTTCCTGCGCGGGTCCGCCAATGAATTCAAACCCTGTCTGTTTATCTTGATTGATACATGGCCATGGCCATGGAAGAATAATACATGGTAATAATAATAATTTCGCATCCCACCTTTACACTCATACATACATACATACATTTTATACATACATTATCTATTATACATACGTACAATACCGTACACACACCATACATCATAATCCAGCTAACTACATGTAGTACTCAACACGACGCTAAGATGCTAACCACCCTCCTCCTCCTCAGCCAGACAGGAAGAATCACTACATACCTGTGTAGCCTGCCTGCATCATGGTCACTACAAAGTGCTTTCGCCTATTCCAGGTCTGGTCCGTCTGAAAGCTTTGCTATTCCACACAGCCTTTTTAATAAGTCAATCTCGCCCTTGTTGTTTCTCCTCAAAGACTGACGAAGACAACAATTACTACTATCACTGCAACGAACTACATCAACCCTATGGTTCACTGCTAGAGTATATACCACCAGTGCTACCATTACACCGACACCGACTGGCTTCGATTCGACCCCTACTGCTATCCGCTACATATATTTAGACATTGATATATATATAGATATATATACACACATATACACATACTCACCCCCGGCTGCATCTCCAGAATTAAATAAAAGAGAGTCCGCCCCCCTCCCAACCATACATTCTCCACCCCCGCCATCACACAGACAGTGGACGCTACCTCACCCACTGGGCCCAACTCCCCCGTCAACCACCAATTCCACACCTCTCGCTGCTGTTGTGGCCTTCCGTTCGTTTTTTCCCACCACCCCCCCATCATCACCGCCGAGTATGTCTACCAGCCCACAATCAATGAAGCGGCCGTTCGAGGATGCTAGCGATGCCCCTGGACTCCCCGACCTGCCTACAAAGAAGGGCAGGCCCTCGTCGACATCCAATGCTAGCTCGCCCAGCAACAGTAATGTCCCGTCGATCTTCAACGATCTTGCGGGGAAGGGATGCCGCATCCCGACCATTAGCAGAAAGGTACGCGCGTGCTCGGCGTGTAAGAAACAAAAGATCAGATGCGACTTTGAAGAGGGAGAGTCGACGTGTGTCCGATGTAAGAAAATGAAGTTGGACTGTGTGGTCAATAGGAGTTTGCAGACGATCCTGGATGAAGATGTGGAGTAATTATTCCCCTCGTCTCTTTTTGTTTTCTCCCCTCCATCACTTGTCCCATCATGAACCGCCACCTGGAATATGATTTTTCCGGAATGTGTTTTTCTCGTTTCCTATTTGTTTTGGAGGGCGATCATGTACTGACAATCTGGCAGATGGAAACACCAAATGCGCGAAGACACAATCCAGCTACAAAGTGCTGTGGACGTCATTCTGTCCAAACTGGGACTTGGAAAGTTGTCGGACTACGACAAGCGCGCCACATCGCCCGCAGCTTCTACAACCTCCATTGAGCACCAGAATGCCATTGCAGGCGCTCACCCACACTCATATACACGGCTGTCGCTGGGGAGGATAAAGGTGGAGCACGACGATAATAATAATAGTAGCATGCATGGACATGGGGGAGTACATGGAGTACATGGGGGATTATTAGCTGTAGGAACGGCGGGTATGGATGACCTTCGCCGGGGGAGCAATGCCACAGAAAGAGAGGGGTCCCAGGAACCTCATGATCATGTAGGGAGCACACTGGTCTCGAACCCAATGGGCTCGCTCTACGAGGTGACAAAGTTCCGGGGCCTGCGCACTCAGAGGGCCGGCGGGGAAAGGTATCGGCATCTGTCTGAGATGGGCGGTGATTTCATATCAAGGGGGGTCATCACGCAGCAGGTTGGGGAGGAGCTTTTTGAAATGTATGCACCGATCGTAGATCATAATGGTCAGCTACTTCTACCTTCGCCGCCGCAGCCGCTATCCCATCAAGGGGGTGGCGGAGGTGGTGGTGAAGGTGAAGGGGATGACATGACTGGGCCAAGTACGTGGATGTTCTAACGAAATTGGGGGAAATATTGTAGATTCCGAGATTCTCTCAATCACTATCTGTACGGCATCGCATTGACCCATGACACCCTGGAATCCGCAAGAGCATCCTCTTGCCTGCTCTCTGCTGCGATCTTCACCGTAGCCTCTCTTTATGTCCCTCAACATCACCATCTGTACAAAACCTGCTACCAGGAGTTCCTCAACCTCGTGTCCTCATCCATGTTTGACCGCCGCCACGGGTTGGACGACGTCCGAGCCCTCTGCATCGGTGCCTTCTGGCTCCATGACCTCT
Organism: Morchella sp. 2018-W38C; assembly: GCA_024713705.1. Lineage (NCBI taxonomy): Eukaryota > Fungi > Ascomycota > Pezizomycetes > Pezizales > Morchellaceae > Morchella > Morchella sp. 2018-W38C. Next base: position 65,080 of record JAMJEX010000025.1, on the reverse strand, counting down.
CTTGGAAGCTCTCTGGGCATGCTGTACGCATTGCTACAGAGCTGGGCATTCACCAGTCGTTTCGAAAGGCACTTTCTGGGTCACAGGAGCACTTTGAACGGGCACGACTATGGTACTTGCTCTATGTTTGTGATCACCATTTCTCAATCGCATACGGCCGACCCCCGGTAATACACGACACTGAGCCAATGCACGAGTGGGAGCTCTTTGTGGCGTCCAAACAGGCCATCGAGGGCGATAGTCGAGTGTGCAGTCAGGTCTCACTGTTTGTGGTGCTCACGCGGGTTTACAATTACTACGAGGCAGAAGCCGAAAAGGAGATCTCGGACGACAACCTGAAGGAGCTGGCCGAGTTCAACAAGCAGCTTGATCAGTGGCGGGCAAGATGGATGAGCAAACTAGGTAATATACCACCACCGCCGTCCTCCTACTCCTCCTCCTCCAACACATTCAATATTGCTGCGAGCCGCCGATATGATAATAACGACGGCTACCACAATAATAATAACCACAATCATCAAAATCAAAATCAAAGCTCTAGTAATAATAACAATACGAACAATGCAGGGCGGAACATAAAAGTCGGTGACTATCCAAACCAGGGCGTTGACCTTCACTACAATTTTGCAAGACTCCAGGTCAACTCGCTCTCCCTCCGAGGTGCCTCCACATCTACCATCAACAACCCCTCCGCCGTCCGCAAGGATCATGCCACAATCGCCATCCACTCCGCCTTCCGGGTGCTCTCAATAGTCTTGGATGTCACTGACATTCGAGAATCCCTTGTCGGCGTTCCCCTCTACATGACAACAATGATCGCCTTTGCCGCCGTCTTCCTCCTCAAAGTCACTGCTCGCTGGCGTGGCATCGGTTTCTCCCCCTACGAACCGGATCAAGTTTGGGAACAAGTCAACCGTGTCATAAACATGCTCAAGGAGAAGCGTGTCGGCGAGCAGCACATTATCCACCACGTTGCGGCTGGCCTCGAGAAGATGATGCGAAAGTGCATCGAGCTGTCGAATTCTAGCAGTCCATTTGACGACTCCCGCCTCTGGGATAACTCCTCATACCAGATCCAAGCGCCGTCCCAACACCAACAAAGCGGTATGCATCTCCCTCCGGTGGACCCACGGCTGAGAGATGGCATGCCGCCGTACTCACCGCCGAGCTCATTGATGCACGGACATCCCCAACAGCAGCAGCAGGTGTATATGCAGCAGCAACAGCAGCAACAGCAGCAGCAGCAACAGCAGCAGCCGCATCACGCTTACTCGCCCCATACCCAGATGGGACCGGCGTCGAGTACGTCGTCGGTGGGTAGCACGCCCGAGGCGATGTATCCGGAGACGCTGGGGCCGCAAATGTACGAAATGAACGGACAGTACTATCCAGTACACATGGGTATATTTGATTTTCTGTCACCGCAGCTGCCATATTAGTTAATAGTACCCCCCTGATATAGACCTTTTTTTTCTTTATGTGGATACTTTTGTGGATATTTTTTGATGTATTTATATGCCCTCCAAAACTCCTTCTTTCTTTTGTTAATCTTTCCATTTGTCATCTTTTCTTTTGTAGGCTTCGGATTTTTCTTGAATTTCTTCCTTTTTTTTTTTTTCTTTTTTTTTTTTTGGTTCCTTGTAACTATAGCTTGTGAGCGAGTCCTATACCAAACCCATAGACGAAGGGAAATGCCGGAAGGAAGGCATGGATGGATGACGGTGGAAACGGGAAAGCGGAAAACGATCGATGTGTGTAGAAGCTGAAATAGTAGTCAGTTGAGTCAAGCAGTCAAGAGCGTGATGAAAAAAAAAGCGTAGATTGTAAGCAAAGATTAGGACCTTGATGGCGATGCCTGCATGAAAAAAAGTATCAAAGAATTCAAGGTGAAGAGGAAAAGATCCCAACTGCCAAAACGGCATACCCACAAGGAAAAACCCCTTCACAGAAAAGACAACTTCAGGCGAGCGAGATATATATATACACACACACAACACAACTCGATACCACCACCCCCATCGATCGTGAATCAACCTCGGGCTAATGTGCCCCGGGCCAGAGGGACGAGGAAATTGGGGAAATGGAGGGAGGGCCGGAGCTCTTCCGGCCGGCGGCGGGGTGGGTGGGTTTTAGCTTTGATACTGCTTTGAGGTAGATTAGCTCTGGGCGGAGAGTTGTGCGGGTGTGCGTGTGTCGGGTGGATAACCGAACCGCGGTACGTTGGGGACATGGCAGGCAGGCTGTGGCATGGGGAGGTCTTGGGCTGGGGGTATTTGTGGGAGTGTTTGGAATGGAGAGATCTAGATGAAGAGAGAGAAGAAGAAGGAGAAGAAGGAGAGGATTGACGAAGAAGAAGAAGAAGAAGAAGGAGGAGGAGGAGGAGGAGGAGGAGGAGGGGGAGAAGAGAAGGAAAAGGAGAAGGAGAGAGAGAGCTGGTAAGTAAAGTAATTAGAATCCAAAACCCACAGGCAATGACTCCGAGAATCAACACCTCCATACGTCTATCAATTCCCCCATTCTCACCTTCCTCCCCTACTTCATATAAAGAACAAACTTCCATATTCCTCACGTCCCTATCTGCGGCGATCCTACCATCCTCTACATCTCCGTTGCGAAGGCCGCGACGGCTGTGTGGGTCGGGCTTCTCTCCTACACCCCCCGATTGGGTATAATTTGGCACGTAGCGAGCACACGCGTGAAGTGGGACGTGCGGAGGCTGAAGATATCGGTGCCCTCGGAATCAGGCAGATCTATCTCGGAGGGGGACGTGGGGTGGGTTTGTTGTAATTGGCTTGTGGGGGGGGGGGGGAGGGTAGCTATAGAGTAGGTACTTCAATTCATATTCTGTCACTCGTGGGGTGTTTTCGCACATCTGGATGCCGGTTGGGTAAACATACATTTATTGAACAACCACGATTCCAATTTAAGGACCAGCTGGTTAGCGCTCGTTACAGCGTATGTATGTATTGGTCATGATTAGGCCATTCTGCACATTGAGGGCTATATCGTGAGGTGACTCGCACGAGTTTCGCTCGTCCGGCCTGCTGCACGTACTGTCCGTCGCCGGGCAAGCCCGCGAACAGTCTCGTCTCGTCTCAGGCAAACTGGCCGGACATTCTTCGTCCTCTTCGTCTGCTTCCTTATTATAGCCTAGGAAGCAGGCGTACGAGAAAATATAAAGTACCAAAGCCCACACATATTTGCAAATCCGCCCTGAAGTCCGATAAAAAAAAAAAACTTGCATCACCCAAAAAGGTACATACCTACCATCATCAGAAGGAACCAACGAACACGAGCCAAATCACCCCCCTCAAAAAAAAAGAAGCCTGCTCGCAGAGTAGTCCGAGTTCTCCTGCCTACTGAACTCCACTCCGACCCAATATCATCAGTAGCAGCACCAAAAGAAGAAGAAGGAAATATGAGACCATCAGAACTCCTCGCGGAGTGTCGGGAGAGGATGTGGGTTAGGGTTAATTTGTGTGGTGGAGCGAGTTTCATATATCGCATATAGGCATATTGGGAATACCGCGGGAGTTTCTCGGTTGTGAGAATGGGTTCTTAAGCACTTGTGGTTTCCCTTGCTTTCTTCCCCCTTCTTTCTGTGGTAGGAGAAGGATTTGATTCACCGTTCTAGATCTTATATATACCAGAGAGAGAGCCTCCACCTCACCTCACCTCCTCAGCCTCGGGGTCGACCGCTTACATAAAGCACACATGGAACTCCACAGGGCTCTGGACAGCCAATCCCACCGTTGTTGAGCCTCGCGGGGGAAGGGGAAAAATGAAAAATGTTTTCTCGGTTGTGACGTCATCAAAAACAAGCCATCCCGTCAGCGGCGTTCTCCGAAGTTACAAGCACAAGGTCGCGGGAGTGATGTCATGAAGAGAGAGGGAGGGGACAAGACAAGGGCTCGATCACAGAGGAGGAGGAGGAGGAGGAGGAGGAGGAGGAGGAGGAGGAGGAGGAGGAGAGGAGGAGGAGGAGTGACCTGGGGGAAGATGTTCAACGGTTTTAACGATCGGCGGGTGCCTGACGTAGGGTGACGATGGACGATGGACGGAAGGGAGGCATCTAGATGGAAGAGGAGGGGAGGATGTATGTGGATGGTTGACATGATGGGGGTGATGTGAGGATGGATGGTGATCTGCGAATAAATGGGATTAATGGTCTGCAGTGGATGAGGGGAGGGGAAGAGTTGTTGCTGCGAGGGGAATGGATGGATGGAGGATTCAGGGACACGGCGGGGACGGTTGGTGGATTGGGTTGATGGGCCTGGCCCAGAACTGTGCGAGGATCGGAGCTGGAGGAAGGATAAATATTTGATTACATAATCAAATAATTGGGCCAGAGTGATGGCTCGTGACGGAGTTCACCGCGCATATCGGAGGATCGCTTTGGGGGACGATGACTTCCCAGCCAACCACTGTACCTACAGTCGACACTGGCTAAGGGCTGATTGGGTATGTGTGGGTACAACATGTGGAACTGAGCCCCCAGGACCTAAAGGAGCTGCGGAGGCTCCTCTGCGGCCACCCAGCTTTCAAGATATCGACTTCATGCAAGGGGGTGATCACGTGAACCTGGTCTATTCCATGGATGATCGAAAACTGTTGCGTGTGACAGACAAGCGGCCCGAAATTGGTGTCTCTGGCTCCGAGACATGTTTGGAAGCGGTCGGAGGTATAGTGAAGGCCTATGTTTTGGCATATCGAGCCGTTTTATATCATATTGGATCACCAGCCAAAAGTGATGAAATGTTCTCTAGGCATATGAAAAGAATTACGCATAAATTAATAGACTTTGCTCTGCCCTGAGATATACGTTCGAAAGAGAGATATGAAACTATGTTCGAGCACATCGTATTAACAGTCTGTCGTGTCCAATCCATCGCTATAAAGTCCCCCCAATTCTATTTATATCCCCATTCTTTTCTCTCCTGCTTCCCCTTGTCCCCATTTCCCGATACTTGTGGCGTCACGTGGTGCTATTTGCGCGGGGACCAGGGGTGAGGGTACGAATATCTTATATAAACATCTATATAAATAAATAGTGTAAACTTCCTCATTGTATTCAACAACTATTTCTATTGGTCACAACAGCCAAGATAGATGCAGAATCATGTAGACAAAAAACTGCTCCCGATCCCGGATCAAAGGAAGTCGACAACGAAAGCGCAAATTGACAGAAATATGGGTATTATTTTATATATATATTCTTTTAACTCCAGATATATCTTCAGAAGGGGTAAAGCTATCTTTTTTTTTGAGCTACGTATTAACATAGGATTCGAAAGAGGTATTATAATACAACTAAAAAAAAAAGCCAAGTATATGTGTACTCAAGCCAGAGGTTTTAAACCAAGAATAGTACGGGCTGAACGTAAATGGATTGGATAACATTATTCCACTTTAGTTTTAACGAATCTAGCTAGATAGCAAATCAACCCGTTGATTCGTTTGCTCATTTCACTACATATGTATAGTGCGGCCTCCGGCCGCACTGCACTTGCAAACAGTATAACCTTCCTCATTATGGTCACAGAGCATTCCTATTGGTTAGAACTGGATACCGTAAACATACAAAGAGATAGATATAGAGGAATGCCGGGAAGGGAGCTGACATGGAAGGACAAACATTCATAACTAGACCCTGGTGCGCCCGCTCTTGAAGGTAACCGAAAATTCCGCTAATAAAGAAACCGGGAAAGAAAATGTCAAGTACTACCAGTGATGAAGCTTTGTTTGTCTTTCGGTACAGTTCTTTTGGGGGCTACGGCGGGGCTGGTTGAATGACGAACAACGATCTTTGTCAGTCGAGACAGTAGCATTCAGGCTGATATGCAAACACTTGGTTGGCTGAAATCTGTGTTCCCCTCACTGTCCCAGGTTCGTCGTTGTCTCAGGTTCGTCGTTGCCCCAAGGTTGATTGTACAGCCACTCTGCAAAAGTATTCGTGATTCTGATTTCGGAGTGAGACATTTCTTCATATGCAACCGTGGCGGACCATCAAACCCCCGAATTAGAAGACTTTCCGAGTGAACAACGGTGCCCCAAATCAATGAAGGACGGGATTAATGACCTACTTTTTATATATAGACGTCACGAACTATATTATATTTTTCGTTGTTTTGAATAGAGAGTTTAAGCCAGCAGATATTTCTGGCAAGAACAAAAAAGTTCAGTGTGAATGGTTACCAATCCTACGTTCTCTTTTGACCCCAGACCGCTGACCTTTTGTCGGACGATCTTTTTTGTTTGCCAAAATGTCAGGTGGCTTAGATTTTCTAATCTCAACCTTAGTAATATCAACTTCACGATCACGGGAGCGCCACGCTACGCACTGACATCAAAACTAAATCACAAATACTTTTGCAGAGTGGCTGTAAAAAGCTCCAAGAGAGAGCAAAGTAGAACAGTATTAGATCTATTTATATCAATACCATTTATACCCCCTCAAAAGTGAATTGCGGCAGGGATGCAGCAAAGTGACTAGAAATAGGCCCTCTTATTGGCCTGAGAGTCACCTTGCAGCCAAGATTGTTCTACATCCAAATATCGCCGTGCCACCTTTAAAAGTGTGCGCACAATATATAATTATAATACAAATATACGTACTACAGTTACATACTCATGCCAGAGGTTTTAACGATTGATCAACGTAAATAGATTAGACAGTATAGTTATTCCTCTCCTAGACATTAGCTAATCCACGTAGACAAACAGATAGATATTCAAGTCAGAATGGATACTTCATTTCCTGGCTACAGCAGCGCGGCCAGAGGCCGCGGATTCGTTCGATATCTTCCTTCGGCGATCGCGACCGACTATTTCTCTGCCTAGAGGGTCTGGCCTGTTTACCAGGAATCCTCTTTGTTGGTTTTGGTTTGATTATGATGCCAAAACAACCACTGGCGTGGTTGAGAAGCCTGGCCGGCCTGCCAAACCACTTTCTACCGGAATGTTACTCTACCAGACCCCCCTGGTGTTGGGAAAGATATACCCAACTGCGTTAAAAATCACCGCGAGAACAGGCTTACCGAGTGATAATGTATGATTGCATAAATCTTTTATGTTCCCACCTACTTTGTATGAGAAACACGCCTGTAAATATCATCAAGTGTTATTTTGACTCCTATAGGTGCTTAAATATCATTCATTCATTTTGAAACAGGTACACCTTGGTTGATCTACGCTTTTGATCTGGGATCAATACAAGTACATACTTGTAATATTTCACTGTCACAACATATCACTCGTCACAATAAATAGGACTAAAACAGTTTTTCAACCTATGAACAAAGACCTCCTTTCCTAAAACAAACTATTTGCTACTTACAAAGGCAACGGCGGATCCGACGCCAAAGTCACATCCACACATAACGGTGCTATCACAATCATTAGCTGAAGCCTCTCTACCCACAAAACCAATTAACGAAAGGAAGTAATCATATCCATACCTGCCACTCCCGCGGGCTTATACCTCAATTCCCACCTATTACCCGACGCTGGCCTGACACATAACCCCGCACCATCCACTAATACAAACTCCACCTGCATCTCCCCGTCCACAACCGGCGAACACCCAAATCTTGCGTCTAAGGCCGCCAGCTGCTGCGTCCGCTGTGTAAAGAAGATATTCCGCGAGCTGTCTCCAGCGTCGTTTTGACCGGAAACTACGGCATGCAATGAGCTGCTGTTGATCAGCGTGCTGCCTTGAAGCTGGAAGGTGTTTGTTGCGAGAGACGGGGTTGGGGTGAGGTAGATGTGCTGATCGGTGCCGCCATTGGACGTGAGGGTTAGGTGTTGTAGGTCGATGGAGGGATAGCTGGCGTTTTGGACTTGGAGTGAGAAGAAGATGTCGATGCTATTCCAGATCACGTCGGGGGGATTGCAACTCTGGGCGGTTGTGGCACCAATGGCGAGAGTGCTGAGGAGGAGGGAGAGGAGGAGCATGATGGCTGGTCTTTTGAGTGCGATTGACCGGGTGTGATTGGAAGATGGGATGAGAAACAACCTGCTCTGATATCGATGATGAGATACTGGTGAGTGAGTGAGTGGAGAGATTTTACCCAACGGTGATGTTGTCGACGCTTTATAGTATTTTCAGATCATGGAATATCACCAAAACCTCTCTCAAGGAGAGAAAAAGTATCGTGGAAACTTAATCAGTTTCATCTTGACGGCACAGATCAGCGCTTTCATGCAATAATATGATCACGATATTTCTCAAAGCACATTTTCTCTGCTAAAGTCGTGATAAAAAAAGATACAAGCTGACCAAAATCCCATGCAGGACTCCCGCGGAAGTGGTGACTGTGGGACCATACGCCAATGTTGGAGATACAAGCGCTGCACAAGTAACTAAGTATGAAGAAAAAGAGTCGAATAAGGTTAGAAGTATCTTTCTGGGGAATTTTTGAATTTATGCAAAGCAGAATGTGTGCCCACCGAAGAAGATACAAGCGCCTGTGTGGGGAAACGAAAAGGCTTGATCCATGTCATCTGGATTACAAGCACATTGTCCCCAGATACATCGTCGGCCGTCTACATGGTAAATCTAGCGCCTATTGATAGGGCATATATAGGCATGTTGCTAAGGTAGGGAGTAGAATAAGAGTCACGCCGTTGTTAAGATGAAGTTTTATCACAGACTAAGTACTTACTGCGACATATAACCAATGATATCTAACCGCTCCCTCGCCTAACAATAGTCTTATCCCTGGCTGGTTATATAATTATGCTTATATCCTCACTGTGTAACCATCGTCCCATAAATTGGCATTAGATATCATTACTCACCTGTGTAACCACGGTCCCAGCAGCGCTTGCAGTTTTTTTCTTTCTCCCTCCAGGCCATCACTCGTAAATCTCTTCAAATGCATAACTGCTCGCTTGTGGATTTTTCTTTCAAGCTCCCGGTACCTAAAGGGATTGACCTCGGATGTGTGTGCTCAACTCCTCCCGATCACTCGCTTGTGGTGGTCGACAAGATAGTTGGCATTAGTTATGTGAATCTGATGATTCTGCATGTCAAGATATTGGCATTATACACAAGATGACCTGCAGCAGATGACCTGTGTCACTGGTCAGGTAGCATTTGTATCTACATTTGTCCCAGGCGTACATACCTTGAAGTGCCTGGACATGTCAAGAGTCTAGGTGACCTGTACTGCCTAGTCAGGACAAAGTAAGTATGGTGGGACCATTTCCAGAGTACCGAGTAATAGTGCTGGCAGCTACATACTAGTTTTTTTTGCTCATGTGTACCGAAGACCTGGCACCATCCTACGTACATGGAATGCTTAATTATTACTCACACATCTTATAACACCTGTGGCGCCATGACGAGGATTTTTCATCTGTACCTAAGCAATCTCGATGTTCCGCTCCACTCACCAGGCAAATCGCAATGCCGAAAGAGTGCTTGTAGACAGGATTGTAGAGAGAGCAGGTATATATATTTTTTTCTTTCTCTACAACCACAGGGTTCTAGGCTCCATGTTTCCTCTATACGTTACCAAAGCAGATGCTATTTTTGGAACTGCCGCAAAAACACACACTTTAGGCGGGTCAAGCACACACTCCACCAAATTAACCGGCCAAGAACCAAACAGGCCGGGGGGGGTTGCAAAGTAGAGTAGAGAGGTAAGCGAATATGCACCCCAAGAGATGGTTAATTATTAACACAAATGGCGAGAGCAGCCAGTTAACAGGCGTGCTCGGGCCATGGTGTATTGTAGTTTGCTCTGAATCCAAGTTAACTGTAAGTCTAGTCCGGAACACCACAGTACGGGCGAATGAGAACTCCACGTGCATGTACGTACTTGCTATATGGCACATACAACACCTCGATATGGGCGAATGAAGGATCCACGTGTGGACGGGGGGGATTGAGCAATGCATCGGCACGGACAATTAATTGATCAACGATGCGGGCACGGGCAATGATTTGGATCACGGCCGGCACAGATTCTGATACTGGTGCCGGGGGGAAGAAGGTACGACTGGAGTTGCGGCTTTCCACATCGTGCACTGGCCACAAAAAAAAATTCTACTCATGCGCTCTACCAGATACCAAGTGTTTCACGCTGTGCATGGTAGGGAGGTAGGGTCAAAGAGCTGCTCTACTATTCTGCAATTACAACAAATGCCCTCCTCCGCGTGTCGGCCGGTGTTGACTAAGGCAGGTCCAAAAAAGCCAACTCCACGCTGGACCTTGTGAATCCATAACGTTTTCAACTCTTGGACTCTTGGCCCGCCCTCGGTATTGTCGGCGCCCTCGACAGCCGGCGGACGCCTCAAAACGCCGCTCATGGAAAAGTTAACTGTACCGAGATTTTCATGCAGCGCCTCTTTTTTTTTTTGTGTGTGTGTGTGCGTGTGTAAATCATTTGTAGACTATCCGATGGGCCGAAGCAGGCAAAGAACCAGAAGCATCTCCAGACTTCTGGCTGGCTGGCGTGTAAGGAAGAAAAAAAAGTGTTGAATCTATCATTGCGCTAGCTACTAGGTGATCAGCACTGCCCCTGCTGTATTTCTCCTGCTGGAGTAGCTGCGCACCACCGAGAAAATGCACTTCAAGATACACTTTAGAATATACAAACTTGGCTACTATGAATCATGACTGCCATCATCATCATCATCTCTCTCTCTCGTTGGGAAAGTCGCGTGTTGCAAAGTCTTGGATATTTGTAAGAGAATAGTAGGCATGCGGCAGTGATATGCATTATTAGTAAAAAGAAACCAACAGAAATCGGGCCAATCAGGTGTTGAGCAGCACCACCATCATTATTCCATCATAAGCTTAACTAAAAGTACAAACGTCGAGTAGAGTAAAGGAAAAAAGATAATAATAATAATAGTAATACTGTTTCCCACAAAAAAAAAAAAAAACTCCTTGAGCGCAAAGCATAGCAAAGGAACGAAAAGGGAAAAGAAGAATAAAAAGAAAAACTATTAGTGCAGCAAGCCCATCGTGAAAAGAAAAAAGAGAAGAGAGAAAAAAAAAAAAAGAGACGAAAAGAAAGAAAAAAGAAAACCCCTTTTTTTTTTTACAAACGCCACACAGCCCAAGCCCAATCAATCAAACAATTCCACTTTTATATCCACAGTGACGCAATTCCGCCACCGGCCTAGTTATCAAACCTCACCAGCCCCCACCGCATCGCCTCAAAGAAGTCTCTCGAAGACACGCACGACCACTCGCCCTTGACATCCTCGGCATCGCCATACAGCCCCGTGTGGCCATACGGGCCCTTTGTGGTCGGGAACTCCTCGGGCGCCCAGACCATCTCCGACGCCTTCTTGGCCTCCAGGAAGTTTCCGTGCACAAAGCCCGTCCTGACATCAAACAGCCAGTTGCCGACGGCGATCTCAATGTCGAGTTCTGCGCGGCCCTTGACGCGTGCCACCGGGGGCACCGCCGCCGCCGCCACCACCAGGTTGCGCGCAGACTCGAGCGTGTGGATGAAGCCCTCGATGTTCATGTCGAGCGGCAGGCCGGCAGGGGTGCAGTTGCCGCGGCCAGCGACGCGGATGCGCGCCGTCTCCTGCCAGGCGACCGAGGGCCGCGAGAACATCTCCGGGCAGCAGGAGGGCACCGTGATGGCCAGGTCCTTGAGGCGCGGGCACGACGCGATGAGCGAGCAGATGTGCAGGTGCGGGTGCACGGCGTCGGAGCTGGGGTGGCTGAAGCCCTCGTCGGACAGCGGGGTGAACTCGAGGAGCTTGAGTGTCTGGAAGGAGCTGGCGACCAATGCGGCGACACCTGTTTGGACTGTAGTTAGCATCAATTGAAACCCTAACCCTGGTACAGAGCTGCAGCAGTAGAGAGAGAGAGACAGAATGGATAGACATACCCTTGATTGTGATTGAAGATGCGCCGGTGATGTGGATCTCCTCGAGGCTTGTGGCGGTGCGTGAGATGTAGTAGAGGTCCTCGTCCGTGATGGGATTGAGGTTCGAGTCGCCAAAGATCTTGAATCTCTTCAGGCCGCCAAAGTTCAAGCCATTGCCTGTCCTCAGCACGGCGTGGTCGGTGTTGTTGGCCGGGTTGGAGACCGAGCTCTCGCGCAGGCCGATGGTGAGCAGCTCGAGCGAGGTGAGGCGCGGGAAGGACATCAATCGCTGCCACTCGGCCTCTGTTCCAAACCGGAGCGTCGTCCATGGCACGGCGACACTGCGCACGTTGACGGCGTTGTGCAGGATCTGGAAGATGTACTTGTTGGTGTCGTGCTGGTAGATGCCGTTGAACCACAGCCGGCGGATGTGGGCGGTGATCTGGGGATAGTCGGTGAAGAGCTTTGCGGTGGACTTGACGGACTTGTAGGGGTCCTGGAAGACGACGGGGGCGAAGCCGGGGGTCTGCGCTCTCTTGTCGGCCTCTCTGAAGGATTCCTTGCCCCATCTGTAGCAATTGCGTGAGTATTGTAAAGAGGAAGAAGAAGAGGAAAGCTTCAATTAGCCATGAGGGAGTACTCACTGTTCACCGCCTCTCCACCGCCGCACGTAGACGTCCTTGAGGGCGTACGACAGCGCCCAGTGGTGCCATCGTGAATTGACAAGTCTGTAAGAGTTTACGGTGCTCCAGCGCAGGACATCTGTAGGGACACGGCCGCGGACGTAGCGCTGGAGGGGATGGCGCTGGTTTGATCGGGGTGCCTGCGTCAGGCCGTATGTGTATGTGGCTTCTTCATTGACGTTGAGCTCGGCGGCGAGCGTGAGGATTTGCGAGAGAATCTCGAAGGGGAGGTCTTCGAATGACGGCATTGATGTTTGGCTTTTTTTAAAACCTTGGTCTCTTTTTGCTGTGTACGTCTGGTGTCTGTTTGTGCTTGCGGGATTACTAGTATATGGGTGAGAGCTATGGATGGGTATATATATATATATATATATGGAATGATGATGGGAGGTATATGCCAGATGGGAGCTTGACAGTGTTGGTGATGTATGTGTATGATGATAGTTCCATTCCAGCTTCCGGCGGGCATATGCTTATATAGCTTAATCCCCACGGGCCTTGGAGCTATGGAGCAGCAAAGACACCTTCAATCCTGCTACTGCCCATCCCAGTGGAGCCCCAAAGGTTGCCCCTGGATGGGGTACCGATGATTCATTTCTGGCAAGACCCGATCACGATGCTCCATCTTCCTTTCTCACTTGCGGTTAAAAACGTAATACCGCAATGCATGTGCAGCAAGGGAGTTTAGTAGCTGCAGGACCAGCAGGACCCAGTTCAAAAAGAAAAGACAAAGTTAAGCACGGGTATGATGCGATGTCGAGAGGTTTGCGGTGGTGGTGGCCGTGGTTGTTAACATGTTATGTCCTGTCCCTGTCTCGGTGACCCTTTCCCACCCACCGGCCGTGACCCCGTCCAATACAACAACGGAGACTTACCCCATACTTTGCTAAGCCCTACCAAGGATTCGGTGTGCGCCTTCCCTCTTTACTGGAAATCCGTGGATCCCGAGGTGAGGACGATGCAGGTGAATTACCTAAAAAAAAGCTCTGTTGGTCTGCTCTCGCTGCCCATCACCTGAGCGTTCAAGAAGGCCAGTGCTTTGGGAGGGAAAAGTTCTAGGTCCACGTGGGTGAAAATTTACCCTCTCTCCCCCGACCTCTGTGGTTCTTGATGGACTTTCTAGCCAGAGAAAGAAGAAAAAAACATCGTGAGAATGACATAACGCTTGGACAAGCCAAGTATCTTGGCACAATGTGTCCCTTGTTGAGATGTTCCACAACTGTAGGTACTCTACTCTGCTCTACAAGCGTCGGTCCACGTAAGGGCAATTGAGAGAGGTATGTAGGTATGTAGGTACTGGGTATCACCACGCCTCTCGAGTGCTCCAAAGGCCTCAAAGTATCTGCTGCATGAGGTGTTGATGGTGCTGTATCAACTAGCTCCACTCCTCCTGGAACTCTGTAGTCGTGGGTGTTTGAGTTATTAACCACCATTCTTGTAGGTAATGGACCAGGCACTCAATTCACCCGCCATGATTACTACAAGAGTGCGTGTGTATGTAGCAGAAAACCATATATCATCATCTCCCGAGTTATATATTCGAATTCCGAGTCTGTACCTACAATCCAGGCCTCAGTATGACAATACGCATGCTACGAAGCTTGCTTCCCCCTCCAGCAGCTTATCGATTCCCAATTCCCACTCGTTGTTGTTTGTGCACGGTATGAGAAATACACCTCCGTCCTACGCACGCGGCTTGATTCTCTACGGGTCAACCCTCCCTTTCCAGCACGCCGAAGATCACCCATCATGATCTGAAGCACATATACATCACTATCTCTATCCCTTGCTGCAGGCCGGTTTGAAAAGGACGAGGAAAAATCTACCGCTCCCGCAAAAAGGAATATCACTTGCCTTTGAGGATGTTCCAAACGTATATCGAGCAGGGGGAGGGGGGTGTTTGAGTACCATGTAGAGTACATGTATGTAGAGTCGTTACTTGTGCGGAGATGACCTCAACGTTGCCGAGTGTCGTGACTCGAGTAGGCGATGATGTGATCCACACCAGCAGTGCTCTACACCTACATGTAGTTACATGGTGGCAAGAACGAAAGAAAAAAAAAACTAGACAGCCATCCATCCATCCATCCACACATGCACCGAAATAGAACAGGTCTGGAAAACACTTGCTTTGTAACTCCCCATCACACCCCCCACAGCATGCGGTAAGCGTTCCCGAGCAGAACGTCCAAACGAGATTCCGTTCGAGAACACAAGGGCAGAAAAAGAAATTCTTTTCTTGTTACTCTGCCTGGTCTCTCTAGCTAGCTTACGCTTTGTTGCACTCGCCAGAGGTTAAGGAAGGAGAGAGAGAAAAAAAAGGTCACGATGTCACCTCTGGATCTGTGATGCCCAATCGCAGCATTGCAGCTGACCTCTTTGCTCCGTGTGTTGAATCTGTGTACCCAGCTGTTGCTCTACCCACAGTAGGAACTCTCCACCTCAATTGCAGCAATCCATGTAGTCAATTGGCGAGCGCGCGAGCTGTTGTGTTTATCGTGTACCTACTTGTTGCATCTCTCCACATCCAATTAGGCGCAGGAAGCAGCCCGTTGAGTCCAAGGCAAGGCCAGATGGATCGGCTCTCCTCGGCAAACACGCCCAGAAGCAAGTTTGAAAAAGGGCATCACGTTCACGGGCTGCCAGCTGAAACGGAGCGGATGAAGCCATCGTGAGATGGGGATGGACTAATCAATCTCTCCCCCTCTCTCTGTTTGCCGCGGACATTGCAGGCAGCGAGTGGACCTCGGCGGTGACCTTGGCTGGGCTTGTGGGGCAGGAAGGATTGGGCGGTGGTGGAGGGCTAGGGGACGATGCACAACACAGGAGGGTTGGTGTGTGTGTGCGGTGGCCACATGACGGTGGTCAGAGTTGGCCCAGGAGAAGGCCAGCAGCAGGCTTTCTCTCTTGCCTGTGGGCTGGAAAAGAGCACCGAAAGGGGATATGGGGGAATGAAGGGGGAACAATGCCGATTGTCTGTATCTGTGTCTGTATCTATCTGTATCTGTATGGAAGCAGGTCGGGCAGTGCCAAGAAGTCGTGATGCTGACCGTTGTGTGCCAGATCTGAGGAACAGCCCGGAACAGTCCAGGAACAGTCCAGGAACAGTCCAGGAACAGTCCAGGAACAGTCGATCGAACCTTTGCTTCCTTCAGAGAGTCTGTCTCTGGGATCAAGATGCTCCCGGGCACCTGGGTCTGCGTAGATCTCGCCTCGTTTAATTCCCGCTTATCTCGATGCTTCCTCCTCCCTTCCCTCCTTCCTTCGTTCCTTCCCGCAACATGGGGAAAAGAAAACCCTCCTCCGCTGGTTATCGAGATAAGGTGGCCGGCGCTGTGTGGTGAAGAGAGAGATAAGAGGTTGTCATTTGGTAACCAGCAAGACACACCACCACTGGCAGAGGGCAGGAGGCACATGCACACCAACACCCACACACACACACACACACACACACGAGCGAGTCCTTATCTTTGCGGTTGATCATCGCGTCGACAAACACGAGAGGAGTGATAAGATGGGGGGGGGGGGGGGGCGGCGCTTGTATTTAATGAATCTATGCCCCCCGTCGTCTCGCACTGAATGGGAGAAGCTCGACGGCCGTCTACGTCTATGTCTGTCTACTACTCGCGGGCATGTCTGTCTGTCTGTCTCCGGAGGGGGGCCGGTCGGAGGGGAGGACCGATTGATTGATTGATTGATTGATTGCCTATCTCACTTCTTGGCCGTTATCTATCAGTGCAGCAGCAGCACAGATAAGCCTGCTTCGGGGCCTACTGATCATTTACTGCTTTGAAGGGTGCGATGCGATGCGAGAGGATACGGTGCCGGGTAAACAGTGGTCGGGTCGGTATCACTTCGGGGGAGGAGGAGGAGGAGGAGGAGGAGAGGGGGGGCATGGGATGGGTTTCATCCGGCGGTGGGTGGCTGTCGGCCGGTGTACATGCGCGCCGGGTGTACCGCAGGAGAGATAAGCCATGAGGGAGATGTGATGGGAGAGGGCTCCCATCTGCAGTGGACATCGATAGCCGGCTTCTCTACTCTACAGACAGCTCCACTCTCGCTGTCTCTGTCTCTGTCTCTGCTCTGATCTGCTCTGTCTCTGCCAGGTCCTCACCCCGCCCGCCCACTCCATCGACCGGCTCAATCAACAGCCGGCATTGTTCCTCCCTGCAGCTCTCGCCCTGCATACACAGCTGATAACAACCCGGGTCGGCCCCGAACCTTATCGCGCATGCCCACATACATACCCGCCCCGCCCGCCGTGGTGCACAAACAGTAGACAGCTGATACGCCCACACACCCACCCAGCCCCCCGATTCGTGCCGTCTCCCCCCCCCTCCCCTCCCTCCTTATCGCCCCCCCCGATGCGCTGGCCGCCGACCCCACACGCCTGTCTATCGGACGGAGGCTGGAGATGGAGATGTAGTGCATGCATAGATGCCATGTGGCCTTACGGGGGTCGCAGCCCGCGCGATCGCGGGGTTGGAGGCGCTGCCGGGGTCGAGATTAAGGGGTTTGGGTGGAGGGGGCGGTTAACTGCTGCGGGTGTCAACAGGTTAAGGGTCAGCTCAGGTCAGGTCGAGGTGCGCGCATGTCTGGACCTGGAAGGGGGGAGGGAAGGGTGTGCTGGTCTGACGGCCGGCCAGGGCAGATGTTCTGCGGGGCCGGTGCGGTGGTGGTGGGTACTGAAGTGTGCGGCCGGGGGTGCTGACTGACTTGTTTGAGGAGGAGGACAGCTTGGTGCGTGTCGGTGTCGGTGCCTCGCGGTGGGCAGGGGAGCACTTTGGCGGTTGGCTCTCGAAGGCTCGGTGGATGGCCTTGTCTGTCTGTTGGGTGTCTGGTCGTACGGCCTACCGATGAAATAGATGCCATAATGCCACACTTGATATATATAAACACAAGCAGAATTGATGGATGAAACTTGTAATTCGATGCTTTGTACACCCGTGTCTAGATAATCCCCGGATTCCGCACCATAGCAACCAGACCATGGCCAAACACCATGAAATCCATGGGTTTTTTTTTAAATCAAAGTTGAGGAAAAGATGGCAGAGAAGGCCTCATGGTGTAACTGAGTAATCCAGAGCTGCCGGTGAGGAGTGGGGATAATATCCCCAAGCTAGAAACCTTTGATGTGTCTTGCGCTCATAGTATGCCAAGGTAAATCAGAGTTAATGGGCAGATTGGGGCCACAAAAAATATTGGTTTTTTTTATATCTCATTTCTCGACTATCTGATTATTTCATAATTTCTATTCAATCTGTGGTTCGGTGGGTCGTGGTCTAGACACGGGTGTATGGGTGTTAAGGGTATGTACTGAGAACCACCTTTTGGGCTGAGAGGGTCTGATATTGGTCGATTCAGATAAAAATGACACTTGGCGGCCGAGAGGGTATTTGAACTATGTGTGTGTTGCAGCCTTCTTTCCCACTGCTGTTCTTTTCGAACTTGACCAAGACTTCTTTGATAACTTGGAATCAATGTCAAGATGGAGCTGTGGGGAAAGGATTTACAAGTGAACACGGATAAAATGTCTCGGTATTTTTTTCCTCCATATAAATTTCAGGGCCAAGACCAAAATTCGTTGGCTATAGCTACTTTTGGCGTCTCGTATTCAACGTGTACCCCCGGTACTTTGTATTTAATGTCGATAATAAGTGATAAAGTCGCTCTTCACAGCCCATCACTCGGACCCTGCAGCCAATCATGGTGCTCCCCTATGCAAGAGTACATGCTCCGGTCTGCGGGCCCTGACCAAGCCGTATGAACAGTTACGTTCCTGCGCTCAACCCATCATTCGTCAACATTGAGGGCCAAAGCGACTGGATGAGACTGAGCCGTGCGCGTGGAAATGTGTACCTAGAATATTCAGTACGGTCGTCGCGAAAGTCGTTTCCGGGGTTTTTAATTTTCGCTGGGAAATGTCAATATTTTGGTGCAGGGAAAGTCGTTTTAAGGGTAATTGGACGACTTTACAGACGCCTTTGAATGATTTAAAAATGGCACTAGAAACTGTAGGCCGGCGGTTGGTTTTGGAAAATGCTATTCGCTACTTAGCTAAATAATCTCTATAAAGATCAATTGATGCTTTCTATTACTGACGACTTTACTGACGCCTTTACATGTCGCGCCTCTGTCGCTCATTTTGACCGTATATAGAAGCGGGGGATAGGTTTTGGTCGCCGGTGATGCTTCACATGACTGACGAAGGCCATTGGCAATTAAACGAATCATCAAAGAGCATCCTATCATTACACCTGAAACAGAATACCCTACATGTATATGCCAAACAATGGGCCCACCAAAATAAAATTGTGTTCCCCAACTGTTACAAGCCCGCTGGTACCAGATACCATTTGATGACCCCACCGAGATATCTATTTGGGAGACTCAACCATCTCGATATCTAGAGGATAAGCTTCATCGGAAAACAGGAAACCCCGGAAACAGTCGTGTCAGTAAAGTCGTATTTTATTGCCTTTAATATGTAACCAAGTTCCATATGTCGAGTACCGTATTGGATATAGGTATGTATATGTACTCTACTCGTACTCAACCGATACACATGCCGTACGTATCCACGGGCCAATGATACGGGTACATAGTCAACAATGCTCAATGCCTTTAAGGGGGAATGTCGTCAGGAAGGTCGTATCCTATTGCCCTTAACAGGTAAATACATCAGTAAAGGTGTAGGTAAAGTGTTGGTAACGGGACAGGAATGCCTTTAACACACAGTAGGTCGATTATTGCATCAAATAATGTGTACCTCGTAACGTTTTGTATGGGAAACATCTACTGGAGTCTACATGTGCCGGATCGAGCGGAGCCAACTGGACAGCCGGCGCGGGTACGTTGGCCTCAAGCGGGCGCTTTCGGTTTTGTGTTGCGGGCTGGGACGTATCTCTATATAGGTGCTGTCAGATGGTAGAACGGCGGTCACGGAGGAGAAGGAGGCGTGGGCATGAATAGGAGGTCATGTTTTGCACAGTTCCTATATATAAGCCATCCATCTGCACAGCAACACAGAACCTCTCCCCCCGTGTGCCCGGGGAGCTGTTTTTTCTTCTTTTTGTTTAATTCATTAATTACTCTCGCACGTCAATTAAAAGGTCGGAATTTTGGATTGCAACGACTTGCGACCTTTTAATTAACGAGTGAGTTCATGCAACGGTAATATCGCACTTTCCTGAACCATTCCACCGCCTCGCACTAGTAACATATGCAGCAACAAGAATAACGACATACCGAGTACTGGAAACCTGTTCTTCTTGATCGCTCCTTAGCCCGCCCAATTCTCTTTTCACTACTCCTGTTCCTCTCCCTCGTTCTTTGGCCCGCCCCATCCGCGTTGTGCCTCTCTCCTCTTCTTCCCCCCCCGGCGCGGGGAGCTGTTCGTTTGGGGTGCCTATATCCCATGCCATCTCGTAAGTACATCTAGAAGAGTTGAACGCCAATCCGGGCAAAGAATCAATCGAGAGAGTAGCTATAATATATGCATACATGTGGGCGACTAGCTGCTGGATTGGTTTATAATCTGCATTTGTGTAATTGCATGCATATGATACCAATCATGATGATAGTGGTCGTGATAGTTATGGATCATGATGCTGATAAATGATCATGATGATGCCTACCTAGGCGTTCGGGACTTGGACATTTTCACACCGGTACGTACTGTCACGCAGGTGTCACGCAGGTGTGCCGTTACCGCCCTGCTGTCACACAGCTGTGCCGCCGTCCTGGCTGCCTCCTGCGGTCCCCGCTGCCTCCCGCTGCCTCCCGCTGCCTCCTGCCGCTTTCCCCCCAGTAGATATCCTTCCCCAGCGATTAGGGTCCATTTACCAATTTTGCGTGGATGACACCTCATACAACAGAGGACACGGTAATATGGTAGACGATATGCTTTTCTCGCGGTAAGTTATCTTTTTCAAATTGTACCATAGGGATGTTGTGTTGGGGTGGCTGAAGAGACAAGAGGCACTGATGACGATATCGGAGGTGGCGAGATTATATGTATATGTGCATGTGGTCTACAGTTAAAAGACTGCAGGAAATAGATCGAGTATGGACTTCGCGATATACACGGCTAATTGTCATGTCAGGAACAGTTAGAGAATCAAACTCGAATAGCGGACTTCAGGTTGACCATGTGCGTTGAATCTTAGACCAGTAATTACCATAACCGAAAGGTTTTGTGTAATTAATGAATTAAGCAAAAACAAAAACAAAAACAAAGAACCTGAGACCAGTAGACCCAAAACGCAACATTTTTGTCGCCTTGATCAGTGCTTGTTACTGTCCAGTCGGATTCGCTATCCCCTGATATTTTGCGCGGTATATCTGTAAGCTACTCAAATCAATCGACTGACATGGGTATTTTTCTTTTGTTCAACTTATGAATTACATGCAGACCGTAGTCTATGGTAATATCGCACTGACCCTATACTGCCCGTTCTCCTCCACCCCCTCCCTCGCACAAGTACCGGTTCTAAGTAAACCAATAAACTAACGCATGCCTTCATTCTACTCCCCCCCTTCTTCGTCCTTAAGTCCGCCCCATCCTTGTCTCGCATCCCTTTCTTCCTCGTCCTTGTCCTCGTCTTTCTCGCCCCTCTCATGTCTCCATTTTGTAATCTCCTTCCAGATAGCGAGTGCGGTCTCGATGTCCCATTTGGTCCAAAGGAGCCTTGTGTTTTGTATCTTTTTTTATGGCCTCGGTTGTTGCTCTGCACTCCATCAATATGTGTGCTACACTCTGTATTCCCCCGCCGCATTCGCACTCTGTTGTTTATTTCCTTTTAAACCGGTGGAGGTATTTATTTATTGCTCCGTGTCCCGTTTGCTGATGGCAGTCCTGTCTTTTCTGTCGACTGACATGGGTAGATCAGGTGTCGGTTCTTGCATTCTTTACAAATGCCTTCCCCCCCCCCCCCCCCGGCTCTCCCCCGGACAAGATCCGATACCTGCTATGATAAGCTGGTGAATGTCTGTATGGCCATGTGTATGTACCGCGGTAGGGAATAAGTGATGGAACGGGCTGAGACAGAGTGACACCTGTTTTGAGTAGGACGCCACCAACGTACGGTGTTTGCAGGTATAATCGTTTATCAGGGCGTTCCATCACTTATTACCTATCGCTGTACATGGCGGGAATCATCATATAATCTCACTCGATCACCACCGATCCTCTTTTTTTTTTTTTTTTTTTGTTTAACTCATTTATTGCATGCAGACCGTAGTCTATGGCAATACCACAACCCCAGAACTACCCTGCTCACTCCTGGCCACACCCACTAAAGGGCATTCAGCAAGCTCGCCCTCATCCGCCGCCACTACCTAACTAAAAAGAAAGAAAGCTAATAATCCGCCCACCCTTGTCTCACTTCGATTCATCCTCTTCTGCTGCTACTACTACAAATTGTATCCTATCTCTCACTCCTCCTCCTCTAATCCCCTTGAAACCGATCACATATTTCCCATTGTAGCCTGCTATGTTCTCTCTGTCGGCCAGCTCCACGTCTCTCAAGTACCGATCCTCTTTTTGGTGTAACTCTTGAAACATTTAATAGCCGTAGTGTATGCCACGTTTCGACATGATTCCAATATTCGGAGCCCCAACTCGAACCAAATCTTTAAACGTTGGCATTCACTCGTAATCATAAATTGGTTTGCTTTATTGGTCACAAGGAATAGATATATCCATTTAAATAAATCACACCTCAATAGAAGATCATGTGCTCAAAAGCCTCTTGGAGGGCTCTTCTACTAAACGGAGGTTTATATACATATTCCCTGAGTTAAGCTTCGCCCACAAAAATAGATTGAAAAGGTAGATACACGTATCTTGGGGCATGATTGAAGTCCAAACCGAACTAGCAAACCGATCCCCAAGCCACAATCCCCCATGCCCAAGCCATGAGGCAGACTAAATTATAGCCGCATATATAGATGAACTGCAACTATAGAATCGATAGTGGACCTACTCTTGGTATTGTGTTCACTTTACTGGTCACTGATTATATGGCAGCGCGGCCGAGTGATGGGTATATTGAGACAAATTGCAAAGGTGCCTAGCGAGACTTCGTCTCCAGAGCTTGGACATGAGCATAAAACGAGACTATGCAATTAAGCTGAACATATTGCAAAGAGTGTGGTGGCTATTTCACAAAAGTCTCGGCCGTTTTTCAAAGAAAAATCCTCCATCTTTATTTCGTTCATTTTGACGGTGCGGTTGTAGGGTTCCCAATCTCCTCATTTTCTAGCTTTAGCTAACCCTTAAAGCTTGGAGTCATTGGCAGGGCTGATTGAAACTCATATCTGTGCAATTACAAAACATGGACCTTGATACTCGAAGAAATCAATTTTAGATCATAACAGCCCTAACCCTGAAGAGAACCCTGAAGAGAATTCTCGCACCTTGTTTTTTTTTTCTTTTTTTTTTTTAATTCATTAATTGCATACAGACCATCGTCTATACACGGCAACGGATCATCGCACTTGTGTTCGGGGTCTTGTGATGGGTCTTGAGATACTTAGGAGGGTGTTCCTATCCCCGCATCTTGGATGTAGGTACGTACATGTCTCCACATGTCTTGGTTTATCTCGATGTAAAGTCTCTGGATATAATCTAGGAGTACCTCGTTTTTGCATTCATCGAGATTTCAAACTGAGAAATGCTTGAAATTAAGGGTTGAATGTGGATATATATGGGTGCTAGGAAAAGGTACCTACATGTATGTGGCAACGCAACAAGGCCTCACCAGCTCGCTACGGCACTCTACAGGCTCCAATTTATGGAACCAATGTCAGAAAAATTAATTCTGGGCTCTCACCAAGGTCCTCTGAGCTTTATGAAAATTTGGAGTTTATCGGTTGTTTGGTTCGTCGGAATAAGGATTTGGCTGTGCGGACGGTTTTCCTAGAACGACACCCATATAATGGTACCTACGTTACGTTATATAGGTGGAATGGGCGGGATCAAATGTAAAAAAGGTCTCCTTGCTATCGAAATAAGAAATGCCAGATTAAAGTCAAGGTTCATGTTTCTTAATTTTGCATTATGTGTTACGTATATATATTCTTGTCTCCATTCTTGGATTGTGTGTGTATGTGGATCATAAAGATCGAATCGTGTACGAAAGAAAAAATGGAATTTTCCGGACTCTACTGCAGCTTTTCCTTCAACAGCTGCTCGCTCAAGGACCAAAGCCTCTCTCCCATCTCGTCATCCTGAGCCTGACTCGAAGGTTCTGTCACCTTTCCAGGAGGCACAATCTACCCAGCTATTAGTTTCAATATATAACGAGAGAAGGGAGATGGGGGGGGAAACAAACGTATTGTCCATTGATATTCTCCTTCGGGACATCCGGTGATGTCGAAGCAAAAAGTGCCGGCAGCGGACCATCAGTAATTGGATCCTTCATGAATGGCCTTGTGGCGGCGACGGCAATCTTTCCAGCCACGCCATATGCCTCTTCAGCCTGCTCCTGTTGCATCGTACTGACAGCTCCTGGATGGGTAGCATTGGCGTAGACATTGGCGGTTTGGCCAGTGCCAAGGCTTCCATCCTGGAGTCTTCTAACCAGGGCTCTGACGAATAAGATCTGAGCTAGTTTGCTTCGGTTGTAAAGGTACGCGGGTCCAATATCAGTGTTGATTTCATCAAGGCTGGCAAACTTGACGGATGATGGGGCCATGCGATGAAGGTCTGAAGATTGAAGTACAATACGGGCTTCTGCGTTCTCCTTGGCTGTTTCAATGAGGTTGGGGAGAAGCGTAAGGATAAGGTGCATCTGGGAAAGATGGTTCACCTGGAAATGGGTATCTGCAAATATTAAGAATCAGTTAGCAGAGTACTAGCTAAGGTTACAGAGAGTCAGGGTAGTAATACCAATGCCGTCCCTACTCAGGTTGTAAACCCCGACCCCAATCCCAGCGTTCGCAACCAAACAATCCAGTCTCTTCTCCTTCTCCTTCAGACCTTTTGCCACTGTATCAACCTCTTTAAGATCCTGAAGGTTGCATTTGACCCATTCGACTCTGCTCGCGTCCCCGTATTTCTGGAGCTCATCTATGGCGAGGTCTGCATGGTGTTCTTTTTCCGAGAGGATGAGAATTTTGGCGGGTTTCTTTTTGAGCAGCTGAGTAACGATTCCAAAGCCAATTCCGGCGCTTCCTCCAGTGACGAGGAAGACCTTGCGGGAGAGATCTGGGATCTTGGATAAGGCCCAGGAAGAAGAAGAGGAAAATAAAGAAGTCATGATATTGTTGCGATAGATTGGATATATGTGGATATTCGAATGTGCGGAAGAGACGGAAACACTACTGAGCTTATGTCTTTTTAAGCTATACTCCAATACCCGACTGCAACAGTGCAGCAGTAGTACTTGGCGTCATCGAATTGGGATCTCCAGAATACATGACGTCATCATTATGGTGTAGATACATACTTCTGCTCCTGCCAATATCCTCGCATCTAAATCGATCCCTTATGGGAAGTAAAAGAGCTCGGAAATCGGGGAGGATCATTGGTGACGGTCTCAAAAGTCTTAGATGCTGCCTTCCGAGTCTTGAGCGCTGGCCATCGGGAGGATCATTGGATATCACTCGGTCACGTGCACGGACTTGGTGGGCCGAGTCCCGCAGTAATTCGTCTCAGCGGACTGTCACACAGGACGAAGTTGTTCTGTTCCGTCGATCAAGATGTCGATTTCGCTAAATGCGCGTCCTATCGAGCAAGATGATGGACGGAGCAACCCTTTGGCCAAATGGGCGTCTTGAAGAGTGGTTGATCCAATGACCAAGTGGGCAGTCTTGTCATGTCAAAGTGGCTATATACTCAGCGGCCTAGAGCGCACCTTCACTACGGAGGTGCAGTCTGAACGTATGTCGATTTTGTCTGTGATCGCATTATGTGAACGAATTAAGTTAAAATAGTTGGCCTGCACAGGCCTATGTCCAATACTCCAAGTCCCGACATCATATCATTTGACGAATTGATTATCAAAACCTATCAAAACATCTTGTCCGTTCGTGTCAGGTAAGCCAGTTCTGTCCTGATCCGTTGAACAAGACGTACATTTGGTCGAGTGGGCTACCCTATCGAGCGAGGTGATGGACGAAACGACCCATTGGCCAAATCGACGTCTTGAGCTGCTCGAGCTAGGCCGAGCCACCGTGGACCACCCTACGCCGGGGGTGCCAATACGTTCCGAAGCCTGGTATACTTGATCATTGGAGTAGAGATATTACGCGAGCTTGTTCAATGGCGCGCCCCAGTCATCATAATATGGGCCTTCTAAGATGATCGCCCTATCTATCAATATTGACGAATTGTGCGCGCACTTGGCCAAATCGACCTCTTTGTCAATGGATCAGAACAGTTCTCGCCCTGAATTGTGGTTTTGTTTTGGGATATTATAACAGGGTCATCACTCTTTCTAACTTTCGGTAACCTTCGGGTTATACTTGGTTAAATGGGGTACTTGATAACTGGAGTGAAGAAACAACGCGAGCTTAATTACCAATTCATCATAGTATGGGCCTTGTGAAAGGGTCGTCCTATCCATCAATCTTGAGGAATTGTGCGCACACTTGACCAAATCGACGTCTTGGCCAACAAAAACTCCCCATATGTAAGCGCAATGCTTATCATGGTGGTAATATAATGGCTGTGCGACAAAGGAATGGGCGCACAAAATGGAAATCACGGTAATGGTATAGGATGTATTTACCGTCAACATTGTGAAGGACTCGGCAAGGTACATGTAGTTATATGTTCTCGGGACCAGCATTACGTATACCTTTGAGCGAAAGTAGTCCTTAAACTGTGGACATGTAAGTACAGCTTTTTGCCCTTAACTCTGTCATTCTGATTGAGGCTAGTATGAGCACGAGCGCGCCTAATTATATAAGAATGTCTCCATCAAAATAAAATAGTCAGGTATCCCAGTCATCACGAAAGGTTTCAATTGGATGGTTAGCTGCCTCCGATTTCTGTGGTCTGGCGGGTTATAGCTGTCAGTAGACAAAGAACGGGGTGCTTTAAGGGAGACTACATGCATGCATGTTCTCAAATCTTTATTCAAATGGCAGACGCTATTTATAATCACTACTGTCATGATATGGCGAACCGAGTGCCGACCGTTCAACTTAGCCCAGAATTGAGTTGGGTTGGTAAGGTTTGATGTAGGGTTCGAGTTGAGATAATTCTCCACCACCACCGGCTCCGCTCTCAAGCTGAAATTGCCAAGAATTGAAGCCCATGATACTCCATGGCATAGTTCGATAAAGATGTCCACAGTTGCCCGGCTGCCGCGCAGCGGCAGGTGGCCCCGACTGCGTGCGT
Source organism: Morchella sp. 2018-W38C (assembly GCA_024713705.1). Lineage (NCBI taxonomy): Eukaryota > Fungi > Ascomycota > Pezizomycetes > Pezizales > Morchellaceae > Morchella > Morchella sp. 2018-W38C. The sequence goes on along the minus strand of JAMJEX010000025.1, from coordinate 38,210 downwards.
AGGTTGCGTACCGATGTCTATTCCACATCATTAGTATACACCAAACCCGACGCCTACCTGAGCCATTCCGAACCATTGAACAGGCAGGACCTTTATACATATTCCCTTAGTGATCGGCGGTTCCTCAAACTGATGATTAGTTTCATACGCGGCCGGAGGCCGCTTTTTTTTTTTTTTTTATATCATTTCAATTTCTGTTTCTAGGTACACAATGATCGCATGCAGTTAATAACTATGGCGTAAAGAGACCTATCCCCCAACAAATCGTGACGCTCGTCCCCTGAAAAATGCAAAACTAAATTCCAAAAGAAATATGTATAAAAGAAAGACAATCGCAAGTAAAAGTAACACATGACAATTTGGAGGGGGGGCTGACTGCCTTCCCCTGTGAAATCGCACTGGCCTTAGGCCGTTTGCCTTTAGTAGGACTTTTAGGACGCGTAGATGGCGGGTATTGGACCCGTGTAGGGGGGGGTTGACTGAGAGAGAGATGAGAGGGAGCTGAGGGGGGATGAGGTCCTGGCGCAGGTTCAGTGGTGAAGGTCATGAACTGCAGTCTGGGTTCTGGTCATGGCGATGCGATCTATGCAAGATGGAGCGTGAGAAGGTGGTTATTCCACACTTCGTCTAGCGACTCGGTATCTTGTAATGGGATGGGGCGCAGGCGTGTTTTGGCGCTGCATTTAAGTAAAGCGTGGTGGGGGGTCTCGTCTTCAAGACCGCAGCTCTGGCATGTAGAAGGATGATGGATATTGATCCATGATTGTTGTGCGCGGAGGTAGCTCTTCCCGGACCGCATTTGGTGGATCCGTGTTGCTATGAACTTATGAAGATGCGTAAAAGGAAGGGGAGTAATATCGAGAGTGTGTATATAATAGGATGGTGTCTGAAACTGGCTGCGCCATTTATTCAGTAGTTGTAGTTTTGTTATAGTAGGCATATCTTTGGGTGCTATGTCCTGTTCTATAAGTGGGAGAAGCAGTGAGCACAGGTGTTCGATGGGTGTATGGGCGACTCCTTTTATTGCTTTGGAATTCCATTTTTTGGGGGGGTTCGGTCTGCCTCTCAGGAGAGCCATGTGTGAATAGGTTCGGTCTGCTGAAAGTGTAGGAAAAGACGTGCTGGTTCGTCCTGCCACAGGGTTTGATAGGGGTGATGCCTGTAAAATTCTAATGGCGAATTTGCATTTCAAATATTGTAGGTAGAGAACCAGGGGGGGGGCCTTGGCCTCCGCCCAGAGGACATGGTTGTTGGTGGATCTGAAGCATCCCGTGGTCCATCTGAGGACGGAGTTCCAGAAGGTATTCATCTCTTTAAGTGCTGAGGTTGGTGTGAAGACATTCGCCCCGTATGTGAGCATGGGGCGAATAGCGAAATAGTCTTGATTTTTTCTGCAGTTGGCGATGAGGCCTTTACCTGCGGAGGAAAGCGTCTTGAGGATGCGAAGGCAGCCGATGAAGTGGGTGTTGGGGTTGAAGTTTGGTGACAGCCAGAAGCCGACCCATCTGAGGAGAGGGGACGGATGGAATGTCTGGTTGTCTAGGAGTATGGGGAGAGAGCACACGGGGGATCTGTCCTTAGGGGTTCTCCAGTGCATGAGTTCTGTTTTGGCCACTGAGAAAGACACGTTCAGTGGAGTGGCGATATCTGTAAGCTTATAATAATGGTTTTGTAGAATGCGGATGTTCTCCTCGTACGTGGGGGAGGCGACCGTTATTGCGAGGTCGTCCACGTAGGATAGAGAGATGCCTGGGTGGGGATCTTGTTGGTGAAGAAAGTTGATGTAAATTACAAATAGAAGAGGAGATATGGGGGATCCCTGTGGCACGCCTACTTGTACGGCAGAGGGGATTTTGGGGGACCCTTTGAAGAGGAGTGTGATGTACCTGTCGGACAGGAAAGACATGACCCAACTGATGATGTAGGGTGGGACATTCTTTTTGGCGAGAGTGGTAGCAAGTGGTTGTTTTAGAACGTGGTCGAAGCCACCTTTGATGTCTAAAAAGAGAGTTGTTGCTTTGAGAGACGCGAGTTGCATGGCCCTTATCTCATGGGTGAGGGTTGTGACTGCGTCTCCTGTGGAGAGGCCACGGACGGATCCGCATTGATGATTGTGTATTAGCCCTGTTGCTTTCGCGATGACCGCTAGGCGAAGGGTTATGATCTTTTCGAGAATTTTAGAGAAAGTTTGGAGGAGGACGATGATCCTGAACGCTGATGGTGAGGTGTAATCTGGTTTATTGGGTTTGGCCAGAATGACTCCGTTCGCGCTTTTCATGGATAGGGGGTGGTATCCGTGTTGGATCAGGGGGTTGAGAAGAGCTGGTATGAGTAAAGGGTTGCTGCGGTGGATGCCTTTCCATACCGAGTATGGGATGGAGTCTGGGCCTGGTGCTGATAGATTGGAGGTTGGGCCGAGAGCGGTTTGTACCTCGTTGGGGGTGATGGGGGGTGTGTTTGGGTATTGAATCGGGCGCGGGGAGGGGTCGTCTGCCTTTGGGGGGAAGAAGGCCTTGATGAGGTTGTCGTTTAGTAGTTGGGGGGTGGGGGAGTTCGGGAGGGAGGGGATTCTGTCTTCCGTCCGGTTGGCCATTTTCTTGATCTCGCGCGTCATGCGGGGCGTCGGCGGCAAGGTGTTCAGTGTTCTTGTTTTGCCTTTTTATCGCGTTAAAATAAGGCGTTGCAGGCGCCTTCATCTCGAAGGGGGCTTTGCCTTTCTGGAATCTTGTGAGCAGCTGTGAAAAATGGTTCTTAGTTGGGTGATGTCGGGTGTCCACCATTTTTTCGACCATTTCGAAATTGTTTTGGGGGGGGTGTGGGATTTCACGAGGTCTGTGACTTTTGTAAGAGATTTGTCGAACCAGTCATCGAGTTCTGCTATTTATTACAGGCGAGAGATGGAGTTCCTTGAGATCATTTGCGAGGAGGCTCCAGTTTGTGAGATTCCAGTTGGGGGTTATGAAGGGGGTGAAATCTGTGCCGGGGAGGGCTAGTGAAATGGCTATGACCCGGTGGTCCGAGCCTGAGGCGTTAGTGAGTGGTAGCCATTTCCGGATTAGCGGTGTGGCTCTGTGGTTGGCGAATGCAAGATCGATGACGCCGTTTCTGTGGGCTTGATTCGGCGAGTGTCTTGTGTAGATTCCTGGGGTGTTGAGGATGGAGTACCTTTCTCTGGTTGCGGTGTCCATGTAAGGTTGGGAGAGGTTAAGTTCTCTCCGGGTGAAATTGCGTAAGGGATCTGTAGCGGGGTTGTGGATGTTCATGTCCCCGAGTGCTATGAGTGGGTTGTCTGCTGAGGTTAGGATCGTGAGGGGGTGTACTGAACGTGACCCGTCGCGCAGCTGTCTGTTGTAGATGTTGGTAATAGTAATAGTTGTGTGTGTGTTTGTGCCGGTGTGGCAGAATAGATTAGTCGTGATGATGTCTCCTCTGCAGGAGGGGACGCTTGCGAAGGAGTTTTTCTCAAGATAATTGTTGTTGATGTAGGTACATACCGAGATCTTGTCGTCTGGGGAGGTGGGGGTAGGGAAGACCGGTGTGAACGAGGGGACTGAGGGGGGTTTGCCTTTGATGAGTGGGATTTCCTGGATGGATACGGCATGCGCTTTCTGTACCATCGGGATGGAGAAGAGGGAGATTAGGACATTATTGCTGTTATTGCAATTATGTTGTATGATGCGTAGGAAGGAGTTATCGTTGGTTGTGGTACTCATTAATTAAGCGTGTTGGGAGTTGGGGGGGGCTGAGGTGGCATCTGGCATGGATGCTTCGTTTGCTTCAGTGGTTGGGGGGGGGTTGGCGGGGGCCGAGGCCGGTGCCTTGGGTGTCCTCTTGGTCATGTTGTTTTCAATAAGGGCGGTGAGTGTTGGGCAGTTATTGGATGTGGAGGCGTGGCCGCCGCCGCAGTTGACGCACTTAGGGGTGACCGCTGGGCAGCAACCCGTGGGGCGTAGACGTGGGCCGTCGCAGTTGGCGGGGCAGATGTGTTCTTGTTTAGTGTATTCTTTTGCGCAGATGGGGCAGGAGTGGTGTTCCTGCTTGCAGCCTTGTTCGGGGTGTCCGAACTGGTAGCACTTCTTGCATTGAGTAATGGGGGAGGCGGACCACATGACTGAGCACTTGCGGGGTCTGGAGAGGAGGCGGATGGATGTGCCGATCTGGGCGGCGTCGGTTGCCGAGACAGTGACCACAACGGTTGATGTTTTTCTGCTGTTGCGCTCTGAATCGTTGGTGTGGAGAAAGCGAGTTGCGATTGGGGCGATGCCAGTGGCGAGAAAGAGGATCTCAGGAAACTTGGAGTTCAGGTCTTCTTTAGTCTTGAGGTCGAAGAGAGGGATGCCGTAGATGGCAATGTCTACATCAGTGGGGGCTGGTTTGAAGGGGTTGAAGGGGTTGGATTTGGAGTTGATCCTGTTATTCAGGATCGCGGTCATTGCCTCGAAGTATGGGGCGTAGACTGACGAAGGGACTGTGGGGGCGGGGAGGACTGTGACGGCTCCCCTCTTGTTAATAGTAACGGTGAGTGCGGTGACTGGAGCGACTTGTTTTTGTGTGGCCATGAATTTGCCGAAAGTGACGGTTAATTCAGCGGCTAGGGCTTCTGCGTCTTCGATAGGTTCGGGGGAGTTCCTAGTTGCAAAGAAGCGGCGCTGGACAGCGGGGAGGGTTTTGGGCCCTGGTTCCTTTGCCTTAGGTTTCTTGGCTGGGGAGCGTTTTTTCCGGGAGGCCTGTTCCCATTGGTGGAGGTTATCGCAGGGCAGCGCAGGCGTGGGAGGGCTTGTGGTTGGGGGTGGCCTGTTTGGTCTGCAGTGGAGGTTAGGGGGGCAGGTGTGGGTTGTTCTTTGAGGCGGTGTGGCACTGAAGCAGGCGTTAGGTCTGCGGCGTTGAGGAGGAGTTCTGGGGGGCAGCAAGCGTTACAGTCTTGGGGTTCTTGTGATTACAGGGAGGCGCTGATGCGGTCGTGGGCCCGATCCACTTTGTTGGTGATGGTGGCGAGCTGAGAGGCTGTCTTCTCGCTTGAGAGGTGTTGCTCTTCTATGAGCTCTTCCATCTGGCGGGAGAGGATTGCGTTTTGGTTGACCATGCCGATGGTGATGGTAAGGAGGAGTCTCTCAAAGTGAGAGGTGTCTGCGTGGGCAAGGAGCTCTGTGGCGTGTTGGCCTAGAGTTTGGGACGCGGAGTTGAGATTACAGTAGACATCTGCGTCCAGCCTCTCGAGTTGGAGGCTGGACATGGTGTCTATCATTTCTTGTGAGGGGCCTGGCATCGTGAAGAGGCCTTGAAGCTTAAGTGTTAAAGACTTTTGGCTTCGTGTAACGCGGTTGCAACGTAAAAAATAGTGGTGAATTTCAAAAAATCAAATCAATAGCGGAAAGGAAGGTGCGGCCGGAGGCCGCTCCTCACTAGTATGATATATCATATGTACGTATAATTCGCAATGCCAAGATCGATGCCGTAGAGCCTTGGTTTCTCATGATCAATTTCCCAATCGGGTAATTATTCAGTCATTTTACCGATACATTGCCAAGATCAGCATCTTGGCGCTCGGAAACGAGAACTCTCCTCCCAACATAAATACAAATCTCCAATATAGCTGTCTGAGATAGGTAAGCGACATTGGTTGGGTCCCCCACCAAAAAACAAGCTTTTAATAAATTAACAGCTCCACCACAACAAAAGATAAGATTAATCCGGCTCTGTCACATTGTATAGAAGAGGTGAAAATATCGATTAACAGAGAGAAAAAACAAATTAGAGTGTGATTGGGGAAATTCATTAGCGGTTGAAGTTGACCCCCGAAACCACTCCGGTTCAAGGCGTCCCCATCTCCTGCTTGTATGTATACTAGCAGCCCCAAGATGCTCACCAGAGTACGAACATATGGATATGTATATGTACATATCTAATACATGGTAATATTCATGTAAATATACTCTGCCCTGATTGTGCTCGTTGGAATCAATTAGCCGGCGCCTTGGACCAGGCCATTGGGGGATCCTCTCTCGATCCAGACCAGCTGAATGTTTTCGTTGTTTCTAGGTACAGCAACTAATGTCGCATACAGCGAGCCCCATAGCGCGAATGCATTCTATCCATGTACATACATGTATATATATATGAACTCGTTGGGCTGGTTACAATTACTACCCACTCTCGTGCTGTAATTCAGAATGTAATCAACCATAATACATGATCAATTGAATTCAAATAGGCTGGTGCTACTGGCAATATATTTGATGTCCTAACCTTAGGGCTGTATGTAGGGTATCATGGGCTCATAGAATCCGGATCATGTCGTACAAGCTCGTGAGGGGATCCGAATGTGGCGGTATACATATATAGATCAATAGCCTGGTAATCAAGGATCATCCCGGCAGGCTACAAAAGCTCAATATGTCTACCATGTATTGGATAGGTAGGTACAGATGCAGCCATGGGTACGGGTTCTTCCATTACCCCACATTTGAGTTCCCCTGAATGGTGTGCCTGGAGAGGGGTTTACGAGTACTCACAACATGCAGCTTACCAGACAATGGAAGAAGCTAATTAAGGGGATATATAATATATAGTAACTAATACTTCGTTTCTTGCAGCCTATGTTTGTCATAAGCCAAATAATGGGGCGATTGGCATGCTTGCAATTAGAGATCGGGATAGTTGAGAAACCCTTCGGTGGGAGAACATAATATTACCTGTGAATCTGGCTAACGTTTATGTCTAAGCAGCTTTGAGTGTACAAATTTATCTTTGGTCCCTAGTTCTAGAGTTGGAGGGGCAACGTGACCTTTTTAAATATACTACTCCTTTTCTCCGGCCTCCATGGCTACATGCACTGATAGAATTCATCGAGGAAGAGAATGGACATACCCGTGTCCGGATTTCTCTCGGCATTGCGGTCCGTTTGGTTAAGCTTCTTCACTCACCTTTGGATTATTCAAGTGAGATAAGCTCATTATAATTATGCCGGTACTATAGCTAGCGCTAGCTCGTTTCGAATTCATGGGTGAATGGATCGCTCCACTCCCACGAGACTGATGCGACCTTTCGGAGATATTCTAGGGCTATTCTTCGGAGTATTTTATGGACGATCCGGAGAATAGTATATGTTGCCCTGATCGGATGAAAGGAATAACTAGGATTCTGCATATATGGTGGGGCTTGACCAATAAGCCGGATGATCTAATCCTTGCCATGGTACTCGCAATATAACTATATGGTCCCTAAGAAATAATACCGATATGGCCAACAGCCGACGGTAGTGGTTCTGCTCTGCAGTTAATAGTCGTAGAATGCGGTGGTGAAATCCGATAATCTGTTATTTCACTACTCACGAGAAACGGAGAGTTGGACCGATTCTCCAACCGAGCTCACTGTGGAAACCTTGGTTTACTACCCTGGCTGTTGTGGGCACACATTGGATGAATTACAAAGTCATAATGACTGCTTTAAGATGGCGTATATAAAGAAATCAACAAGTCCTCTAGTGATAGATCCCCATCCTTCAAACCCCAAGTATTTCCAGGAGTACCAGCGTCATAATTGATCATCTGAATCATGCTGCGCTCACTCTCCGCCACCTTTTGCCTGGCCGGCCTTACTCTCGCCCAAACATTCCAAGCTGAAGCAGGAACTCTTATTGGGGTCACCACAAGCACCACAACATCAGGCTACAACGGGGCAGGTTACGTTACGGGCTTTGATGCGGATGCCGATACAGTAACCGTTTGGCCATGGATCACTCAAGCCGGCTCTTACAGTCTCACAATTCGTTACAGTGCTCCATACGGCGAGAAGAAGACGACTATTTTAGTCAACAGTGCAACATCAGGCGAGTTGACGCTTCCGTCATGTACTGGGTGGTGCACTATATCTGCTGGGACAATTACCCTGGGAACTGGTATGTATATACGTTCTTTGTGGAGGGAGTGAGACTATATCCATTTGTGTCTTTACTGACGGTAATTATATATAGGCTCCGTCGGTGTTGGTCTTCAGAGCAACTGGGGCTACTACGACGTTGACGAATTTACCATCGCTTACACCGGTTCTGGCACTGGCACTGGCACTGGCACTGTCACTAGCTCCCCCATTGACGGTTCAGCCACAGCAGGCGCTAAAGCTCTCCTTAAGTACATGCAGAAGATATACGGATCCTACTATCTCTCTGGTCAACAAGACCCCGCCTCTCTCCTCTGGGTCACCCAGAATGTTGGAAAGACCCCTGCAATTCTTGGAAGCGACTTTATCGAATACTCTCCATCCCGTGTCGCGAACGGAGCAACGTCCACCGCTGTCGAAGATGCGATCGCTTGGGATGCTCGCGGTGGAATAAACACCTTTGTGTGGCACTGGAACGCTCCAACGGGCCTTATCAACACATCCGGCAAGGAATGGTGGCGAGGGTTCTACACCGACTCTACAACCTTCGATGTTGCTGCTGCGCTGAACGAGGGCACCTCCGGCACAAACTACAAGCTCCTTCTTCGCGACATCGACGCCATTGCAGTACAGATTAAACGGCTTTCCGACGCTAATGTACCTATCCTCTTCCGTCCTCTGCACGAGCCAGAGGGTGCCTGGTTTTGGTGGGGTGCGAAAGGATCAGCTGCCTTCAAGACGCTGTGGAGCTTGGTCTACACACGATTGGTCAGTTATCACGGACTTCACAACATGGTCTGGGTATGCAACACCGCAGACTCAAACTGGTATCCGGGGAACAGTTATTGCGATATCGCGACGGTCGATATCTACACCAGTGCAGGAGACCATTCAGCGCAATCAGGCCAATATAATACTTTGAAGTCACTGACAGGAGGATCAAGGGTCATTGCATTGGCGGAGGTGGGAGTAATTCCTGATCCAGATCAAATGACATCCGGGGGTGCTCCTTGGGCATACTGGGTTACATGGAATGGTGATTTCGTTTCGGGGGGGAGCTATAACTCTTTATCGTTCCTAAAGACCGTCTACAACCATGCCAAGGTGATTACTCTCGATGAGCTGGGTTCGTGGAAGTCGACCACTTAAGGGGTCATGTAGCATATCTATACGATGATATGGAAAGAGATGTTTCAAGTCTGAACGTTTTGTAGAATTTGTTACCAAGTATGGGATTGCTTCTAGCTGATGGAAGTCTAAGTGGTTCAGTGGATGCTATTCAGAGTTCAGAACAGAGTACTTTTAGAAGAGTCCAATCGAAACGTTTGATAGTTTATGGGTGACATACGAAAGGGTGGAAGGAACAGTATAAAGCGATCAGGGCAATGGTGTTAAAGTCATGCTTGGCGCGACTATGTTCAGATCCAGCACCATCTTTTATCAAGGGGACCCTATATCTGTGATATTTTACCTTTAACGTCTAGCTATATATGTATGTACATAATCCACCAGGCATGTGATAATTGTAAGGGAGGTTGATGCCTATAACGTGGATGAATGCAAACGTTTATCAATGTAGGTCATGATCAGGAGGGAGGCTTGGCAGTAAAGAGAGTGAAAGAATATGATACTCATTTCTCTCCTTCGGAGCTTTTGGCCCTGGGTTGTTCCTAGGTTCCTCTGATTAGAATATCCGTAATAAAGCCGAGATCTAATGGTATATACGTCGGCGCGCTAATGACTACATGAAGTCACCACGAGTTTTATTACACTCTAGTTACATATATAGAGCCGCTCTACGGAAGTGTTCGTGGTTCGGGTTTCAGGCTCTATGTGATCGTGGCGGACCATCAAAAAGGAAAACCTTCCCTGTGACCAATGGCGCCCGAAACCAATGAAGAATACGACCAATGACCATCTTCTTTATCTACAATCACGAACAATATTATATATCTTTCATTGTTTTGAATCTCAACATTAAAGATATGGTGCGCACACTCTTAAAGGTGATGTGGTGGCATATGGAAGTAGATGTAATAGGGCCTCAAGGGCCAATAAGACTGCCACGGATCAGTCAGATTTGCTTTTCTGGGGGTATAAATGGGTATAATACTGTTTCACTTGCTCACTCTTGGCGCCTTTTACTTACAAAGTTCGCCACTTCAAACTCTGATAACTTTTTAACTAAAGTAGATATCAAAAATCGGGAGAAAAAACCAAAGTAGATATCAAAAATCTGGAAATAGAAACAAAAGTTCATCGCTAGTACTAACGTATTTCACCGGGAAAGCGATCATCACCGGGAAAGCACCTGCACCTCACAAAAAGAGGTTGTGGGCATCAAAACACAATATATGCAGGCAGGCACATATAAGAGGGTTCAGTGTGTCTTTTCCGAATCCTGTAGTTATATGTATAATGAATCTAAACCAAAATTTGGTAAGGTGGATAAAGCCAACACTCCCTAACCGAGTCAACAACCACTCTGAAACAATACTCTCGCTAGATAGAGGTAAATCATGTAAAAAATAGCTGGGAGGCATTTAAGTAACACTTCTGGCTACTTGGTTCTGTGATTGTATATAAATTTAGCTTTCTTCAGAAACTTTGGATCATCCCGTTGTCACCCTTCATTGCTTTCCCGGTGACGATCGCTTTCCCAGTGAGATAAGTTGGACTTTTTATTTACCAATTTTTTTTCTTTCATTTCTTTAGCAAAGTTATAAGCCCTTGACTTTTCCCCTCAAGAGTGGGCGCACCATATGTTGGTGGCGTTTTACAAAAAACAGGTACACGCTTACCAGCAAAAGAACCAGAAAGTGTAGTTGCTCAAGGCAAAGATTATTTGTATGGAGTGGCGGCGATCCCTCATATAAATTATCCTTGTCTCCACCGCTTGCATTTTCTGGTTCTTTTGCTGGTAAGCGTGTACTCTACATATCACTCTGTCTCAGCCCGTTCCATCACTTGTTACCTGCCACTTTATATGCATCTTACTGTTTATAACTTAATCTTAATCTATAGGTTGAGATCTTGGATAGGCCACAGATCTGGTACCGAGCGTTTTCCTCCCCCGCTCAATTTTGTAAATAACTTCAACGGGAGGGCCGGGCTGGGGTATCGGATGAGGGAACAACTTCAGAACTCTGTTAAACCCCAAGTTCTGATAATAATTGAATAGAGATAGGATATATATGAGACGGTATATATAAGACGGTATATATGAGACGGAGCAACCTTTGCAGGGGTTTCAGAATTGCTTATTGTAGATCTTACGCGATCTGTAAAGCACATACAAAGGTTAATAAACAGATATATGTGTATAGCTAGTGTTGGCTCTAATTGGTATCTCTGGCGCATATGTCTTGGATTGTGCCTATGTATCCAACTCCAACCAGGAAATGACTTGTGTACGTATGCGGAGATGATGAGCCATCCTGATCATGAATGATCACTTGAGCTTGAAATATCACTCGGGAGACATTTTCATTTTTTGTTTAACCCATTAATTACATGCAGACCGTAGTCTATGGCAATATCACAACCCCAGAACTACCCTGCCAACTTCTAGCCACACCTAATGAAGGGCATTCAGCAAGCCAGTACTCATCCGCCGCCACTGCCTAACTAAGGTAAAAAGAAAAGATAAAAACAAAACAAGGTGTCCCGTCACACGTTCTTAACTACAATTTGTATCTTTTTTTCCGTTGTACTTCCATATCTCGTTTTTGTCTTCCGGTCTTCCGGTCTTAAGTCTTCCGCGTCAATAATACATTTGTTGTCTCTTCACCGCTTTGATCCTGTATTCCAAGTCCGAGTTACCTCTTCCAACCAATGTGTCTCCTCCATGGTGGCGGAACCAAAGCCATCCTCTCAGCGTCATCCATGTTTTTTCGTCGTAGTCTCGCCATGCGTTGTACCCTTCTACCTCGTCTTCATTTGAGCTCGGGAGACATTTAGAAAGACCCACCGATTACAATTATTGAACATGCGTGCGGCGATTTGGGCGTAGAGCATAGTGGACCCGCATTCAGTGTTCATAACACAAATGAAGGAAATAATGTGGTGAGAGCGACCTAGAACGAAATTTAAGGTCGTAGCTACATGGCTGCGGGAGTAGGGGCACTCCGTTCTATCTTAGCTTCAGGGTATATGAGGCGTAGGCGTGAGACAAGGCCTTCCTAGGCTCCTCCCTTCCTCATCCATACATGGATGTACCCGGGGGTGCAGGAAAGTGATGCAACGATCAAATAGTCCATATTGCTCAACAAGGAAACTAGCAAACAGAAGGTGGAGCTCATAAGTATAGTAGGGCTATGGCGGATAGCTATTAAATTGCTGTCCTTTGTCACAAGTGGTGCTTTCTACAGACTAATGTATGCATATGGCTAGAATCTTCATCCTGTTCGAGAATTGTGTTGTGTTCATAATAAAATTCTGAGTACCTTTCTACGTTTCTAGATCAAACTTTGCATGAATTTCGTGCACATCTGGATCGACCGTTCATGTCGTATATGCTGCCACGTGCTACGGACTGCTGCACACATACCACGATAAGTGTTAGAAAGAGCTTTGTATATTGCACAAAACCCGCTTCCTAGCAAAGGAAATATAATAACGAAACGAAACTAAACGTTCAAAAAGCAAGGATATCCTCCACGCTCATAAAACCAATGAACCCACGTTTAATCACCCGCGTGACCGAGACGGGGGGACATTAAAAGGAAAGTTACTGTCCCAGGAAATACCTCAAAAAGCACCCGATCCAACCAATGTTAACGCTGGCCAAAAATATGAGGTGACTCAACGAGTTGGAAGGGGGACTAGATCGCGTTGACCCCTTCCTTATCAGCTGGTATGGGACTCTGCCCAACAGCATCTGCACTATGTTTTGGTGCCCTATCCGGGCGGCCGCGGCCAGGGCAGTACCCTACTCACCACCCGTGAGGTTGACATTGGCTCCGCGGTTCAAGAGCATCCGCACTATGTTTTGGTGCCCTATCCGGGCGGCCGCGGCCAGGGCAGTACCCTACTCACCACCCGTGAGGTTGACATTGGCTCCGCGGTTCAAGAGCATCCGCACTATGTTTTGGTGCCCTATCCGGGCGGCCGCGGCCAGGGCAGTACCCTGTTTGCCGCACGTAATGTTGACATCGGCGCCGCTGTTCAAGAGCATCTGCAGTATGATTTGGTGCCCATTAGCAGCCGCCGCGGCCAGGGCAGTACCATGTTTGCCGCCCGTGATGTTGACATCCGCGCCGCTGTTCAAGAGTAGCTGCACTATGCTCTGATCCCAGCTCTCGGCCGCCGCGGCCAGGGCAGTACCCAATTCACCACATGTGAGGTTGACATCGGCGCCGCGGTTCAAGAGCATCTGCACTCTGAATCGATACCCATTAGCAGCCGCTACGGGCAGGGCAGTACCTCGTTTACTGCCCGTGATGTTGACATCGGCGCCGCTGTCCAAGAGTAGCTGCACTATGCTCTTATTCCAGCTCTCGGCCGCCGCGGCTAGGGTAGTACCCTATTCACCACATGTGAGGTTGACATCGGCGCCGTGGTCTAAGATCATCTGAACTATGTTTTGCCTTCCTCTATAGGCGGCTGCGGTCAGGGCAGTACCTGATGCACCGCCCGTGAGGTTGACATCGGCGCCGCGTTCTAAGAGCATCTGCACACTGGTATCGTATCCTTCACTGGCGGCCGCGCCCAGGGCACTGCACCATTCACCGCCCGCTAGGTTGACATCGGCGCCGCTGTCTAAGAGTAGCTGCACTATGCTCTGATGGTACCAGTATGGGTGCATGACGTACGGACCGTAGTCCACCTTCCCACCTAAATCCGCAACGCCCCCCATACAAATCCGCACCGCACCGAAATTCGCAACGCACCCAAATTCGCAACGCCATACAAATCCGCACCGCGCGCAAGCCCCACCACCTCCGCCACCTCCAGCGCCTCCGCCACCTCCACACCCGCCCCTCCACCACCTCCGTCACCTCCACCTCCACCTCCACCTCCACCTCCGCAGCCGCCTCCGCCGCCGCCTCCAAAGCATGCACCAAATAGGCAGCGATTCTGGACCGAAGCATGCTCCAAAGCATGCTCAAAAGTATGCTTCAAATAGGTAGTGATTCTGGACCAAAGCATACTCTGAATAGGTAGTGATTCTGGACCGACGCATGCTCCGAATAGAGCACCGAATAGAACTCCGAATAGGCAGTGAATAGGCAGCGATTCTGGACCGAATAGAGCTCCGAATAGGGAGTGATTCTGGACCGAATAGAGCTCCGAATAGAGCTCCTAATAGAGCTCCGAATAGGCAGTGATTCTGGACCGAAGCATCCTCCGAAGCATGCTCCAAATAGGCAGCGATTCTGCAGCGAATAGGGCTCCTAATAGCCAGCGATTCGGGAGTGATTCTGCAGCGAATAGGCCACCACCCGGCGGGTGATTGCCTGCCCCTTCCCCCAAATCGAGACCTCGCACCCTCCCAGCGCCACGGCCTGAAGCACCGCGGCACTGCCGGCGCCTGCATGAAATTTAGCTCTGACTGGACCGGTGATTGCAGGTATTCACCTACCCGCACCAGGGACAACCCCCTCAACCCACCGGCGGGCGGAGCGGCCGAATGATATTTCATGATCCGAGTAGAAGCGAGTGATATTTCGTGACTCTGCATGGCTAGAGTTAGTTTCATGGATCGGTTGGTGGAGTCGTTAGGTATTGAGTAGTTCGACTAGTAATTATGTTTCTGTTGGATTTTATGAAGATCTGTCGGTTGTGTGGTGTGAGTCACTTGGGGATTAGTCAGCGCAGGATTTCCTTGGGTATATTGGAGGGCTCTCCCTCGCTTCCCTTCGGTTTCTCTTCTTCTATTTCATTCCTTAAGCAACGTCTTCTTCTACATTTGTATACATTACAAATACCTTTGCATTGTGTTTGATTAACTCGACAGCTACTACTGTCGCCTGTTGTACCCTGCGGAATACTCGCTATCGCCGCCCCTTGAGAGTTAGTTAGGGTTATAAATCAGCGCATCTACACGCACCACCTGCATAGATACAATCAGGGGACTGGGCTCAAGGGAGGTGATTAATTGCCAGAGCATGCTGGAGTTGGGCATCTCCTCGACACCGCTGCTTGATATTATACCTATTCTGGGTGGTGTAAGGGTCGGGTTAAGGCTAGATTTTAGGCCTAAAATGGTCAAATTTCGCAAATTTGTAAAAGCTATCCCGTACGGGAGGTATTTGATGGCACTTTTGGCACAAAACGTGCCCGTACGGGAGGAATCTGAATGCATTGATAGCAAAGAGGGGCCTCGTATGGGGGGGTTCCGGGATAGAGTCTGTGCCAACCTTCAGCAAGATTGTAAATGTGAATGAGTCTCCCAACAGTCTCCTGAATCTCCTGATATTCTCCTGAGACATCAAAACGGATTTTGATTCTCCGGAGGCTTAGGAGATGCTTTACAGAAATTGATCAGCTTGCTGATTTGAAAAAGATCCATACGGGGAGCTTTCAAATTACTATCTGTGCCAAACAGACCCGTACGGGAGATATCTGAGTGCACTATCTGTGCCGAATTGGCCGTACGTGAAAGTTTCAAGGCACTGTTTGCACAAAAGAACCCGTACGGTGAAATTTCAAGGGACTGTCTTAGCAGAAGATCTTGTACGGCAGACACTGTCAGAGCTTTACCCTGGTAATGGCCCGGTACAGTAGAGACTATCAGAGCTTTACTCTGGTAATGGCCCCGTACGGTAGAGACTGTCAGTCGCCCCGTACGGGGCAACTTGCACAGGCATAGTTGTCAGATACCTCCCGTACCTGAGCCATGTGCCTGTGGTTGACTCTTTAAAATGCTCCAGTACGGGAGGTAGTTAGGGTTAGTGATCAAGTGTGTTTATTCGACTCTAGCTAGGGAGATAGTTACTAGACTAACTACAAATACGACAGGCTAACCTTCAGTATAAGCTGCTAACTAACCACTCAACGGGGATGAAGAAATAATTAAAGTACATGCTCCATCAACAGCAAGTACAGCGGAGTAAGGAATAGAACAGATTTGAACAGTTGAAAACGAGTAGCAACAGAAAAACAAATAAAGAGAAAACAACATGAAGAATAACAGGAAGAAGAGTATCACCGGAGGCTAAGAATTTAACGAAAAGATCTTAACCTACATTCCGCAATCAGTATTCCCCAATCTGATTCCTAACTATCTTCTAACAATCAAAATTCAAAAATATCTAAATCCAAACTAAAGCGGCCCCAGACCTCCACACCACCCCATTGATTTACCAATACTTGTATAAAAAAACAATTTAGTATACAAGACCAATGTAATCAATCGTGATATAAGTAAAAATAGAAATTCAAGGTACTGCTAATTCATGAAGAAAATGCTCTGATAATAATTTCCTCCACTTAATCAATATTTGATATGCACGGTTGTGACCCTCAATGTTGAGTAAATAATCGATGATGGTATATTTTGTTAATAATGGAAGTAAGGCTTTATCAAGTTCCATATCAGAGGTTTCTGCGTCGCTTAAAATACCGTCAAATAGACCTAGCTTTTCCATGCATTGAACATGCCCTCGATCAAACCTTATTCCGCAAACACATTTTTTACCCCAGCTAAAAATCATAAATCGTAATCCCATAAATCCTTTTTGCGTTTTAGGATCGTCAATTGCTGAAAACTATTAGCATTTACTATAATGTTTTTGAATATCGAATACTAACCTAAAACATCAATCATATCTAAATCCTTCAAACGCGAATGGGGTTCCACAATGGCTAACAGTTTACTCATTTTTTCGTTCCTGTAGCATATAGTTGCAATTTTGTCCCGAAGAAGGAAAGATCGCGAGCATATTTTGGAAGATCGTACTGGTAATGACAATGCATTCTCCTCCGCTTTGAACCGTTCATACAATTTATCGCCTCTCAAATTGCCTATTAGAACTTTTCTTTGATGCCTTTTTGGTAGCTGTTTCATAATTGTCGACAATGGATTGCTTTCGTTCATGAGGTCTAAATGTAATTGAAAACTGCAACGAGGATCTTGTAGCCGTTTTCAATATCCTAGTACCCCACACAAATTGGCGAATAGCTTTGGTCGTTTCGATCGCCCGCCAGCCACCCAAGTCATACAACTATTCCAAACCTTTTTCAAAGGTTTTAGAAAGGTGCTTTGTCTTTCTGATTTCATATATGGGTCAAATAGCTCGACGCCATATTCTATTGTTGGCATAAGATATATTTTGTACATGTTGAGTCGAACACGCGGTGTCCAAGAATCAGAATGGAACTGAAGAAAACCTTTCAATCTCGTCGTTTTTTCAATCAGATTATTACGATGCCATTCAAAATCAATTCCATTACTCCCGATAGGAAATCCTAAATAACGATATGTAGCAACGCTTGGTAATGGTTCTCCGTAGAAACACAACTGACTGTTGTTCTCATTTTGATGATTCTGTTGATCGATGATACCACATTTCGAGACATTGAATTTCATTGCATGGTTATTCGCCCATCTCTCACATATTTCTAACATCGCGGTTGCATGACCCAAACTATTGGCAAGAAGAATACCATCATCTGCAAAAAATAAGGCGGAAGGTAAGTGGTCATTTATGCAATTGATTGATTCAGTTCAGTAACAAGTGAATTAATGAACTTTTTGAAAATAACCGGTGATAGTGGTGAGCCTTGTGGCAGCCCTATATTTCGATAAAGCTTCTTTGATGAGGTACCGTTAACGACTATATGATAAGACATTGATTTAAAGAGGAGGCTGTTGAGTAGACATATGAGATATTGTGGCATTCCATTATCAACTAATTCTTGCACCAACAATTCTTTACTAACTTTATCAAATGCAGCTTCGAAATCCAAAAATACCGTTAGAGGTCGTCTTCCTGACGCAAGACTATGATTGAGGATCAATGCATGAGTTTGAGTTGAATAACCAGATCGGAAACCACCTTGACAAGGATGCATTTGATTGAAATCCCATATCGGATCTTCAAATATCGGTAAGATGAGGCTTTCAAATATCCGTCTAAACATTACAAGAATCGAAATAGGCCTTGTATTTGATGGTGTATAAGGCTTAGTGTTGTTTTTTTGTAATGGATATAGTATCGAGTATTCAGCGTTCGGAATTGAGCAGCGTTTGATCTGGCGTTCGATAGAGGAATGATAAATCTTTAATGAAATCTGTTTCCAGCAAATTCTTAATCGGTAAAATATGTATCCCATCCTCGCCACAGGCTTTTGTTGTTGAGAACTTCGCAACAAATTCCTTAATTTTATCAACCGTCACCAAGCGTAATAAATAGTCTTGACATAATATATTATCAACTGATGGTATATATCTCATATTGGCAATTCAATTCAAATGTTGGCTGTCATAAACTTTTGAATGTTTGTTTTCCAGGTCGTTCATTACAGTAATCGCATCGTTATCCGAACTCATTAGTCTCGATTTAGGAGAAGATCGTTGTAAACGTTTAAAGAGACCAATTGTTGAAGCACAATCGTTGGAACTGACTAAATTCTTAATATGTTTATCAGGACAAAGTCTTTCCTGATAAGGCAAGACAGTTCCCAGTACAACCGGATCTGATTTGGACCTTGCTCATCAAAATAATATCCAATAAATCAATGTCCTTGCTATCTGTTGCAGCATCGTTCTCCATACGAACAATATCGTCAATCATATGGTAACAATTGGAAAATTCTTTGTGTATCGAACGAAATAAGTGATCAGCTGTGGTATTTCTAGTGTTATTTGTACGTGATTGTTCTCTCTTCACAAGCTTGTTTACTCGATAGCGATAGATATGATGATAATTGTTCTCCGAATCAAACGCAGAGTCGGAATTATTCTGGATCGATAAATGAAGAATATATTTGTGATCCGTATGAATACCAGCGATTGCGGTGGACTTCAGCAATAGTTGTGGATTTCGATTGCTTAACCGTTGTTTAATGAATGCATGATCGGTAGCAAGCTCTAAGGATTTGCCGTCTGGCCTCATTCTGGACAATCAGAACTGATTCCCAATCTTGTATATCGCTTTTATTTTATCTGAAGGTCAACTTTCTTCTGATCCCCAAAGCGAATATTAATATCGCCTAATAATATATCAATCACAGATAATCTTTGCTAATTGGATTTGAAGGTCGGAAGCGTTAAATCGTCGTTGGAGAAAATAAACTCCAGCAATAATAAAATCCCGTCTACCCATACTACCAAAGTATGCTGCGTACCTTCCACCTTTAGAACCTTGTTTCGCCAAAACTGTGAAGCCAACAAATATATACCGCCGCTAAATCTGCCTTTCTTTTTTTCCAATATTTTCGATGTAGGTAAAATTGTTGTCCCAATAACCGCCGGATTAGACATTCTACTACTATGATTGGTATACCAATGTTCCGCTAAAAATAAAAAATCGTAGTCATGTTCTAACATTTTAAGTATATGATAAAACTTTCTGTCCTGTAAAGAGTGGACATTCACATAACCGATTTTGATTGTGGTACTCATAACTCCAGAGATTCTTCGAGTTCAAGACTAGATTTCGATTCATTTGAAGATATTAGACCCTATATTATATTAGCGATTGAAACATTGAGGGTAATAATTTTCAAGGATAGAAATACCATCTAGGATTACATACCAGGAGAATTCTCAGTTGATGTCATAGATTTTCTTAATTGAAAATTGAATTCATTCGACCAACCATGGCGTTTTCCTATCAATCTGGGATATAGTCGCCGTTTTTGAATTACTCGTATCATTGGAAGAGTGAGCAAGTTGTGTTATCATTGCGCGTCTTAGAGATTTCTTCATAATATCGTATTTGACATTGGACTGCTCGATATCTGGATTATATGATTTTGGATTTAACGGATCGAAGCTCTCCAGTACGGACAAAGAAGGTATGATGCATATCTTCTCTTTAAGCTTTGTAGTATAAGTCGTAAGAACAACAATTTCTAAAATCTCTTTGTTGATCCAACTTAAATTTAGTAGCTTTCGCAACTGAATTTTGCATGACAACTTCAGAAATGACTTAGTTGAACTATATGATCCTCGAACAAAACCGTTTACATATATATGGTCGCAAGGTTGGATAACATTCTGCGGTACTAGTATTTTCTGTTCGTATCTTTAATACAGTAGGTCTTGACTTTTATGCTTTCTTTGCGTGAGTGCAGTTGGCGGTAATTGTAAGTCCAATTGATGCCCGGAAATATTCCCTGATACTATGTAATAAGTTAGCGAGATTACAAAATACAGATAAGAACAATAAATTATGATAATAAGAGATGGCTACTTGCAGGTTGTCATAGCCGCTTGTCTGGATCCCCCAAAATTGATCTTTGATTTCTTAGTCTCTATTCTTTCTAGTCGTTCCATCAATTCTCGCAGCTTTAATTGAATATTTATAATCTCGGTTTTTAGTTCTGTTATCTCGTCGCCATCAGATAGTACAACAGACTTGTCGAAAGTATCAATACTTTCTTCTTGCCGTCGGAGGTGTAATAAATTTCTATTTCTACGTTTATGTTGGTTGGTTGAGAATCATTTGTTTCCGAACCAACTCTCTTTCTGTTATTTGAGAAAACAGTTGTTAGTGGATTTTCCTTACTGGCTATTGTTCTTTCAATTGTATCAATTGCCTCATTCCCAATCGATGGAAATTCACGGCAATGTTTGAGAAAGTCGGTAGTATTAAGTATTTTGGTGCAATCTTGTCTTACAGATGATTTGTTTTCTGAGGAGCTCAAGAGCTCCCCACATTTGCATACATATCTTCGATATCGTTGACCCTTTGAATTCTTATTTCCCGCGTTTGTTTTTCTAAACGTTCCATTTATACCAACTCTCAAGCATTGAGGACACGTTATTATTGAATTGAAAGTGTTGTGAATACAGTCCGCAACTTCGGCTTGACTACCTTCGGCTCTCACCGTTCGATTCCGTTCAATGTTGGCAGTCATTGCAACAGCGCTGATAAGTGATACACCATAAAGAAGATTGAATGTAGAAAAGATTATTCCTGAATTTCTTTGACAGAATTTATATCAGAAATTTGTAATAACATTTCTTCATTGGCTCCACTTAGCATACCATGCTAGTCTAAGCCATTTTGATATCAATTTTCGCTCATCAGCAAAAATAAAAATCCTTCAAGACGAATTGTACGTCTAGACGCACCGATTCGTCTTTTGCGACATAAACCTCGTCTTTTGCTGCCAAATACTCGCATTTGGGTCATCCCGCGCTACCCGTAGCTCCCAAATATGACCTGTCGTCTTTTGGGGCCTAGTATGCGTCCGAAATGTGATACCTCGTCTTTTGACGCCTATTTCGTCTCCCAAATGTGAAAGCTCGTCTTTTGACGTCGCGCGGATGTGATATTCCGCCTATGTACTGGCGCTAATGCTAGCACTAGCTAATGACGTCAGATTTGACTCCTCCACACCTCGAGGATCCACCCACACCTCCACCCACACCTCCACCTCCACCTCGACATATACACCTAGCTACCTCGCCTCCTACCTCGCCTCCTACCTCACCTCCTACCTCCTATCTCACCTCCTACCTCACCTCCTACCTCACCTCCTGACTGTATCGACGCCTACCTCCTACCTGTATCGACCTCCTGCCTGTATCGACGCCTACCTCCTAACTGTATCGACCTCCTGCTGTATCGACGCCTACCTCCTACCTGTATCGACCTCCTGCCTCTATCGATGCCTACTACTAGATACGTATTTACCCTACTCTGCATTTTGACGCCTTTACTGACTGCGCTGCTATAACGGCGGCGAGGTTCTGGAGACAAAACGAGGCGATATCGAGACGAGAATCGACTCGGATACGTTCGAGGACTAAGACGGGAGATCGGGCTCAGATACCGATCGAACAAATATATTTTTAATAAAGAACTAGAATGGCTCCGCCTAGCGTGATATGCTAGGTGAGACCAAAAGACTTATATTGACTAGAAATAAAGACGTTGCGTAAGGAAAGAAGAAGAAGAAGAGAAACAGAGACGAAGCGAGGGAGAGCCCTAATATATATCCAAAGAAATCCCACGATGACTAATCCCCTAATGACTCCCACCACGCACCCACATATAACACCCGTAACCGATCCCGATCTTTCCTTCCGCAATCCTAACCAGAAGCGCCTGACCGTCTTCTCCAAGCACCTTCCTAACCCATCCATCTTATCGGATTCGAAACCGATCCTTCACCTAACAACCCGATTCCGCAACGTTCTCGATGGAATAGCAGGTGGGGGCGGTCGGGCGACAATAGCCCCCTCTCTCGAGTTCATGGGACTCGACAGGTCCAGGCCGTGGGATATAGACGATGGAAACGGGAGAGAAGGCGAGGAGCATTGGTGACATTATCAGAGTACTCCCAGGTAGGGGCGTCGTATCCCTTCCAGCTACACAGATATTGGAGACGTTTATATCGAATCCGAGAATCTAGGATATCGTCAAGTTCCCACTCTTCCTCACCTTCAACGACAACAGGAGGAGCCGGGGGAGGAATGTGTCCTGGTAGGGGTCCGTAAGGTCCAATTTCAAACATGGAACACAGGGTGTATCTTCATCGAGGCCGGCAGATCGAGCTCAGTATCGTGGGGACTGATGACCTTCTTGATTTTGAACCTTCCCAAACGTCTCCAATCGAGTTTCCGTGAGGGGCGAATGGTTTGGATATTCTTAGCGTTGAGCCATACCGTCGCCACCGACCTTATAATTGGGGCGGGTGTTCGGTGTTGGTTGGCACTGGTTTCCTGTCGATCCTGGGCGTATCGCATCTCGGCTCGGAGGTGTTCCTGTATTCCCGACATCCGCTTAACTAAGGCGTTGACATCTTGTTGTGGGTTGCCAAAAGTCGACGTGGTCAGGTCTTCCGTAAAACGCGGGTCGTAACCATAGTTAGCCATAAACGGGGAGACTTGCGTGGTTTCAGAAACGGCGTTAGCTGTGAACTCGGCGATGGGTAACCAGTCAGTCCAGTCATCCTGTTGGTAGGATCGTAGCTCCGTAGGTATTGTTCCATGACCGTTAGGCGTTCCGTTTGGCCGTCAGTTTGAGGTGGAACGCGGAAGACATAGCTACCGTAATCTTCAAAGCCTTGCGATTTCCAAAACCTTGAGCGTGAATTGGGTATCGGAGACAATGGAGGATGGTAAGCCATGGAGTTTCCAGACGTGATCAATGTACAGGCGTCGAGGTCCTCCGATCCGTGGTTGTGTGACAGGCGATGTAGTGCTTCATCTTTGACAGGCGGTCGACTATCCTTACCCTTACTCAAAATTCATTGATATATGAGTCCAAGGTTTCTGGGGTACAGGTAGAGGCGTAGAACTCGAAGGGGCATGGTGCGATGTCTTGCTTCGACTACAGGTATGGCAGTTCTTGGACATATCGTTCCATGAACTTAGCGTAGTGGGCCAGTAGTAGGTTCGTGCTAGCAGGTCAAAGGTTTTAGCTCTTCCGGCGTGTGACCAGCCGATGGCGCGTCGTGGTGTTCCTTCAACAACTGAAGCTGTAGTGCGAGTCGCCAGATGCGTAGAAACTTATTTCGGTATGTCAGAAACCCTTGGCGAGTTCTTCGTTGGTAGGGGTAATGTCTCGAGTCTTTCGCGTCTGGAGGAGTTCTAATATCTTGTTTGGAAAGCGGATCAGTAGTGTCTGCTTGTTTAAAAAGTTCTTCCAGGGGACAGTCGTATAAGGACTGGGTTGTCGCCAACAAACCCAGATTTCCCAAATTCTGGGACTTCAACACTGTCTGACTTTGGTGAGTCAGGCGTTCATCCCCCTCCTCAGGCATATCCTGTGACCTCCTGGTCAATGCGTCCGGTTTTCCACCTTTCTTCCCTGGTCGATATGTAATTTTATAATCAAAACGCGATAGGAGTTCGGACCATCTGGCTTGACGACGATTCAGTAGTTTCTTGGTCATAAAATATTCCAAGTTGCGGTGATCGCTTAGGACCTCGATGGTTTCCACGGGGGACATTAATTCCGCTCTCCATTCTTCAAAACAACGGATAATCGCCAATAATTCCTTATCGTAAATTTCATAGTTGCATTCCGCCGGAGAGTGTTTTTTATTCATATACGCTACAGGGTGTAACACTCCGGAATCGTCGAACTGCGAGAGGACTCCCCCGGAAACGTAGTCGGCGTCGGATTCCACAATCGTCTATTGGGGTCGAAGTGACGGAGGACAGGGTACGATGTGAATGCAGCCTTCAGGTGATCGAAGGCCGCTTGACAGGCAGGTGACCATACGAACGGGGTATTATTGTGGGTGAGGGCTGTAATGGGTAGCAGTATCTCGGAGTAACCCCTGATAAATCGTTTATAGAAGTTTGCAAACCCAGTAAATACCTGAATATCCTTAACATTCCGTGGCGCTTTCCATTCCCTGATTTTTTCGACTTTCGCAGGATCCATTTCCAATCCCTTCCTTGTGATTAACAGCCCCAGATACTTCGTTTCTTGTACGTGAAATTCGCACTTCTCCGGGGCGCAGTACAGGTCGTTGTTCGTGAGGGCTTGTAGGACCTGGTTAACATGGTTAATATGGGATTCCAAATCCTTACTGTAGATCAGGATATCGTCCAGATAAGCTGTACAGAACCGATCGAGGAAGGGGCGGAGAACGTCGTTGATAAATCGTTGGAATGAAGCGGGGGCATTGGTTAAGCCGAACGGCATTACATTGTACTGGAAATGACCGAAACGGGTACGAAAGGCGGTTTTCCACTCGTCTCCGGCGGCTATCCTGATCTGGTTGTATGCTGCTCGAAGGTCAAGCTTGGTATACCACTTCGCCGCGCCGATCTGGTTAAACGTTTCCTTAGACAGAGGCAGTGGGTACCGGTCCTTGATGGTGAGGTCGTTGATTCCCCGGTAGTCTACACAAAAACGGAGACCACCTCCCGGTTTCTTGACAAACAAGACAGGGGCACCGGCAGAAGATGAACTCGGATCCATTCGTCCCGATGCTACTTCTTCCTCCAAATGTTTCTGCAGGGTGGTCAGTTCTTCACGAGACATACCATATAGGGGCCCAAACGGGGGTTCCGTTCCTTCTTTCAACCTGATGCGGTGGTCGTAGGGGCGGTGTGGTGGTAGCTTTTTAGTTCCCTCTTCATCAGCAAACTCTGGTATTCCTCAGGGCGCAGAGCCTACGCCCTGGGCGCCACGGACGCCAGGCGCCGCCAGGGCAGAGTGCTGCCAGGCGTCGCCAGGGCAGATCGCTCGCGCCTGGCGTCGCCACAGCAGGGTGCTTCCGCCAGGCGTCGCCACAGCATGATGCCCGCGCCAGGCGTCGCCACAACATGATGCCCGCGCCAGGCGTCGCCAGGGCATAATGCTCGCGCCAGGCGTTCCTGGAGCATAATCTTCGCACCAGGCGATGCTATTACGCGCCCGACGCCTCCAGAGCAGTATGTTCTCTCTGGCAGCACCAGAGCGCATAATGGTCTATGTACTCCCTTCGCTCCAAGCAGAGCACTCGCTCCAAGCAGAGCACTCGCTCCAAACAGAGCACTCGCTCCTAGCAGAGCACTCGCTCCACCAGAGCACTCGCTCCACCAGAGCACTCGCTCCTTGCAGAGCACTCGCTCCACCAGAGCACTCGCTCCAAACAGAGCACTCGCTCCTAGCAGAGCACTCGCTCCACCAGAGCACTCGCTCCAAGCAGTACCGAATAGTCCTAATGAGCTTTTTCTTTGCGCTCGCTAATGCTACTGTCTACAGAGTGCTCCTAGCGATATCACATACATCTATAGAGCACCCAGCAATGCTCTCTCCGCGATCTTCTCTAGGCGCGTCGTGCACCTTCACGCGTCAGGCACGTCCAGGCAATGTGCTGATCGTTCTGAGAGCACCCGGCGATGCTCTCTCCGCCATGACATATGCCTCCTGCGTCTGGATAACGATCAACAAATGAGTCTCCGCCCAGGGACTGTGCGAATCACTGGCGTCGGGGACGCCAGGAGACAACGCCAGCGCCCTGACAGCACTCGCCACTAATATCTGCAGGAGATCAAAACATAACGAGCAGCTCGCCAGGCGCCGCCAACATATCCTCACGCCTAGAAAGCACTCGTCGATGCTATCTGCGCCAGGGAAAGCATTCTCACTGAGATGCTTTCGCCAGACACCACAGAAGCATATCGCTCACGCCAAGACACTCTTCGTCAACAAGGTTTTCAAGAGATATTGCCCACATCCGGAGAAGCGCGCTTTCATAGCGACCAATGCTTTCGTGAAAGCTGGAAATATCTTTGATAATACTATTCAGGTGGGACATCCCCACTTAGACCCATATGAATCGTCTGGCTTTCTTCAAAAGGCGAGGTAGGCATTGCCAGTCTCTCAAGCGATATCTCCGTGGGTATTCTTCACGCCGCTGAGCGGTCGGTCGCGGAATACTGATCTGAGCACTGTCGTGTATACTGGAGATGGCTACCAAACCTTTGGCGATGGCGTATGTATCTGATTCGTGAAAGGCATTTAAGCCTTGAGGTTTAGGCCGTAGTGCGGCTCGTCTGAAAAGCTCAATGCCCTGCTTTAAGCAGCACTCCGTAGCGAGCTTGCTGGAAATCATTTCCCATGCATAAGCAGCGTTATGCTGGTGGAAGCGAGCTTGCTGGATAACAGACTCAGATCTTGGCGGCGAAACTCACCTCCTCTTCCAATCCGCATGCGTACTAGCAGAAACACGAATTTTGAATTAGAGCGGTATTATTGGTCTAACTTTTCACTCGTGAAAAACTTTTCGCCACTGCCCTCAGCGCTCACTCTCTGAGCACCGGGACTGCTGTCGTTCAATAGCCTTCGGTAATGCTCTCACATCGTTGGATATTTCGAGCAGCTTTACAGCACTGACCGCTCTCACAGCATTCAACTAAATTCATTCCACGTCGCCAAATCTATCCTAGTATTTACCAGCCAATTGCCAGCATCCACCTCAAATAAATGGGCCATTCCTAATATACTCCGAATATTCACGACCCACATCCTCTTCCTCCTCCGCCTACAGACCTTCAGCAGCCCATGTGAGCTATCAGCGATACTGCGATCATCGCCTCAAGTAGCTCAACTCTGCATGTAGTCTATCTTGTGGCGCCCTGTGCTATCCGTACCTTGAACAGAGCCTCCACTGCGTCCTGGTAAGCGTCACGAAACACTCCCCACTGCTCTGAGGAACTACGATACCCATGCCCAATCCTTTCTTATTTTCCCCTTCCTAAAGATGATGTTCCCGTACACCTGATATTGTGAACCTCGTATCGTCAGGCCTTTGGAAGATTGGTATCGGAACCTGCAAGCATGTGAAAACCTCCGCGGCTCAAAATGCTCTCAGAGCTTCGGCAAAACTCTGAGAGCATTCGCATCTTCGGCATACTCCTTTATCAGGCGATATAAGCGTGATATGGCTCATTTGCAATCTGTCTGCTCGTTGAACAGTCTTTCGATTCGCGGAGGGATCTGCAAAAAACTTCGAGGGCAGTCCGCTTTCTACTATTGGCGTTCATTCGGCGTTTTCTTGCGGTCCTCGATTTTGAAAATGTCGAGCAACTCCTTGAGTTATCGATGGCTCAGAGGATGTCGTCAGTGCTCTCTCAGGACCTCCGGCGATATCTTTCAGATTTAGAATTCGGATCTCTAGCATGTCGCCTCCTCCATAGTCAGTATCTGCGTTGCAGCGTCGGCGCTTGTTGGGCGCTCTGTAAGCCTCTTTACCTGCCGTTACATGGGCAAGCTCGCTAACGTCCGTGGAAGTACTTGAGAATGCTCCCAAAAGCGCTCAACGTCTTTCCCGGTAGTCGCGTTATCGTGCAATTTGATGAAGTTGAAGTCACGATCTTTCCCGAATCTCCGGATCTCCTCCGCCTCGCTGGGTGCTTTCTGGGAGGCGTCGCTGGCGCTCTGAACCACTTATTGCTTTTCGTTCGATCTCTCGCATCCTTTAACGTCTTCTTATGCGCCCTGAATTCTAAAAGATATCCTTGTATTTATGGAAATCGTCGAGATAGCTCTCCATATAGTTCAATGTCTTTCGTTGTATGACTCATATTGCGCCATTAAGTGGAAGTCTATTAGACTTGAGCGCATTTCAAAGCTTTTCATGAAATCGCTCTTGACAGCCACCCCGGATTTCTCAGAGCAGCGCGAGTGCTTTCCTAGAAACGACCGCCCCAGATTCGCATCTCTTTCCTTGCCATTGGGTGGTAGAAACGATATGCTTTGTTTGGTACTTACTAACTCCTCAATCGGTGATGCTTCTTCAAGAAAGCCTGAATCCACTCCATCATGTGCTTCAACATCCCCAGGTAGATATTGTGCAGTATGTCGGTTTATTGAGATCGTGCGGATTAACCTCGGCATACCCCGAAAGCATTGAAGAGTGTTTTGGCCGGATCTCGCAACAAGGTATTCCACGGTTCTAGATTGCCGGGTTCTCGCCCGAATAAGCTGTACCCTCTCCCTGTAGTCACCGTGGTTCGTAGAAACGGACGAGTCTTTCCCGTAATGCTTCGGCCTCGCCGCGCGAGCAAGCACTAGTGCTGATGTTTTGCAAGTTTGAATGCTCGGGTTGATCGGCGATCCAGCCGAAAGCGCAAGCTTATAGTCGTTCGTGGCCGTCGGCGCATTTGATTAACTTCGCCCTCACTGAAACCTTCGTGAATCTTTGAAAGATTTCCCCAAGTGCGATGCAGTGCCATTTGACTCTGGCGTCTTAAAAGCGGAGTTAACGAGTGTTGTATTCTTCCCGAGCTTCGGTGGCACCGGTAGTAGCCCTAGGAGAATGAATGAATGCCCTGTGGGCTTATTGCGCACCGACGACTTAATGTTCCCTATGGTAAAATAGATTGGCCAGGCTTTCTTATCCCCACTGAAATTTGTCAGATGTGTGCCATCCGACGCGCAGATGATTGGTACCACATTGGACCCCTCGATGCGTGTTCTGTCAGCATCAGCGACTGCTCCTGGAGCACCCGACTTGAAGTGGACAGGTCGAGAACTACGGACCTGCATCTCCACCGTCTCCTGTATCGTTTCCCCATACGTTATTTCGCCCGAATTCATTATTCTCCACGGTAGCGTACACCAATGACTCGGAAAGGCGTTGCCCTAGAAGATGTCGGACGACAACCATTGGATCGCGGTAGTAGTAGGAGATCTTCTCCCCAATATCACCTCCGAATGATTCAGCTTGCCTTTCAGTATATGGTTCATTTCCTCCAACCTCTTGATAAAACCCGCCGGTGCTTTGTAGGAAGCTTCGCCACTACTCGGAGGGCGTGTAGAAAAAAGCTGTCGATGTTCCCCTGTGAGGCTTTAGGCGATTAATGAGTAGCGTCTTGAATTCTGAACTCGTATGCTGACCGAAATGGGTGCCGTGGGTATTGAAGAAGACTTTGTGAGCACTCGTCGTAGTCCTCCGAGCGGTAAAGTGCTTCCCCAGCGCCCTCGTAAACTGTAGTAGATGCCTTATGCCCATTTGAATCGCCGCCTCCCTCCTCCATCACGAAATATGATTCGGATTCGAGGTCCGAATTGTTCTACCGAATCTTGGTCGAAAGTGTCGGACTCGAATCGTAGTCGTCTCTGAATATGATCGGGAATGCTCTCTGGGCTCTCGTCAGTGTCGTCGGGGTTTCTGCTGATTGATCGTGCTCCAGCAGTGAATATTGATTTCCCAACCATTCATACTGCTTCTAAAGGATGGATCGTTCGAAGATGTCTGTCAAAATTCAGCGGAGGAGCTGTACCTCTTGCTGCAAAAAGAGCGCAGCGATTTCATTGAACTTCGAGAATTTGCAGTCTGCCAAGGCGAGGCTCTTTTTCCTGCAAGGCGGTGCAGAGTGCTCTCTGAACAATCTGTCATCAATGAGGCTCTGGCTGCAGGCCTTCGCGGCGATTGTGCAGAGTCTCTGGCGATTTGTCACCAATGAGGCTCGCTGCCAACAGGTTGTGCAGAGTGCTCTACAAGCGATTAGTCGCGCATGAAAGTGCTCGCTTAGCAGAGTGCTTCGTCAGTGATTATAAGCCTTCTTCGCACCTCCAGCAGAGCAAGGCTGACTTTAACGTCATCATCTCCAGCGGAATACTGCAAACACAAAGCGAGCATGCAGCGAGAGAAACAGCAATCATGCCACCAGCGATGCTCCGTTCTGCCCTCTCAGCATTCGCTCATCCTCAGTTAACTTTCGCGAAAGCTATTCAGATCGAGAAACCGTTCTAGCGGAAAATTCAATACCAATATCGACTCTGAGCTCAAGCGATACACACTGTCGACTCGGCTTCATAGCGCTGAGCCCGACACCAACAAGAACAGAAACTCCAACCCAACATTGGAATCAATCGACACCAATGTTGGGGTCGTCTACCGTCAGAAGCGTTTCGAGTGTGCCTAGAGCATTCATCTCGTCGTTCAATTGAATCAAACCACCAGAGTAGAATCTTGAGTGTCGCAAGCGTTCATCTACGTCTATTGGAGCAAACATTGAGGGCGGCTTGGAGCACCATATCTTGGCGCCGGTCGAACACTCGAGAGTCTTCGTATAAGGGGTGCTCCCATGAGTCTTCTCAGAAGCATGATGAGCTCTGGAATAGCTGATTCTATTCGGTATAAAAGCACCCTTCTCCTCCTTCCAGATCGTGAGAGATTCCTAACCATCCATCTTCAGCGCTACCTCTTCCAGCGCTACCACTTCATACCCTCACTGCTATCAAAGCTTTCAAGATATCTCTTGGAAGCGCGCATTCAGCTTCAACGTTCAAGTTTCGGTTCAAGTTTCAAGTTTCAAGTTCGAGCTTTCAAGCTGCACATCTAGCAATCATATATAAGATGGTATATCCTCCTTAATTCTATTGCTCTCAGAACCATACTCATCAAATATTCTATATTCACTATAGTCACCTTCACCCCGCCCTCAGAGCACTCCACAGAGCTCACAGAAGAAGCGAGATCGCGATCCAGACACGATTCAGATAGCAAAAAGAAGGAAAAGAAAGAAGGAGAAGGGGAAGAAGAAGAAGGAGATAGAGGAGCAGGAGATAGAGGAGCAGAAGGAGCTGGAGATTTTGCAGAAGAAGGTGCAGGAGCTACAGAGGAAGGCACAGGAGAAAGAGAAGAAGAAGCGCAAGAAGCAGAAGAGAAGTCTCCTCACCTAAATCGCGTAAAAAAACAGGAAGGCAAGCCTATCCCAATAGAGATAGGAGAGACACCCCGCCCGCAGATCGTCGCGTTCGAAGCACCGCCACCGCCCCTCAGCAAGCGCCACCGTCTCCCGGACACGAATTTTCCCAAAGGAATGGGAGAAAAAGCGATAGCGATAGCGGCAATGATAGCGATAGCGATAGCGATAGCGATAGCGATAGCGAAGGAAGCAACCTGAAGTCGAGCCCGACAGAGAGCGTTCTGCAGCAGGCACAGCAGCAGACCCAGCAGGCCCAGCACCCAAGCCCACAAAGCGTTCAGCAGCGCAGCAGGCCCAGCAGCACCCAAGCCCAAACAAGCGCTCAGAAGGCACAGCAGCAGGCCCAGCAGGCCCAGCAGCACCAAGCCCAAACAAGCGCTCAGAAGGCACAGCAGCAGGCCCAGCAGGCCCAGCAGCACCAAGCTCAAACAGCGCTCAGAAGCGCAGCAGGCCCAGCAGGCCCAGCAACCCAAGCCCAAACAGCTCAGCAGGCACAACAGCAGGCCCAGCAGCAAGCCCAAAGCCCGAAGAAACGAACAGTTCGACAAGTCTCAACTTTTCCCCAGAGTTAGGCAGCTCGCCGCCACTACCACCGTCGGCCCTGTCCGTCAAACCCGAGCTCTCAGTTCGTGCCCTGCTCCAAAAGCAGTCGCCAGTGCTTCACAGAGCTCTCAATTCCGGCGTCGTCGGATATCTGATTCCCTCCACCGGCAGAGCAGAGGCAAAAGCGGCGCCGAGATCCTGCCCAAAACTCCCAGCGTGCTTTCGGTTAGCGTCAGTCCTCCAGAAGCGTTCCCCGGTGCTGCAGAAGCATCGTCCCCAATCTCCCAAAACACCCACACAATGACTCAGGCGAACAAAGCAAAGATGACTTTAGGTTTGATCAACCTGCCTAAAGTGTACACTAACGTCCGCAACAGCCTCAAAGCGGAGATGCACAACACCGGCTGGGTCAACAAAACCGTCTCCGGGCGCGGCGTTCGATGCTCTATGCCTCCATTTATTGAGCTTGCGCCTCTCAGCGGTTTCTTGCCTATGTGGAGCGGAAGCAATACCGCAACCCGCATGAGCACTTCGCCGGCGCTTTGAAGTGGCTCATTGCGATGTTGGGCAGAAGGAAAAGCTATCGAGGGGCAGGGAATCGCGAGTTTAGAGAAGTTGCTGGCAGGCGATGATGATGACGACGGTGGGCGGCGCGAACGCTCTAGAAGCGTCGCGCCATGAAGTGTCCGCCCGAACTCGATAGACCTTCCATAATGGTCGCGGTGGTAGCCGGATGCTCTGGGAGCATTCTCCGTATTGCGCCCGTATCTATGACTGGAACCATCGGCGAAATCAGAATTAGTTCATTGGTATTCTGACAAAGATAACGTTCCAGAGCTCTGCAACAGTCCTGAAGCACACCCCCCGACAGAGCAATCAGGAGTATCTGGGGAGCACTCGAGAACGTTCCGCATCCAATCCTCCTGTCCGGCCGCAGGAGGTCCAGATCACTGATTCGGAAGAGGTCGAGGTTGGTTGAAGAATAGTACTGGCAG
Source organism: Morchella sp. 2018-W38C (assembly GCA_024713705.1). Taxonomy (NCBI): domain Eukaryota; kingdom Fungi; phylum Ascomycota; class Pezizomycetes; order Pezizales; family Morchellaceae; genus Morchella; species Morchella sp. 2018-W38C. The sequence goes on along the minus strand of JAMJEX010000025.1, from coordinate 5,513 downwards.
GCCTCGGAGGATACTCGCGGTGCTCCACAGAAGCGGTAGCGGGTGCTAATTTGGGTGGTGCTGAAACACCGCCCGCTATCACGAGCATTCCTCATATCGAGGAAAGCGATTACACCATGATCGATATCAGCAGAGGACTCTGACTACGAGGAGAAATCATCGTGTTAATGCTAAGGACTGAGGTATATTTGCCCAGAACTGATGCCAGTAATCAAAGGCTAATCCAGACTCTTGTTAGGCGTCGCGATAGACAGCAGGATGCTATCGGCGACTTAGACCCCAAATACCTGAGGAAGTATCCTCTGGGTGTAGGGGTTGCTAGTATAAACTTTTCTTGAGGGAGTAATCTGGGCGCCTCTTGGGATAGCAGCCGAGCTGCTGGCCTTTTGACTCTCTGGTTGGTGGCTGGTGGTGGTGGTGGCGGTGGTGGTGGTGGTGGTGGTAACCCTCCTCCGGGCGGTGGTGGTGGTGGTGGTGGCGGGCATCATTAGTTTTCTTTGGTATAATCTCGCGTCTCTCTTTCTGCTCAACGAATGCTTACCTCTGAATAGCGGTATGTATTGTTTTCTGAGCACTTGCGAGTGCTACTGGCGTCATTAGTTTCCTTTGGTATAATCTCTCGTTTCTCTTTCTGCCGAACAATCGCTTATCTCTGAATAGCGGTATGTCTTGTTTTCTGGCGCTGGCGAAAGTGCTCCTGAGATTGGGTTGATGCTATTATGAATAGATGGGATCAGCGTTTTAGATTTATTAGATTAGATTAGATTAGATCAGATTAGATTATTTCATTTCTTAATTGAATTACAGTCAAGCCAAACTCCTAGATTGCTCTCAGAGCACTTTCGGTATCGCTTCTGAAAGTGCAGTAAAAGCAGTGATTAGAAATGGCTCGGATTCGGTTGAAGCGGACCAGGATGCGGTTGGCGGATCGCTCTACCCTCTGAGGTTAGCGGTGAAAATTCTTCTTGCTTGGCGGCGAAAACTCTGTCATGGCGTTGATTCTAATCAAAACCGCAAAAGAATGCTCCTAGAGCACATTGGATACTCCTGCCAGCAAGCAGAATGCCTCTCAACAAGCGATCCGCGGGTTCAGCACTTCTTTCATAAGCGACCCGACTCCCAGTACCACCGAAGAGCATGATGATTCACAGACTGGCGAGTCTGAAATATCATTCGAGCATTGACCGCACTGTCAACCAGCACTTTCGGAGTAGTCAATCGACCAGCACCGGAGCAGTCAGTCGACCAGCACCGGAGCAGTCAGTCGACCACCGCCCCAATAGCTGCGTAAGGGGCTTCTCCGTTCTACCGACACATCGACTGGAAGAAGCAGCCCGAGAAGGGTAAAATTACATCTCCCCGCTGGCAATACTGACATCGCTGAAGTGCAGGAGCAGCAGGAGGATGTGCGGAGGTGGAGAAACCGCCGATACAAAGCCCTCCAGTATGGCGACTCCCAGAGAAACGCTCAGGAGAGCTCTGAGGAGAATCTAGATGATCCGGAAGAAGAACCTCAAGCATCCACCCAGCAGAGATCCCAAAGTGCACGGGGAAGAGACCTCGTACCGTCCAGCCGACTACTGCCAGAGCACTGGGCAATGCTCGGAGAGACCAACCGGAGGCGGTGGCGGAGGTGATTGCTTCCTCCGACATCTCGGTGGATGTGGTACAGGTTCGACTCCCTCCCACCCATTAATGTCAAAGACAAAAGCTAACGATTCAGAGGAACGCGTCCGGGTGCAAAGGTAGTCTGGAGCAGCACCCGCCGGTACCCAAACAGAATGCATCCGAGAAGCGCCCGCATCCCACGCGCTCACTTTGGCATCCAGCCAGGAAGCATCTCAGAGATCATCGGCATCTCGAGAAACCTCCGGCATCTCGAGAGCATTCACAGCATCTCAGAGAGCACCTCCGATATCCTCACAGTCATGCCTTCTTCAGTGCCCGTTTATTCTCGCGATATTGACTATAGCTCTTCTCTGGCACATAGACCTTTCCTCGATGCGTTAGAATGCGGCGATCCTCACCCACTTACCGCCCTATCGTTCCTCCCCCTTTTGAGGCGTTGGCGAAACTCTATGAGCAGTCCCGGATTCCTCAAGCCCTCAGGAATATTTACCAAGCGCAACCAAGATATGATATTGCACAGTTTCCTTCATCTATCAGGGGACGAAGGAAATGCTCCTATAACAGAAAGTGAGGTTAGTAGTATTCCCCAAAACACTCAAGACCGCTTTGAGAAGCATCGTTAACGATTCGTCGAGTAACCTATCTCAGAGGTCCTTGTTACCTAGCTCGAGGAGTGCAAAGCGTTCTCTCAATGCAAGCCCAGAGGATTGAGAAGGAGTGCAACGCTAATCGGGGACCACACTCTTCTACGAGCCTTTTCCCCTGCAGCGAGGCTTTTCGGTACTGGTAGTAAATATGTGGGCAACTGCCAGTCGCAGGGGTGGGATGTGCAGTAGATCTCGGCAGTCGTTATCAAACAGGTGAATCTTTCTTGAAAGCGTTGGCGAAGTGCTCTAGAAGCGTAATTGTGACGATAGGTCAGAAGTCTACACTCCGAGTCTCGCACTTGATGCACGAGTTAAAGGCGCCTGGCAGACTCGACCATCTATGGGCTTGGAAAGCTCGAGTCCTGAGGCGAGGGCTGCTCAAGTAGAGTATCTTTTGAAGAACGATCGCTTCTTGAGCCCTGCGCAGTATTCATATGATTAATCTGAGCACTTTCGGGGTGCTAATGAAACATTTCGGGTGTCAATGCTCGGAGAGCACTTCGCAAACGCTACTTCGGTTACCAGACCTACCGTCTACGGTTTCTTGCCCGAGATTATCGACATATTGTACTATAAATACTTTGATGGGGTCAGGATCACGAGGGTAAAAGACCCGAGTTCCTAAAGCGGATTACCCCTACGTTTATTTGCCTGATATCGCTGCGATTTGGCGTAGCATTGAGGCATAGTCAGCGAACATCGTGAAGCCTGGACCATTTCCAGTCACAGAAACGAGAGTGTTGTCAGTAAGCATCCTGATCCCTCATATCCCTTAGGCGATAGCGAAGTGCTTTGGGAGCAACGGGTGCTCTCAGGGCTATAGTAGATCTCGCTGACATTGAATCACTGGTAAAGCGTTCAACAGAATGAGCAACACATGGAAGGGAGGTAGGCAGAACCAGGAAGCGTTGGAGGTGATTAAGGATAACCTCCGGAGAAGGTATGCTATAGATGGAGGTTACAATGGCAGAGTGCTTTCTGAACACTGAGGCTAACGTTGATAGAATCTGAGAGAAGAAGGCGTCACTATCGGTGATGCGGAAGATGGATTCAGCGAGACTGACGAAGCGTTAAGCGGCGAACTTGCGGCATTCCGGAACGCTCGGAAAGCACCCGCGAGTGCTCCAGGGGATATCACTGGTTCCGACCATGGTGGCGGCCAGGATGAGGTGGTTCACGCTCAACTTGGGGCATTGAGGCGGAAGAGGCGAAGAGGAAGAAGAGGAGCAAGAAGAGGGTGATCACGAAGGCGAGGAGGAAGAGGATGTGTAGAGCACCCTTGAGTGCTTTGGAAACACTGCCCGGCGCTTTGGGCGAGTGCTTTGGAAGCACTGTGGCGCTTTGGAGGAGAGTCTTGGAAAGCACTGGGGCAGGCGAATCTTTGGAAATACTATATTATATTCAATTAGCGAGTTGAAGGCGGTTTTGTAGTGTTAGGATTTAGCAATAGAATCGCGGTTTTGAATGCTCTTGAGAGCAGTGCCCACTAAAAGCAAAGTAGTATCGCATTGTAAAAACAGGGCACTGAAGGGTAAAATCTTGATTATGTCGGCGCTGCTGGAAGCAGTCGAAGTGCTTTCCGGCATTAGCTATATCTTGCGAGTCGTCGAAAGCTCAGGAGGCCCAGGAGATAGGTAATAGTCTCGGCGAAAGCGTTATCGCGAAGCGTCAAGCGAAAACATTCCGTCGCGAAGCGTCAGGCGAAGAAGCGTTCCGTTGCGAAGCGTAAAGGCGAAAGCATTCCGTTCTGCAGGCGTCGGCGAAGAAGCATTCCGTCGGGATAACGTCGGCGAAGCATTCCGTTCGAAGGCGTCGGCGAAAAAAGTACTCCGTCGGGATAAGCGTCTGAAGCGAGTAGCTCCGTCGCGGTGGCGTATTGCTCTCGGGCGCACTAGATCACTAGTCGCGCCTGGGCAGCGCAAGGGCACTAAGTGCTCGCCAGAAGCGGAATCTTATCGCCAGAAAAGCGCCAAAACGCTCCGTTCTTCTCTGGAGAAACGGTTGTCTACGGCGCCCTGGGCGCCTGGAGCGTCCAGAGCGTCTGGCGGAGGTTGGAGGTTTGCTGATGTTCTTGAAAGCGAGACAGATATTGATGGTGGATCGCCGGGACGAGGGTGGTAGTGTCTGACAGCGGGGGGGATTGTGTCGGGTTGAATGCAGCCACGAATACCTCCAGGTCCTTGGTAGTCTCAAAGAAAGCGGTCGCTGACACCCTTTCAATTTCTAGATCGTGTGTAGCGGGCAGCGGACTAGAGATCCCCTGGACATAGGTCGGTACGGGGTCATCATTGCATTGGCGGAGGCAGTGAGGAGAGTCGAAGAGAATGGAATTCGTGGCAAAATCGAGCTTGACATTATGCCCGCGCATCCAGGGGATACCAAGGACTACAGGATTAGTTAGGGTTAGTGATTAAGTGTTTTTATTCGACTCTAGCTAGGGAGATAGTTACTAGACTAATTACAAATACAATAGACATAATCTACGGTATAAGCTGCTAAACTAACAACTCAGCGGGGATGAAAAAAATTAAAGTACATGCCTCATCAATCAATAGGCTCGTAAATGTAACAGATTGGAGAATTGAATAACGAATTGTAATCAAAAAAGGAATACAGAGAAAACAATAATTTAGAAAATAGGAAGAGTATCTCAAAGGCTAAGGGCCAACGAAAAGATCTTAACCTAAATTACTAAGTTAGTATTCTCCATCCAGTTATCATACTTTCTTCGAACAAACCAAATCCAAAAATATCTAAAATCAAGCAGCGCAGACCTCCACCCCATTGATTTTCCAAGACTTATATAAAAAATAATCATTAGTATACAAGCCAAATGAAAACAATTGTGATATAAGTAAATATAGAAATTCAAGGTAATGCTAATTCGTTAAGAAACTGTTCGGATAATATTTTATTCCACTTGACCAAGGTTTGATATGCACGCTTTTGACCCCCGATATTGAGTAAATAATCAATGATGGTATATTTTGTTGATAGTGGAAGTAAAGCTTTATCAAGCTCCATGAAATCCGTTTCTGATACGCTTAAAATACCGTCAAATAATCCTAATTTTTTCATGCATTAAACATGCCCTCGATCAAATCTTATTCCGCAAATACACTTTTTACCCCAACCAAAAATACCCCTTCGCCAATCCCATAAATCCTTTTGCATCTTCGGATCATCAATTGCTACAAATACTATTAGCGTTCATACTAAATATTTTGATTTGAAGAA